>JAEHOD010000005.1:15000-585000 GCA_016834595.1 Chlamydomonas schloesseri
GGGCCCTGAGACAAGCGTGGTGAGATGCTGAGACGCCTAGGTAACCAGCCAGCGTGGTGAGACGCCTAGGTAACCAGCCAGCTGAGATAAGGCTGAGATGCCTGGGTAACCAGCCAGCATGGGCGGGGCTGAGACAGCTGAGATGCCTAGAGCAATAAGGGTGGGGGGGGCCTGAGATGCTATCTACTGGGCTAAGACAGCTGAGATGCCTAGGTAACCAGCCAGCTGAGATAAGGCGGGGGCTGAGACAGCTGAGATGCCTAGGTAACCAGCCAGCTGAGATGCTATCTATTGGGCTGAGACAGCTGAGATGCTACTGGGCTGAGACAGCTGAGATGCTACTGGTGGGGGGGGGCTGGAGACCGGCTCATACCCGAGCTCAGCCGGGCTCGAAGCTGTGGTGCCGCGGGGGGGGGGGGGGCTGGGACCAGGGCTGGTGTGGGGCCTGGATGGCTGGAGCCATGGATGGCTAGGTCGGCTCCGAACATCGTGGGCTGGCCGGTCCGCCAACCGCACAGTGTAATAGAGGATGGTGCCGATTGGCACTTGTTTGGACAAAAAATGGAGGGGTTTAAGGGGTGGACCCAGGCCCTATAGGGGGGCGAGGCTGTTGCACCCAACTTCCTTCACATTGTTATATTCCTTTCCCTAACTCCATGCCTCTGCCTGCTTTCCTGCTAGCCTTACGGCCCCCGTTTCCCAGGCGTGACCCCTGGCTGTCTGCGCTTTCCTTCTATCCTGCTAGCCTTACGGCCCCAGTATCCCACCCCTGACCCCTGGCTGTCTGCGCTTTCCTTCTAGGGGGAGGGACCCCCCCACCCAGGAGTGCCCCGTGGGGGTGCCCCCACCACCCCAGCCCCCCTCCGGGAGGTTTTGTGGCATGGGGTGTGGAATTATTGTTTCTACTCCCCCCCTGGTATTACTGCTTATCACCCTGGTACCTGGAGCTGACGGGCGCCCCGGCCTGCCACGGGGGCTGCAGGACAGCAGCATGCGGTCGGTAACCACTACCCAGCCGCGGACCTGGGTGCTACGGTCGGGCTCGAACTGAGGAGAGGCTGTGCGAAGTGAGCGAAAGAGATGGGCTGCTGCTGATGGTGCTCTCGTCCTCAATATGTAACGTCCAGGCAGTTGCGGTCATTACACAGCCGGCTGAGTGGCCAAGATGCCGCGGCGCGTGCCGATGTTGGGCGGGCCCAAGATGTTCACACCGACCGACGACCGACCCAGCACATAGCAGCAGCAGCAGCAGCAGCAGCTACACACGTATACAATATGCATGTGTGTTATCATATGGACCAATACACCAGTGCGGAAGGTGAGGGGAGGGGAGGGGGCCAGGGCAGTGCCAGGGCTGAGGCTGGGCCCGAGCCCATAAGGGAGCTCAGCCGGGCTCGAACCTGGGGTCGCCCGGCGACAAAAGGCAAAAGTTTGGAACCATTTCTCGATTTGTGCGTGTCATCCTTGCGCAGGGGCCATGCTAATCTTTTCTGGCCCCCGCGCGGCTCCGCCGCGGCGGCACGCAGGCTCTCCTAGGAACGCCAGGCCACCTAGGATGGAGCAGCGCCAGCCTCGGAGAAGCGCCTGGCCTAGGGCGGAGCGCCTCGGAGCAGCGCCAGCCTACGAGTAACGGACATGTACTACATTGTGAATGCGAAATGCGAGTGCAGGGGAGCGCCTACGAGTGCCTAGGAGTGCCTGGCCTAGGAGTGCCTCGGAGCGCCTCCGAGCACCTAGGAGTGAGGCCCGGCCTCGGAGCCGCACCCAGCCTAGGAGTGGCCGGACAGGCCTACTGGCTACGAGGGCTGTGCAGATGGTGTGCCTACGAGGACTGTGTGGGCGGTGGCGGCTACGAGGCCTACTAGCTAAGAGGAGGCCTCGGAGCACCTCGGAGCGCCTCGGAGCACGCCTCCGAGCGCCTCGGAGCGCCTCGGTGCCCCGGCCTAGAGAATGCACTCGAAGGGAATTGTCCCCAGGGTATCATATGGACCAATACACCAGCAGTGTGCGGTGAAGGTGAGGGGGGAGGGGAGGGGAGGGGGGCCAGGGCAGGGCAGGGTGCCAGTACGGGGCTGAGGTAGGCTGGCGGCCCCCCGGAGCCCACCATAAGCCCGAGCTCAGCCGGGCTCGAACCTGGGGTCGCCCGGTGCAACGACGAAAAAATTTGGAACCATTTCTCGATTTGTGCGTGTCATCCTTGCGCAGGGGCCATGCTAATCTTCTCTGGCCCCCGCGCGGCTCCACCACGGCGGCACGCGGGCTCTACTAGGAGCGCCAGGCCACCTAGGAGCAGCGCCAGCCTCGGAGCAGCGCCCGGCCTAGGACGGAGCGCCTCGGAGCAGCGCCAGCCTACGAGTAACGGACATGTGCTAAATTGTGAATGCGAAATGCGAGCGCAGAGGAGCGCCTACGAGTGCCTAGGAGTGCCCGGCCTAGGAGTGCCTCGGAGTGCCTCCGAGCACCTAGGAGTGAGGCCCGGCCTCGGAGCCGCACCCAGCCTAGGAGTGGCCAGACAGGCCTACTGGCTACGAGGGCTGTGCAGGTGGTGTGCCTACGAGGACTGTGTGGGCGGTGGCGGCTACGAGGCCTACTAGCTAAGAGGAGGCCTTGGAGCGCCTCCGAGCACGCCTCGGAGCGCCTCGGAGCGCCTCGGAGCATGCCTCCGAGCGCCTCGGAGCCAACCTGCCCCGGCCTAGGGAATGCACTCGAAGGGAATTGTCCCCAGGGTATCATATGGACCAATACACCAGCAGTGTGCGGTGAAGGTGAGGTGAGGAGAGGGGAGGGGAGGGGGGCCAGGGCAGGGCATGGTGCCAGCACGGGGCTGAGGTAGGCTGGCGGCCCCCTGGAGCCCCCCATCATAAGCCCGAGCTCAGCCGGGCTCGAACCTGGGGTCGCCCGGCGCAACGACGAAAAAATTTGGAACCATTTCTCGATTTGTGCGTGTCATCCTTGCGCAGGGGCCATGCTAATCTTCTCTGGCCCCCGCGCGGCTCCACCACGGCGGCACGCGGGCTCTACTAGGAGCGCCAGGCCACCTAGGAGCAGCGCCAGCCTCGGAGCAGCGCCCGGCCTAGGACGGAGCGCCTCGGAGCAGCGCCAGCCTACGAGTAACGGACATGTGCTAAATTGTGAATGCGAAATGCGAGCGCAGAGGAGCGCCTACGAGTGCCTAGGAGTGCCCGGCCTAGGAGTGCCTCGGAGTGCCTCCGAGCACCTAGGAGTGAGGCCCGGCCTCGGAGCCGCACCCAGCCTAGGAGTGGCCGGACAGGCCTACTGGCTACGAGGGCTGTGCAGATGGTGTGCCTACGAGGACTGTGTGGGCGGTGGCGGCTACGAGGCCTACTAGCTAAGAGGAGGCCTCGGAGCGCCTCGGAGCGCCTCGGAGCGCCTCGGAGCGCCTCGGAGCACCTCGGAGCGCCTCGGAGCGCCTCGGAGCGCCTCGGAGCCAACCTGCCCCGGCCTAGGGAATGCACTCGAAGGGAATTGTCCCCAGGGTATCATATGGACCAATACACCAGCAGTGCGGTGAAGGTGAGGGGAGGGGAGGGGAGGGGGGCCAGGGCAGGGCATGGTGCCAGTCAGGGCTGAGGTAGGCTGGCGGCCCCCCGGAGCCCACCATAAGCCCGAGCTCAGGCGGACTCGAACCTGGGGTCGCCCGGCGCAACGGCGAAAAAAATTGGAACCATTTCTCGATTTGTGCGTGTCATCCTTGCGCAGGGGCCATGCTAATCTTTTCTGGCCCCCGCGCGGCTCCGCCGCGGCGGCACGCAGGCTCTCCTAGGAGCGCCAGGCCACCTAGGATGGAGCAGCGCCAGCCTCGGAGAAGCGCCTGGCCTAGGGCGGAGCGCCTCGGAGCAGCGCCAGCCTACGAGTAACGGACATGTGCTAAATTGTGAATGCGAAATGCGAGTGCAGGGGAGCGCCTACGAGTGCCTAGGAGTGCCTGGCCTAGGAGTGCCTCGGAGCGCCTCCGAGCACCTAGGAGTGAGGCCCGGCCTCGGAGCCGCACCCAGCCTAGGAGTGGCCGGACAGGCCTACTGGCTACGAGGGCTGTGCAGATGGTGTGCCTACGAGGACTGTGTGGGCGGTGGCGGCTACGAGGCCTACTAGCTAAGAGGAGGCCTCGGAGCACCTTGGAGCGCCTCGGAGCACGCCTCCGAGCGCCTCGGAGCGCCTCGGTGCCCCGGCCTAGAGAATGCACTCGAAGGGAATTGTCCCCAGGGTATCATATGGACCAATACACCAGCAGTGTGCGGTGAAGGTGAGGGGGGGGGGGGAGGGGAGGGGGGCCAGGGCAGGGCAGGGTGCCAGCACGGGGCTGAGGTAGGCTGGCGGCCCCCCGGAGCCCACCATAAGCCCGAGCTCAGCCGGGCTCGAACCTGGGGTCGCCCGGTGCAACGACGAAAAAATTTGGAACCATTTCTCGATTTGTGCGTGTCATCCTTGCGCAGGGGCCATGCTAATCTTCTCTGGCCCCCGCGCGGCTCCACCACGGCGGCACGCGGGCTCTACTAGGAGCGCCAGGCCACCTAGGAGCAGCGCCAGCCTCGGAGCAGCGCCCGGCCTAGGACGGAGCGCCTCGGAGCAGCGCCAGCCTACGACCTCGGAGTGGCGGCCTCGGAGTGGGAGGCCTAGGACTGACCTCGGAGTGGGCGGCCTCGGAGTGGCGGCCTCGGAGTGGGAGGCCTAGGAGTGGGAGGCCTCGGAGTTGCGGCCTCGGAGTGGTGACCTCGGAGTGGCGGCCTATGAGTGGCGGCCTCGGAGTGGGAGGCCTAGGAGTGGTGGCCTCGGAGTGATGGCCTCGGAGTGACGGCCTCGGAGTGGCGGCCTCGGAACTGTGCATTGACCTCGGAGTGGCGGCCTCGGAGTGGGTGACCTCGGAGTGGCGGCCTCGGAGTGGGAGGCCTAGGACTGACCTCGGAGTGGCGGCCTCGGAGTGGCGGCCTCGGAGTGGCGGCCTCGGAACTGTGCATTGACCTCGGAGTGGCGGCCTCGGAGTGGGTGACCTCGGAGTGGGTGACCTCGGAGTGGCGGCCTCGGAGTGGGAGGCCTCGGAGTGGGAGGCCTGGGAGTGGGAGGCCTCGGAGTTGCGGCCTCGGAGTGGTGACCTCGGGGTGGCGGCCTATGAGTGGCGGCCTCGGAGTGGGAGGCCTAGGAGTGGTGGCCTCGGAGTGATGGCCTCGGAGTGACGGCCTCGGAGTGGCGGCCTCGGAACTGTGCATTGACCTCGGGGTGACGGCCTCGGAGTGGGTGACCTCGGAGTGGCGGCCTCGGAACTGTGCATTGATCTCGGAGTGATGGCCTCGGAGTGGCGGCCTCGGAGTGGCCTAGCAGCAGGGTGATGGCCCGGCCTCAGAGTGCGATTTGTAAGCATTCCTTGGAGCGACCAACCAACCTTCACAGCCTAGGGCATAGCATAGGGTGTGCACTCGGGGTATTTGAACCGGGGGATGCGGGCGGTGGTGACTGCTGAGATGTGACTCCGCCTGAGATGCCTGAGATGGAGTTTGCGCCTGAGATGTGCGGGCGAACCCTGGCTTGGACCTGACTGATGGTGCTGCCTGAGATCTGTGGGCGGTGGTGACTGCTGAGATGTGACTCCGCCTGAGATGCCTGAGATGGAGTTTGCGCCTGAGATGTGCGGGCGACCCCTGGCTTGGACCTGACTGATGGTGCTGCCTGAGATCTGTGGGCGGTGGTGACTGCTGAGATGTGACTCCGCCTGAGATGCCTGAGATGGAGTTTGCGCCTGAGATGTGCGGGTGACCCCTGGCTTGGACCTGACTGATGGTGCTGCCTGAGATCTGTGGGCGGTGGTGACTGCTGAGATGTGACTCCGCCTGAGATGCCTGAGATGGAGTTTGCGCCTGAGATGTGCGGGTGACCCCTGGCTTGGACCTGACTGATGGTGCTGCCTGAGATCTGTGGGCGGTGGTGACTGCTGAGATGTGACTCCGCCTGAGATGCCTGAGATGGAGTTTGCGCCTGAGATGTGCGGGTGACCCCTGGCCTGAGATGCCTGGGTAACGAGCCAGCATTGGCGGGGGCTGAGATAGCTGAGACACCTAGCGGATAAGCAAGGTGTGTGGGGGGGCTGAGATGCTACTGGGCTGAGACAAGGCTGAGACACCTAGGTAACCAGCCAGCGTGGGTGTAGGTAACGAGCCAGCCTGGGGGGGGAGGGGGGGGGCTGAGGTAAGCTGAGGTAAGGTGGGGGCTGACATGCTTTCTATTGGGCTGAGACAGCTGAGATGCGTGGGGGGGGGGGGGCTGAGACGCCTAGGTAACCAGCCAGCTGAGATAAGGCTGAGATGCCTGGGTGACCAGCCAGCATGGGCGGGGCTGAGACAGCTGAGATGCCTAGAGCAATAAGGGTGGGGGGGGCCTGAGATGCTATCTACTGGGCTGAGACAAGGCTGAGATGCCTAGGTAACCAGCCAGCTGAGATGCTATCTACTGGGCTGAGACAGCTGAGATGCGTAAGGTGGGGGGGGGCTGAGACGCCTAGGTAACCAGCCAGCTGAGATAAGGCTGAGATGCCTAGGTAACCAGCCAGCTGAGATGCTACTGGGGGCTGAGACAGCTGAGATGCTGGAGCCCCCCACCATAAGCCCGCTGAGATGCTATCTACTGGGCTGAGACAGCTGAGATGCGTAAGGTGGGGGGGGGGCTGAGACGCCTAGGTAACCAGCCAGCTGAGATAAGGCTGAGATGCCTAGGTAACCAGCCAGCTGAGATGCTATCTACTGGGCTGAGACAAGGCTGAGATGCCTAGGTAACCAGCCAGCTGAGATGCTATCTACTGGGCTGAGACAGCTGAGATGCGTAAGGTGGGGGGGGGGGGCTGAGATGCTACTGGGCTGAGACAGCTGAGATGCTGGAGCCCACCATCATAAGCCCGAGCTCAGCCGGGCTCGAACCTGGGGTCGCCCGGGGACAAAGCTACGGCCAGTGGCAGCGCATCATCAAGGTGCGGGCAGGAGTGCCTCGGAGCGCCTCCGAGCACCTAGGAGTGAGGCCCGGCCTCGGAGCCGCACCCAGCCTAGGAGTGGCCGGACAGGCCTACTGGCTACGAGGGCTGTGCAGATGGTGTGCCTACGAGGACTGTGTGGGCGGTGGCGGCTACGAGGCCTACTAGCTAAGAGGAGGCCTCGGAGCACCTCGGAGCGCCTCGGAGCACGCCTCCGAGCGCCTCGGAGCGCCTCGGTGCCCCGGCCTAGAGAATGCACTCGAAGGGAATTGTCCCCAGGGTATCATATGGACCAATACACCAGCAGTGTGCGGTGAAGGTGAGGGGGGAGGGGAGGGGAGGGGGGCCAGGGCAGGGCAGGGTGCCAGCACGGGGCTGAGGTAGGCTGGCGGCCCCCCGGAGCCCACCATAAGCCCGAGCTCAGGCGGGCTCGAACCTGGGGTCGCCCGGCGCAACGGCGAAAAAATTTGGAACCATTTCTCGATTTGTGCGTGTCATCCTTGCGCAGGGGCCATGCTAATCTTTTCTGGCCCCCGCGCGGCTCCACCACGGCGGCACGCGGGCTCTACTAGGAGCGCCAGGCCACCTAGGAGCAGCGCCAGCCTCGGAGCAGCGCCCGGCCTAGGACGGAGCGCCTCGGAGCAGCGCCAGCCTACGACCTCGGAGTGGCGGCCTCGGAGTGGGAGGCCTAGGACTGACCTCGGAGTGGGCGGCCTCGGAGTGGCGGCCTCGGAGTGGGAGGCCTAGGAGTGGGAGGCCTCGGAGTTGCGGCCTCGGAGTGGTGACCTCGGAGTGGCGGCCTATGAGTGGCGGCCTCGGAGTGGGAGGCCTAGGAGTGGTGGCCTCGGAGTGATGGCCTCGGAGTGACGGCCTCGGAGTGGCGGCCTCGGAACTGTGCATTGACCTCGGGGTGGCGGCCTCGGAGTGGGTGACCTCGGAGTGGCGGCCTCGGAACTGTGCATTGATCTCGGAGTGATGGCCTCGGAGTGGCGGCCTCGGAGTGGCCTAGCAGCAGGGTGATGGCCCGGCCTCAGAGTGCGATTTGTAAGCATTCCTTGGAGCGACCAACCAACCTTCACAGCCTAGGGCATAGCATAGGGTGTGCACTCGGGGTATTTGAACCGGGGGATGCGGGCGGTGGTGACTGCTGAGATGTGACTCCGCCTGAGATGCCTGAGATGGAGTTTGCGCCTGAGATGTGCGGGCGAACCCTGGCTTGGACCTGACTGATGGTGCTGCCTGAGATCTGTGGGCGGTGGTGACTGCTGAGATGTGACTCCGCCTGAGATGCCTGAGATGGAGTTTGCGCCTGAGATGTGCGGGCGACCCCTGGCTTGGACCTGACTGATGGTGCTGCCTGAGATCTGTGGGCGGTGGTGACTGCTGAGATGTGACTCCGCCTGAGATGCCTGAGATGGAGTTTGCGCCTGAGATGTGCGGGTGACCCCTGGCTTGGACCTGACTGATGGTGCTGCCTGAGATCTGTGGGCGGTGGTGACTGCTGAGATGTGACTCCGCCTGAGATGCCTGAGATGGAGTTTGCGCCTGAGATGTGCGGGTGACCCCTGGCTTGGACCTGACTGATGGTGCTGCCTGAGATCTGTGGGCGGTGGTGACTGCTGAGATGTGACTCCGCCTGAGATGCCTGAGATGGAGTTTGCGCCTGAGATGTGCGGGTGACCCCTGGCCTGAGATGCCTGGGTAACGAGCCAGCATTGGCGGGGGCTGAGATAGCTGAGACACCTAGCGGATAAGCAAGGTGTGTGGGGGGGCTGAGATGCTACTGGGCTGAGACAAGGCTGAGACACCTAGGTAACCAGCCAGCGTGGGTGTAGGTAACGAGCCAGCCTGGGGGGGGAGGGGGGGGGGCTGAGGTAAGCTGAGGTAAGGTGGGGGCTGACATGCTTTCTATTGGGCTGAGACAGCTGAGATGCGTGGGGGGGGGGGGGCTGAGACGCCTAGGTAACCAGCCAGCTGAGATAAGGCTGAGATGCCTGGGTGACCAGCCAGCATGGGCGGGGCTGAGACAGCTGAGATGCCTAGAGCAATAAGGGTGGGGGGGGCCTGAGATGCTATCTACTGGGCTGAGACAAGGCTGAGATGCCTAGGTAACCAGCCAGCTGAGATGCTATCTACTGGGCTGAGACAGCTGAGATGCGTAAGGTGGGGGGGGGCTGAGACGCCTAGGTAACCAGCCAGCTGAGATAAGGCTGAGATGCCTAGGTAACCAGCCAGCTGAGATGCTACTGGGGGCTGAGACAGCTGAGATGCTGGAGCCCCCCACCATAAGCCCGCTGAGATGCTATCTACTGGGCTGAGACAGCTGAGATGCGTAAGGTGGGGGGGGGCTGAGACGCCTAGGTAACCAGCCAGCTGAGATAAGGCTGAGATGCCTAGGTAACCAGCCAGCTGAGATGCTATCTACTGGGCTGAGACAAGGCTGAGATGCCTAGGTAACCAGCCAGCTGAGATGCTATCTACTGGGCTGAGACAGCTGAGATGCGTAAGGTGGGGGGGGGGGGCTGAGATGCTACTGGGCTGAGACAGCTGAGATGCTGGAGCCCACCATCATAAGCCCGAGCTCAGCCGGGCTCGAACCTGGGGTCGCCCGGGGACAAAGCTACGGCCAGTGGCAGCGCATCATCAAGGTGCGGGCAGGAGTGCCTCGGAGCGCCTCCGAGCACCTAGGAGTGAGGCCCGGCCTCGGAGCCGCACCCAGCCTAGGAGTGGCCGGACAGGCCTACTGGCTACGAGGGCTGTGCAGATGGTGTGCCTACGAGGACTGTGTGGGCGGTGGCGGCTACGAGGCCTACTAGCTAAGAGGAGGCCTCGGAGCACCTCGGAGCGCCTCGGAGCACGCCTCCGAGCGCCTCGGAGCGCCTCGGTGCCCCGGCCTAGAGAATGCACTCGAAGGGAATTGTCCCCAGGGTATCATATGGACCAATACACCAGCAGTGTGCGGTGAAGGTGAGGGGGGAGGGGAGGGGAGGGGGGCCAGGGCAGGGCAGGGTGCCAGCACGGGGCTGAGGTAGGCTGGCGGCCCCCTGGAGCCCCCCATCATAAGCCCGAGCTCAGGCGGGCTCGAACCTGGGGTCGCCCGGCGCAACGGCGAAAAAATTTGGAACCATTTCTCGATTTGTGCGTGTCATCCTTGCGCAGGGGCCATGCTAATCTTTTCTGGCCCCCGCGCGGCTCCACCACGGCGGCACGCGGGCTCTACTAGGAGCGCCAGGCCACCTAGGAGCAGCGCCAGCCTCGGAGCAGCGCCCGGCCTAGGACGGAGCGCCTCGGAGCAGCGCCAGCCTACGACCTCGGAGTGGCGGCCTCGGAGTGGGAGGCCTAGGACTGACCTCGGAGTGGGCGGCCTCGGAGTGGCGGCCTCGGAGTGGGAGGCCTAGGAGTGGGAGGCCTCGGAGTTGCGGCCTCGGAGTGGTGACCTCGGAGTGGCGGCCTATGAGTGGCGGCCTCGGAGTGGGAGGCCTAGGAGTGGTGGCCTCGGAGTGATGGCCTCGGAGTGACGGCCTCGGAGTGGCGGCCTCGGAACTGTGCATTGACCTCGGAGTGGCGGCCTCGGAGTGGGTGACCTCGGAGTGGCGGCCTCGGAGTGGGAGGCCTAGGACTGACCTCGGAGTGGCGGCCTCGGAGTGGCGGCCTCGGAGTGGCGGCCTCGGAACTGTGCATTGACCTCGGAGTGGCGGCCTCGGAGTGGGTGACCTCGGAGTGGGTGACCTCGGAGTGGCGGCCTCGGAGTGGGAGGCCTCGGAGTGGGAGGCCTGGGAGTGGGAGGCCTCGGAGTTGCGGCCTCGGAGTGGTGACCTCGGGGTGGCGGCCTATGAGTGGCGGCCTCGGAGTGGGAGGCCTAGGAGTGGTGGCCTCGGAGTGATGGCCTCGGAGTGACGGCCTCGGAGTGGCGGCCTCGGAACTGTGCATTGACCTCGGGGTGGCGGCCTCGGAGTGGGTGACCTCGGAGTGGCGGCCTCGGAACTGTGCATTGATCTCGGAGTGATGGCCTCGGAGTGGCGGCCTCGGAGTGGCCTAGCAGCAGGGTGATGGCCCGGCCTCAGAGTGCGATTTGTAAGCATTCCTTGGAGCGACCAACCAACCTTCACAGCCTAGGGCATAGCATAGGGTGTGCACTCGGGGTATTTGAACCGGGGGATGCGGGCGGTGGTGACTGCTGAGATGTGACTCCGCCTGAGATGCCTGAGATGGAGTTTGCGCCTGAGATGTGCGGGCGAACCCTGGCTTGGACCTGACTGATGGTGCTGCCTGAGATCTGTGGGCGGTGGTGACTGCTGAGATGTGACTCCGCCTGAGATGCCTGAGATGGAGTTTGCGCCTGAGATGTGCGGGCGACCCCTGGCTTGGACCTGACTGATGGTGCTGCCTGAGATCTGTGGGCGGTGGTGACTGCTGAGATGTGACTCCGCCTGAGATGCCTGAGATGGAGTTTGCGCCTGAGATGTGCGGGTGACCCCTGGCTTGGACCTGACTGATGGTGCTGCCTGAGATCTGTGGGCGGTGGTGACTGCTGAGATGTGACTCCGCCTGAGATGCCTGAGATGGAGTTTGCGCCTGAGATGTGCGGGTGACCCCTGGCTTGGACCTGACTGATGGTGCTGCCTGAGATCTGTGGGCGGTGGTGACTGCTGAGATGTGACTCCGCCTGAGATGCCTGAGATGGAGTTTGCGCCTGAGATGTGCGGGTGACCCCTGGCCTGAGATGCCTGGGTAACGAGCCAGCATTGGCGGGGGCTGAGATAGCTGAGACACCTAGCGGATAAGCAAGGTGTGTGGGGGGGCTGAGATGCTACTGGGCTGAGACAAGGCTGAGACACCTAGGTAACCAGCCAGCGTGGGTGTAGGTAACGAGCCAGCCTGGGGGGGGAGGGGGGGGGGGGCTGAGGTAAGCTGAGGTAAGGTGGGGGCTGACATGCTTTCTATTGGGCTGAGACAGCTGAGATGCGTGGGGGGGGGGGGCTGAGACGCCTAGGTAACCAGCCAGCTGAGATAAGGCTGAGATGCCTGGGTGACCAGCCAGCATGGGCGGGGCTGAGACAGCTGAGATGCCTAGAGCAATAAGGGTGGGGGGGGCCTGAGATGCTATCTACTGGGCTGAGACAAGGCTGAGATGCCTAGGTAACCAGCCAGCTGAGATGCTATCTACTGGGCTGAGACAGCTGAGATGCGTAAGGTGGGGGGGGGCTGAGACGCCTAGGTAACCAGCCAGCTGAGATAAGGCTGAGATGCCTAGGTAACCAGCCAGCTGAGATGCTACTGGGGGCTGAGACAGCTGAGATGCTGGAGCCCCCCACCATAAGCCCGCTGAGATGCTATCTACTGGGCTGAGACAGCTGAGATGCGTAAGGTGGGGGGGGGGCTGAGACGCCTAGGTAACCAGCCAGCTGAGATAAGGCTGAGATGCCTAGGTAACCAGCCAGCTGAGATGCTATCTACTGGGCTGAGACAAGGCTGAGATGCCTAGGTAACCAGCCAGCTGAGATGCTATCTACTGGGCTGAGACAGCTGAGATGCGTAAGGTGGGGGGGGGGGCTGAGATGCTACTGGGCTGAGACAGCTGAGATGCTGGAGCCCACCATCATAAGCCCGAGCTCAGCCGGGCTCGAACCTGGGGTCGCCCGGGGACAAAGCTACGGCCAGTGGCAGCGCATCACCAAGGTGCGGGCAGGAGTGCCTCGGAGCGCCTCCGAGCACCTAGGAGTGAGGCCCGGCCTCGGAGCCGCACCCAGCCTAGGAGTGGCCGGACAGGCCTACTGGCTACGAGGGCTGTGCAGATGGTGTGCCTACGAGGACTGTGTGGGCGGTGGCGGCTACGAGGCCTACTAGCTAAGAGGAGGCCTCGGAGCGCCTCGGAGCGCCTCGGAGCGCCTCGGAGCGCCTCGGAGCGCCTCGGAGCGCCTCGGAGCGCCTCGGAGCGCCTCGGAGCCAACCTGCCCCGGCCTAGGGAATGCACTCGAAGGGAATTGTCCCCAGGGTATCATATGGACCAATACACCAGCAGTGCGGTGAAGGTGATGAGGGGGGAGGGGAGGGGAGGGGAGCCAGGGCAGGGCAGGGTGCCAGTCAGGGCTGGGGCTGGCGGCCCCCCGGAGCCCACCATAAGCCCGAGCTCAGCCGGGCTCGAACCTGGGGTCGCCCGGTGCAACGGCAAAAAAATTTGGAACCATTTCTCGATTTGTGCGTGTCATCCTTGCGCAGGGGCCATGCTAATCTTCTCTGGCCCCCGCGCGGCTCCACCACGGCGGCACGCGGGCTCTACTAGGAGCGCCAGGCCACCTAGGAGCAGCGCCAGCCTCGGAGCAGCGCCCGGCCTAGGACGGAGCGCCTCGGAGCAGCGCCAGCCTACGACCTCGGAGTGGCGGCCTCGGAGTGGGAGGCCTAGGACTGACCTCGGAGTGGGCGGCCTCGGAGTGGCGGCCTCGGAGTGGGAGGCCTAGGAGTGGGAGGCCTCGGAGTTGCGGCCTCGGAGTGGTGACCTCGGAGTGGCGGCCTATGAGTGGCGGCCTCGGAGTGGGAGGCCTAGGAGTGGTGGCCTCGGAGTGATGGCCTCGGAGTGACGGCCTCGGAGTGGCGGCCTCGGAACTGTGCATTGACCTCGGAGTGGCGGCCTCGGAGTGGGTGACCTCGGAGTGGCGGCCTCGGAGTGGGAGGCCTAGGACTGACCTCGGAGTGGCGGCCTCGGAGTGGCGGCCTCGGAGTGGCGGCCTCGGAACTGTGCATTGACCTCGGAGTGGCGGCCTCGGAGTGGGTGACCTCGGAGTGGGTGACCTCGGAGTGGCGGCCTCGGAGTGGGAGGCCTCGGAGTGGGAGGCCTGGGAGTGGGAGGCCTCGGAGTTGCGGCCTCGGAGTGGTGACCTCGGGGTGGCGGCCTATGAGTGGCGGCCTCGGAGTGGGAGGCCTAGGAGTGGTGGCCTCGGAGTGATGGCCTCGGAGTGACGGCCTCGGAGTGGCGGCCTCGGAACTGTGCATTGACCTCGGGGTGGCGGCCTCGGAGTGGGTGACCTCGGAGTGGCGGCCTCGGAACTGTGCATTGATCTCGGAGTGATGGCCTCGGAGTGGCGGCCTCGGAGTGGCCTAGCAGCAGGGTGATGGCCCGGCCTCAGAGTGCGATTTGTAAGCATTCCTTGGAGCGACCAACCAACCTTCACAGCCTAGGGCATAGCATAGGGTGTGCACTCGGGGTATTTGAACCGGGGGATGCGGGCGGTGGTGACTGCTGAGATGTGACTCCGCCTGAGATGCCTGAGATGGAGTTTGCGCCTGAGATGTGCGGGCGACCCCTGGCTTGGACCTGACTGATGGTGCTGCCTGAGATCTGTGGGCGGTGGTGACTGCTGAGATGTGACTCCGCCTGAGATGCCTGAGATGGAGTTTGCGCCTGAAATAGAAATAGAAATAATTACACCCTGCCAGGGGCGAGTGGTGTAAGTTAAGGGAGTGGGAGGAGATGAGGGAACGAGCTATGCCCGTAACCTGTACACCCCCACTACCGGAAAGGAGGAGGCGGGTGTGTGGGCAGTGCCCACACCCCGCCTTGTTGTTACGTCCCGCCGGGGTCGCCTGGTGGCTGACCCCGTTCGAGACGTCGGCGAGCGAGGACGATGTGGTTGAGGGTGGCGACGGCGTGGTCGTGCAAGGCGTCGCAGCATTTCCTGGCGGCGTTATGATCGACGCCCAGTGTCGTGAGCAGGGGGAGGAGGTCCTTTCGGATTGTTCCTGCGAAGCCCAGGCTGATGGCGCTCTGTGGGGTATACTGGACCTTCCACCCAGCGGCAGTGAGCTCCGCGGCGAGGGCCTGGTGCTGTTCCGCTTTCTCATGTTGTTTAGCTGTGTGGTTTGTGTCAGAGGAGTATCCGGCCTCGATGATGTGGACTGTGTGGTGCTCGCCGGGTGTCACAGTGAAGCCGGGGGCGCGGGAGGCTGCGAGGGTGATGGACGGGATGAGGAGGATGTCTGGGCGGTAGTGTAGGTGGCGCCCGGGGGGTTGGTTGGCTGCGTCGGGTAGGAGCCATGGTGGGAGGCGGTTGTCGGCTACATAGTCGGGGAGGTCGGCTCGGGATGTGGCGTCCATCACCATGTAACATCCGCCGTTGCTGCCCCTGGACAGGGCGCGTGCAATGGTTTGGACAGCGATGTTGTGCCGTTTGATGTACATGGCGCGGAGCTGTGCGTTATGGCAGCCACCCAGTATGTGGCCTCCTGAGTCTGGTCCGCCGCAGAGGGGGCAGGGGGCGGGGACGTCGGGGTTGGCGCGGGGGGCGCGGCGGCCTGTGACTGTGCGGCCGCAGCGGGTCGCGAGTTTGTTGTTCCAAAGCTGTCCGTACATTGCGTCCAGAGCGCGTTTGACTTTGTGATGCCTGCCTGAGGTGAGGTTAAGGGTTCTCGCGCTGGATTTGATGTCCAGGTCGGGGAGGGTGTTGGCTACAAAGCCCGTGTAGGCGGTCTCCCTGGTGTATCCCTTGCTGACGTGGGGGGCCGCGAGCGTGCCAATACCGCGATTAAGATCGTGTGCGTAGTGTCCCTCTGTGGGGTCCGCTGGCGCCCCTTCAGCTCGCTGTGTAGTTTGTTTTCGAATCCAGAAGTACTTGCTGCGCGGATTATTGTCCGAGTCCTCCTCTAGCCACTCGGCGCCGGGCATGCGTTCACCCTTGGCGGTTTTCACTGCCGCATTATCTGCGAGTTCATTGTATTGGACGCCTGTATGTGCCTTAACTTTGAGGAGGCGGGTGCGCTGGCCCGCGTGCGAGCGGCGCTTCAGGAGCGCGAGGATGTTATCGAGCAGGCCCTTATGTTTACTGTAGGTAAGGAGTTGGGGTGGTGACTGCTGAGATGTGACTCCGCCTGAGATGCCTGAGATGGAGTTTGCGCCTGAGATGTGCGGGCGACCCCTGGCTTGGACCTGACTGATGGTGCTGCCTGAGATCTGTGGGCGGTGGTGACTGCTGAGATGTGACTCCGCCTGAGATGCCTGAGATGGAGTTTGCGCCTGAGATGTGCGGGTGACCCCTGGCTTGGACCTGACTGATGGTGCTGCCTGAGATCTGTGGGCGGTGGTGACTGCTGAGATGTGACTCCACCTGAGATGCCTGAGATGCAGTTTGCGCCTGAGATGTGCGGGTGACCCCTGGCTTGGACCTGACTGATGGTGCTGCCTGAGATCTGTGGGCGGTGGTGACTGCTGAGATGTGACTCCGCCTGAGATGCCTGAGATGCAGTTTGCGCCTGAGATGTGCGGGTGACCCCTGGCTTGGACCTGACTGATGTATGGTGCTGCCTGAGATCTGTGGGCGGTGGTGACTGCTGAGATGTGACTCCGCCTGAGATGCCTGAGATGCAGTTTGCGCCTGAGATGTGCGGGTGACCCCTGGCTTGGACCTGACTGATGTATGGTGCTGCCTGAGATCTGTGGGCGGTGGTGACTGCTGAGATGTGACTCAGCCTGAGATGCCTGAGATGGAGTTTGCGCCTGAGGTGTGCGGGTGACCCCTATCTACTGGGCTGAGACAAGGCTGAGATGCCTAGGTAACCAGCCAGCTGAGATGCTTTCTATTGGGCTGAGACAGCTGAGATGCGTGGGGGGGGGGGGGCTGAGACGCCTAGGTAACCAGCCAGCTGAGATAAGGCTGAGATGCCTGGGTAACCAGCCAGCATGGGCGGGGCTGAGACAGCTGAGATGCCTAGAGCAATAAGGGTGGGGGGGGGCCTGAGATGCTATCTACTGGGCTGAGACAGCTGAGATGCGTGGGGGGGGGGGGGGGCTGAGACGCCTAGGTAACCAGCCAGCTGAGATAAGGCTGAGATGCCTGGGTAACCAGCCAGCATGGGTGAGGCTGAGACAGCTGAGATGCCTAGAGCAGTAAGGGTGGGGGGGCTGAGATGCTTTCTATTGGGCTGAGACAGCTGAGATGCGTGAGGGGGGGGGGGGGGGGCTGAGATGCCTAGGTAACCAGCCAGCTGAGATAAGGCGGGGGCTGAGATAAGGCTGAGGCGTACGGGGAACCAATACACCAGCAGTGCGGTGAAGGTGATGAGGGGGGAGGGGAGGGGAGGGGAGCCAGGGCAGGGCAGGGTGCCAGTCAGGGCTGGGGCTGGCGGCCCCCCGGAGCCCACCATAAGCCCGAGCTCAGCCGGGCTCGAACCTGGGGTCGCCCGGCGACAAAAGGCAAAAAATTTGGAACCATTTCTCGATTTGTGCGTGTCATCCTTGCGCAGGGGCCATGCTAATCTTCTCTGTATTTTTCCAATTTTAACAGTTGTGCCGAAGCACGACAATTAAAGTATGCGTAATAAATATATACTAGGTACAAGTAGAATGACGTTATCCTTCTCCCTGCCCTTTCCCCTGTTCCCCGCCGCCGCTCCGCAGCTGGGAGGGCCACGGCATCCGGCCGGTTCGCGGCCGTTCTGCTGGCCGCTACGCGGCCAGCGCTGCCGCTCCGCGGCAGCTCAGCTGCTGCACAGCTGCCGCACCAGGGCCTGTGCCGCACAGCTGTCACGGGTATGACAGGACTACCGGACGATTTGCCCCTGTCCCCTGGCGCTTCCACCCTGGGCCTGAGTTATTTTTTAGGGCTGAGCCCCCCCCCCTTAAAACACCCCGGTCCGTGGCTGGCTGGCTGCGTTCGTGCGTTCATGCGTTCGTTCGGCTGGCTCTGCATCGGCAAAACGTATCATGCTGGCGCAAACCACGACTGCCACATATTATAATATGGTACTGCCTATTGCATAAAAATAGGCGGCAAGGAAAATTCGGGCGGAGCGAGAAGTGCCTTCGCACGTTTGACTTTCGCGACGTCGCGAGGATAGTCGCAAACGCCCGCCTTTGTAGGGAGGCAAGCTATGTTGGTGGCAAGCAATGAGGGGAACTAAAGCGCCAGTTTGTGACATCTTCTGGAGCCATGTCTGTCGCCCTCCTGAATGCCGAGGTCGCTCCGAGCCCCGAGGTCGCTCCCACCCCGCGCCTAGCCCGAGGAATGTCGGGCATCGGGGACGTCTGCAGTGCGGTAGAGGGCTACAAAATGCTTGGACTTGGTGGCAAGGGGGCCCTTGATGAGGGCGTGGATGCGGGCGCGTGGGATTCAGACACGCGTGCCTTGTGCTGAGTCCTACTGAACCCTGAGCCTAGGGATCATCGTCGGCACGGGTCTCAAGCTCATTCGCTTGAAGTAGCAACCCAGCCTGTGACCATATTGGGGCTCAGCCCTTTTTCCAGCTGTACAGAGCTGATACCCCTTGTCAATGCTCACCAGCTTTCCTTGCTGCCTGCCTTGCGACAACATCATCCCGCCCACTTCACATTTGCATTTTAGCGCATATCCGTGAGTGTCCTACCATTTTAGTGCGCGGCATGCCTCATCATGTGCTGTCCCACCAGGCACAGTGTGGGCGTGTGGGTTCTCCACGGTACCGGTAGTGCAGGTGTGGCAGCTCCCGCATGGTTGCCATGTGCCCCTGTCCCCCTGGCTGCAATACGGGCGCCACGCCGCCACTTCACTGATGCTAGCCCTCGTCGAGCACAATGCGTGACCATGGAGTGCAATGCACCAAACCAAAAGACTGCCTATGTAGCCTTATGACTGTGAGTGGTGGAACCGCGGGCTGACGCTCCACGCTTGGCGTGCTCTGACCGTCGTTGGCTTAACGCACTATGTGGCGTGGGGCGTGTCGCACTGTTGCGATACGTGCACACCCTGTACGTATTAATGTTACAGCTGTGGGGAGACTTCTGACCCTTGCCCGAAACACGGCCGCTGCAGCCTACCAGCCTCTTTGGACTGGCGAGAACGCCGACAACCTGAACGGCGCACACAAACCAAGCCTACGGCGGTCGAAACGCACACGACGCTTGACCTCCGTGAAACGCAGTGCGTCTGCCTCCAATCGTCAGACGTAAGAAAAGGAAGGCAGCTCGCTCGCATCACCCGCACATAAGACAGCACTCGCACACAGCAAGAAAGAGAACTCCCTGATCAACCCCCAGGAGCCACCGCCTGTCCACCCACCACCGTTCAGCTAAACCCTATTTCCAAAGCCGGCGAAAACGCAAAAAGCCACCGCACACGGGACAGGACAATCTGAATACTTCTCAAAACAGCAAACAAGCCAGGCCCCTAGAAGCAAAGAAGGGCATCCCCTCGCTCTCTGCCCGAACAGAAATCATTGTTACGGACATGCTCTAAATTGCTAGCATCGTTTTAACTGCACACACACAAAAACACCCCGCTTGTTCCAGCGGTTGCGAGCTGCGTCAAAACCGTCCGAGCGCACAAGTAGCGGCTGCACACCTTGTCTCGAGTTCCGCCCTGCTATTCTCCAGGCTGGCGTACCCTGATGCGGCCAAATGTACTTAATGTCAGTATCAGTTTGCGGCCTGGTCTCGGCGTTGGTGAGCGGGAAATCCCGATGCCACACACACCCCACCACCCTTCACAAGGTGGCCAGCCTCATGAGTGTGCCTTATCAGATTGTGATTGGAACGAGCCGCGTTACCCCTGGGCGCAGGTTTGATAGTTACCAGGTTTACACCCACTCCCTGGAGTGTGCAGTGACAGCTCAACAGCAACCGCCTTTTACATTACCACCGGTGCGCCCTTGCCAACCGCCATGCCGGGGTTACCAGTAGATCACACGTGCAGGCGGAACGGCGCAACAGCACCTGCTGGTTATTGCTGAGACCGCGCATCTAGCTAGCCACTGCACTGCACGGTGGTGGGTGGACAGAGGCGGTGGCTCCTGGGGGTTGATCAAGGTTTTCTCTTTCTTGCTGTGTGTGAGTGCTGTCTTATGTGCGGGTGATGCGAGCGAGCTGCCTTCCTTTTCTTACGTCTGACGAATGGAGGCAGACGCACTGTGTTTCACGGAGGCCAAGCGTCCTATGCGTTTCGACCGCCGTAGGCTTGGTTTGTGTGCGCCGTTCAGGTTGTCGGCGCTCTCGCCAGTCCAAAGAGGCTGGTAGGCTGCAGCGGCCGTGTTTCGGGCAAGGGTCAGAAGTCTCCCCACGGCTGTAACATGATTGCACGCCACGCCCGTGCGTGGGCCATGGCCGTTCTGGTTAGTACGTGGCGGCTGTGTCTCTGTGTAAAGGGCCATACTAGTCGCAGAGCGCCTCCACGGTCCGGGGGTGAGGGTGTCACAAAGTCCATACTAATTGTGGTGGTCACTTTCATGGGCTGGGGTGCTCGGCAAGAGAGGTAGTGTAAGCCTCCTGCCAAGCTGGATCAGCGGAAGCGCAAGCGCCACCATTGCTTCTCCCCCCTAAAATATTGAAGTTAATCGCAGGTTCTCAATGAGAACCATATAAGCGATTAAGCTTATAAGAACAGATACTACACATGATCTGAGCCAAAAGGCCGAGAAAGGTATGCTTGGAACAGATGCGTCCGAACCAGCCGACCGCTAGGCCGTGTCCAAGCAGTGGCAAGCGGCGAACGATGGTGGGTGGCAGCTGGCAGCTCTATCCTGTGTTATACTTGCACCAGGGAGGGTTGAGATTGTCCAAAATTTACAGCTTAACAATTAATTCAGTGCTTTGCGTTTTCTCAGAGGGTATATGGTGAGGAAGTTCTGCGCGCCGAAGTTGGGGGTTCGGTCAGTCTGGGGGCGTCAGGGTTTCAGGAGCCGGACCAGGCGGATTTCGGGAGTGGCCCCACAGGCGGCTCCAGCGCCTAAAAGCAGTGACATGCAGCTCGTGTAACCATGCAATGCAATAGCCAACGGTAGTACAGCGACAGGAAGTCGCCTGTGTGTCCTGTGGCATGGACATGTCCCTTCATGTAGCGAAGTGGAGCAATTGCGTGTTGCATACATGCACTCCTAATATCGCTCTGTAAATCTGTCATTTGCTAACCAAATGTCCAAATCGCTCTGGATCCATGTCCGGTCCCAAGATTGCTCTTTGTGCCACGCCACTTCCCCTACCCCTCCACTTTTGGCGTTTCCACGCTAGCCCTCCATGAGCGCTCCCGGCACACGCACGCACTCTTAGCTCCTATCATATCACCTAGTGCTTGTCACAAATGTCACCATACACACACATTCTCTCCGTTGCACGCGGTAATACGGTACTATCTGCGCCGCACCTCCATCACACAGCTCGCAGCTGGCTCTGCTGAGCACAGCTACTGCTCCAAGCACTCTGCCAGGTAGGCTCAGTCCCAGCATCCCCGGTGCCAATTTAGCCACCGAATTGCGCCTCCGCTCTCACACATAACTATGCCTGACTGGCTCCCGTGCACCGTAGTGCGCTCCTCATCCCAGTTGTTAGCGGTAGGGCCCGAGCGTCCAGGACCGGGCCGCGCGTTTGACTTACACAGTTACACCCATGCACACCTACTTCCAGCTATGCTGCGGACACACATGTTACCTCTCCTGCCCCCGCCTACCTCCACTTTCTTTGTCCACCAACGTCCTCTGCCGCTTCACTTCCAGCCCGGCGGCGGGCCGTGGCGGCCCCATTCAAACACCAGCTCCGCGCTGCACAGCACGGGGTGGCGGTGGCGGTGGCGTGCCCACAGGTCGGCCAGCGAGGCGTAGAAGGCGGCGTGGTAGGCGTCCACCATCGCCTGTGTGGCGGGGGTAGGGGTGCCATGCGGTGGGTGATGGGTGGGCGTGATGCGGAAGAGGGTTCCGGCATGACTTGTTCCAATGCGTGAAGGAGGATTGGATTGGTGGATGCTTTTGGAGCAGGGATGGGAGAGGATGTGGAGATGGCTGTTCCCTTGGGCTCTGGCGATGTGGGTCAGGACGGGGGGGGGGGCGGGCGCCTAGTGTGCATGGGCTGGGCAGTAGGGCAGTAGGGCAGTTGGGCATGCAGCAAAGCTTGCGGCAGACAGCAAGGTGGCCCTCTGTATGCAGCCATGCATGCGATGTGCGGCGGCGCCAGCGCGCACAAGCGGAGGTTGCTGGTCGATGCGGTTCGGGGAAGCTACAGCCCTGCGGCCCTGCGGCCCTGCGGCCCTGCGGCCCTGCGGCCCTGCGGCCCTGCGGCCCTCTGCCTGCCTGGCCGTACGCACCTGCGGCACCACCACGCCGCCGCCGCCGCCGCCGCCGCTGCTGCTCGCATTGGTCGCGGACGGCGGCTGCGCCGGCGCCGGGGTTGCTGCTGCCTGCTGCCGCTGGCCTCCTCCGTTGGCCCCTCGGCGCCTGCGCACGCCCTCAGCGCCGGCGCTTACTGCCTGCTGCTCCTGCTGCCCCTCCTCACCAGCGCCAGCACACCCTCCCTGCTGCTCCTGCTGCTCCAGCCCGACTGCTGCTGCTGCTGCTGCTGCTGCTGCTGCCCCGGCCGCCAGCTGCCGGCGGCGCTCGGCGGCCCAGCCCCGCGGCGGCGCCAGCGGCTTGCCCAGCACGTAGACCAGGGGGTTGCGCAGCGGCAGGGTGGTCACACCCCACCTGTGATTGATTTGGAGGTGACGGCAAGAAGAATTAGTGATGAGAGCGGTGAGCGGGCGGCGGTCAGTGACCACATCACGCTATGACGGAAGGCGTGCGTACGGGGCACTCGAGCGACCTGGTTATCAGCTCTCTGCCATAAATCAATAACCACAAGTGCGCTCGTGCTGCACTCCGGCCCCTCCCTCTCCCCCTCCTCCTCTTCCGTTCCCCCGCCCTTCCACCGTGTCCGCCCACCAGCACCCGCCCACCTGCCGGCCAGGATGAAGGGCACTGGGAAGCCCAGGCGCTTGTAGCTGGCCCGCTGCAGCTCGGGCGCGGAGATCAGGTTGGCCAGCTGGGGAGGGAGGACAGGAATTAGGAAAGCAGGCGGGACAGGGGAGGCAGGCAGGGCGGCAGGGGTAGGCCAGGCCGTCAGGGAGATAGGAGGGGTGGCAAATGGAAATGGAGCATGGGGCCGCGGAGCACGGGAGCACGTGCCCGCCATCGCCATATCCTCTAAGCCACCCGGCTGCTGATCGTTCCCTAGCCTCCCCCTTTGCAGTACACTTCCCCACATACAAAGCACCTCCATCTTTGCCTGTGTCCACCTCGCAAGCCCCGCGCCACCCACCTGCAGCGTCTCCCCTACGGCCAGCACAGGCACCAGCCAGGCGCCCTCCTCCAGAGCCAGCCGCACAAAGCCCTGGCGGAGCGGAGAAACGCCGGGCATGCATGATTCATATCAAAGAATGAGTGACACGCTGACGGGGAGAGACAGAGTGGGGGACCATGAGCGACCAGGGTCAGAACGTGATCGGATCAATAAACCTAAGTATTGAGGCTGTTGTTAGCGGATGATGCAAAGTTGGTAGGACGTTGTTGTTGCCTGTCAGCCCAACGCGCACCTGGTGTCCGGCGTAGATTACCAGCTGGTGCGGCGGCGGCGGCGGCGCGGGCGGCGGCTGAGGGGACAGAGAAGACATTTGCTGCTGTGGCTGCTGCTGCTGTTTACTAGGCTGCTCGAGCTGCGGCTGAACACCGGCACCCTTGCCGCCGCCGCCGCCGCCGGCCTGAGCCACCGAACACAGGGAGCTGCTGGAGGCGGAGGAGGCGACAATGGCGGTGACGCCGCCCGCCTCACTGCCGTCGCCGCCGCCGCCGCCCTGGGCCCCGCGGCGCTGCTGACCCTCGCCTCCTGCCACGTGCTTCGCCGCCGCCGCTGCCGCCACACTGCCATCAGCACCAGCGCTGCCGGGGTCCCCATCGGTCCCTGCCTGCGCCGCGCTCGCACCCTTGGCGGGCGCCGCGGCAACCCAGGGCGCATTGGGCAGCGGCGCGTAGGCGGACACAATGGTTGTGTGGGAGCCCGACGGCGTGGTCCATGTCACCGTGCAGGGCTGCGGCGGCGGCGCCGCCGCCGCCTTCTCTGCCGCCGTAGCAGCGGCCCCACGGCGGCGCCACAGGCCGCCGCCCAGCAGCCGCAGCAGCGGGCCCGGGGCGGCCCCGGCGGCCGCCGCCACCAGCGGCTGCGGCAGCAGCGGCTGCGGCAGCAGCGGCGCGGTCTGCTGCTCCTGCGGCCGCGTCTCCGCCGGCTGCCGCTGCCGCTGCTGCTGCTGCTGCTGCTCGGGTACCATTGCCACCAGTGACGATGCAGACGCCGGCGCCGGCGCCGACGCCGGCGGCCTGGTCGTCTGGGTGGTGTGCCGCCGCGGGAAGGCCCGGTCCGCGAACACCAGCTCGGCCTGGCCGCCGGGGCACAGCAGCACGGCGCCGGTGTCGTGCAGCGCGCGGCGGATGGTTGCGCGCGTCACCTGCGGCGTGGGGCCGGGTGGATGGCGCCGGGTGGAGGTGCATGGGGTCGGTGTGAGCCAATGCCGTTAGATGGGGCCGGATGGGGGATGGGAAGAGATTGGGTTCCCGCTCTCCCGGAGGGGAGTTGCGGGTACCGAGTAATGAAGCTATGGGTGCACGGGCAACGTGAACCCACGTGGATTGGTGGTCGCAGCCGCAGGTTATCCCCCGTGTCTGACACCAACGGCGCCATGTCTCTCTTGCACGGCGCACGGCGCACCCCCAGCGCGCTGCCCTCTGTGCGTCATCACTCATCACTCATCACTCATGCGCACGCACGCACACCTGTCTGAAGCCCGCCCAGCCGGCAATGTCCCTGATGCCGGGGGCGTAGTGCACGATGTTGGCGGTGAGCGTGAGAATGGTCCTGCGTGTGCGTGATGTTGGTTGGGGGCAAGTTGTGGGCACGTGGGCGAGAGATAGAAAGGGAGCCATGGATGAGATTATAGGTGGACAGGTGCAAAGCTCGCAGGTCAAAGAAGCCCCACCATCCCCGCATTCATGGTTTACAATGGGCTGGTACTTACACGCCCCCCCTCCTTCTCCCATATTAGGCCACGCTCACCTCCTCGCTCTTATGCATTGAGTCTGGTTCAGTTTGGGCTGGCAACCACAACCCCCCCCCGCGCCCCTTTCACGCCGCACGCCAGGTCACCCACCTGCCCGGAAAGGCGGCCTGCACGGAGGGCATGAGCGGCACGAACCCCGCGCCGGTGGGGTACAGCCCGTGCGGGTGGAAGCCCAGCACGTAGCGCCGCTGCCCCCGCCCCCGCCCCTGCCCCTGCTGCGCCTCCGCCTCGTCTGCCTCCGCCTCTCCATCCCCAGCCCCAGCCCCCGCCTCCTCCTCCGCCGCCGCCGCCGCCGCCTGGTCGGCGGTGCCGTCGTAGTCGCGCACCACCTCCAGCCGCCCCGCCCACCAGGCCAGGCTGGACTCCACGTGCGCGCTGAACCAGGTGCACAGCCACGGCCAGCGCCGGCAGCCTGGGGGCCCGGGGGGGGGGGGTTGTGGTTACCAGCCCAAACTAAACCAAACCCAAAGCATAAGAGCGAGGAGGTGTTACCATCCACAAGATAGTGTATATCATTTTTGTGAAGTGCCGATGCCTGGGGCAGGAGGGGTGGTGTTGCTACCAGCCCAAACCCCATACCCAATGCAAAAGCACGAAAGGGGGGAGAAATGGGTGAGAGAGGGGCAGCAGGAGAGGGATGGAATTGCAGCAGCCGCTGCCTGGCGCATTGTGGCTGGAAGGAGCAGGCGGCCAGGAACTCGGAATGGGGACCGGGTGCTGCTGACATGAGCAGCAAGGGTGACCTGACGCGAGATTCCAGCTGCATCAAACTCCCATCGGCCATCTCACTACGAAAAACGGCCTGGTTGCACAATTGGCACGCCCCATCGCTCCCGGTCGCCAATTTCCAAACGCATAACACGTGCCGGGCAGGGCCCCTAGGCCCCAGCTCACTCACCGGTGTGTGCGGGGTGGCCGCGCAGCGTGAGCGCGAAGTAGGGCACCAGCACGGCGGCCACGGCGGCGGCGGCGCGGCCCGGCGGCAGCAGCACGAAGGTGGCGGCCACGGCGGCCAGGAAGATGTGCAGCGGCAGATACATGAGCACCACCGGCATCACCAGGCCTAAGTGCGGGGCGTGCGGTGTGAGGGAGCGTGGAGGCGGTGCAGACACTGGAGTGCTGCACGCTAAATCGACACATCACTAAATTGCATATGACCACGAAATCAGCGTTGTGTGTGGGGGGCGTTTGAACGTTGTCGCCTTGCCGGTTTCGCGTGTCCCAAGCCAGGCGTCGGTTGTAAACCGCGCCGTGCACGCAGGTAGCCCACACTGGGTAGCGCACACTGGGTAGCCCACCAACGTACAAGCCAAGCCAAGCCCAGCACAGTCCCAGCGCAAGCACGCAGCCCGCCTACCCAGCCCCCAGCCGCCCAGCACCCAGCACCGCCCCCACCTGCAGCCCGCTCCAGCTCGGCGCGCGGGTGCCGCAGTGCCGGCCGCAGCACCAGGCGGCGGGAGGCGCCCCGCTGCTGGTACTGGTAGGTCAGGATGGACAGCCCCAGCACCTGGTGGCGCAGAGCGGGTCAGATCAGGTCAGGTCAGGGCAGGCCAGGCAGGGCAGGGCAGGGCAGGGCAGGGCAGGGCAGGGCAGGGCAGGGCAGGGCAGGGCAGGCAGGGCAGGGCAGGGCAGGGCAGGGCAGGGCAGGGCAGGGCAGGGCAGGGCAGGGAAGGGCAGGGCAGGGCAGGGCAGGGCAGGGCAGGGCAGGGCAGGGCAGGGCAGGGCAGGGCAGGGCAGGGCAGGGCAGGGCAGGGCAGGGCAGGGCAGGGCAGGGCAGGGCAGGGCAGGGCAGGGCAGGGCAGGGCAGGGCAGGGCAGGGCAGGGCAGGGCAGGGCAGGGCAGGGCAGGGCAGGGCAGGGCAGGCAGGGCAGGGCAGGGCAGGGCAGGGCAGGGCAGGGCAGGGCAGGGCAGGGCAGGGCAGGGCAGGGCAGGGCAGGGCAGGGCAGGGCAGGGCAGGGCAGGGCAGGGCAGGGCAGGGCAGGGCAGGGCAGGGCAGGGCAGGGCAGGGCAGGGCAGGGCACGCAGGTACAGGGGTGATGCGTGAGGGACCGCACGTGATAGTCCCTCGAGGCACAGCCACCAGCTCCAAGCAATGAGGGGCGCCATCGGCGCTCGTTGCCTGCTACACCGCTGTCGCTTGAACCGCCACCCGGCTCGCAAGGCTTCGACCCACTCAACCACCCTACGCCCAAACCCAACCTAATTCAACCCACCCAATCTACAAACCCACATCCCAACCCCCAAACCCCAAACCCCACATCTCAAACCTGGACCCACCAGCTGTGTGGCCAGGATGAGCGCGCCGCCCGCCAGCGCCCAGCACCTCAGGCAGTAGCCCACCACGCCCGCCACCAGCTGCTTGGCCAGCAGCAGCACCACCACCACGCTGGCGGAGAACAGGCTCCAGCCGATGGCCTGTGTGGCGGGCGGCACATTGGCATGGCGGTTGACTTGGTGATCGGAACCAATCCCGTTGGCATTGGAACCGGTCCCGTTGTGAAAGCGCACTTGCGCTGCGAGCTGGGTGGCAGCAGCGGCTGCAGCCGCGCATGCGAGCTACTGCAAATCATGCGAGTGGAGCAGGAGTATGGGGGCAGTGTGGTTGGGGTGTTGCTATGTCACGTGAGGTGGTGAAGGCGCGCTTGGGTATGCCGTACGCCGTACAGTCAGTGCGGACTCGTGTGGACGTGGGCATGATGCAGCGTGCCGGGTTGTTGTAAGACTGTTATCACTTATGAGAAGGCTGAGACGCCAACGGTCTCTACCTGATCCAAATGCGCAGCAGCAGCTGGACCGCACCTGCGTCGCCACGAACACGGAGCCGCCCTGGAAGGGCTGGAAGAAGCGCCAGCCGCCCCGGCCGCCGCCGCCGTTGCTGCTACTGCCACCGCCGTCACCCTCCGCCTCCATCATCAGCATCTCCGCCTCATCGCCACCCGCGGCGAGCGGCCGGCAGGCGCCCGCGCTCCCGCTGCCGCTGCCGCTCCCACTGCCGCTGCCGCTGCCGCTCCCGCCGCCAGTGCCAATGCTGCCGCTGCCGCTGCCGCTGCGACGCATGGCGGCGCCACTGGCGGCGCTGCGGCGCATGGCGCCTGCGGCCACGTGGCGCAGGTATCCGCCCAGGCCGTGGGTGCTGCTGGCGCCGATGAAGACACACGACAGCGCCAGGCAGCAGTACAGCACCCTGGCCCCGTCGGCGTGGCGGCATCGCAGGGGGGGGGGCGCACGACAGTAGTGTCATGGGTGCACGTGCGTTGTGCGCAAACGGCCTCCGTCATCTGGGCAAGGGCTGGCGCCACTCCGGCGGAAAGGACAGAAAGGACTGGGAGACCTCCTAGCCAATGCGATGACCTTGTTCCCGTGCCCCAATCAATCTCCTTCCAGCGGTTGTACGCCGCTCCTGCCATACGCTCTCCTTTCCTGCACCGCTCCACGCCTCTGCCCAGCGCCCCTCTCCCACTTACGTACTTCCCCATCCACGCACCCCGCCCCCCCCCATGCTTGCTCCCCCACCTGGACTGGGTGTCGGGCATGTGCTCCAGCGCCAGCAGCAGCAGGCAGCCCGTGACCGACATGGCGCCGCCGCCCAGCCAGCACACCACGTGCGAGGCGGCGCGCGGCGCTAGAAGCTGCGGGAAGGCAGGCAGGCAGGCGATCGGGCGGGCGGGGCGGGGAATGTGGGGGTAGTGGAGAGGGGGGCGAAGTATATGGGTGCCAGGCATTCACAGCAGGGCTGATTCACCGCGAGTCCGGGACGTCGGCGCCAGGGCAACACACCGTGGCGACACACGGGGGGCCGATGGCGCGCACAGCAGTCCCAAGCCCACGCAAACGTGCGCGATCCGTGACTGCAGGGCTCGACGGGACAAAGCTGGACGCACGATGGCCGTGCCCTGCCCCGACACGCGAAGTTTACCTGCTGCTCCTCTGGGGGCGGTACTTGAGAGACCTCCGAAGAAAGCTGCTCACGTAGGAGTGCGCCGCTACTGTCGCAACCGCAGCCCGCCTGCGGATGGCTACTGCTGTCCGCGGCGCCGGCGGAGGCGGAGACGCCACGCTGTCCCTTCGCGACGATGCTACCCCTGCTATCGCCTGCTCCTGCATTATGGTTGTGGTGGCGGCTGCGCCTGCGGCGCTCGGCACTAGCGTCGAACACCAGGAGTGCCTTGATGAGGAAGAGCTGCGACCACAGCCCTGACACTGCAGCCGCCCCCGACGCCGCATCCAGGTGCAACCCCAGCAGCCGACGCGAGCTGCGCGGGCCGCCGGTGCTGCCCCCGTCACCGTATAGCGCCGAGTGCCATGTGTGCAGCGAGATGGCAGCGGACAGCACCCAGAGCGCCTGCGAGCCCGTTGTTGCGCATGATCAGAGGCACGATGGTCCTGCCGAAAAGTGCAGCCTCCTCGGGGTTCTACATCCGGCCCTCTTGCACCGCGCACATGACTCTTTGTGTCCCTAAACGAAAACACATGCGCACAACTCCAGGTCCAAGGCCTCGCTTCGCCGAGCTGGGCCTCGTCAGCCCCATGCACTGCGCCAAGACTCGTGAGCGCCACAGGCCCCACACCCGGCGAGGCAACGGCATCTTACCCAAGCAAAGACCTGAAACACCGTGTGGCGTTTGCCGCCTTGTAGGGGAAAAAGGAGCACAGCGCGCAGCGGTTGCGCGCTTTTGCGAAGGTGCCTGGCGACGTGCGCAGAGTACTCGAACGGGAATGCAAACGTGAAGATAGCACTTGCCAGCCTAGACAGCGGGCCCAGCGCCATCGGCAGCGACGAAATACACGACTCCATGGCACCGAGATGGCGCTAGCGCCTATTGGTATTCTGTAAACTCTAATCTACATACAATACATGCTAGAAAGTATAGTGGGGCCGGGGGCGCTGGGTTTGCATTCTGGGAACGGGGGCCCCCTTGCCTGGGACTGTTCGAGGGGGGCATGGCATCCCCAAAACCCCATGCAGAGGCAGGGAACGGGTCAGCCCGAGCCTTCTCCTCACGCCGCCCGGTGAGCCCTTAATACCTCGTATTGCCACACCATGCAGTAGTTATATCTTGCATATACATACCCACTCGAATCCTTGCTGTAGAACCCAACGTCGCCGGCCCCGCCATGGAGAAGGCGACCGTCGTGTTTGTGCTAGGAGCACCAGGGGTGAGCTATAGATAGACGCGTGACGACTTGCTACTCTGGTCTTCATTCTAAGCGGTTTGCCTGCGCGTGTGCAATGCTTCCATTCCCAACTTTCCTTTCACCCGCGTTCCTTTTATTCGCGCGACGTGCAGGCTGGCAAGGGCACCCAATGCTCGAAAATACTTGAGAAGTATGCTGCGTGGAAGCACTTGTCGACTGGCGACTTGCTGCGCGCTGAGGTTAAGGCCGGCACGGAGCTGGTGAGCACGCGGCCCTGCAAGCTTTTGGCGCAGTAACTTGATCTTTGAATCCATAACTCATCGCGTTTGCGGCGCTGGGGCTTAAGCGCCGCGCGAGTTACTGCGGGCGCCCGCGGGCCGTCGCTACAGCGCTCGCCATCGGCCTTACCGGCTCGGACCGGCGCTCCCTTGCGATCCCCCCCTGGGCCCTTGTCCTCCCTATAGGGCGAGCAGGCGCAGCAAATCATGGCGGAAGGCGGCATGGTGCCCACCGACCTCATTTTGGGTACGTGCCAAACAATATGCGACCCCCCCCCCGTTGCCTGCGCGCGATCCAACCACACCAGCCCCACTCTAACCACGCGCCGGATTCAACCCATGCATTGATCGAACAGGCATTCTGTTCAACGCCATGTCGGACAGCGGCGCCTCGCGCTTCCTGGTGGACGGCTTCCCGCGCACGCTGGACCAGCTGCGCGACTTCGACAGCCAGGTGCGGTGCGCGACTCGCGGCTGGGCCCCCGGCTCGGCTCGGCTCGGCCCGGCTCGACTGCGCAGGCGGCTCTAAGGGGGCTCTAAGGGGGCTCTAAGGCGGCTCTAAGGCGGCTGCGCAGGCGGCTCTGGGCGGCTCCGGGGGAACAGGGTGGTGCTAGGGGGCTCTACTACGGCGCGGGGCAGCCGGCTGGATGGTGTGGCGGTGGGGTAGCCGGGCGCGCGGTGCTCAAGGCAAGGCAACGCGCCTGGTGGCAGGGGAGGCGCGAGCCGGCCATGGTGATGCATGGAGCCGAGCTAGGTAGGGCACTAGGGTGGCTAGGGGGTGGAGAGGGCTGTCGGCAGAGCGCGGGGGCCCACGCTCGTATCATCCGCAGTTCTCCCAACCGCAACACCCACGCCGCCCTGGACGCTGTACAACAACGCGCAGATCAAGCCCTGCGACGGCGTGCTGGTGTTCACCGTGCCCGAGGAGGTGGCGGTGGAGCGGCTGGTGGCGCGCGGCGCCACCTCGGGCCGGGCGGATGACAACGAGGAGACCATCCGCACGCGCATGCAGGTCTTCTACGACGAGAGCCAGCCCGTGATCGATTACCTGCGGGAGAGCGGCGTGGCCGTGCACGAGGTGCGCTGGGGGGAGGGGTAGTTCATTCTAGCCCAAAGAGAAACGACCGTGTGAACCCGAACCAGGGGGGCTCGTGCGGGGGTGGGGGGCGCGGATCTGCGTTGTGGGCTCGGAGGAGGCGAGCCAGGATGCAGTGCTCGCCCGGGTGCTCCTCACCCTTCACACCCTCACACACACAAACACCCACACCCAACCCCTCCCTCCCCCCCCGCCCCTCAGGTGGACGCCAGCTCCGACCCCGAGGAGGTGTTTGCGGCGGTGGAGCCGTTTATGGACGACCTGGAGGCGGCAGGTGAGGCGGGCGGGCGGGCAGCGGGGGGGGGGGCAAGAGAGTGTAGAGTGGGTGGGGGAGGAAGGGGGAGGAGGGTGGAGGGGGGCCGGGCAGCGATGGGAGGAGGAGAGAGGCAGGGCGGCAGGAAGGCAGCGAGGACTAGGGAGGCGAGGGAGGGAGGAGCAGGAAGGCAGGCAGGGCCGGAAGGTTGGAAAGAAGGGGGCCCTGGAGGGCGTGAATGCTGGAGGCTCCTGAGCCAGGCGGGTGCTGCGGACAGGGAAGCCACAGGCAGCATGAAAAGCAGTACCCAAGCAACCCGTCTCTTCCACCTATTATCACAGCCGCTGAGAAGGAGGCCGCGGCCGGGGACGCCCCCGCCCCGGCGGCTGACGGCGAAGCCGACGCGGAAGCGGACGCGGAGCAGCCGCCAGCCGCCGACGCCCCCGAGCAGGAGGACGGCGGGGCCGCAGACGCCGGCCCTGCCGCCGCGCCAGCCAAGGGCGGTGCCGCGTCGGCTGCTGACCTGGAGGAGGCGCTGGTGGTGTTTGTGCTGGGCGCGCCGGGCGCGGGCAAGGGCACGCAGTGCGACCTGATCAAGTCGCGCTACGGCTGGGTGCACGTGTCCACCGGGGACCTGCTGCGGGCGGAGCTCAAGAAGGGGAGCGCCATTGGGCAGCAGGTGTGTGTGCGTGTGTTTGAGACAGGGTTGGTGGTAGGGGGACGGGTTGGAGGTGGGGTGGAAGCTCTGCTGGGGTGGTGCTGGGGGCGTATGTAGGAGGGCCGCTTGGGGGCAGCGGCAGGACGCGGAGGGTGTGATGAGTATTAAAGGTGTGTACGCCATGCTGCTTCGTGCCGGCAAATACACCTGTCTTCCTACCACTATCTGCCCACCAGTCTCTCTCTCTCTCTCTCTCTCTCTCTTCCTTTGCACCTCGGTGCACCCTCTCTCTCTCTCTCTCTGTGCGCCCCTCCCTCCCCTGGTGCAAGCATGGTAGGTTTACAGCCCCCGCCCCCTACATCTCCCCCGTCATTAATCCAACATGCATGGAACCCCCCGCCCCCCCCAAGACCGCTGCACCAACCAACCCCCCCTTGGGCGCACGTGCACAGGCCCAGGAGCTGATGGCCGCGGGCCAGATGGTGCCCACGGGCCTGGTGCTGGACCTGCTGCTGGCGGCCATGAGGGCCACGGACCCGGCGCGGCGGCGCTTCCTGGTGGACGGCTTCCCTCGCAAGCTTGACCAGCTGCAGGTGCGTGTGTGTGGTGGTGGGTTCCATGCATTGGGGGGGGGGGGGGGGGGTTGTGGTTAACAGCCCAAACTAAACCAAACCCAATGCATAAGAGCGAGGAGGTGAGGTGGGGGTAGCCATCCATGGGATGGTATGGGTCAAATGCTGTGGGAAGGGAGGGTCTTTCTACATCAGCCCATGCCGAACCAGGAAGCGAAACTAGCGAGCGGGGCACAGGCGAAGGCGACGGCTGCGAAGTCGGGATACTTACGGAGAAGTGCCGAACGGGGGTGGCGGGTCTTGGGGCGTTTGGGAGTTGGGGGTTGGGTGGTGGGGCTGGAGGAAGGCGAGAGGAGGGACAGAAGTGTGTGGTGGGATGAGGAGGTTGGTGGGCACGGTTTTGAACCCGCCACCAACTTGCTGCTGCCTGCACCTCAGCACCTCTGTCCCGCCAGCCATCACCAACGCCACCCGACCACCGACCGCCCCTACCTCGCACGCAGGAGTTCGAGGACCGCATCAAGCCCTGCGACGGCGTGCTGGTGTTCAGCGTGCCCGAGGAGGTGGCGGTGGAGCGGCTGCTGGCGCGCGGCGCCACCTCGGGCCGGGCCGATGACAACGAGGAGACCATCCGCACGCGCATGCAGGTCTTCCAGCAGGAGAGCGAGCCGGTCATTGAGTTCCTGAGGGAGCAGGTGCGGGGCCCTGGGCTGGGCGGCGGTGGAAGGACAAAAGGGGTGCGGAAGGGGGGCGGAAGGGGCCTGGTGCCAGGCCAAGGATGCAGGGTTGGTGGTGGCTACTGCGGGGCGGAGCAACGACCCGCTGAGAGGCCCACACACCACACCGCGTGGCGCTGGCCAAGCGCTCCGCAGGCCTTGCACGTGCACGCCGGCCTCCCTCATTGCACTGCTGCCCCCAGCCGGGGGCTACCCCCCGGCCCCCACTGCTCACCGTCCACCCACTCAACCACCCGTCGCGCCCGTCTCATCACGCCCTCCGCGCACCCACTGCCCACTGCCCTACCCACGGCACGGGGCGCGCAGGGCGCCAACGTGGCGGAGGTGGACGCTAGCGGCGACCCGGAGGACATCTTCAGCCAGCAGGTGGCGCCCTTCATGGACATGTTCGGGCCGCCGCTGGAGCAGGGGCCGGAGGAGGAGGGCGAGCAGGAGGGAGAGGGAGCGCAGCAGGCGGAGGAGGGGCAGGAGGGGCAGGAGGAGGGCGGGTACACTGCGGAGCAGCAGGCGGCGATCCTGCGCATCCAGGCCGCCGGCCGCGGCTACCTGGACCGCAAGCAGGTGGCGGCGCTGAGGGCGGAGAAGATGGCGGAGGGCGCGACGGCGGCGGAGGCGACGGCGGAGGCGGAGGCCGAGGTGGCGGCGGAGGCACAGGCGGAGGCGGAGGAGGCCGCTGCCGTCGCAGCGGAGGCGGAGGGCGGGTACTCACCCGAGCAGGAGGCCGCCATCCTGCGCATCCAGGCCGCCGGCCGCGGTTACCTGGACCGCAAGAAGGTCGCTGCCATCCGCGAGCAGAAGCTGGCCGAGGGGGCGTCCGCGACCGAGGCGCAGGCCGAGGCCGAGGCGGAGGTGGCGGCCGAGGCGCAAGCCGAGGCGGACGCCGCCGCTGCAGAGGCCGCGGCAGCGGCCTACACCGCAGAGCAGGAGGCAGCCATTCTGCGCATCCAGGCCGCTGGCCGCGGCTACCTGGACCGCAAGAAGGTGGCGGCCCTGAGGGCGGAGAAGATGGCGGAGGGCGCCACGGCGGCGGAGGCGACGGCGGAGGCGGAGGCGGAGCTGCAGGCGGAGGCTGTGGCGAAGGCGGAGGAGGCGGAGGAGGCTGCCGAGCAGGCGGCGGCGGAGGCCTACACTGCGGAGCAGCAGGCGGCGGCGCTGCGCATCCAGGCGGCGGGGCGCGGCTACATTGACCGCAAGAAGGTCGCCGCCATCAAGGCGGAGCGGGCGGAGGCGGAGGCGGTGGGCAAGGCGGCCGAGGCGGAGGCGTTTGAGGCGCGCATGGCAGCGCAGGTGGGCGGGTGGCCCTTTGTGGGTGGATGGGTGGGCGGGTGGCCCCGTGCGGGGGGGCGGGTGGATGCGCGGGTGGGTGGCCCCGTGCGGGCGGTTGGGTAGCCCCGTGTGGACCGGTGCCGGCAGTGGGTACATGGGTGGGTGTCCTCCGGCTGGCAGGGCTCTTGCAACAGCACCTAATGCCGACAGCACCTTATCCCTGACCACTCAACCGCCATCACCATCACCGCCATCACCACCACCACCACCACCACCGCCACCACCACCACCGCCAGGTGGCCAACATCCGCGGCATGCTGGTGGTGTGCGGCCCCAGCGGCGTGGGCAAGGGCACGCTCATCAGCAAGCTGATGGAGCAGCACGGCGACAAGTTCGGCTTCAGCGTCAGCCACACCACCCGCGGCCCGCGCCCGGGCGAGGAGGACGGCGTGCACTACCACTTCACCGACATGTGGGTATGCCGGGGGGCCCTTAGGGGCTGGGGGCGGGGCTTAGGGGCTGGGGCTTAGGGGCTGGGGACGGGGGCGGGGGGTGTCACACAAGGGGCTTGGAGTAGGGCTGGTGCGAGTAGGGCTGGGGTTCACCACCCAACCAACTGCCACCAACTACCCACCAACCGCCTCGTGACCTCGCCCACCTCCCAACCCACCCACCCCAGGCCCTCCATGAGCCGGGACGTGGAGGCGGGCATGTTCCTGGAGCACGCGGCGGTGCACGGCAACATGTACGGCACCAGCCTGGCGGCGGTGGCGGAGGTGGGGCGCGGCGGCCGCGTGGCGGTGCTGGACATCGACGTGCAGGTGGGTGTGGGGGCGGGCGTGGGTGGGCGGGGGAGCGGGTACGTGTGCGTGTGTGAACGTGTGTGGGGCTGGGGGGGGGCCGGGCGCAAGATGAGGGAGGGAGGGAGGGAGGGAGGGAGGGAGGGAGGGAGGGAGGGAGGGAGGGAGGGAGGGAGGGAGGGAGGGAGGGAGGGAGGGAGGGAGGGAGGGAGGGAGGGAGGGAGGGAGCTGGGATGGTTCAGAGCTGGGAGAAAGGAACGAAGAGAGGATTGGGGAGCTGCAAGCAGGGTTGCGCGAGTGGGGGTTACCACCACGACCACACCTCTACCCACCCACCTGCCGTACAACTACCACCACACCCGACAACTCACCACCACCCGCAGGGCGCCGCCAAGATCAAGGCCTCCCGCGCCGCCGCCAAGGCCGTGTACGTGTTCGTGGACCCGCCCTCGATGGAGGAGCTGGAGGCACGGTTGCGCGGCCGCGGCACCGAGACCGAGGACAAGGTGGGCGCTAGGCTGGGCTGTGGGGCTGTGGGGCTGTACCAGTGGGGCAAACAAGCGCTGGGGATGCTGGGAAGCTGGGCTGGGATAGGATGGGATGGTGAAATGGTGGGCTGCGCCGCTGGCCACGTGTCTGGTCTACGCAGTGTCAACACTGCAACTTATTCCGCGCAGCGCCGCCGCCACAGCCGCCACCAATGCACCATGCCTTGCTCACGCCAGCAACCCTCCACCTCCTCCCCTACCCACCCACCCACCCCGCGCAGGTGCAGCTGCGGCTCAAGAACTCGTCCGCCGAGATCGACCGCTCCCATGAGCCCGGCTTCTTCGACGCCCGCGTCGTCAACGACGACCTGGACGCCGCCTACCACCGCTTCAAGCTCACCATCGAGCGCCTGCTGCCCGGCACCTTCAAGCCAGCAGACCTGCGGCCACCCTCGGCAGCAGCAGCGCCAGCAGCGGCACCGGCGGCGCGCACGCCCACGCCGCCGTCCGCGCCGGCGCCGCCGCCTGCCGCCGCCGCGCCGCGCGCAGCAGCCACCTCGGTGGGAGGGGTATGTGTGTGCAGGGAGCTGCAGCAGCCGTCGGTCCCTGAGTCCCCGCCCTGGCCGCCGCACGCCTTGCTTCCTTTGATGGCCAAGACCGCCGCACACTCGCACGCAAGCCACGCATGTGCTGACTCCTTCCTCTCCTTCCGTCCTTTGCTTTGCGCTCCCGCCCGTGCCCTCCAGGCCCGCGCCGCCACTGCCGTGCACGCTCCCGCCACCGCCGCCGCCGCCACATCCTCCTCCTCCACGCTGCCGGTGCGCCAGTACATGGATGCCACGGTGGTGCCGGTGCTGCGGGAGGCCTTGCGCGCCCTCAACGAGGAGCGGCCCGCGGACCCGCTGCAGGTAGGGGCGTGCCGTTGCGCATGCGTGTGCGTGCGTGGAGTCATTTGTGGTATATGCGCGGCGAGGAGGGCCGCGAACAGAGCAGCTTGTTTTGGGGGAAACGAGTCAAAGGCAAGCGGGTGTCAGGGGGGGGTATGTATGGCCAGTAGCTGCAGCTGCAGCTGCAGGTGGAGGTGGAGGGCTGAGCGTGGCTGCTGACTGCCGTGTGTATGTGAAAGCCGGCAGGCCCGACGGCATGCGTCCTGTGCGGTATGATGCCCTGATGGTCACACTCTGCACTCATCATACTCCATAAACACTATTCACATGTTCTGTCTGCTCTCCTGGTTGTATCTCGCTGCATCCTGAATCTCGCTGCCGCTGGTGCTGCCGCTGGTGCTGATGTTGCCGCTGCAGTACCTGGCGGACTTCTTCCTGGAGGCCCGGGCGCACGGCGGCCGGCACCCGCGCGGCGGCGGCAACGGCAAGATTGGGCACTGAGTGGTACTAGATAGGTACCGTACCGGGCCCTGGACGTGGCCGCACGAATAAAGAGGGTGTGGAAGGGGAGCCGGGGTGTTGCAGGGGGGCCGTAGGGGCATGGGTGATGGGCTGCGTGTGCGGGGGCGCTTGGCGAGGAGGCGCCGGTGCCTGCTGCAGTATGGGTTCGCTCAAACCGTTGCCTAGTCGCACCCGGACGGGCAGGGCGATACATGCGGCTGTTGCAATTGCGCGTACTACGTATCTATGAATGGTGTGTACTACTTGTGAAGAGCGGGTAAGGCTCTGACGACCACGAGAGGTTATACTTGTTGTGAGCACATCTTGAGTGCACTGTTTTGATGTATGGTAAGACGAATCTACGACTCCGCCAGGCTGCGGCTGCAGCAGGAGAGGCCGCTGCAACGCAAAATGGATGCAGGCAACAACGCAATGTTGTCATTTGCGACTTGACACTACTGCTTAGTACGACCGACACTGATTGCGGGTTGACGGTGTGCGAGACAAAACATGATTCTGACTGATTGTTGCGATGACGGATGATGCTTGTCTGGGGCTTGGCTTGGCTGTCTGGGCCATCAGGTGGACAGCATGAATCCGGCTCGTGACCGGGCACTCGGGCAGACTCATGCCTTTCGTGCAGCCCTGCTGTAACCATATACGCAGTATTCCTGACGAGCGCTTTGAGTCCATGCATCCACTTCTCCCACCACTGCTCACCGTCGTCGCTGCTGAGAGAGGCCCACCGCCCCCCCCTGCCCGTGGTCAGTAATGGTAAGTGTTAGATTCCACCCGTGTCAGATTCCGCCTGCGGACTACCATGTTTGTGTGCGAGGGCGATTGTGTGCCCTCCTCCCCCCGCCGCAGCGACCACATGGCTCACATTCTGTCATGCCCCAGCTCATATCCACGGTTGATAAGGGGTTCAAGTAGCATGTGCACAGGTCGCTGACAAGATGAGGACAGTGGCTGATCGAACAGGCGCGGTTGCTAGCACTGCGGGTATGCCGTATGCGTGGGGGAGACGAGTCAATAACGCGCCCATGGGGTGCACCCAGGAAACACCAGGGCGTGCTGATTGACATAGACTGCTCACGCCTCGAAAGGATCAAAAATGCTTGGAAAGAATGCTCAGTGCTCAGTATTGCAGACGCGGCACACATCTCCTGGGACAGCAGTACAGGGCTGTGCCGCTACTGCTGCCTCCGCTGCTTTAGACATAGATGCAGCAGTCGGTGCCGCTGTTCAAAGCCGCCAGACGCCAGGTCCTATGCCCGCACAGTCCATGGTCACGCCAGACGCCACGACGCCACGCCAGACTAGGCCTGCCGCTTCAGGGCTAGGTACTCGGCACGCAGCTGCTGCGCCGTCAGCAGCCCACCGCCCGCCGCCCCCGCCTTGGACCCCGACCTGGCGCGGGTCCCGGCCCCTGCGCTCCCCACTGCAGTTGCCCTGCCACCCGTCCTCAGTGACGACCCCGGCCCCGGCACAGCACTCCTGCCCCTGTCAGAGGCCGAGACAGCAGCAGGCCCCCCCGCCGCCGCTACCGCACGACAGCCGCTCGGCCCCGCCCTCTCCGCCGCTGACGCCGTCGGCCGCCGTACCTTCGCGCTGCCCGGCACTCCGGCCCCCTGTGCCGCGCTGGGCCGCCGCTTGGCGCCCGCCTTGCCGGCTCTGGCCTTGGCGCCAGCAGCGGCAGCAGCAGCAGGAACGGGAGCAGTGGCAGCTGCGGCCGCCTCACCGCCGCCTGTCGGAGGGCGCCCTGCCACCGCCGCTGTCAGAAGCGCGCACTCATCTGGGTCAGCCGCAGTCGAGGCGTCATCGCCGTCGCCATCCCCGTCCCCGTCCGTGGACAGCTCACCCACGTCCGCATCCTCCGCATCCTCCGCTACCTCCGAAAGCAGCTCGTGGACGTTCTCCGCCGCCCGCGCCTGCTGCCCCTCAGCCTCGTAGGGCCTTTTATGGCGCTCGCTAAAGTGCTCCTCATCGCCGAAGGGCCGCTGCTGCCGTCGGCGCTGCCGCACCTCCAGCCCCGCCGCGGCCCCGGCCATGCCCGCGTCCTCCCAGTCTGACAAGCCCTCCGACGCGGTGAAGGGCGAGGGCGGGCTCGAGTCGCCCTCATCGCCCTGTTCCTCCACGCCTGCGCCCGCCGCCCAGCACCGGCTGTCCGCCCCTGGCCCGCCAGCCGCTGCTGCTGCGGCGGCGGCGGAAGCGGCGGCAGCAGCCTCCAGCCGTGCTTGCAGCTGCCGCTGCTGCTGCTGCGCCCGCAGTGCCTGCTGCTGCCAGTGCTCCAGGGCCGTGGGGCCCGTGCCCCGCGGACTGCTGGCCCCGCTGCTGTGGCTGTGGCCCCCATCCTCCTCGTGGGGTCCCACATCGCTTCGCTTCCTCGCCTGAGCGCTGCCCTGAGCTCTGCCCTGAGCTCTGCCCTGACCTGGGGCTACAGCCGAATCGGAGCCCTGTCCTGTAGCTGCAGCGAAGCCCAGGCGCGCCAGCTCCCGCTGCGCCGCCGCCGCCGTCACTGCTGCCGCCGCGGCTGCGGCAGCACTGGCGAAGCGACCGCCCAGGCTGGCGGCTTCGGAGGGCGCCACGGAGGGCGTGCAGGACAGGTCGGTGTCCTCACCCGCGGCCGCTACTGCTGTTGCTGCTACAGCCGCGCGAGCTGTTGCCGCTGCTGCCGCGTGCACGCCAGTGGGCGTGGGGCTGCTGACGCGGCCCAGGCCCACCAGGCCGGCGTGACCGAGCACTCGCATTGCGAGGGCTGGCACAGCCGCCTCAGCGATTGCGGCCGTGGCGGTGCCGGCCGCCACCACCGCCGCCGCCGCCGCTGCCCTAGTCTGGACACCTGCAGGCAGGCGGCGGCGCTGGTGCAGCACCCTCTGCTGTGGCTGCTCCCGCCGACTCCGGCTGTAGCAGCTGGTCATGTCGTCCTCCTCGTCCTCGTCGCTGCTGCTATAGCCGCTGCTGCTGCAACCGCCGTCGCCTTCTGCTGCTACACCGTCGCCGCGGTGAGCCCCCGTGGCAGCCTTCCGCCTCTTCTTCCTCTTCTCTTGCTGCTGCTGCCGCTGCTGCTCCGCCAGGCGAGCTGCCAGCGCTGACACGCCCTCGGCGGCCCTGCGCTGCTCGCCACGCAGCCGCGCGCCCATGGCCGCCGCCCGCGCGCCCGCGCACCGCAGCCGCCGGACCAGCCCGCCCGCTTCGCCCGCGCCGCTGCAGCCAGCCAGGCCCTTGTGGTGGAAGCCCTTCTTGCAGCTGGACGGCGCCGGAGACGGCGCTCCTGATGATGCTTGCGGCTGCTGCTGCGGCTGCTGCTGAACGGCGTCGGTCGCTAGTTTGGCCGCCTTCTTGCGGCCGGCGGCCGCAGCTGCAGTGGAAGCCCGCAGCATGAGTCGGTCGGCTAGCGCCAGCTTTGGGCAGGGTCCCTGGCTGTCGCCATGCGCCGCTGCGGGTCGTCCGCCTGCTGCGCCCTTGTTACTGGGCTTGCCGGTCGCAGTTGCAGGTGCGCCGCCGGTGCCAGGGGTGGGCAGGACTGCCGCAGCAGCAAGTCGACGAGCCCACTGCTGCTGCTGCTGCACCTGGTTCTGTTCGCCACCGCAATACGCCGGCATCAGCCCCAGCGCTGCCATGGCGTCCCGCGCCGCAGCAAGCCGCTGCCGGTCCCGAGCCAGCTCCGCGTGCTGCTGCCCAAGCGCACCTGCTGCACCCCCGCCTCCGCCTCCGCCTCCACCGCTGCTGCTTGCCGGGAGGGGGGTGGAGCAAGAAGAGGCGGAGGGCGACAGCAGCAGCCCGTGGTCCTGAGCAAATGCGGTGATGTCGCCGCCCGGCTGTTTGGAGCCGTGCGCAACCTTGGCGCTGCCGCCGCCGACCCCAGCACTGGACAGCAGCCCAGCCTGAGCCTGCAGCCGCCAGTGCAGCCGGCGAAAGGCCGGCGGCGTCTCGCCACCCGCCGGCCCCGCCGCCCCCGCTTCCACCGGCGCAGCCGCCCCCGCTTCCGCCGGCCCCCTGGTACCGCGCGCTGCTGCTGCAGCGTTGGCGGCGGACATCGCGTTGGCCGATAAGACCGCTGCCAGGGCAGCGGCGAGCCCCGCAGGCCCTGCGCCCCCGTCAGGCGGCAGCGGCACGCCAGGCGTGGTGTCCCCCGGCTGCTGTGACTGCAGGGGCCCCTCTCGGCCCGCCGCCAACGCCTGGGCAATCGCAGCAAGAGAGGGCAGCTGCGCCGCCGATGCCGCCGCCCCCGTCCCCGTCCCCGTCGCTGCTGCCGCTGCTGCGGCAGCGGCCCTGCGGCCGCCTTTGGTGCCCGCCGCTGGCACCTTGGCCGCTGCCGTTGCTGTCATGCGGTGACTGCTGCTGCAGCAGGGGCTGCTGCGGCCGCTGGCGGCCTCCTCCTCCGCGTCCTCTGAGTCGGCCACAGCCTGTCGGCGCTGCTGCCGCCTTCGCTGCTCCACCTCGGCTGCCAGCTCCTGCTGCTGCCCGAGAATGGCGCCAAGTTGCTCCTGCGGCATGGCAACTCAACCTCATTCCCAAATCCCATGTTGCCACATGCTTCAGCAGCAACCATTTCTCGGGTCTCAGTGCAATGCCATCCCGGCCCCCCGGCCCCCCCCCCAAAAACAAACACGACCCCAGCAGCCGCACCTGCAGCGCCGCGCCCAGCTGCCCCGACGCCCGCGCCGCATACAGCTGCTCCACCAGACGCCGGCAGCCAGCCGCCGCCGCCTCCGCCGTCTCGCGCCGCAGCCGTTCGGCCGCGGCGGCGGTGCGGGCGGCGTGCAGGGCGGCGCCGGCGCGGCGGAGGCGGTCCTGCAGCCGGGCCGCACGCTCCACCGCCTATGGGGCATAACATAGCGTGTATGGCAACGGGTAAGACTGAACTAGTGAAGTGCCGGAGCGGCGACTGCTTAGTGGGTGACCGCGTCTTCAAATTGCCAATGCAAGCCACCCGGCCTAACCGTCCACTCCTTACACGCCTTTAACCGTACAGTGCCCTCCCCCCTTTGTGGGAAATGCAAACCACCTTCCTTCCCCGGCCCCCCTCCATACACACCTGCTTGTTGATGTCCAGGAAGTGGCGGTACTGCTGCCGCGCCTCGTCCAGCAGGTCCTTTGGAAGGAGGAGGAGGAGGAGGAGGAGGAGCGGGGACGGACAGGAAAGGGTTTCTAGGAATGATTAGGTAGGAGGTGAAGGTGTAGACAGGGTAGGAAGGGCAGGGGCGGGGAGGGTGCAGCGGAGTTGGTGGGATGGGTCGGGTGTGGTCGCAAGCCATTGGGGTGCGATGGCGGATCCAGCTGCCCGCTCTCTGTGTTCAGCAAACCAGTAACCCTTCCGCCGAGACGGCGCTCGTCTTCCCTTACACCACGCAGCCTCCCATCCCACACACGCAGCCGGCCCCCACACAAGCGACCTCCCACCTGCATGTGCGCCATCTGCTGTTGCGCGCCCGCCAGCTGCACCGCCAGCCCGGCAGCCCGCTGCCGCTCCGCAGCCAGGTCGCGCTCGGCCGCCTGGTGGGCGCGTGTGTAAACAGGTAGATGGGTGATCAGCCGATCAGGCAAGCATGGGCACATGCATGCAGGAGAGCGTGGATGGGCGGAAAGCACGGAGGTTGAGCGCGAGCGTACTAAAGCGTTCGCACGCTATAGCAACAATGAGCACGTGCGGGGAGACCGGAGTTTGACAGCGCCTTGCCGGCCCCTGTATCAGCCCCATTCCGCGCAGCCAGCGCGCGCCCCCACCTCGCGCGTCTCCTTCTCCCGCTTCAGGAACGCGGACAGGTTCTCCGCCCGCCGCTGCAGGGCCTTGCGATCCTCCTCTGCGTAGCGGCAGCGGCAGCGGCAAGGAGAGCGGAAAATAAGAAGCCAGTAGCAGCAGCACCGTCGTTGTGCGGCAGTCCAGTCCCAATTTACATCCCTCATATTCGCCCCTATCAGTCCGCCTAGCTTTTGGGCGACTCCAGGGCCTAGCACGTCAATCCCTAGTCCCAACGCTTCCGCCTCCACCCGCCCTGCACCTACCGCCCTGCGCCGCCACCTTACGCGCCGCCTCCGCCTGGCGCGCCGCCGCGCCGCGGCCGCTCATGCCCGCACGCAGCCCCTCCGCCATGTACTCGCAGCGCTGCGCCCGGAACACGGTGCAATTGGTGGCAATGCACACACAACGTCAGAGCACAAGCGACTGAGATGGTATAGCGAGTAAAGGACGCGTGTGCCGCGAGAGGGTGCTGCAAAGGTGCGATGCAGTGATTGCAATGTGTTGCGCGGCCGCGGCGCAGTGACCCACCTGACGAGCCAGCGCCTCAGACCGCCGCAGCGCAGCCATCTGCGGCCAGGACGTTCGTGTGCAGCACACCGGGAGGTGAAGTGGTGTTCAGGTTGCGGTACCGTAAGGCGTTAGGCGCGAGGGGCGGCTCCGTCGAAGCCAACGGTCAGGCTGCAACGGCACACCCGCACGCCGTGTAACGCCCCATACCTCACAGCGCCCACAGAGTACTGCACATGAACATGGTGCAAGCACAGACACACACACACACACACATCTTTGTTTTGTTTTTCTTTGTGATCTCTAACACACACACACACATATCAACGCGCCTGCGCTTCCATGTCACGGATGTGAGCCACCAGCGCGCCGCGAGACAGGCCCGCCAGGCTGGCGGCCGCCACGTCGCACTCCGGAGGGCAGCACGCCGGACCACCCGCCACCGCCACCGCGCCCGCTGCAGCTGCGGGGGCGTGCGTCGCGTTGCCGCCGCCGCCGCCGCCACACACGCCCAGACCCCGGCCATAGCTGCCGGCCGCCGCTCCAGCTCCTCCACACGATGGCGTCGAGCCCGCGCCACCATTAGCGACCGGGCGCCTGTTGCCCAGAGCGCTGCTGGAGGCGTTGGCCCCGCAGCCGACCGCAGCGCCGGCGGTGCCACCAGAGGCCGGGCGCGTAACGCCGACCATGCAGCAGGCGGGCCGAGCGCCAGCTGCGGTGGCTGCCGCGGTCGCGACTGCCCGGCTGCTGGTCCGGGCGCAGCGGCTGCAGCAGCCCGCTCCTCCTGCAGCTGCCGCCCTGTTCCTGGACCTGCGAAGTCAGGGCCCAAACAGCCATGTGGCATGGTTTTAAGGGCTGCTTTGAGATGTGAGCACGTTCAACTTGGCCTTCGCTTTTCATTGTCCGCCGTTGCAGTCACGCAGTCATGCGGTGCGTCAATTCGCAACATCCTTCAGCATGGGGCCCCTCCTCGCCAGCCAGCGCACCTGCAGCTGGCCTGCGGCCCGGGGGGAGCGTGCTGTGTGGCGATAGGTGCCAGGGGCTGCCTATGGTGCAGCACCGACCGCACATCTTGCTGCTGCTGCTCCAGCTCGAGCTTGGCCTGAAGGTTGCGAGAAAAGGGTTTGGGAAGTGCTTTTGCTGGGCGTGGCGTCTAGAGCGCAGGGCGTGCTCAGGTCCGGTGCGCCCCGTGCGCATACTTGGACAGCGGGTGCCGCGGCAAGCCAACCCACCTGCAGCGCACGAACGATAGCCCTGAGCGCCGCGCGCTCGTGCTCTTCGTCCGGCGCGCTGGACATGTCGCGAGACTGCTCCACGGCCGCCTCCCGACTCTTTGCAGCCAGCTGGCCTGCGCCACACCATCGGCGAAGACCCAGCACATCAGTTGTTCTGGAGGTTTCGTCGCCATCGCGCGCGTTCAGCAGCTCTAGCAAGTCCAGGTCAATGCCAGCTTCGGACACGGGTTCGTCAGAGTCGACGTCCATGTTCCGATGCGCACAAGCTTGATATATTTGACTATGTGGTTACGCATGCGGTACTGCTTATAGTTAGGCCTAATCCAGGAACGCCAGCCAGCTGTCTTCATGCTGGAAAACGTTGGGTTCCGGGCAAGCATGGGCGACATGGCCTGCCACCTTCGGCTGGCCTCAAATGAAGACGCCCGCACAAACAATTGCATGTGAAAAGTAAAACTCGCAAATAAAGCTGTCAAAGGGGCGCTTCGAGCTCAGAGAGGGCTTTCACATAACGCTCGCAACCCTTGACGCACTGCATAGCACAAAAATGTCGAGTAACATGCTACGCCAGCAGTCGCGTTGCCACGCGTTTGGGTCGCGGCAGCGAGCACCCGCGCACGTTGGTATCGGCCGGGCCTCTGCAAGTCGCCGGAGAAGTGTCGCTGTGCAAGCAAGCGGCCTTTTTCCTGTCTCACTGTTTCCTAGGTAAGGGGTGTTGCGAAGAAGCGTTTGGCACGAGGCTTGCGGAGACCTTTCCTGCTGACGGTTCACTCCTCTCGGCTTTTCGGTTTCTCCCCACAGCAACAAGATACTGTTGCCGACTGGGACTGGTGCTCTACATGGTAAGATATTGTAGATACGCCGGGCTGGGGGTGTAATAGGGTTGGGGTGTTGCGGCGTTGAGGAAACCCCAATTTGCGCGCGGGCCCGCTGGCCACCTGCGCGCTGCTCGGCAGCAGGTCGGGCCGCAGTCCGCAGCAGGTTTATGCACAACAGCTGTGACTCTATGACGCCTTACGCAACAGCTCGTGGACCTGAGGCCAAGGTGGTCCCACGGCGCGGCCTTCTAGGCCGTCCGCCCACGCTCGGATCCCCTGCTCCAGTCTCCCTTCTCCGCGAAACGGGACACGCCATCCGTAAACAAAAGGAGCCTATAACGCAGCCTGGCTGCTGATCCCTTTACCATTTACGCCAGCCAGCCAGCCAGCCAGCCAGCGCTTGGAGCCCCGACCCTGACAGCAGTGCAACGCATGTACCGGCCTGCCGTACCGCGCCAGCACTGCTGCCATGTCAGCTGTGGTTGCCGCGCTCACCGCACACGCCCCATCTGCCTGTGTGTCTAACCTCGCTGACTTGCAGTGTACGAGCCTCGCTTCCTCCAGATGTTCGACGAGCTAGCAGCTAAGCAGCAGGGCGGCAGTAGCGGCAGCAGCACAAGCGCAAGCCATGGAGCTAGCAGCAGCAGCAGCAGCGGCGGAGTGAACGTGGAAGCGCTACAGGGTGTGCGCTTCGGTCACGTGCACGCGGGGGCGGTACCACGTGGCGAGGGCGTGGTGCCGTCGGATGATTCGGTGCCGTACGTGGGAGGTGAGCGTGGCCGGAAGGGGGCTTGCAGGGACCGATGGCCGGAAAGGGGGTGGAGGGGGCCGGAATCCGAAGATGTCGACACTCATGATAACCGGTCGGTCCATGAGGATTGAGGGCACTGGCTATGTCGGTTGGGCGCGCTGGTTTCCCTTGCTTGGCTGCCCCCGTCCCTTGAGGGCAAGTGCCAGCGCTACCTACCACCATTGGTGGGTTTCGGGTCGGTTCGGAGTGGCCGTTCCCGCCAGCGAGTGTTACAGCGGCACACCCATGCATGGCGACGCATGCGACAGTCACATGGTGATGCGGCTTCGCCCCTACACATGCCTCTTTCAGACTCTCAAAGATTCTCGATGGGCGCCCGCCCGTCTGCACCTCCGCACGTCTGCCGTACGCTGTCACCTGTGCCTGCCTGCCCGACCCGCCTGACTAACTGAGCAGCTAACAAACTAACGACTGATCCACCGCTACCTCCCACCCTCGCGCCTGCCTTATATGCGCCGCCAGTGCTGGCGTGCGTCAAGTCGGCGGTGCGGCGGCCCGACGGCACGCTGCTGCTGGAGTACGAGGGCCAGCGCCGCATCAAGCTGCTCAGCGTGTGGCAGGCGGAGCCGTACATGGTGAGGGGGGCTGGGGGCGGGAGGCGGGGGAGAGAGCGGGGAGAGAGGGGGGGAGACACGGGGGGAGAGACGGGGGTTAGCCATCCATAGGATGGGCGGTAGCCATCCATAAGGAGGGGGTGGCAGTGACGATGGGGAGAGACGGGGGAGAGAGGCGGGGAGGATGAGGGTAAGGGGCGGCGGAGAGGGAAAGCGGGGAAAGGGAGGAGGATGGGGCGGGTGGCGGCCTGGGAGGTGGGGGGCTGAGGGTGCAGGGAGGGCGTTGCCAGGCGGCAGGCGCAGGGAGGGAGAGGTGGTCGTGTAGCCCGGAGGGAACTCATGTTGGGAAGCCAATGCAACACATGCAGCACGCAGTGGCGCTAGATTCTTAATCCCGCCTGTCCTGCCCCCATTACCGGCACCGTTGCATCGTACACTCACCCACTTGCACACGTGCACACGTGCTGCTCCTTGGTCCCCTTCTGCCCTGCCCTGCCCTGCCCTGCCCCGCCCTGCTGCAGGTGGCGGCGGCCTGCCACCTGACGGACAGTGGCGAGGGCAGCGACGAGGACGTGGTGGACCTGTTGGAGTGGGAGCTGTACGGCCAGCTGCAGGTAGGGCCGTAGGGCCGTAGTAGGGTAGTGGAGGGGTAAGGGCAGCAAGGGGTGGGGGCGTGGGGTGGGTATGGGGGTTAGGAGAAGGGGTGTTGGGGAAGGGGGTTGTTTGGAGGTAGCCATCCATGGGACGGTGTGGGTCAATTTAAAGAGCATTTGATGTGCCGATGCCCGGAGGAACAGCGGGAACATTACCGCTGGCGCCAGCGTGTAGTCCCTCCGAGGCTGGAGTCTTAAATTCCGGGGGAAGGAGAGGAGGACGAGGCCAGGAGGAGGGAAATGAGTAGTAGGAAGGGGAGGAGGGGTGGGGGCAGGAGAGGCTGGGCGAGAGAATTTTGCCTATGCACCGCACGCGCATCCGAGTCCTTCCCCAATCCCGCAAACGACGTGCTCATCATCATCATCATCATCATCATCATCATCATCATCATCATCATCATCATCATCATCATCATCATCATCATCATCATCATCATCATCATCATCATCATCATCATCATCATCCTCTCACATCCTTCCCTCCCCTCACAGGAGGTGGGCCGCCTCAGTCAGCTGCTGGCCACAGACGACAGCGCGCCGCTGCAGCTGCCCGACAGCGTGCCCAGGTGCGCACGCGTGTGGGGGGGGGGGGTTGGGTGTGTGTGTGTGGGTACTTCATTCCCGAACCCAAGCAAACCAACTGTGAGGACCCAAAACCCGAGCGCGGAGGAGTTGTGGCGTTAACCTGTACGTCTTGAGGGTGTGGGGGGTTGCTTGGGGGGTGGAGGTGGACTCGCGAGGGCGGGCAGATGAATATGGTGGCAGGGGAGGAGAGGTGGGAATGCAGGGCGGGAGCGCAGGGAGCGGGCAGTAAGGCAAGGGACCGGAAGAGCGGGTGCGGCCATGGGCCCTATGGTTGACCAGTGCTTTCAGCACACAACAAACAAGCCAACAAGCACCACTAAAAGTTAGGCCAACAAACGCCCTCGCAACCACCACCACCACCACCGCCATCACCTCCCACCACCTCGCACCACCACCCCTGTATGTGCGTGCACAGGTACGCGCCGCCCTCGCGCCCGACCGCCGGCCGCGGCCCGCGCACGCTGGCGGAGCACCTGACCGCCGCCGGCCACCCCGCCGGCGCCCAGATCTCCATGTGGCAGCGGTTCGGGTCGGTGTACGGCGGCGGGCGGGCGGCACGTGAGCCCGCGGACGACCCCTACTCGGTGAGGAGCTAGGGCTTGGGGAGGAATGTCCGCAGGCTCGCAGCAGGATGGCCTGTGGCCAGCACGGGCTCGGTGCGGACTGCGGAGGGTCCGGTCGTGCTGCATGCATGCATGCATGCATGATGCATGCATGCATGCATGCATGCGGTATGGCGTGACACACGCTTCACGCACCCAGCGGGGGCTGCGGGGCCAGCCCGCGTTCTTTGCAGTAGGCCGCGGCGCCCCCGCTGCGCCACATGCCTGACGCCCCCACCCCATCCCCTGTCCCCTGCCGCGTGTAAAACTGCTGGCCGCCACGTCTCGGCACTGCGCAGGTGCTGAGCGAGCGGCTGGGCAAGGACACTCGCCAGGTGAGCCTTTAAGTGCTGCGCGAGCTCGAGTAGTGCGCTGCAGACGCGGCAGCCAGTCCTCCAAACCACGCGCCTCCACTTACGCCCCCTCCGCCTCTTCCGCCACCTCAAAACCTCACAACCAATTCTCCACCAACACCAATCCAAGCACCAGCCCACAATTACAAAACTCGGTAACCCAACAAAACGCGCAGGAGCTGTTTTCCTTCGCCGCCGCCGGCATGTTGGAGCTAGGGCCCGCCGAGCGCCTGGCGCTGCTCACCTCCACCGACCGCGCGGCGCGGCTGCAGTGGGTGGCGGCGGCGGTGGCGCCCTTCCTGGAGGAGCAGCGCGCGAGGGCGTCCGTGGCGCGGGCGCTCAGGGGCGCGGGCGCGGGCGCGGTGACCGGCGGCGAGGGCCCGGCGGTGGCGTGAGCGGCCGCGGGAGGAGAGGGGTTGCTGGGGGCAGGGTCGCTGGAGGAGATGGAAAGGCGGGCGGGCGGGGGCGAGGGGCGGCGGGGGCATGTGTGCGTGTCTGCCTGCGGTGCGGGGCGTGTTGCGTCGCCGTGGTGGTGGGTGGGCATGGCCGCACCGCACATGCACACCGCAGAGATGCACGTAGGAATGCCAGGAATGTTTGGATTACTCTCGCCACCGCGAGAGGGGGCTTTTGTTTATCACGGTGGCGGGGGCCGGGCCGTGCTGACTGACGTGCTTGGGCACTGGCACCCCCAACCGTTGCTGCAAACCATGGTGCACGCAGCGCGGCTGACAGCGCATGGAACAGCGACACGGGGCTGGAATGGCTGGTTGCGCATCGGGCGATCATTCGGATGTGGAAATCCAATCCGGTTGTATAACATTGATTACCGTATTGCTTTGACTACGCAATTGGGGTGTTTACGGAAAGCATACCGTTCGCGTTGACCTGGACCCTGCAGTTGACCGAGGCGCGGGCAGCTGGGCAAAGGGCCAAGTGAGTGCATGTGAGTACTTGGCGCGCATGGGTGGGGCGAGTGGCGGGAAGGTGTACATCAGGCAGCGCGGCTGACAGCGCAGGGGTTGCGGGAGGTGTGGGGGTTGTTGGTTGGGTCCCACGTGTTGCTGGGGCTTGCAGGTGCCCTGGAGGCTGCCTGGAGCACCACCAGGTGGTTGTCAGTGCAGGAGGTGGACTACATTGTTAAGGGTGTGGTGGCCGAACGCAGCGTTGTTGAAGTTGTGCCATACCCATTGCGATCGTACAAAAGCACCGTACAGTCTTGCCATGTGCATGCATGTCAGCAGCAGCACATGCAGAATGCGTTTGGGATTCTTTCGTGGCGTTAAATACCATACGCTAATCTACGTTGCGCCTGTGGAGGGCTGGCTAGGGCCTAGAGTTTTAATGTGGACGGCAGAGTGCTTGATGTCGTGTTACCGACATGTCGTGTGGTGCAGAGACGCGAGGTCGCGAGGGCAACGGCTGCTACCAGGCAGGGAAGTGTCACCAATTTAAAAGTGTCACCTAATCACGCTGTCTGCTAGCGTGCAGTGCGGACGTGCGGTTGACCGCCGCAAACCTCATGCGTAGCCGCCCCACTCGGGGACCTTGGGGACACGCCAGCCGCTGTGATGGGACCGGTGTCTCATCTGGCCCCCCCAACGCGTGCCACACCCCCCTTTGACGTCACTTCCACGGCCTGCTGGGAGTGCTGGCATACATACCCTTACGGCGGCGCCTAGCTATTTGGGACCACAATTCCCACTGCCCACGGCCCACTCGATGCAAGCCGGCGTGTCTGGTGTGGATTGCCCATTCGCATACCGTGCGTGCACACACACTCGCCACCCGCCCCCAATCTACCGCCGTCGCTGCAGCACCGCGCTAACCGCGGCCTCCACATCCCATTGAACCCACATCAGCTTGTTACCGCTGCTCAGCCCGGCCCTCACTGCTCCCGCCCTCCCATACACAAACGCCCAACACACCAAACAAAGAATGAGCACCATGTCAGCCGTTGGCAGCGTTGCCTGTACTGTACACACACAAGGGCGGGAAGCAGGCCGCTATGTAGGCAGTGCCGCCCACGTATTCGTTCTGACACTCCAGGGACGCCGCACACCTGTTCCCTTGCTTGCATCACCGACGTATAACGTATTTGTCAGAGCTGCTGCTGCACACGAGCGGCCATGCTCGTCGCCACCCAAAACACGTCGCAGGCAAGTCCGCTGCTCGAAGCGGCTGCAGGACGCAACTTGAGGGACGTGAGAGACGTTTGATGATCGTGACGCCGCTTCAGAAGCTTGCCAAACGCAGCCGACGCATCGCCACGCCCCCAGCTGGCGCCTTTGCAGTTGGCGGCCCCTCTCGTGCGTCAGGATGGACCCACTAGGCCACTAGCAAAGCTGCAGTCGCGCAAACACTCTATCTACTTGCCAAAAATAGACCGCACACGCTCCAGGCTCATTGACGGCGGTCCCATACCAAGCCCAGGCCCCGCGCTTCCGCCTCCGCCGCCCTGCAGTCGCCGCAGGCTCCCCAAGCTGCCCAAGCTGCCGCCCAGGGCCGCCGCCAGCGCGCTCGCGCCGCCGGCCGCCCCCAGCCCGCCGCCGCCTGGCCCGCCTAGCCCGCCAGCGAGAGCGCCTGCCCCGCCTGCTCCGCCGCCGCCTGGCCCGCCCGCCCCGCCGCCTCCGCCGGCGCGGGAGGCGTCCGTGAACATGGCACGTGTCCAGTGCTCCACCTCCTCAGGCTGCGTTTGGGCCACGTGCAAGCGCGTGCGTCAGCATGTGCGTGTGTTGGATACGGTAGCGCAGGGACACGTCTTGTCCTAGCATGCATGACTCATGCGGCGTGGTAAGCGGACCGCGCGACGCGGTGGGCTACACACACACGCACACACGCACGCACGCACACGCCACGTCCGCTAGTTCCAGATCCCAGATCCCTGTTCCCTGCAGACGCACAGCACCCAGCACGCCGTGCCGTACTTTGCCTCCCCCCCTACCTGCGAGGGCGGCGGCGGCAGGAAGGGCGCCTGCACCACGTCCCAGCCGTCCTCCTCCAGCTCCTCACCCTCGCTGCCGGGCCCGCCGCCGCCATCCTCGCCTGCGGGGTGAGGCGCGTCGCGCTATGTCAACCGCGTGTGGGGCGGGGTTGCGACGGGCGATCAGGCGCGCCACGGCGCGGCGGGCGGTCAGGTCGTGCGAGCCGCCTGGCTAGCTCCCTTCGACTGTCGCCTTGAAGATATGTTATCGCATCCTCGGCTGCCATTTGCCAATTGCCACAGAGGATATGAAGCTACTCACCGTCGTCGCCTCGCCGCCCAAGCAGCGCGTCTGCGTCCGGCCAGCCGTACCCGGCCCCGTACACGCCCACCCCACCGCCGCCGCCGCCGCCTGCGCCCGCGCCCGCGCCGCGCACGTCGCCGCCGCCGCCGCCCGCCGCCGCGGCCGCGGCCAGCGCCGCGGAGGCGGCTGTGAGCACCGCGTCCGTCCCCGGCTCCCGTCGCACGGTGGCGCACAGCACCGCCAGCCAGCCCAGCGGCCCCCAGCCCGGCGGCAGCTGCAGTCCCAGCGGCAACACCTGCGCCACCGTGTGTTTGTTGCCGCGTGCTTGCTGTTATGCTTGCAAGAGATACGGCATTACGGTAGCAGGACTTCGACGGGCACGTGTCGACCAGCGCTAGACGGCGGGACAGGTCGTCGCCTCCAAATTCCCCCCTTTCCTGCCTCGTCCCCTCGGCCCCTACCTATCCCTCTCCATCTCCCCCTCCCCTCCAGCGCTCGGTAACGACTTCGCCTGCTGTTCTTGCTGTACCTGTCCTTCCCACCACATCGCCACCCTGCATCCTGGCAAACGCCCTTCCCCCCAGCCCGCACCTTATCCCGCACGAAGCAGCCCAGGCTCCGCAGCAGCATGTCGTACGCCAGCCGCAGGTCGGTGTGCCGCTGCCGCGCCAGCGCCTCGTCCTCGTGGCTTCGGGCGTTATAACCGTAACCGTAACCGCCGGCCGAGGCGGCAGCGGCGGCGCTGCTGGCAGCGCCGCCAGACATGACTCGGCTGATGGCGCTTAGGGCGCCCGCCAGCGCGCCGCCGCCGGTGGGCGGCGGCGGCGCGGACAGCTGCGGCGGCAGCCCAGGCACGCGCGGCCTGCGTGCATGCAGAGCGCATAGGCAGTTGATGGCAGTTGGCGGCCGCGTTGCCGTGTTGGTTGCTGTTGACAGTTGACCGGTGCGCAACGTCAAACCACGTGGCTGTTAATATTTGGCGAAAGCGCCTGACGGCTGATCTGCTGCAGCACGACCTCTGGGCCCCCGACACGCTCGTGCTCGCTCCAAAGCCAACCCCAGCCGCTCCATCCGCCCTCCATCCGCCGCCGCAACACAGCAACACGCACCTGGCAGACAGACCCGCCCCCGCCGCGCCGCCGCCCGACATCCCGCCGCCACCACCCGATATCCCGCCGCCGCCGCCGCCACCCCCCAGCCCGCCGCCCGGGCCGCCCTCCTCCATGAACAGCGGCAGCCGCGCGTTGGAGCAGGAGGGGCGGCGGTTCCAGAAGGACTGCTGCTGCCATAGCACAGAGGTCGAGCCCTGAGGAAGACACAGGGACAAATGATTAGAAAGAGGGCCGTGGCGACTTCTTGATTTAGGGCGGCAACGGGTCATGGCTACAGACCGCATGACTGGTCCCCGCACCCCCAAGCCCCGCAGCCCCACACCCCGTCCCCTCCGCCCTATCGCCGCCCCCATGCATGGAACCCCCAGCCTAGCCAGATTGCAGTGGCATAACGCACCCCCCCTCTCGCCCTGCCCAGCCCCTCACCTGCTGCCTACCTGCTCCACTTCGCTACATATATTTGCACCCCCCCTTCTACCTCCATCCCACCTGCCGCTCTCCCCACCCAACCACCCACCCGCCCTTCCGCCCGCTCCCACCCACCTACCCACCCGCCCTTCCGCCCTCTCTCAACCACCCGCCCACCCGCCCCACCCTCTCTCAACCACCCGCCCACCCGCCCACCCGCCCTCTCTCAACCACCCGCCCGCCCACCCCCCCTTCCGCCCTCTCTCAACCACCTACCCACCCGCCCACCCGCCCTCTCCCAACCACCCGCCCGCCCACCCCCCCTTCCGCCCTCTCTCAACCACCTACCCACCCGCCCACCCGCCCTCTCCCAACCACCCAACCGCCCACCCGCCGCCCCACCTGGAACGCGCCCTCGTGCAGCAGCGGCCCGCCCAGGTAGGTGGCCAGCAGGTCGGCCAGCAGCAGCAGGTAGCCCAGGCAGGAGGAGGTGGACTGGAGGTTGGTTGAAGGGGTGGGGGGCAAGGGGGCCGGGGGCAGGGGGCAGGGGGGCGGGGGGGCGGGGGGTAGTGGCGGGTGGGGTGCAAGGAGGAGAGGGAAAGAGGTTGAAGGGACAGGACGGGGCGGGGTTGGTCCATCCCAGAACGCCCAGCGCCACAACCACCACGAGTCGCCATCAGTCACCCCCGCTCCAGCATCACCATCAGCCGCCAGCAGTGCCGCCCCCACACCGCCCCCCCCCACACGCCGCCATACTCACGTCCGGCTGCTGCGTCATGAGGCCGCACACGGAGGCGGCGTCCGGCAGCTTGAGGTTGCACAGCGTCACCTGGGCGGGTGGTTGTTTGTTGGGGGATGGGGGTGGGGGGCGCCGGGGAGGCGGGGCAGGAGGGGCAGGGGGGGGGGCGGGGCGGAAGGTTCATTCCCATGCCCATGCAGGCGCGCGGGGCGGCGCGTGGCGTGGCGTGTCGGGGCGGGGCGGCGAGAAGTAGGGCAGGATGAAAGGCGGCGGAGGCCAGTCTATGCACTGCTGGATAGGGCTACAGCAGCTGCAGGTTGGGCAGAGCCGTGACCCGAGAGAAAGCTCGTGTGCGCCAGGTCGGCAAAGCTGTGCGCCCGCCCGCCCGCCCGCCCGCCCGCCCGCCCGCTCTCACATGGCGCCCGCCGCACTCAGCGCAGCAACCTGCACATGCAGCGACCTGCACATGCACCCGCATCCATCCACCTCTTGCACGCGGTCACCACACACGGCCCACACACGGCACGCACCTGGATGGGCGACGCGCCGCCGCCGCTCCCACTCCCGCCGCTGCCAGCCGCCGCTCCAGCGCCACCTCCTGCTCCTCCTCCCCCGCCGCCGCCTCCTGCCCCCAGCGCCCCCAGGCTGTTGCTGCTGCCGCTACTGCCGCCGCCGCCCCCGCCGCCCCCTCCCGGCATGTTGTGCCGGATGGCGGCCACCCGAAGCGGCAGCGTCTCCAGCAGCGCGGCCAGCTTGGCGCGCTGCTCGGCCAGCAGCATCGCCGCCACGTGGCTGTGCGTCAGCGCCTGTACCGGTGGTGGTAGTGTTGGTGGTGGTGGTGGTGGTGGTGGTGGTGGTGATTTGAGCGTCGCGAAGTTGGAGAGATTACAACTTGGAGGCGAAACCGGCTGCATGCTTGATACCGTGTGCACATGAAACAGCGGCGCGCAACAATCGGACAATGCATGATATCGTACAGGTTGTAGGGATCCATACAGGGTACTCTCCCTGGGCTGGGTGCTCGCCAGCTCGCCAGCTCGCCAGCTCGCAATCATCAGCCCCCACCAGCCACCCGAGCGGCCGCGCCCCACCTGGTAGCGCAGGAGCGTGGGGTGATGCGCCTGGTGCTCAGCCCGCCGCGCCGCCAGCTCGCCCGCCGCCCGCTCCGCCGCCGCCCGCCGCGCCGCGTTGGCGGCCCGCAGCCGCGCCGCCTCGCGCTTGGCTGCGCGGGTCGCCAGGTGTAAGGTCGTGTGTCGTCAGGGCATGTTGCGCGTGTCGGCTCCATCGCCCCCAGTGCCCTCTCCTGCCGCCCCCCCCCCTGCGCCTATGGATGGCTACTCAACTCCGCTTCCTTTAGATTGGTTTAGTTTGGGCTGGTAACCACAACCCCCCCCCCAGCGCCCTCTCCTGCCGCCCCCGCCTGCGCCGCAGCTCCGGGTCCCCTGCCCTTCCCACGCACTCCCCACGCATACGCGTACGCTCACCCGCCTCCAGCGCCCGCTCCGCCTGCTGCACCCGCTCCCGGGACGCCGCCGCCGCGGTGGCCACCTGCTGCCGCCGCACCTCCAGGTCCACTTGGGACTGCTGCGGGGTCGAGGCAGGTGGCGGCGTGCGGTGGTGGTGCAAGGAGTTTCGGGGTGGGGATTATTGTGGGGGTGTCGATGCAGGACAGAAGCTGCAGTGACTGTCGGCCGAGGCGCGCCTATGGGGTATAAAATTTCAAGCGCTCTTTCGGCAGGAACAGCGGGGCGGTGGGGAAAGGGCCGCAGGTGGTAGCGAACATACACACCGTATGTGGTCGATGCGTGCGTGGCGCGGCCGCCCAGACCCAGGCCCAGGCCCACCTGAGAACCCCACGTGAGAACCCCCTCCCTCCTCCCCCGCATTCGTCTCCGCGGCTGCCCGCCGCATACCAGCAACCTGGTCTCTCCCCACCTTGCCCCCCACGAGTTTGGTCACGCACCCGCTGAGTCAACAGCGTGTTCAGCCGCTGCAGCAGCGCAGCCCGCTTCTCGCCGAGCTCCACCAGCATCTTGCGCCGCTCATACAGCAGCGTGTTGTTGATGCAGGCTGGGCATACCAGCGCTGCCTTGTTGGAGCTGTCACAAACGGAGCAGCAGACGCCCGGCGCCACCATCGCGGCTGCGCAGGCTCGCGGAGCTGCTCTTGCCCGGAATGCAGCTGCGCCCAGAGTGCAGCTGGCACATACTCGCCGAACCTAGTTCGTCTGAGGTGCTAGCAGTCTAAGCTCTTGAAGTATCGCATTTCGAAAAGCTCACGGTGCAAAGAGCTCGAGTCAGGGTTTGGACTCAGCAGTGGACTCAGTGCGTAACGAAGCAGGACGTTCAGTGCAACGCTTAACACTCCAAGAATGGCTTGATCGAGTATTGGTTGGAGCAGAATCAGTCGCGAAAGGGGCAAAAAACTGAATTGACGCAAACAACAGGGCGCGGGGCAGTTTTAGTATAGTGTTGAACTTCCTGAATTGCAGTAGTAATTACAAATAAGCAAAGATAGGCTAAAGATGGTATTGTTGGCATCGGCACGGTTTTGACACTCACAAACGCCCGCGTCTTCACCCTTCCCCTCCACCTGTGCCCTTGAGGCCTTGACCCAGCCAAAACGCTTCCCCCGAGACGCGGCGTGGTCATGCAGCCCCTGCTATTGGTACTGGCAGTGTTAGTGTCTAAAGGGTCTGCCCATAGTGCCGCAGTCTCCGACGGCTGATGGAACAAAAATGCGAGGTCCAAGTAGTGTCCGAAGCCCCCACGTATCCGCAAATACACGCAAGCAAGGCATTGGGCGCATAAGCAGGAGAAACGCGCTGCAACTGTACCGACGTCATAGTGTCGCAGTCGCTCCGACGGCAACATGGAAAGGTGCACGCGCTCTCCGGCATCATGCGCACAGCCGGGGGGGGGGACCCTGCGCACAGCTTTGTGGGGGGGGGGGGGGGACCCTGCGCACAGACCCAGGCGCCCCAATGACCCAATCGGCAATCCACACACCCAGCAGGGCCCACTCCGTCCGGGTGGTCTGGACTCTGGACCAGCCACCTGAGCAGGTGAGGAATGGCGGCGGTGGTGTTGGGCCAGGGACCGCCTGCCACCGGGTGCCCATCAGCCATCAGCTTTCCCCCAACAGACCGGGCCGCCGGGGCCAGCCAGGCTAGAGACTGGAGGACTACCGACGCTACCCCAACAGAACGTCAACGGTGTGACCACAATTTAGGAGTCCCAATCAGTGCATTACATGTGCCACGCACTATTCTCACGGACCCCTGCACCTTTTGCTCCGCGCGCTGGGCGTAGCCGGTGCGCCACCAACTCTGTCCGTGGCGCCACCAAGTACGCCCCTGCCAATAGCCCCGTGCCTCATTATAAAAGGTACAATGCGCGAAACAAGACTCCAGAATTGACATGGCCCACCTATCGAAGTAAGTAAACGCTAGCAGTCTGCCCGCTTTCTTATCAGGAACCCCGCCTGCACGGTGCAAGCGACCTCTGCCGTAAAATCATCAACGGCCACGCTCCAGCAGTGCACACGGGGTTGCAAGGCCGCGGGTCGTAAGTCGACTGCGCCGTCCATCAAATGCACATTATTTCGGATTAACAGCCATCCCTGTCGTGCAATCTTCCTTTCGCTCCCTTCCAGGGAAACTAACCAAGAGCTCCTTGCCGCGCCAACACACCAAGTCCTGCCTATGTGGCCGGTTAACCCGGTTCCTGTTTCACATCCACTGCAGTCTTACGTCCTTCACGAACTCATTCATTAAGCAATGGTAATAACGTGATATGTGCAAAGAATGGAGAAGGGCTACACGCGCGTGCCAGAAGCTGCATCTGATGGCAGCATACACCATCTCGTCTTCACCGCTGCCATCCAACCTGCTTGCCTTGGCGTGCTTCGTTCGCACTTCGCAAGCCCCTTCTCTCTACGGCACCAGCCCCCGTCTCTTTTATCATCCTCTGTGGCATTGCACTACCGCAGCAGGCAACGCGCGCAAGTCGGTTCCGGCTGTGTGCGCACAGCTCTCGCAAGCAGTTTAGGTCGCATGCGGGCTGCCGCCCCGGACACCCTACCGTGTCTGTCACAACCTCACGTGGGCTCTTGAAGTCATGACAACCCAACAAGTTCTTTGTCCCCGATCCCATGTCATGTGCCTACCTGCATACATCTAGCCACACCGCTGAAAGTCCTGCTCGCCCCTTGGCAGGCAGAGCCCTGCAGGCACGTCGCCCCCACTCGGTCTGCGCCAGGGGAAGCGCCAGCCACAACGCCACACACTGTCCGATCAACTCCTGCACTGCTTCAAAAGCCCCCACCAGACAACTGAACAATAAGCATACCCTGGCGCATTGACGCCCCGACAGCCGTCCCCAGCCACCGCAACACGCGCAGCACTGCGGCACGCATGGACAAGCTATGCCCGCAACCATCTCATGCCCCTACCCGGAGCTCTTGTCAGCAGACACCCACAACGGTTATGAGGAGAACACACACCCATGCATAGGTACTCAATAATATACAAAAGACCCACAATAGCAACACAGAAGCGAAAGACGAAAGACGGATAGACAGCAACGGCACCTGGCAGTTGGGTGACAGCGGCTCTCGCGTGCCTCCAACATCCCTCCAGCACAGCGGCCGCGCGCCATGTTAGCAATGTCACCAGATGCTGATTAGCTGCAGGAAAGCCTACCACCAACCCAAATAAGAGAGTTACGCAGCATAGCTGTTGGAAAAACCTGCGTCGTGTGCCAGCGGCGCAGCACTACAGACCCTGGCCAAGGTCCATGTCCGTGTAGCCGCACCAGCTCCACACCATAGAGCTGGCGCAGCCAGACAGAGCCATCTTGGCGTATGGGCGTCAAAGAAGTACACGGAGTCGATGCATTTTGTAACGCTTGGTGATACAGTCAGCGCCCGGCGGTCAGGGATGAAGGTGCCGACCCAGTTGCGAAGGGGGAGGAAGGCGTCATGACGGCCGGAACGCTGTGGTGGTTGGTCCGGCGAGAGTTGTCGAAATACAGCGGCTCTCCCGGCCGAGGTCCCGCGCGCCAAAATCCACAGTGCAGAGCTTCACCAGTTGCCCTCCTGCGCACGACCGGGGCGCAGCGAGTGGTGTCGGAGGCGTTTCCAGGTAAGAACCAACTGCATCGCACGCTTTATGTGGGGCGCGTGCCTCCCCAGCGTCCCCTGTGGCCCACCTTCATGACCTTGGCCTTCTCGATAATGTACTTGCCCTCCTTGTACTTCTGGCTCTCCTCAAACGCGTGCTCTGCGCGAGCGCAAGCAGGTGCAAGAGCAGCGTCAGCAGCGTCCGAGAGCCGATAGCCGACGTCCAAAACTCGCGGCAACACCCATATAAGCACAGGCTAAAACAGCCTTACCATAGCGCCAGCCCAGAACGCTGCCGCACGAGGAACAAGAGATATCCGCGACAGTGTGCAGCCCTGTTATGAGCACCCGCTCCTCCTTCGGCCCCACGGTAACGTTAATGGCTGAATTGACGAGGTAGGCACGGCCGTGACGGCCCTGGAAGGCCTCTGCGAGCACGAGCAAAAGCGAGGTTGGGCGAGGAGCCATGAAGGGCGCGGGCAAGGGTTTCTGGGCTCACTGCTGATGATGTCCTCGTGGTCCGCCGCGTGCGCCCTGCAGTTGGCGCAGCTGTAGATGCGAGGCCCGCTCAGGTATTGCTTGAAGGGGCGGCCCATGGTTGCGCTCGCTCACGACAGAAACCTCCTGAGAAAGGCAGGTAGCTTTTGGGGGCCCCCGGTAGGCGTCTTGAGGTGTGCTGTGTAACTTATGCAGTGTTTGCTTAGGTTTAATGCTGGCGCTGTGCTGCAAATCGAGCGCAAGCCGGGGATCCGCGACGGAATCGCGCGCTCTTCCACCTCGCCACCGACAGCCTTCTTTCACCGCTGCACACCAAGCGAAATGTTCATAACGCGCTTTATGGATGATTGGAAGCGAAGCGGTCGGGAGCTCGCTGGCGTTCGAGACCCACGGACCCGGCGTGTGCGACGTGGAGCTGTGCGCCAGCGGGGCGCTTTGCGTGCCGCAGCTGAGTTCGCGAAACGAGGTGGGCAGCACGCAGGCCTGCAGGCGGGGGTATTGTTGGAACCAGTAGCTACGTTTGGGGGAACGTATGCGCGCATCCCCATGCAGGCGGGTGAGGTGGGTGGGCCGGGAGATGGGGCCGTAGCAGTGCGGCAGTAGCATCTTTGCCGCGTACTACACTGTTCACACCTCGGTGCCAGCTGTCAGCATTCTCAAGACAGCGTGCTGTGCACCAGCACACAGTAACCATTTGGGTCATGTGCCTGACAGCTTTGCGCGGGGAAAAAGCCCTGCTACTGCTGCTGAACGTGCGGGCGCCATTTCGCTGGCCGGCAGTAGCACCGGGCACCGAGCACCGGGGACACGCGGACCTGCGGGTTTCGGGGCGACACCCAGGCCCGCTTCGCCGTTGTTACACACTTACACACACGCATTCTTATTGTTCACAACGTATTATCACTGTGTTAACTTGACTCCTTTTTTGCCTTCCGCATTTCCGGAAGCTGGGAGCGGAGACCTGCAGGCTGTGCAAGTCACCTGGCGACGCGGAAACGTGAGTCACCCCAGCCCCCCGCCATTCCCCCATCCGGGCCCCCTCGCCTTTCCCCTAAAACGCCGGTCCTCTTGCCACACAAACCAAAGCGCATTCGCACAAAAGCACCCGCTCACACTGCACTGTTGATACACACGCACAAGACTACAATAGTTCAAAAAGCCCAAACGCGCGCAGAGCAGCAGCGGCAGCAGCATCCGAGGACACATCCCCAGATCAAAATGGCTAGCACCGACACGCACACCAACACCAACAACCTCGCTCTGGCTGCGGCGCGGCACACCGGCGGCGGCGGCGGCGCCAGCGCTCATGACGGCGGCGGCGGCGCCGGCGGTGGCGGCGGCGCTCCGGGGGGCTCCGGCTGCCACTACCAGCTGCACGAGAGCAGCCGGCAGCACGAGTGGCGCTGCCAGGTGTCAGGGGTGACCGACCCGGCGGCCCAGGTGCGTGGGAGTGTGGGAAAGGTGTGTTGTGTGTTGGGGGGGGGCGCCAGGCGTGTGTTCGGTGAAAAGACACGCACGATGGGCGCCGGCGGCGCGCGAAGGTGCTGGGGAGAGTGCCGGAGGTTGGTCAGCGGCCGGCGGCCGGTAGCATCACACCCCGTACGCGCGCACCGCACTCCCATTCCCCCTTTTTACACGCATATCCCAGACCACACGGCACAGCACGGCACGCACGCACGTGTGTGTGCATGCAGGTCAGGGTGTTCGTGCACGACGGGCGGCTGCTGATTCAGGTGGCAGGCAAGCAGGTCGAGTGAGTAGGGTGGGGTGGGGGGTTGTGGGGGGGGGGGGTTGTGGTTACCAGCCCAAACTAAACCAAGCTAAAGGAAGCTGGTACGAGCAATGCAGGCGAGGCGATACAACAATATACTCGTTATGGGGGGTGATACGGAGGGGGGCGGGTGTCAAGGAAAGGAAGTAAAGGAAAGGCAACTGAACTTGGCCGAACGTGGAGATGGTAGGGGCCTGGCGTGGCGTGGCGTGGCGTGGTGTGGTGTGGAGTAGGTCGTGGTTCGAAGGGCGCAAGGGCGACTGCGGGCGGGATGGAGGTTGGGCTCAGGCGCTGGGGTAGGGTGGGGGCGATACGGTAGTGTCGTGAGGTGCCAGGAGACAACGCGGCACGGCAGCAGCAGGGGGGGCAAGAAGGGGGAAATAGGACCCCCCCCCGGTTACCTGCCACGCAAAGCCCTCGTGCCAAACCACCCAACCACCTCGATCAGCTTGCTTTGGGTTCGGGAGTGACTGGTCACCCTCCCCATGCTCCCCTTCCACGCCCTCCTTCCCGCTCCCCACTACCCCCACCCCACCCGCCGCCCCCCTGCTCCAGGAACGTGCCGCTCCCACCCACCGCCTTCACCGGCGACGCCAAGGCCACCTACCAGCGCGGCTGCGTCACCGTCACTTGCTCCGCCAAGGTGCGCTGCCGCCGCCGCTGCCGCTGCTGCCGCTGCTGCCGCTGCTGCCGCTGCTGCTGCTGCTGTGGGTGGTGGTTGCGGTGTCGGCAGGCGTATAGTAAGAAGGGAGAGGCATGGGCCCCCTTCCCCAAAACCCCTCCACTCTCCCCACCCACCCCCCTTACTTCAGGACCCTTCCGCCCCCGCGATGGTCGAGAAGGCCTTGCTGAACCCGGACCGGCCCCACCCCCGCCAGCTGCCGCTAGCCCTCCCGACCGGAGGCGGCGGCGGCGGCGGCGGCGGCGCTACCTCGGCGGCGGCGGGGGCGGCGCGCATGGGTGTGGGCTCGGCGCTGGGCGTGCCGGACCGGCCCGACCCCACCGGGTGCGTGAGCGGCAGCAGCCTGATGTTGTATATATGTTGTGTGGGGGGACACTCGGCCTACCAAATGGAAATTGTTGTGTCGCTACGCGTCACAGCCCCTATAGCCGAGACTTTGACTATAGCCCATAGACCTTACCTCAAGCAGTCCCTACACGCACACCGCGCAGCCGCGCAGCCGCGTCTCCCACGCCTCTTGCCTCGCCTCCTGCACGCACCCAGTCACCCACCCAACCGCCCAACCACCCAACCACCCATACACAGGCACGGCCAGCCCGCGCCCGCCGCTGCCGAGTACGGCGCCCGCAACGCCGAGCTGTTCGGGCGGCCGGGCGTGGCGGCGGTGATGCCGGCAGCCGCCATCGGCTCCGTCACGGCAGCCGACATGCCCGTGCTCACCAACCCCGTGAGTGACTGTGTGCGTTTGTGCCCTTGTGTTGAATGCATGAAATTGCGGGTAACTGACACGTTTTAGCGCATGTCCGTAATGGACACGTTATGACTGTGGTTGTATTGGATACCGTGGTTGTGGTTGTGGTTGTGTAGGATGCCACTGCTGCCCATTGCCAGCCAACCTCCACCAATCCCGCCTGTCGCCCTGCAACCGGGCCTGCCCAATGCAGAAAATGTGAATTCTGCACGTCCCCCACAAAATGCACGTTCCCCCAACCCAAACCCGTCCCACCCCCCGCATACACGTTAAACCCACAACAAACTACTGCCCCACTGCCCACTTTGATGCTCCTGCCCTGTCCCTGTCCCTGCCCTGTCTCTGCCCTGTCCCTGTCACTGTGTCAGCCAAACCCTCCCAACCCCTCCCAACCCCTCCCAACCCCTCCCAACCTCTACCAATAATCCCGCCCCACCACCACCAACTAACCAGGGTGGCGCGCCGCGTTATCCTTACAGTAAAAGGACTAGCTAGCAGATGACAGACCACCATTTCCACAACACGGCGCTGCACAGGGTGGCGCGCTGGAGGCGCCCGACAACGGCGAGACGGTGGTGCTGGACGTCGCCGCCTCCGACACGCGGCTGTACGTGCCGCCCGAGGTGGCGCAGGCGCAGCAGGCGCAGCAGCAGCAGCAACGGAGCCAGGGGCAGCAGGTAGGGTAGAGTGGGGGGCTACGGTTGTTTTGAGTTGAGAGGTGGAGAAGGGTGGGGAGGTGGGTGGGTGGGAAGGCGCAGCGGGGCCAGCAGGTGAGGTAGTAGAGAGGGCGTCTCGGTCCTGCATCGCACTTGCACTTCCTCCTTCCCCATTTCCCCAATTCCCACCTCAACGCACCCGCCCCATGGGCCCCGCCCACACACACACAAAGCAGCACGTGGCCCACGGCGCCGCCTCCACTCCCGGTCAGCACATGGCAGACACGCGGGCGGTGGACCAGGTGTGTGTGTGTGACCTTAATTTTGGGGGGGGGGGGGGCTGGGGGGCGTATGGGTTGCAGGGAGGTATGGTGACGTGGGGAGGGGGGCAGTCGTTCAATCCAATCCGCAAGGTGGGTGTTCAAGTTCCGGGCGTGTAGGTGTCAGGTTGTTGTGGGGCGTAGCAGGCTGTGCTGTGGCATGAGGAGCTCCGGGGTATGCGGCAAGGGATTTGTGTGGGCCCTGGGGCATGGTCCAGCCCTCCACCCCTCCCCCCTTGGTCGTTTCGCTTTTGGTTTCTGGAATGAACTACCCTCCCCCTCCCCCTCCCCCACCTCCCCTCCACCTCCGCCTCCGCCCGCGCACCCGCAGCTGTCCTCCCGCCTGGGCCGGGCGGAGCTGGCGCCGGCCGGCACCACCGTGGTGCGCGGCGGCCGCGACAAGGTGAGGCGGTGAGGTGGCGATGGGGCGGCGGCGGTGAGGCTGAGAAGATGAGGGGTTATGGTGCGTGGGAGGTGGCACGTCAACACCTTGCACCGACCGCTGTTGCACCCGCTCGCTTTGAACCCGGCCCAATTTAAAGCAAACCGAACTTAACCAAACCAACCGATTTACCTGAAACCCGATACATCTGCAGGTGGTGGAGAAGGAGTACGGCAGCTACGGCGGCGGCGGCAGTGACGCCGGCGGCGGCGGCGGCACCGACCAGTACACGCGCAAGACGTGAGCATAATGTTAAGAGCAAGGGCGGCTGTTGTGCGGGAGCCAGCTGCCGTCCCTACAGCTAGCAGCTACTTGCAGCAGCCCTTGGCCCGTTGCGGCAGAGGCGGCGGGACAGTCCCTCGCTTGCTGTGATGACAGAGACGGCCAGCGCGAAGATGCCACAGCAGGAGGTGTTGTGCATTACCGTACCCTCGCGGCTCTCCCCTCGCGCATCACCACACCCGCATCACCACGCACGCCGCATCACCCCTCGGCCACCCACCGCAAGCCTCGCCGCGCACCACCCGCTTCCACACAGACTTGCGCAAACGCTTATGCAAACCAACCAACAACTGACAAATGGCAACATGGTGGTGACATTCACGCAGTGTGGACATCACTGAGGAGAAGGTGGGGATGGCCACGCGGCCGCTGGAGGCGCGCGACTTCTATGCCACGTCCGAGCGCGGCGGCGGCGGCACAGAGCCCTACAGCAGCGTCAAGGCGCAGAACGAAGTGGTGAGGAGGTGCTGCTTGAGGAGAGGGAAGGGATAAGTGCGTGCCTACTCGCCGCTTTCTTGCCTCTCGCATCTCGACTCTGCCGCTGGCCCTTCGTATCCCGAAACGTTTCAGGAGGGCGTGGCGTGTGACCTGTGCCAGTGCGCGCCCTGCCAGGTGCGTGCGTGGGTGGGTTGAATGTTGGTGGAGTGGAGGGAACGATGCTGAGACCTTATGAACACCTGGCAGATGCCCTTTTGACGCTTGGTGGCGGAGGGCGGGAGCGGCGCATCCCTCTCCCGCACATCCTGCGCACGAACTCTCCCGCCTTCCCTGCCCCCTGGTCGCTTTGGTTTCCATGCATTGCGTCGTTACATGATAGGTGGGGGCGGCTCCGCCGCCCAAAGGGAAGTAGGGTACCTGCAAGCAGAGAACTGAGGTCTTCGTGCGGGGTTGGGAGGGCGAGCCCGAACCGCCGTGTGGCAGCGCAAGAAGAGCGCAGCCAGGAACGACGGCGTCAGTACTGACAGAAAGAAACTCGCAAAGTAGCGAGCGCCAACACGCGCTCCGCTACTTCACCGGGCCAGGGCGGCCCATGCCACGCATGGGCCCCAAGCCCAAACACACACACCACGTTCCCCCCTACCCGGGGGAACCACCGCGGTCACTCCGAACGCAGGAAACCACGGTTTCCGACTATTCGCTACGCTCATGCGGAAACCTTAAGTTTCTAGAATTAACTACCCCTTCCCCCTCCTTGGTTTAGTTTGGGCTGGTAACCACAAACCTCCCCCCTCACTTTGCCAGTGCGACAAGATGACCAAGGGGTACGCCTACGAGGTAAGAGGTGTTGGGCGTATGCGCCTGTGTTCGTGTCGGTGTTGTTTGTGCTTATGCGCTTGTTGTGAGCTTCGAGAGGAAGATGGTGTCCTGGTGTGTGTACTTGTTGGTGGGCGTCGACTTTCTGTCGAGCGCACTGAGAATGTGCTAGAATACGGTGATGTGTTGTTTGCTGTATCTTGCAACGTATCCTCTTATCGGTACTAGTACTAGCACCGCATAGTGGGCCTTTGCTGTTGACCCCCACATGCACACGCTATGCTGACCACACCCTTACCTAGCGCTGCTGACCTCAATGGCGTGTGTGTGTGCAGCTGACGCCGGCGGAGCAGAAGCGCCACGGCAAGCCTTCCATGCACACCACCCACAAGGCCGTCACCGGCACCAACGCGCACGCGGCTCACGACTACAAGGTGGGGATGCCGAGGCCCGCCTGTCGGTCGGTCGTGCTGTCTGTCTGTGCCGCCAGTGCCGCCTTCAGTGCAGCCCTTTGCTTGCGTGTCGTGTCCCTGTTGTGTCGTGTCGTCACAGCACAGCAGGATTACACACTGGCGTCTTGCTCTCCTCTGTCGCACCTCACAAAGTCCACACGCCTCCCTAGCCTCCCCAACCTCCCATAACCCACCTCACACCTCACCTTCACCAACCATTACAATCAACTTAACGCAACATATGTCTCGATCGTTGTGCGCACACGCACCGCAGCTGCACAGCAAGCCGCGCTCGGAGCAGCACGCTCTGGTGGGCGACCGCATGCGCGAGTGGACCGGCAACGTGCCGTCGGTGAGGGCAGGGCAGGGCAGGGCAGGGCAGGGCACGCAGGGCAGTGCGTGAGCGAGGCCGTGAGCAGTGATGTTGAGATGTGTGGGTGGGTGGGATGTGTGGGTGGGTGGGCTAAGTGCTTGGGAACAGTAGATCTTGAGGGGCAGCGTCCGCACCGCGTTGGCAGTGCCAGGGCATCTGAACCGCCGCCGTTTTGTTTGTGGCGTGCGTGCGCGTTTCCCCCGCCGACCATGCACGGCCACCACCACTACCACCACCACCACCACCACCACCACCACCACCACCACCACCACCACCACCACCACCACCACCACCACCACCACCACCACCACCACCACCACCACCACCACCACCACCACCACCACCACCACCACCACCACCACCACCACCACCGCCACCACCACCACGCACCAGGGCACTGGCAGCCTGGACGACCTGACGCCGGAGCAGCGCCACAAGCTGGGCCAGGTGGTGAGTGGTCAGCCGAGCGAGGGGTGGAAGTTGTACAGAGGGACAGGCGATAGATGGACGTGATTGCAGTCAAGTTTGCGAACATAAGCTAGCTCAGTCAGTGGTGGGGGGAGTGGGCGACAGAGAAAAAGAGAAGACACTAAGAAAGAGTTTGGGGGACTTGTGGCTAGGCTTCAGTGGGGGGGGGCGGGTTTGGGGCCATCTGCACGGTCACACCAGGGGTCCTGCACCCCTGGTCACACGTGCAGGACCTCCCGCCATGCCATCCCCCCAGCTCCAACGAATATTTCATTCTGATGTTTTGCGCGCACACGCCGCAGAACGTGGGCGGCCACGAGATAGACAAGGATCTGCTGCGCGACCACACCGCCGCCGCCGCCACCGCCCCGCACTTCCTGGGCTGAGGGAGGGATCGTGTGGTGCGTGATGGATGATGGTGGTGGAGGCAGGGTAGAGGCCGGTGATGGAGAGGAGGTGTTGGGGTGTTGACGGCTGCCGAGGGAGGTCGTAGAGGTCGGGCATGTGTGTGTGTTGCGTGTGCGCGCACGGCTTAGGTGGGCAGAACACATTCGCGGTGGTGATGAACAAATAGAATAAGTTGACGTTGCTGGTGATGCAATAGTTGTGGGAAGGAGGCTGCAGAGAAGTGGCGGAGAGTAGCAGCCAAGTGAAAGGAGGTTTGGAGCGATTGGTTTAGGTGCGATGTATTCGTGTCGGGACCCAATGCAGGCATGTGCATTTCACGGGCTGGAGAGAGCCGCGCATGCCTCCTACCGTTCGGTGTGCTGTGGGCACGCGGGTTAGTTTCGGAACATGGCGGTTGCTACGTGGCAACGTCTTGCCATGGGCCAAGCCTGCATGGGCGTCTGACTGATGCAGCTGCGCTGTCTTGAGGCGCGGGACACCCGTTGTGAGGTGTGTCATCCCGCAATCAGGTCCGACACCAAACACATTCACTGGACTGATGTAGTTGAGTCCCTGCTTCAGGAAGGTGACTTGAGGGGTCCATGTAACTGGGGGCGTCAACATGTGACGGACTCTTCGCAGTGCTCTCGAGCTTTCCTTCGCCTAATGGGATGAGTAACTAAGCCTCAGTCACAACACCCTAGCTCAGCCTGGTCAGCCGGGTTAGCCGCACGCAGCCTTTGCGCTGGAGGCTGTGAGGTAGCGGGAGAGCGGACTCGGCGTCGCTCGCAAGGGCTCGAGGCTAGAGACACCCCTCGTGTCCCTGGCGCCGTGCTAGCCGCGCACGATGAGTGCCACCCTAGTGTCGTTGCTCTTGCAAGATTGCGTTAGGGCCCGTCATTCGGGATGCTGTGTGTGTGTGGGGGGGGGGCAGTGGGGGGGGGGACACGTTGCTGCCGGAGTAGTAACTTGAGGCTTAGCTAGCTTGACTGGCTGGGCCAGGTGGGGATGGACAAGCATGTGCGGACTGGTGGATTTTGCAACGCCGCTTGGCACACGTGCGATGTCCGATCACGCGCATACACCGTGAGCCTCCGCAAGGCGCCAGCTCCGAACGGCAACGAAGGGTGAGGAGGGCGGGGGACCTAGGGACGAGCCGAGCGGAGCAGGGCTTGGAGCAGGGGCCTGAGCAGGCACGCGGGGGTCCAGAAGGAGCAATGCTCAGCCTGTGTCACCAGTTTCTGAGTCACATTCAATGACTTTCAATTCATAGCGGCAGATGGCGCCTCAACTCCCGCAAACAAGGCAGTGGCTAGCCGGCCGCTCTGTCGCACACTTTCGCGTTCGGCGTCCCCACGGCGAAGACGCAAGCTGGTGGCTTGCTCTAACAGCTATTGGAAAATACCATACGTATATCGCCCTGTGACAGCATGAACTTTGCTTGTTTCCGGGGTAGCGACAGATGTCGGGCGACAGCTTTTTGGATTCAGGGCGAACGCGTGAACTTCGTCGCTTTGGGTCTATTCCTCATGCTGTTAAAATCAGTTATCATACGACATTACGTATTATACTCCTATGCTAATTCCTGTATCCACACAGAGAAGAAGCCCCTCGACTGCGGCGCCGATTACACGTTGACTCTTCCTCCACTGGGTCTATGATAATGCCAGCGCAAAAGTAGAGTCGGGATTGGCAGGATGGCGGCTGGCGCGTCGGAGGCGACACAACATGTGTTGCGCTGCCTTCACACGCTAGTTTATTCAATCGACACTGATGCGCGCAAAACCGCGGAGCAGCAGCTTCAGGCAGCGATTGGCCACGAGGGCTATGCGTCGCTGCTCGCCACGCTGAGCACGGATGGCGGAATATCAGACGACCTGGGAGTGCGCCAACTAGCTGCTGTGATCCTGAAGCAAGTCATTAAGAAGCACTGGTCAGCGGAGGTGCCCAAATTTGAGGCGCCGGAGCTGTCTGCCAATGAGCGCGCACACATCAAAGCCGTGCTGCCCGCTGGGCTGGCGCAAGAGAGCTCGAAGCTCCGGACGGCGGTCGCGATGTGCATCGCGGCCATCGCGAAGAGCGACCCGGACGGCTGGTCGGGGCTGGTGGAGAACCTTGTCGGCGCCATCCACACCCAGCGGGCCACCAACAAGGCGCTCGTGCACGGTGCTATCCGCTGCCTGGCGCTGCTGAGCGACGACATTGACGAGCAGCAGCTGCCGCAGGCGAGCAGGGGCTTGGGGGATCGTGGGCACGGGCGCCGGGGAGAGAGCCAGGGAGGGGAGGGGAAGGGCCTCACGGATACAACACACGTGTGGGGTGAGGCGGTTGGGAGCTGCGGTGGCGCAACCCGGGCGCCGCGGGCCCTTCCTGGGTTTCGAGCACACGGGCAACCCCGCACGGGGCACAATAAGCTGTTGGCATTCCTTTGTTGACACTCATGCTGCAGCTAGGACAGGGCTCGGGGCGGAGGGCTTCTTGAGAGCCTTCACCCCACGCCTTCGCCATGCCTCGCACCTCAAACCCATCCGACGTCCCCTCCTACACCCTCGCCATCTCCCCTCCCTCCCTCCCCTCCCTCCTCTCCTCCCACCCGCGCTATCCGCAACAACCACACCGCACGTCGACACGCGCGCGTCCACAGGTGGCGCAGGCGCTGCTGCCGGAGCTGCTGGCGGTTGCCTCGGACGTCTCGCCCGGCAATGAGGAGCTGCGCGCAGCTGCGCTGTCCATCCTGTACGACGTGCTCAAGAGCCTAGGCGTCATGGTGGGCGTGTACCAGCGCCAGGTGAGGGCCGGGGAGGCAGGGAAAAGGGAGGGCAAAGGATGGGGGCAATGGGAGGCAGGTTTTGACACGCACACGCGTGTGGATATTGCGGCGGTGGACGGGTGCGGTTTCAGGGGGGGACTCCGGAGTCCGGGTAGGGGTTTCGCGGACCTGCCGCGCCCCACACACCTCGCTTTTCCCCTGAACTTTCCCGCTTCTCCTTCCTCTTCTTCCTCTTCTTTTTCTCCTCCCGCTTTCTCCTCCCTCCCTCTCCACCCCCTCCATCCATCTCGTCCTCCTCCTCCCCCCAACACAGGTCCGCGACCTGCTGGTCCCGCTGGTTGAGCCGTGGCTGCCGCTGCTGTGTGCGCAGGTGGCGGCGCCGCTGGACGTGGAGGTAGGAGGGCGAGGGGGCGGGGCGCGGGGCGGGGCGGGGGTAGGGGCTATTACTGCCAAGCCCTAACTAGACCTAACCCGATGGGCAGCTGGGGAAGGGCGGGGCGACAGGAGGCGAGGGGAGGTTGCGGGGGCGGGTGCGGTGGTGCCGGCGGCATCTCATGCGAGTCGGACATGGAGCACGCGTGGGCACAATATAATTCAGGTCACATGGCCATACTCGCACGTTACCCCTGACAACCGTCACAACTGCCACAACCATCCCGCCAAGTCAGCGCCCCCCCACCACACAACACCGCCCCTCCCCACCCCCACCACCACACAACAACGCCCCCACCCACCCACCCACCCACCCGCCCCCCACCCGCCCCCCACAGGACCCCGCGGGCTGGGCCACCCGCATGTCGTGCCTGCGCTCGCTGACGCAGCTGGTGTCGTTCTTCAGCAGGCCGCTACAGGCCCACATGCAGGTAGGTGCGGCCCTGGGCAGGGGTTGTGGGCAGGGTTTGGTGGGGGGGGGGTAGCCGTCCATAGGATGGTGTTTATAAAAAGGTTGTGAAGTGCCGATGTCCAGCGGAACAGCGGGGGGGGCGGGGGCGGTTCTGAGCTGTCATAGAAAGTGCGGAGCGCTCGGGCTGCGGCACTGAATGAAAATCTGGGCCGTGCACGTATGGGTGGCGCGTCCTCGTCCGACAGCTAGCCCTACCTGATGAGCAGCAAAAGCAGCCACCCAGGGTTCACGTCGGCTCAGCACGTCGGCCCTAACCCGATCCCTTCGCCCTTTGCCTCACACACCCACCCTGTCACGCCCCCTCTCTTGAAGCCCCTGCCGCCCCTTACGATCCCCCCTTCCCCCCTCCCCTACCCCCTCCCCTACCCCAGTCAATCATGGGCGCGTGCTGGCGCATGTACACCCAGTCCCTGCCGCTGTACACGGTAGGACTACAGCGGGGGCCGGGCGGGACGGGGGAAGGGCTGGAGAGGCGGGGAGCTGGACGCGCGTGTGCACGTGGGGTAGGGGGGGGGACTGGGAGATGAGCGGGCGCGCTAACCCAACCTCCTGGCTGGTGGCAGGCGGTAAGGCGCACATGCATGTGCCCGTGCTGCCCACCCACCACCGGCAGCCTAACCTCCATTCCTCCCCCCTCCCTCGCTCTTTCTTCCTCACCCTCGGCCCCCGCGCACGTGCCCCTTCCACTCGCGCAGACGCACCTCGTCCTCACGCCAGCGGAGGGCGGCCAGGCGCCCGACCCCGCCGAGGAGGGCGCAGCCGCCTCCGCCTCCGCCTCCTCGCCGCTCGCCGCCTCCGCTGCTGCCACTGCCCCTGGCGGTGGTGGTGGTGGCGGTGCTGCTGCAGCTACAGCCTTTGACGGCGGCGGCGGCGGCGGCAGTAGCGCTGTGGACGCAGAGGGCAACACGCTGGACCCGGAGTCGCTGCTGGCTCAGCTGTTCGAGCTGCTTATGGCGCTCGTGGGGCTGACGCGGTGAGGAGCGGCAGGGGAGGAGCTGGTGGTGGTGGTGGCGGTGGTGGTGGCGGCGGTGGCGGTGGTGGTGGTGGTGGTGGTGGCGGTGGTGGTGGTGGTGGTGGTGGTGGTGGTGGTGGTGGCGGTGGTGGCAGCAAGTGATGACAGGGGAGGCGCTGGCTGGGGAGCGGGAGCTGGCAGGGAGGGATCAGGCAGGGGAGGCGCGGGGAGAACGATGAGGACGGGTGTGGGGAGGAAGATGGGCGAGAGGGAGGTGGGAGGGATGGAGCTGACCGCTTGGAAAGCCGGCAGCACGACGGAGGGTGGCAAGCGGGCGATGATATATCTCACTGCATCTTGTGTCGCTGGTGCCAACAACATGTACCTGCCAACAACGACCTAACTGCCAACCATTTCAACCGTCCAACCAACCCACCCACCAACCAACCACCCGTTACAGCTATTCCAAGCTCATAAAGCCGGCGCTGCCGGAGATGGCGCACCTGGCTGTGGCCTACATGCAGGTGCGGGTGCGGGTGCGGGTGCGGGTGCGGGTGCGGGTGCGGGTGTGGGTGCGGGCAGGTGGGTGCAGGCAGGTGGGGCGGGCGTCCACAGGGGCAAGGCGTCGGGATGGGGCTCCGATCGCCGGGATGGGTCTCCGCCCTGCCGCCGCCCTTCCTTTCTGCCCCTTCCCCCCCGCCCTCTCCACCATAACTGGTCATGCATGGGACCCACCACCGGGCCCCTGCCTCCTGCTAGTTTGGGTTCTTGGTTTAGAATGGGCTGGTATATACAACCCCCCGGGCCCCCGGTCTCCCGCTCCCCCGCCCCCGGGGGATGTTCTTCATCTACCTCGTCATTAAATTAAATGCATGGCACCCCACGATGGCACCCCCACCCAGATGACGTCCCGCCAGGCCGCGGACTGGGCCGCCGACGCCTCTGCCTACGTGGCGGACGAGGACGACTCCATGTTCACCGTGCGCGTGTCGGGCGAGCTGCTGCTGGACAGCATGCTGCAGGTAATGGGGTGGGTGGGTGAGGGTAGTGGGCACGGTGGGTGGGTGGGTGGTGGGTGGGACGGCAGGTAGTGGCGTAGTGGAGTAGTGGGGGTTGGGGGTAGTTCATTCCAGAAACCAAGCAAAACGACCAAGAGAACCCGAACCAACGGGGGGGGCGGGGGGTTAAGACATCCATGGATGGTGTGTAATCATAAATGAAGTGCCAATGAATAAAATGCCAGCCCATCCTAGACCAGCGAGCAGAAGGGGAGGGGGAAAGGGGACACGTGTGGTGCGTGGGTGCGTTTGCGTGTGCGGGCGGGCGGGTGTGCAGTCGCGCATGGGAGCGGGCGGGCGGCTGACGTGTGATCGCGATTGACATTAAGGCTGAGGCTGAGGCTGAGGCTGAGGCTAGCTGGCTACTTGGGGGCGCAAAAGTGAGATGGGGGCGTGTGTGGTTGGTTGTGTGGAGACGTGGCGCACAAGGGGCGGCCGCGGCCTTGTGAGCTGTGACCCCCTAGCCTGCAGCTGCTCGTTGCCCCCAACTGCTGAAACCGCCCAAACCTCCCATCATCACTACTCTCTCGCTCCCACTCTCTCGCTCCCACTCACTCGCTCCCACTCTCTCGCTCCCACTCACTCGCTCCCACTCACTCGCTCCCACTCTCTCGCTCCCACTCTCTCGCTCCCACTCTCTCGCTCCCACTCACTCGCTCCCACGGTCCAACCAAACGCCGAGCAGTCGTTCGGCCTGGGCGCGGCGGGCGCGCTGATGGACGCGGTGGAGCGGCGGGCGGCAGAGGCGGCGGCGGCGCACGCGGCGGGGCAGGTGAGGCGTGTGTGCGCGCGTGCGAGTGCGCATGTGTGTGTTAAAAAAGCACAAGGGAAAGGGCATGTGTGTGTGTGTTGGTAAACGGAAACGGAGAGAATTGTGTGTGTGTGTGTGTGTGTGTGTGTGTGTGTGTGTGTGCGTGTGTGTGTGAGTGTGTGTGCGTGTGTGTGCGTGTGTGTGTGGATAAGCATTGCTAGGCGTTTCGCGGCGTGCCCAGTGGCGCACCGCTAGCCCGTTGTCCGCGGCTGGCGCAGCCAAACACATTTCCGCCCGCCGTCGTTTGTTGAAGGTTGCGGGTTTTACAACTCGCGGGATCCCTGGAATGGAATGGAATGGAATGGAATGCAATGCAACAGGCGGGCTGGTGGAAGCTGCGCGAGGCGGCGCTGCTGGCGGCGGGCTGCTGCGTGGCCTCCTTCCCCGGCGGGCTGGGCGGCGGCGACGGCATGGGCGATGGCATGGGCGGCGGCGGCGGCGGCGGCGGCGCGCGGCAGCGGGCGGCGGCGGGCGCGCTGGTGTCGCGGCTGCAGCGGCTGATGGATCAGGTGGTGGCTCTGGACCTGCAGGTGGGTGCCAGCTGGCTGGCTGGCTGGCTGGCTGGCTGGCAACAGCTTATGCTGCTGCTGAGTTTTGGGCTTGGGTTGGGGTTTGGTTTGCTGTAGGCAGGACCAGGGCCTTCCACTCCTAGCTAGGAGTGCACGTGTGTGTAGGAGTGCCCCCACGCCTGCCGACTACCCGCTGCCCTTCGCGAAACATACAATTGCAACTCCCCTCGTTTGATTCCTTGGTTTAGGACGGGCTGGTACGGTACTTCCCACCCCCAGACCCCGCCCCTGCACCCCACACGCACACACACGCGCGCATCCCCCCTGCCCCTACCTGCAGTCGGGCGCCTGCAACCCGCTGCTGGTGGGCCGCGCGCTGTGGCTGGCGGCGCGGCTGCAAGCGCTGCTGCGGCCCGACCAGCGGCCGGCGCTGCTGCAGGCGGCGGCGGCGGGGCTCAACAGCGGCCTGCCGCCGCCCGTGAAGATCGGTGAGCCTGGCCGCATGGCGGCGGCGGTGGGGGTGGTGCGGGTGGCGGTTGTGTCCCGCGTAATTTGCTTTTGGTTGGGATGAGTGCGACGGCAGTTTGGTGCGACGGTGGTGGTGGTGATGGGCGGGCTGGGTGCAGTGGAGGCTGCGTGGTGCTGCTGCGGGGCAGTGGGGTGCCAGTGGGGGTGCCGGGTCAACGTGTGCTTTCAGTGCCATGTCGCTCTTTTGGAGGCGCTGTCCCGCGGCTGCCCCCGCCCCCCGCTATGGTTCTGGGTGTTGGTTCAGCCGAGATCTATTCGATTCTGGAATGAATGAACTGCCCTCCCTCCACACCCATACACCCACACGCCCCTACACCCACCCACACCCACCCACACCCACACAGGCGCCTGCCGCGCGCTGGCCAGCCTGGTGGGCAAGGTGCCGTCCGCGGTGCTGCACGGGCCGGGGCCGCAGGCCGGCGAGGGCAGGTGCGCGCACGTGTGTGTTTCGCGTGTCTGTCTCGCGCGTGTGTGTGTCGTGCGCGTGTGTTAGGGATCACACGGGAGAGGACAAATGGAAGACTTGTGCGTGCGAAGGTGCAGAAACGCGCGCGCGCGCGCGTGTGTGTGTGTGTGTGTGTGTGTGTTCGAGATCACAAGGGAGAGTACTATGAAAGACGTGTGTGTGTATGTGTGTGTTAGGAAAGCACAAGGAGAGGAAGGGTGTGTGTTAGAGATCACACGGGAGAGAACAGCAGACATAGGACAATGCGTGCGGTGCGATACGGACGGTCGCGAGTTACCTTGCATACTTTACCAACGCCGACCAACCTGCCGAGCCGATACCATACTTACCCGAATAAACCTGTCACACCCATCTACCTAACCTTGAGTGGGGGTTAGTGTCCACACACTCCCAAGGGTGCAGCCCGATGCGAGTGGCCTACAACGGTTCCGGGCACGCCTAGTCCCTAATTCCCGCCCGCTGACCGTAGCGGAACTCACCTACAAGCAAGGGGAGAGCCAGCGGAGCACAGGCATAACAGGGCACACGTTAGCGTCGTTAGTGAGGATGGATGGCGATGGCGGCAAGCAAAGCAGCAAGCAGGGACACGCAGCCCAGCCCAACCCAAGCCCGCTGAATGAAGCTGCAATGGAGAAGAGGCGGAAGCACGGGCGAGGCAGAGGGATATGGGCCAGGGGCGCATGGGCTGCATGGGGCACGCGGCTGGCATGGGAGACGGAACGGCTGACAAGGGGGCTGGCTGGGCCGCGGCGGCCGGTTTATGCGTGGATGCGTGGAAAGCCAGTGCCGCAGGCTGGCGGGTGCTGCAACCCGCTCCCCACTCCCCAAGGGTGTGTGTGTGAGGCGACCAGAGGGCAGCAGCTCGAGGTGGCCTTGCCGCGGGGTGCACATACGCAATGCTTGCCAGGAGTCAGGAGCCACACCCGGCAAAGCGTCCTATTAGCTCAGTAAGCCTGTCCGAACACGCCTCACGCGTCCTGCCCCTGCCCCGCCCCTTCTCCCTCCCTTTGTTTCCTTGGTTTAGCATGGGCTGGTATTTACTACCCCTTTCCCCCGCCCACAACTCTTCTTAATCTAATTGCATGGAACGCCCACTCCCACCCGCGGCCCCCGGCCCGCAGCCCCTTCCCCTACCACTGCCTGTCGGACGGCCTGTACGGCGGCTGCCTGGTGCTGCTGGGCGTCAGCAGCGAGGACAGCCTCAACCTGGTGCTGGAGTGCCTGGTGCCGCTGGTCAAGGTAAGGGGTGGGGATGGGGGGCACGGGTGGGGGGGTTCGCCATCCATTGATGGTGGTGCTTAATCAATTATGAAGTGCCGATGTCCAGAGGTACAGCGAGAGGTACACGCAGCACAGTTCACACCGTTGGCTCCAGCGAGCTGACCTCCGCGGCTGCTGGCTCCCCACGGTTCCGCGGCGGCTGAAATTCTAAATTGACCAAGGCCCTATGTAAAGCGAGGTATTCTAGTAGTAATAGTACTGGTGGTAGGTAACTAGGTAAGGCCCGTGAAAAAGGCGCGTGTGTGGGCGTGTGTGGGTGTGTGGTGGTGGTGTTATAAAACGAAACGAATCGCCCTTCAGCTACCCAGAGTTGCTTACCGATACCTACCAAAAGCACCAAGCTCCGCGGCGACCCGGGTAGTCATACTTACCTGCAACTGCCTGTAACCCCCCACCGGGCGGTCGACGGTGGTGTGGTGGTGATGATGTGTGTGGCGGCGCGTGTGGGGGCGTGTGAGCGTGTGAGAGCATGACAGTGTGTATGTGGGCGCTTGAGCGATGCACGTGAGCCAATGCGGTGTGCACAGGACGGAGCAGCGGCAGCAGGCGCGTGTGGCGAGAGGCCGGGGGGGGGGGGGGGCGGGTAGCCATCCGTGGGATGGTATGGGTCAATTTGAAGAACATGAAGTGCCGACGACCACCGGCGCCGGGGGTGCCATGCATGTCTAATTAATGACGAGGTAGACGTAGAACAGACGCTGCAACACACGTTGGCATACCGGGGGGGGGGGCGGTTCCCAAAGGGCCAGAGTGCATTGCCTGGAGGACCGTCGGGGAGCTCTCACGGGCCGTCTACGTTAACTCCCCCCTCTGTGTCGCAACGTCTGTCCACATCTCAACCCTCATTGATTAAACATGCATGGCACCCCATCTTACTGACACCCTTGACCTCGGCTGTCCCCTTTGTCGCCGTCGCGTCGCTGGGCGCTCCCGCACACGCACACGCACACACACAGGCCGACCCCGCCGCCGCGGCGCGGGCGCTGCCGGCCCTGGCGCCCCCGGTGCTGGCGACGTGGAGCCGCCACGTGGCCGACCCCCTCATCGCCGAGTCCGCACTGGAGGTAGGCTGGGAGGTTTGCCATCCATGGGATGGTGTGTAACATATATTATTTGTGAAGTGCGGATGCAGGGAGGAAGGGGGCCCCAACCCTGGCGTGTGCTGTGCCTGTGTGATGTTCGCTGCCTGTGCTGAGGGGAAGGGCTGTGGTGACGCCCGCCACCTTCGCGCAGCCGGCGAAGGCCAGTGGCTGCCGCGCTCAGACTCCGCCTGCCTGCCTGCCTGCCTGCCTGCCTGCCTGCCTGCCTGCCCGCCTGCCCGCCTGCCCGCCTGCCTGCCTGCCTGCTGCCTGCCTGCCTGCCTGCCTGCCTGCCTGCCTGCCTGCCTGCCTGCCTGCCTGCCTGCCTGCCTGCCTGCCTGCCTGCCTGCCTGCCTGCCTGCCTGCCTGCCTGCCTGCCTGCCTGCCTGCCTGCCTGCCTCCTGCCTGCCCTGCCTGCCTGCCGCCTGCCGCCTGCCTGCCTGCCTGCCTGCCTGCCTGCCTGCCTGCCCTGCCCGCCTGCCCGCCTGCCCGCCTGCCCTGCCTGCCTGCCTGCCTGCCTGCCTGCCTGCCTGCCTGCCTGCCTGCCTGCCTGCCTGCCTGCCTGCCTGCCTGCCTGCCTGCCTGCCCGCCTGCCCGCCTGCCCGCCTGCCCGCCTGCCCGCCTGCCTGCCTGCCTGCCTGCCTGCCTGCCTGCCTGCCTGCCTGCCTGCCTGCCTGCCTGCCTGCCTGCCTGCCTGCCTGCCTGCCTGCCTGCCTGCCTGCCTGCCTGCCTGCCTGCCTGCCTGCCTGCCTGCCTGCCTGCCTGCCTGCCTGCCTGCCTGCCTGCCTGCCTGCCTGCCCGCCCGCCTGCCCGCCCGCCTGCCCGCCCGCCTGCCCGCCCGCCTGCCCGCCTGCCTGCCTGCCTGCCTGCCTGCCTGCCCGCCTGCCCGCCTGCCCTGCCTGCCTGCCTGCCTGCCTGCCTGCCTGCCTGCCTGCCCGCCTGCCCGCCCGCCCGCCCGCCCGCCTGCCTGCCTGCCTGCCTGCCTGCCTGCCTGCCTGCCTGCCTGCCTGCCTGCCTGCCTGCCTGCCTGCCTGCCTGCCTGCCTGCCTGCCTGCCTGCCTGCCTGCCTGCCTGCCTGCCTGCCTGCCTGCCTGCCTGCCTGCCTGCCTGCCTGCCTGCTGCATACGGTGATGATGCGCTGCGCGGCGTCTGTCCGGCCGCAGGTGCTTGCGGCGCTGGCGCGTGTGCCTGCCTGCCTGGGGCCCCTGGCGGCCCAGGCGCTGCCGGTGCTGGCGGGCGTGGTGCGGGCGCCGGCGGAGCAGGTGTGTGTGTATGTGTGTGTTTGTGGGAAGGGGTAGTTCATTCCAGAAACCAGAAGCAGGTGTGTGTGTGTGTGGGGGGCGTTGTGAGGCATTGACCGGCTGTTTCACTGCGTGCTGCCTTTGATTTTCCATCGTGGCCACCATCTTCCTTCCACCTCCTCCAGTCACTTCCACAACACACCTAAAACACAACCCGAACCACATCGCAAACATGATCATGGGTTATCTTGTTCCCGCTATACCTAAAACATATACTTGTGTTTGCTCGTGTGTGTGTGTGTGTGTGTGTGTGTGTTGTCTGAGCCACCCTCAGCCGGACGGCCTGGTGGCGGCCTGCCTGGGCCTGCTGGGCAAGCTGGTGCGGCCGGGGCGGCGCGAGGTGGTGGCGGCGGCGGCGGGCGCCGTGACGGGGCCGCTGCTGGCGCTGCTGCCGGGCGGCGCCTGGGCGGCGCAGGACGACTCCAGCGGGGGGCTGGCGCACGCCGCCACGGAGCTGCTGGTGGAGCTGGTGAGAAAGAGGGTGTGTGTGTGGGGGGGGGGGTTACTGGTAAACAGTCAGGGTGGCGGGGGGGGGGGGGGTTGTGGTTACCAGCCCAAACTAAACCAATCTAAGCGAAGCGGGTAGCCATCCATAGGATGGTGTTTATCAAATGGTTGTGAAGTGCCGATGTCCATGGGGGGGGGGGCGGATAGGAGCGGGGACGGGGCCGGCGTTTGGGGCGGGGGCGGAGTCTTGTGTGTGTCTGTGCGCCTTGTGGGGTGGGGGAGAGCTTTGAAGGTGGCTGGGAAAGCGCGCCCGGGTGTCGAATGCAGATCGTAATGTCTTTCGCCTGTTCCTGCTTTCCTACCGCACCCTCCGCAGCTGCGCGCGGGCCGGGAAGAGACGCTGGTGTGGGCCGCGCCCTCGCTGCCGCTCGTGCCGGACGCCGCGCCCGGGGCTGCGCCTGCGCCTGCGCCCGGCTCGGAAGACCCGTCGGCGGCCGCGGACAGGGTGTGGGGTGCGCTGCTGGGCGCGTGCCACCGCCTGCTGGACCCCCGCGCTGACGAGTACCGCACCGCGCTGTCAGGTGTGTGTGTGTGGGGGGGGTGGGGGTTCCATGCATTTAAATTAATGACGATGGGGGGGGTTGTGGTTACCAGCCCAAACTAAACCAAAGCGGGATGAGGGGCGGGTAGTTCATTCCAGAAACCAAAGCGACCATTGCAACCCCAAGAGGGGGAGGTCTGTGCGTGTGCGTGTGCATGTGCGTGTAGGTGTGCGTGCGAGCGTGTGCGGGGAGCGTGTTGCTGCGCCTTCCTGTCATTTCTTCAGAAGAAACACTGCTGCACCGTAACATGTGGCATGCCCCACCCACCCACATCTCCCACCCACCAACATCTCCCACCCACCCACATCTCCCACCCTCGCCCTCACCCGCACCCGCACCCGCACCCGCACCCGCCCCCTCACCCGACCCCTCACCCGACCCCTCACCCACACCCTCACCCACACCCTCGCCCTCACCCTCACCCTCACCGGCTCACCCTCACCGGCTCGCCCTCACCCCTCCGAAGGCGACCTGGCCTACGCGCTGGTGTGCTGCCTGCCCGCGCGCGCCGCGGCCCAGCCGGCCCTGGGCGGGCTGCTAGGCGCCTGCGCGGCCAAGCTGGTGGCCAGCAACCTCAGCCCGCTGGTGCGTGTGAGGGGTGTGAGGGGTGTGTGCATGTGGGCGTGTGTACGGGGCCGGGTATGCGGTCTGCTGCTGTCGTTGACCTTTCTTCACGCGAATGCTGTTGGCCTCCAACATATATCAACCTTTGATGCCCAAGCACGCACACGCACACGCACATGTAACTGCTGCTGCTGCTGCCGCTGCTACTCACACGCACACGCAGGTGGGCGGCCTGATCACCGCGCTCAGCGCGATGGCGGTGGCGGGCGGCGCGGCGGGCTGGGTTGAGGCGCTGGCGGGCATGCAGGTGGCGGTGCCGGTCAGGGGGGCGGCTGCTGGTGGAGGTGGAGGCGGAGGCGGAGGTGGTAGCGGCGGCAGCACCGACACCACCACCGCGTTGGGCGCAGCAGGTGACAGGGGGCATCAGGGGGCATCAGGGCACAGGGTGCGCTCGGGGTGTGTGTGTGGGGGGGGTGCGGTGTGTGTGTGTGCGGGGGGGGGGGGGGTAGTTCATTCCGGAAACTGTGCGACTGAGCCCTAACAGGAACTTACGCCCCAGCCATGTTACTCTTAGGTTTACTGGTGCGACCTGCCTCGTCTGCTTGCATTCTGTGCGCGCGTGACTCAAAAGCCTGTCCCCGGCTCCTCCGCTCCCTGCCGTGCAGACGGGCAAGCCGCCGCTGCCACCACCACCACCGTCAGCGCGCTGCAGGCGGTCCTGCCCATCGTGCTGGAGCGACAGGTCCGTGTGTGTGTGTGTGTGAGGGACGCACGTGCCGTGCCGTCCGTGCTGTGCTGTGCACCCCTGTGTGTACGGCTGCTTGTGTGGCCGACGTCAAGAAGTGCCCTGACCCGCCTCGTGGCCATTCCCTGATCATCACAACGTTGCCACGCCGTAATGCTGGCACCTCCCTAAGCCGTGCGGTTGCTTTCCTACTCACCCCGCCCTCACACACACACACACATTGTCCTATGTCTGCTGTTCTCTCCCTTGTGATCTCTAACACATACAAACCTTTCCTTTCCTCTCCTTGTGCTTTCCTTGACACAAACAAACAATTGTGCTCTCCCTTGTGAACTCTAACAACCACAACCACAACCACAAACACACAGGGCTGCGTGCGCGGGCGGCTGGCCTCCAAGACGGCCTGCCTCGCTCTGCTGGAGCTGCTGGGCAGCCGGCACCCGCTGCTGGGAGCGGTCATGGTGAGCAGGGGAGGGGGATAGTTTGTGTCAGGAACCAAAGCGACCATTGCAACCCAGAAACCAGGGGGTGCCAGAAAGGAGGAGGGGATGCAGGGGATGGAGGGGAAAGCAAGGGGGGAGGGGCGTTCAATGCATATTCAGGCATAATAGGAAGGCGTAGGCAAACATGAGCAGGGACTGGGAACGGGAAGGGCAGGAGGAGAGGAGGAGCATGAGGCGGACAGGGCGGGAGGGGCGGGTGGGGAGGAAGGGAGTCAGGGGTGAGGACAATGGCGAAGGGGACAAGCCATGGGACACATGGCAGCCCAGGCACACGGTGATGATGCGCACAGCTCACTCCATCCATGGCGATGACTTGCTGCTGCTGTGATTATGCTTTCCCGGACGATGGTGTGCACGCATTGCACCGCTCCCCCCTATGCTGTCTTCGTCTCCTAGCTCTTCCCCACGCGGGCTATCCACCATCCGGCTGTTCCCGGCCCGCATTTAGTAATGCGCCAGGGCCCGGTTGAGTTACAGCATGCGGAGAGCAGCACGTTCAGTTACAGCATCAGGGAGCATCACGTAGCACTAGCCGGCATGCATTACACGCCGCACACGTAGCGCTGCGATGGCGCGTATTGGCACCCTTGAGGGATTGACCTCTTGAACCTCTTGACACCATTGACCTCTTGCACCTCTTGACACCATTGACCTCTCGAACCTCTTGAACTTCTTGCCACCCGCATGCCCCACGCCCCCTCTCAACACACCGCCCACAGGTGCGGGGCCGGCGTCAGGACCTGGCGGGCGGGGTGCGGACACGCAAGCAGGCGGCGGCGGCGGGCGGCGAGCAGTGGACGCAGGTAGGGCCGTGGTCGCAACGGGCCCAGCGGGCGGCAAGGCTGAGCCCGGGCTGTGCGGCTGCAGCGAGCAGGGACCTCGGCAGATGGACCTACCAATGTGTGCGGTTGTGCTGCGCAGCACAGCACTACATGTGCCGCTTCTATTGCAGCTGGCCTAGGTCCGTGCCGACCTAGCACCGGCTGTGGCTATCCGCCATTGACGGATGCCCCTGCTCCCTGCAACACGGTCCCCCCCAACCAGCCCTTCCCAACCCATCCCAAACCACCACCACAACCACCACAACCACAACCACCACCACCACGGTACCATCGCCCCGGCCCCGGCCCCACTGCAGGTGCCTGCGGCCGTCAAGATGGTGGCGGTGGTGGCGGACCTAATGGTGGAGCAGCCCTGGGCGCAGGTGACCAGGCGGGGGGGGGGGGCGGAAGGAGGGATGAGAGGCGCGGGAGGAGAGGCGTGGCAGCGAGCCAGCAACCGCACGAGGGCTGTCACCGGGCTCAGAAGCGCTGACCGCTGCGCCGCATGGCTGCACCGCTGCAGTCCGAGCCTGTGCCGACCCACGTGCCCGCCGCATCTTTCGTGACTGTTCTGTTCTGCTTCTTGCTCCGTCATTCCGTCTATTTTTGCTTCGCGTTCGCCAACTTTTGTTTCGCAGGGCGGCGAGGACGGCTCGTTCGTCGGCGAGGAGGACGAGGACGAGGCTGGGTCGTTCTATGACGACGACGACGAGGAGGATGAGGACGAGGAGGAAGAGGAGGACGGCAGCGAGGTGGACGGCGGCGATGAAGACCTGCAGGTGCGGGGTTGCGTGTGTGTGTGTGTTTGGGCACAGATTACGGCAGCGATAGACTGTGTGCGTGTATGTGCGCGTGTGCGCGTGCGGGCGCACTGCACGCCTTGCTGCGTTGTCCTGGGCGTTATCTTTGCAGCGACGAGGTTGCAACCACCATTGCCATCGCATGGGTTGCCCTTGTGTCTTGCGCTTGTGTCGAATGCCCCTACTGCGCCTGCTTGCCCTGCCACCCGACTCTCAGGGTGCGGGGGCCGGCAACGGTGGACTTCGCCTCAGCCTGTCGGGCAGGGGGATAAACCAGCAAGAGGTGAGTGAGAGACTTAAGGGGTGCCAGGGGATGTGTCAGAACCTTCTTGACTTCTGGACGCCACACAGGCGGGTTCCTTGCATGCAACATTCCTGACCACGCCCCACTGTACGGCCCTAGCTTGGACCCAGCTGTCCGTTGAGTCCTTTCCTCCAGAGTTTCTTCCCCCAACCCCGGTTTTTCCTGCCCCACACCCCAACCCAACCCAACACACAGCAAGCGCACCTGGACGCGCACATTAACCGCAGCCGCACGCCCGCCGCCGACTCAGCGCTGGTGGCGGGCGGCGCCGCCGACCAGTCGTCAACCGCCGCCGCCGCCGCCGCAGCAGCAGCAGCAGCCGCAGCAGCCGTGGCGGCTGGGGGCACTCCCGAGGGGGCACGTGACCCCATCGCTGACCTGGACTTGAGGGCGGCGGCCGCTAACACGCTGCGGCTGCTACGCGGCGGCGCCGACACGGGGCCGGTGATGGCCATGGCTATGGAGCTACTGCCGCCGCGGCGGCAGCAGCAGGTGGCGGAGGCGCTGGGGAGGTAGCGGCCGCTGCGGCGGCGGCTGCGGCTGGTCGTAGTGCGGCAGCCGTGGTGGATGTGGGAGCCGTGGTGTTTGTGGTGCAATGCGGTATGGAATGTAGTACGGTGGCTCATGCTTGCTGACGGATGAAGGGCGTGGGGGCAGCAGCTACCGGCGCCCCGGCGCGATGAAGGAGGGACCGAGTGTGGGCGCGCGCGGTTTTCCCAAGGACAGACACCTGCGCCGCGTGCCGAGGGACTTCCTCGCGGCTGTGCCTGCGAATTGCAACCTGCTGTATCGAGTGTGCCGCCTCCTCCGGACACCTGATGGCAGCGTGAGACTTGGCCTAGGTCCTGCGGAGCCATGCTGTGCCTGGCTGTGCACAGCACGGAGGGTGGCTGATTCTGCATATGTGCAAAACCGCGATCGTCCCACCGCATCGCTGTGCTTCGTTAGACCTTCACACAACAAATTGCTTGGTAAACGTAAAGCTGAGGACAGCGACATGCGTGGACAGGCGACAAGCGCGTTGACGGCCTGGTGGGCCTTTTGAGCGGTCTGGTGAGACTAATCATTTATCCACCGACATTTTGTCCATGTATCAGGCTAGCATGCGTGTAGCGAGAAAGAAACTTGGCTGTGTGGCATTAGCGGGCGGCAATTGCGCGGGCATCGTCCTTGCGCGGGCGTCTGGTAAATGAAATATCCTGCGCATGAGTATTTCAAGAGTGAGCGGATTTACGATTGATGACAAAAAACCACCCTCGCGCCGCGCTCACACAGGCCAAAGAAAGTGCGGTCTGGCCCGGGTCAGGCCGACGCCGAGGTCTCGGCGGGCCTGCACGGAGGCGGCGCGCCAGCACCGCAGCCCAGTAACCCTGCCGCTCAAGTGACGACCGGGTCTGGCGCCCAGGCCGCCGGGGCCGAGCCCGCTCAGAAGCGTCAGAAGACCGAGGGTACCTCAGCCAAGCCGCCTGTCGGTCCCACCATCCCGGCCACCGGGGGTGGCGGCGGCGGGGCACCAGGGGCAGCCAGCAGCGGCCGCGGGGGGCATGCCGGCAGGGCCAATAATGTGACGGGCGGCCCTGCGTCGCAGGCGGGCAGGGACACGGACATGGTGGCAGCCGGCAGCTCAGCAAGGGCGAAATGCAGCCCCGCAGCAGCTGGCGTCCCTGCAGCAGCAGGCGGCGGCGGTGCTGCCACCACCGCCGCCGCTGCCGCAGAAGCAGACCAAGAGATGCACCAGGTGGTCACGCTAAGTGTATTGTATATGTCCGAATTCGGGGGTGGAGGCTGGTAAGAGTGTGTGAATGCACTCGGGGGCGTGGTGGAGGGGCAGGTGCCCGATTGGCCGGGCGCCAGCTACTGACGTCGGTACAGTCACAGCGCGTTTCTCCTGCTTCTGACCCCGATGCCTTGCTTGCTTGTATTTGTGGATATATGGGGGGCTTCGGACACTGCCCGGAACTCGCCTTCTTGCCCCATGCCTACTTCATGAGAGGTGCCCGATTGGCCGTGCAGAGTGGTTTGAGGAGGATCAGTCGGCTTCGATACTTGCAGTTATACTTGTCAAGCGTGTCGCATGCTGAGCACTCGAAACCATGAAAGGATTATGGAGAACAGAGCCACACCTCAACTATGAGACATTAGTTGACAATTTGCAGCAAAAATGGCGTCGAGCTGCAATAGATGACGCTGTGGCAAAGAGCCTCACGTACCTAGAGCAGTTGATAGCGCTAGCCCAGCGGCTTGACGACGCCGGCGCGGGCAGGCTGCCAAGTTCGCAAGATGTTGCCGAGCTCGGCGAATTCCCACACCTGGCGAACAGTCTCAGCGGTAGCACATACCATGGCGACGGCTGGTACAGCGGCTGCGCACACTACGTGCTGGTGCACCACCCCCAGCTGGTTGTCCGGCTGCTGGAGGCGTGGGCATGGGTGTCGCGCTGGCCCGCGCTCTGGTTTGACCGGCTCTCCGAGACCACGACGGGCTCAGCAATCAGCGACTGCGGGATCTGGGACGTGGTTTGGGCCGTCATCAACGCCGTCACGGACTTGGTTGCCACCCTGTGGCCCCCCTCTTACGTCGATGCGCCTCCCCCGCCGCCCGAGGTTCAGGAGGCGTGGGGCCGGGCCGTGCGCGCGGTAGTGGACATGGACTCGTTTCGGTGCTGTGCGGCAGCGATGGCGGCGGCCCGGCGGCAGCTGCAGCCGTCGCTCCGGGCTACCGCTGCCGACTCGGGCGTTGCCGCATCGGCACTGCCCTATGCCCACGGTTGTCTGACGCACAGCCTCAAGCTCGCTTCCGTGCTGACGGATAAGCGTTTGGACATGCAGGAAGCGCTGGGGCCGGCGGGGCAGGCGGCGTTGTGGCAGCAGCTGGCGGAAAGCAGCTTTCTGGAGCACGCGTGCGGGCTGCGGCTGGCGGTGGCGGCGGCAGGCGCGCCGGTTGCGATGATGGCTGCTGCTTCGGGCGACGCGCAGGCTATTGCAGCCAGGCTGACAGCGGACGTGGATCCAAATCTACAACACCTGCTGCTGCTAGCAGTAGAGCGCGCCACGGCAGCTGACCACACCGGCCGCAGCCCCGGCTTGCACGACGACTGGGCGGCGCACGAGCTGCCGCTGCGCGTGTGCGGGGATGGGGTCGTGCTGTGGCATTACCTGCCCAGTACAGACAGCAGCAGCAGCAGCACTGGCAGCAGCGGTGCTAGCAGCAGCGTGCAAAGGGCGCAGGCCGTGCAGCAGCGGCAGCGGCGCGAGCGGGCTTCTGTACAGGCCGCAGCGACGGCGGAGGCGCAGGCGCGGGAGGCGGCGCGGGGCCTGGCGGCGGCGTTGCAGTCCTCGCTTACCAAACCGGAGGTGCAGGTGTTTGTGGGGGCCTTGGCACTCAAGGCGCTCAGTGCTTTCAGCGCCAAGCTAGCGGTGTGTGGCGCAGGAGAAGCCGCTGCCTCCGCCGGAAGTAGCACCTGCACCAGCAGCAGCAGCAGCAGCAGCGGCTGCAGTGGCGCGGCAGCTGGCAGCGGAGGTCGGGGCTGCGAGGTGGCAGCTGCAACACCTGCCGTCGTGCCTCGGGCTGCACTCGGGCTGCCCGCTGGCGTGGCCGATTCCTTCGTGACTCAGATTGCAATCAAATGGGACCTGCAGACGGAGGCCTCGACCGCTCGCACGGCAGCGTATGTGGGCTGCTGCCTGCGCACTGCCTGCAGCGCCTGGGGCGGCAGCAGCAGCGGCGGCGAATGCGGGGGCTGTGGTGGCGAGAGCGGCAGCGGTGCCAGCGGCAGTGGCAGCGGTGCCAGCGGCAGTGGCAGCGGTGCCAGCACCGCTCCCGTAGAAGCGCGGCCGACGCCCAGCCCGGTACAGGTGTACAGACAGTTGCTGTCGCTCTCAGAGCTGCTAGTGGCATTGGACGAGAGGTATGTCAGGCTTGACCGGCAGGACCAGGAGCAGCGTTTCGGAACATATGATGAGCGCTGCGGTGGCAGTGCGTGGACTCAGATGCTCGCGCACGCGGTCGTGGCGCTCACGCGGTGCGTGGCGGCGCTGCCGCCCGCAGCCGCGGCCCCTCGGCTGGTGGCGGTGTGGCGGCTGCTGGTTCGCGCCGGATGGCTGGAGCACAGCTTCAGAGTCTCCGGCTACCGGCGCGATAGCCTGGCAGCGTACGGCAATTGGCTGTTGCGCCGCCTGCAGCACATCCCGCGCCCATCTACGACCGCTGCCGAGGCGGGGCCACGGCAGCCCGAACAGCAGCGACCGCAGCCCGGGCCGCCGCGGCGCCCGCAACCGCAGCCGCCGCAGGGCCCGCCGCCCTACACGCTGCGTTGCGCGCTGGACGCGGGCTGGGTGCCGCTGCTGGAGGCGGCGCTGCGTGGACACGCGCGCAGCGAGGACGACACAGTGCTGGGGTTCTTTCCTGCGGAGCGCCTGTGCCGCCTTGCTGACGCGGCGCTGCGGCGGCCAGGCATCTTCCCGGCGCTGCTGGCGCACGGTGACGCTGTGCAGGTGTCGGCGCTGATTGTGACCATGGGCAAAGCCATGACTAAGCTGACACGTGTCGCGCCGGAGTATAAAAGCTATGAGGAAGGGACAGAGGTCACCAAGCCGTACCACGGCGACCCCCGGTCCGTGTGGCGGCTGCAGCTGCTGGCGCTGCTGGAGCAGCTGCTGCCGGTGGTGGAGGGCGGCTGGCGGCAGCAGCAGGGGGCAGCGGAAGAAGAGGCAGCGGCTGGGACTGGGGCTGCGGCAGGGACCTCGGCAGCTGCTGGTGTCGGTGCAGTGGCGGCAGGCAGGGCAGAGCAGCTGCTGCACCTTAACGCCGGACTGAGCAGCAGTAACGGTCGAGTAGACGCCAGCGGGGACGGCTTTCAGCCCTCGCCGCCACCGGCCGGCGTCCGTGCAATGAGCCTGGCCGCAGACCTTGGCTCGGGCCCTGACATGCAGCAGCTGCTGGGAATGATGGGCGGCGGTCCTCCAGCACCGGGTTCACCACAGCAGGTGCAGCTGCAAACGCTGGCTATGCGGGCGGCGGCAGAGTGGCTGCCGCGGCTGCTGGCCACGCCGCCTGTGCCGCTGCCGCTGCCAGAGCACCTGCCTGCTCGCAGCATTCCGGCCTTGCCCATTTCCTGGGAGGTGTGGCGGCCGCACGGGGCCTACCGTGTCGTGCTGCGCTGGCTGCTGGCGCTGGCGCGGCAGTTCCTGGCGGCGCGGCGGCGGCAGCTTGCGGCGGACGAGGCGGCGCGAGGAGGCTTGGAAGGCGCAGCTGGGGCAGCTGGGTCAGGGGCAGGCGCCGGCGGGGCAGCAACACAGTCAGGCGCGGACGCGGCGGCGGCGGCGGCGGCGGCAAAGCAGCTGGAGCGGGCCAAGAGAGAAGCCGCCGGTGCCGAGTGGCGCTGCTGGCGCAAGCTGCTGCTCGACATGAAGGCGCATGAGCAGGTGCTGCAGCTGCTGACGCACGCGCCGGGCATTCACAGCCACAGCAACATCCAGTCGATCAGGGCCATGGCGGGCGAGCTGTTGCCTCAGGCGCTGGTCGCCCTGGAGCTGCTCATGGCGGCGGACCCGGTTGGAACGGTCGTCGCGGTGGTCGAGGCGTTTCCGCCTGATGCGTCCAACAAGCGCAGGAGTGCTCAAAAACGCAATGTGGCGGGCGGCGGTGGGGCCAAGGGCAAGGGCAAGGCGGGCGCAGCAACGACAGCGGCGGCAGCAGGGACAGCAGCGGTCGCTGAGAGCACCGCGGATGCACTGCTGCCGTTCAGCGCAGACTTAGCGGCGCTGCTGCGGCGCCACGGCCAGCCGGAGTGCCACGGCAAGCTGGGGATGGTCGAGGCGCTTTGCATTTGGCACCAGGAGTGCTTTGGGAGATCCAGCGCAGCCGCACAGCCTCACTCCCGCCCCAGCGGCAGCGAGGGTCAGGACAAGCGCGAAGTGCGGCTGAGCGCCGCCGCGCTGGTGCCGCCGGTGGAGCTGCCGGCGCTGTGGGCAGCGCGGGAGGAGGCGGAGGGGGGTGTGGGGCGGCGCCGACTGGGCTGCGGCTATGTATGGTGTGAGGAGCTGGCGGGGGACAGCGAGCAGGGGCTCAAGTTGAAGAGCTGCGGCGGGTGCGGCAGGGTTGCCTACTGCAGCGCGGCTTGCCAGCGTGCTGACTGGGCGGCGGGGCACAAGTTCGCGTGTACACGGGGGTGAAGAGCTCTGTATGGAACAAGTGTGCACTGTGTGAGACTGGCAGTGGTTCTTCTGGTGTACTATATGCCGTATGTGGGGTGCGCCGTGCAAAGGAGGCGGCCACACGCGTGCGGGCAGCGAGGCGGATACCCGCGTATGGGCAGCAAGGACTGCTTGGTAGGGGAAGACTGAAGCGTGCCATATTAAACACCAGAACGCTTTATCGGTGCGAGGGGAGTAAAAGCTTAGACGGAACTTTGGACCGGGCCTGTGACCGAGTGTGCGTGCATGCAACCCGTTGTCTGGGGGCTGCCAAACTTAAAGATGTGAACAATCGGCGGACAGAATTCTGCCACTCACGTCCTGGCCAGTCTGTGTATCTGTATGTTATTATGCAGAAGCGAAGCACACAGAACGCTGCGCCGTCGGCAATAAACACCCAGCTTCAACACCGGTCGTGTCGGCTAAAGACATGACACTCAGGACATGACACGCGTTACGTCGCGGTCTTGTGCATGTGGGCCCCTGCTGCGCGGGACCGAATGTGAAGGTTTGGCAGTATCCTTGTGTTGATGAATTGATGAGACTGGAAACGAAGACGACGTCACCTGCCGCACTCAAGATGTCGTGTGTAAACATGTGCCTATGCCTCTCGCTCGAAATGCAGCACCGAACCGCGTGCGCACAAAACGCAACGTCCCAGCATTTCGCAGCGTCCCAGGCATGAACAGGGCACAAAAGAGCTATGCGCAGTGTCACAGCGAGCTGCATAATGTCGTCGTCCAGGATCGAACTGGAGACCTCTCGCGTGTGAGGCGAATGTGATAACCAACTACACCACGACGACCCAATCCAGATCCAGATTCGGATTCGGATCTGGAGGTGATGACTCCTGGAGAAATCAACTGTATATGTTCCCCCTGGCCATGTGTTCCTGTCGCGAGGGCCTGGGGGGCGCATGCGGGTTGTTTTGCCGCCTGAGACTGACTCTCCGCCCCCGTCTCCGTAGTTTGGGTGGTACTTCGTAGATTGCCCGTGTGGGCCGTGGTTTTTCGCGGTGGTGCGTCTGAGCTGAGGGGTTATCGGCGCCCCGGACGACTGCATGGACCCGTTTTGGTGCTGCCGCTTGATCCCTGTCTGCTGGGCTGTTGCTTGGTAGGTTGCGGGTCGGCGTTGGTGCCCTGGACTGCGCTTCGCGCACAGACTTGGACTTCTGTTTAGCGGTGCATTCATGAGCCGCATGTATCGTGATGCGGTGTTAGGAGTGGCTTTGGCCGGCGTATGCCTAGCTTCGACACGACTGCGCAGCTGTGAGTTGGGTCGGCAGCCGAGCAGGGATGGCGGTTGGCTGCGCTCTTCGGAGCGGTGGTTCCCCTGTGCCCCGACGGTGTTTACACTGTCCCCTTCTTGTAATCCGCAATCATATGTACTGATTGTCATGTAGCGGGTGTCAGGGTGTTTGCGGGTGCTGTTGTGCCCTTCATCCTCTCTTGTGTCTAGGAGTCATAAGCAAGGGGCGGTTATCACATCACAGCCTGCTGCATCAGGTTCCAACTACCATGCAGCACACTGCATCACCGCCACGCAGCGACTGGAACAGCCACACCTCAAGAGGCCCTACTAGCTACATAGCGGACATGTCCCCTTCCAACTGGCCAACTGGCGGACTGGCTGGCGGCCCAGGGATCAATAGCAGTACGGCTGTACGGGGCGTGGCGTGCTTTCGCTTTCGTTTCCGCAACTTAGCGGATGTCCGTAATCCTGTGCTGCCCTGTCCCTAATCCTGTGGGTGGGTGACTGGGTGCGTGCAGGAGGCAAGGCAAGAGGCGCACTGCGCGACTGCGCGACTGCGCGGCTGTGCGGTGCGCGTGTTGGGACTGCTTGAGGTAAGGTCTATGGGCTATAGTCAAAGCCCCGGCTATAGGGGCGGTGACGCGTAGCGACACAACAATTTGGCCATTTGGTAGGCCGAGTGTCCCACAAACATTTGGCTGCAGCGGACGGCAGAAGATTAGGATGGTAAAAGCCCACATCGCATTCGAATTTTAGCGCATGTCCGTAAAAGCATAGCGGCATGTGGCACCAGCGCAACGCGTTGGGCCCCATGCGACTGCATGGGCCATGGGGCGCCTATTCTGGGAACGCCTTGAACGCGTACACCCACGGACCTCAAGCGTCCTCAATAAGCGCTAGCTGCGGTGGTTATCTGACTGGACGCCATGCTTGGTAGTTGGAACCTGATGCAGCAGGCTGTGATGTGATAACCGCCCCTTGCTTATGACTCCTAGACACAAGAGAGGATGAAGGGCACAACAGCACCCGCAAACACCCTGACACCCGCTACATGACAATAAGTACATATCCAGGATGATTTGCCTCGTTGTCATCACCTCCAGATCCGAATCCGGATCCGGATCCAGTCGTCGTGGTGTAGTTGGTTATCACATTCGCCTCACACGCGAGAGGTCTCCAGTTCGCTCCCCCTCTCCAGTCCTGACCCGCGGCTACGGCGAGCTGAGCGCCAAAAGATCTAAACGCCTCAACCCTCGATCCGGCACTGCACAAGGTTTGCCCCCCCCCCCGCTGTACAGGGACACCGGCCGCTCCAAGACCGCACCCGGGCACCTGCCCCCACAAACCGCCGATCCTCCGGCCGCAAAGCCCCCACCATCAGAAGCCCTGGAAGCAGGCGTCGTACTGCACCGCGCCCGGCTGCGCCTCCCCGCCGCCGTCCACGCACTCCCACACGCGGGGGATGGGGGTGGGCAGCGCGTCCACAGGGTTCGTGTCGCCCCAGCCGCCCGGCCCGTCGGGGTGCGGCGGAAGGTCCGCCATCCACGTGTACCGCCCCGCCGTGCCGTCGGCGCCGCCCACAGCCGCGTCCGGCGCGGGTCCGGCGGCGGTTGCGGGCTGCGAGGGCTGCGAGGGCAGCGAGCCGGGGAAGGGCTGCGAGGGCCCCGGCAGGCCGTCGGTCCGCGGCCTGCATGCGGCGCAGCGCAGCTCCAGTGAGGCGAGGGGTGCGGTCACGCCATTCGAGTGCCGTATGCATGTGTTAGCACTGACTGTCCCAGCCTTCAAGGCCCTGTACCGTATGCCATGTAATAGCACTGACTGTCCCAGCCTTCAAGGCCCTGGCGGACACGCGTAACGCCTGCCAAGCACCCTCCCCAAAGCTGCGCTTGCTTTGCTTTGTGCTTCGCCTCGCCGCCATGCTGTCCATGCCAGCCCCGCTGCGCCACCGCCCAGTCCTGCTCCTGCCTGCGGCCGCCAAACTCCGCGCGCCCCACCCACCCCGGGTTACCCGGCTGGCCTGCTTTGGGTTCTGGAGTGAACTACCTCACACCCCCGCACCCAGCACCCAGCGCCCCGCACCCCGCACCCTGCACGCCCACCTGCACTGGATGTCCCGCCAGAAAGCCACCATCAGCGTGATGCGGTGCTGGCTTGGGTGCGGGCTGGCGCCGCGGCCGGGGATCACGCCTGCATGGGGAGTGCGTGCGTGCGTGTGTGTGTAGAGGGCACACGGCGTGTGCATAGGGCAGCGGGTGAGGGCGTGTGCATAGGGCACATTGTTACTTGCCCGCTTACCAGCATCGCTCAACCTAGCTCAACCCCTGCCCTTGGTTATTTGTGATACCTGCACAACCCTCGCCCGCAACCGCCCACAGCGCCAAGCCGCCCACCACCCGCCCGCCTACCCACCTAACCATGCACCCACCGTGCAGGAAGGCGCCGTCAAACATGGCCAGGCGGTTCTCACGCGGGTGGATCAGCCAGCCGCGGTCCGCCAGCGGGCCGCCCAGCGTCTGTGGATGTCAGGATGAGGATGAAGATGTGGATGTGGATGTGGATGTGAATGTGGTTGTGGATGAGGATGTGGATGTGTTTGCAGGTGTGTTCATAGATGTGTTCGCAGTTGTACGGTAGTTGTGGACGTGAATACGGAGGCGGGCTGGAGCTGAGAATGGCGCATTAGCATCCCTTCTTCAGTCCCGCAATGATACCCCCAATGGGCGCAGGCATGCACCCATGGCACCCTCTCCGTTTCCGTTTACCAACCCATGGCACCCATGGCAGAGGGCGGCAGGGCAAGCAGACGGTGGTGGTCCAGAGGCATGAGCGCTGCAGAGGCATGGCCGCCGCACACACACTGAGCGCCGTCCGTAATCGCACCGCACGCATTGTCCTATGTCTGCTGTTCTCTCCCTTGTGATCTCTAACACACTGAGCGCCGTTCATAATCGCACCGCACGCATTGACCTATGTCTGCCGTTCTCTCCCTTGTGATCTCTAACACACTGAGCGCCGGCGGTCACCTGCGGCGTCACGAGCGTTGGGCCGCCCACCTCCCCTGTGGCGCGAATGCAATGGGGGGGGATGATACAGCGAGTAAGGAAATAAAGGTAAGGGCCGTACAGCGTGGCCGTACAGGCAAGCTACGTAATGTGACGAATCGGACAAGGGCGCGGGCGGTTTCGCGCGCTGCCGAGGATGCCACACATGGCAGGTTCTGGCGCAACTGGTTGTTGAGCACCTGTGAGGTAGATGACGGACGACACGATGGGGTTGCGCACGCCGCCCGCGCCCTCGTCGTCGCTGTCGAAATGCAGCTGGTGGCCGGAGGGGTGGCGCCGGCAGTGAGCCCACCTGAGGACCGGGTTGCGGGGGCAGGCGGCGAGGGGTTGTGGGAGAGGCGAGGCAGGCTGGCCATCCCACCCCACGACCGGAGCAGTGTCAGGACCATGGCCGCTCCTGCGCACACCTCTTCTCCATGCAGCCACGCCGACAGCGCCTGGGCGCCAATCGTGTGCCCTCGTGTGCGCGACACGTAGCTTCACGTGCCCCACGCCAGTCCCCACGCCTCACACACACACACACACACACACACACACACACACACACACACACACACACACACACACACACACACACACACACACCACTTACCCCACACGCGCCACACGCCCGCCACGCCCGCCACACGCCCCGAGAGGCCCCCACGCACCACTCGGCGTACTTGGCATCCTGCACCGCGGGGAACCGCGCCGCCACCAGCCGCTGCAGTAGCACGGCGGCGTCGTGCACCGCGGACAGGTGCGGCGCCCCGGAGCCCTGCTGGCGGCGAGGCGGCCAGGCAGGCGGAGAACGACGGCGGAGGTTAGGCCGGCCAGGGGCGATTGGCAGGAGGTGTTTGGTTGTGGGGGTCTGCCCCTCCGCCCACATCACCCGCACAGCTGCCGCAACACAGCCGGCCCCCTTGACTCCTCACCAGCTCCAGCTCCAGCGGACATCATGGGGCCAACGCTCCAAACAACCTCACCCCGAGACCCAATATGACACCCATCCGCCCGGCTCACATCACCTCAATAACCGCTAACCGCAAAGCGCCAACCGCCTCTCGCGCCTCACCAGCTCGTGCATGTACGAGAAGTAGCCCACCCGGCCGTAGCCGTGCTGCGCCCAGTAGCGGCTGCCGGGCGCCAGCGCAGCACGCAGCACGCGCAGCAGCGCGGGCGGCAGCGCACCGTCCACCGCGGCGCAGTACCGCTCGTGGCCGTAGGGGGGGCTGGGGCCGCCGGAGGCAGCGGCAGCGGGCGGCAGGGCCGCAGGGGTGGCGGGCGCGGCGGTGGAGAGGAGGGGGTCGAGCGGGTAGTGCAGGACCTGTGTAGCACCATCGGGGTGGATGAGCGATGAGGGCCACGGCTTTGTTGCAGCACTACGTCGCCAGCAGCCTCCGAGCCCCCCAGCCCAGATCCGCTCAGCCCTGTCCAGCCAGGGGTCAGGTCAGGTCCCAGCCCCCCAGCCCCCCCCCCCCAGCCCCCCAGCATCCAGCCCCCCAGGCCCCCCAGCCCCCCAGGCACCCCAGGGCCCCCAGCCCCCAGCCTCCTTGCGCCCTGCTCACCGGCCGCGCCAGGCGGTGGGTGAAGTCCAGGGACCGCAGGATGGGCGCCGCCTCCCGGTCCCTCCCCGCCTGCAAGTACCAGTATGAAGCCAGCAGGCAGCATAAGAGGGCGCAAGCTAGTTTTGGGTGGATACAATAGTCTGGAGCATGGGGGGGGGGCCGCACGGAGCCGCGACGACTGCGAGCAGCTCTGCCCATTCGTACTCATCTATTGCAGGTGCCGGTACCGGTATGTTTGCCCATATTGAAAGGACGTGGCCCCGGCGGCCCAGCAGCTACCCCTGCCTGTCCGCCACATCCGCCTCACCCTCCCTGCCCCTCCCGCTGTCTCTCCCTCTCCACTCCCCAATTGCCATGCGCTATCCGCCCCCCTCTCCCCTTCCCATGAACCTCCCTCTCCCTTCCCCCCTTCCCTTCCTAACCCATAATGCATGTAATCCCCCCTCTCTCTCTCACCTGGCACAGCAGCATGGCCAGGCTCCGCCGCACGCCGGCGCCCGCCTCCCACTCCTTCCGGCACGCAGCGTTCGCCTCCAGCAGCAACCCGCCCTCCTTCTCCCCTTCCCCATCCCCCGCCTCCCCCGCCTCTCCAGCTCCGCCTCTCCCCTCCGCTCCCCTGCCAGCACCAGCCCCCACGCCCAGCTCCCCCTCCGCCTCTTCCTCCTCCTCCCCCTCCCCCTCCTCCTCCTCGTCGCCGGTCGCCGCCGCCAGCCGCCGGCACGTGGCCAGGCAGCTCCGCAGCAGCGCCTCGGCGCCGTCCAGGTCACACTGGGCGTCGCTGCGGGACAGCAGCGCCTGGGGGAAAAGGGGGCGTGGAGGGGGCGTACATATCAGCCCATAACGAAACCAAACGCAAGTAGGCTAGGGCGTGTTTGTGTGTGCAAGCGAGTAGGGCGACGTGATGGCTGGGAGAGGACGGAGGAAGCAGAAGAAGTAGAAGCAAGGGCGGAGCAAGCGAATGGGCGGGTTGGGACCTCTTGAGCGCCCGATGTGTGGTCAGTGGCTCAGTGCAGTGGTACGCAGGAGCCCCGAGACCACATGCGTCCACCACCACCACCCGCCAGCACCACCACGTGTCCCTTTCCCCCCGAGCAGTGCCTCAGCTCCATGCGTCATGCCGTACCTGCGCCAGCGCGTGCCGGCCCGCCACGAACCCTGGGAACAGGGCCAGCGCGGCGCGCAGGTGCGCCAGCTCCTGCTCACCCCGCGGCGGACACATGCGCCCCAGCAGCTTGCCTGCGTTGGGTGTCGCCCCAGGCAGGCAGGCAGGCAGGCAGGCAGGCAGGCAGGCAGGCAGGCAGGCAGGCAGGCAGGCAGGCAGGCAGGCAGGCAGGCAGGCAGGCAGGCAGGCAGGCAGGCAGGCAGGCAGGCAGGCAGGCAGGCAGGCAGGCGGGGGTGCCGCGCGCTGGGACGGCGACCGGAAGGCCAACAAGTGGAATGAGAGGAGAGGAGCAGTTGCGACATGGCGCAAGGCGTGCGCCTAATGTACGGTAGAGCCCCGGCAGCCATTGCGAGCCTTCTCAGGTTGCAAATAAAGTGCAAAGGTGACTGTCACGCTGGCACATACACACGCACGCACACTTCGTTTGTCCTCTCCTTGTGAATCCTAACACACACACACACGCTTCGGTCCGATGACGCGGGAACAAGGTAACACGCGCGGAAACATGCGGCGAACGACGATCGATGGCGCGCTGTTGCCTGCGCATGCTGTACGCACGGTGTCGAACATTCCTCTCCTTGTGCTTTTCTAACACACAGAGACGCACACATGACGCACGCACAGTGTCGACCCTTTCCCTTGTGCTTTTCTACACATCACACGCACGCACCCAGCTCCATGTGTGCGCAGGCCAGAAGGAATCCAGGCTCGTCCTCCCAATCCTCCAGATCCAGATCTAGATTGTGTTTCACACACGCGCCGTACGCCGCCATCCCCCGCTCGAGAGCCTCCAGCGCCGGCCACACGCTCGCCACCCCCGCCGCCGCGTCAGCAGCGCCCGCGCCGCTGCCACTGCCGTTGCCGGTGGCTGCTACAGCCGCAGCTGCGTCGCCACCAGCGTCAGCTGCATCGGGAATAGCGGCGGCAGCTACGCCTAGCTTCGCCTGAAGTGCGGTGCAGCAGGCTGTCAGCGCAGAGATGGCCTCAACGTCTGCCGCGGTGCTGTTGGAAGGGCTCCAGCTTTTAATTGCGGTCAGGCCGCGCCGGTAAAGCGCCAACGGCGTTACAGGGCTGCAATTCAGGGTGACAGACAGCAAGGTTGGGGGCAATAAACGTTGGCGCGAGCGTGTATGGGTGTGCATGCGCACGCGGTGTTGGGCCGGACGGCCTGGCCTGTACAGGTTGTTCTACCCCGCATTCCCCGCAGCCCCCGCATTCCCCGCACCTGGCGCGCTTCGCCTTGCCCTTCGGCGGCGCCATCGCCGCCTTTAGCGTCGCAACACGTATCCAGGCGTTGCGATGATTGGTTTCAACGGACAAGTCGCGAGAGCGGTGTCGGCAATTAGGCCGGCGGCTTTTGGTCGTGCCTCTTTGTTCGCTATCAAGGCCACGTGTATTGCTGCGGTGTGAATATAACGCATGTAATTTACAGGTGCGAGGGCAATGGGTTGGACCATCGCACCTCGGAATGGGCGCGCGTCGCTGACCCCCGGGCGAATAGTTTCCGCGAGGCACTTCTTTCTGCAGCTAGTAGTATGCCCGATTGTCCTGCGCCCGCTATAACAATGAGCTAACACTACTCGCGCGGCGCTGACTAGCGAGGGCTCAAGAAACAAGCTGAAATGGAGGTCGACACCACGATGGAGGAGGGCCGCAGCGACCAGATGAAGCTGCTGCTGCAGGCTGTGGACGAAGTCACCGATAAGGTGGAGGAGAAGGTCGTGGAGGCTCCTCCGGTTGTGCTGGAGGAGCGGCCAGAGGACCTCGAGGGATGCGAGAAACTCATTGAAGGAAGCAGCCTCAAGAATAACTTTTTGAGTATTGGCCAAGCGCTGGTGACCATCAACGACAGGAAACTGTACAAGGACGCGGGCTGCACGTCCTTTACGCAGTATATCGAGCAGAAGGGCGATTTTGGTTTTGGACCCAGGCAAGCTTTGCGCTTGCTCGCCGCGACCCGCCTGGTGCGCAACTTTCCTCCTTCCATTTGCCTTCCAAGCAGCGAGCGGCAGGTGAGGGGTTGGCTGCGGGGCACAGGGCAGAAGGACTTGTTTCCAGCGGCGAGTCGACCGTGGGTCGCTGGCCAAATACTCGCTCACGGAGGCCTCGCAGTGGCCACGGACGCGCTTTACAATTTCCCTATGTATATAAGAAGGCTAGGATGTCTATTAGGGTGGCTGGCTTGGTCTTTGAGATAGCATTTTGACGCAAATGTTCTCTCCGGACGCAAGACGCAAGCCCCGCGTTTGCACTTCGTAGCAATATGATATGATTACTCGTATTTTCCGCGTTGCTTGCGTTGCTCGCCCACCCGGCGCGTCGCGTGCCTTCTGTGACTCGCTGTCAACGCAGTCCTATAGAGAAAAAGATGTGTATCGCCAGAACTTTGAGGGCGTCACCATCCCGGGTCCAGTAACACGAACTTCCCGCGCAAGCCCCCTTGTCCCCTTGCCCGCACGCCCTACGCGCGCGCTCCCTCTTGCCCCACGCCCTCAAACACCCCCTTGCCCGCCAACCCATCGCCAGGTGCGCGCGCTGGTGGGCCTGGAGCAGGCGGAGGCGATCAAGGTGTGGACCAAGGCCACCACGATCAGCCTGGAGAAGAACATCCCGCTCACGCACCGGCTGGTGGAGAGCGTGCTGGGCAAGGAGCTGCCCACCACCTACCGCCAGGTCACCCGCGACTGGCAGGTAGGTGGCTGGAAGCTGGTCACTGCTGCTGCTACTGCTACTGCCGCTGCCGCTGATGCTGCTGATGCTGATGCCTGGCTTGCCATGCTTCTGCTGCAAGGGGGCTGGCCGGCTGCGCCCGTCGTGCAGCAGCAGCAGCGGCGGCGGTGGTGTCCCATTGTGTAGGGGGGGCCCGTGTCATACCGTACACTGCCACGCTGCGCATGGGGACGCCCTCCACACATGAAGTTCACCAATGCACATTGGGAGCCCCCATCACCCGCGCCCGCACACGAGCATCCTCGCACAAGCACGGCCTACACGCACCCGGCACCCCTCACACACACTCCACACAGGACTACGTGTCCCCCGACTCCGAGTACTACGTCACGCCCGCGCCCATCCTGGCGGCGGTGCGGAAGCTGTTCGGCGGCCCCATAGACCTCGACCCTGCCAGCGACGAGCGGGTGAGAGGGTGGGGTGGGGGGGGAGAGAGGGGCGGGGGAGGGGGTGCCAGGGAGAGAGGGGCAGGGGAGGTAGGCAGGAGCGGTAAGGTGGCGGGTACGTAGATGGTGGCGGCAGCGGCGATGGCGGCGGTGGTCGGTGGCGGTGGGGTGCCAGTGGTTGGGACATGGGAGGGAGCGGTGTGATCAGGATGGAGTCAAGGGGATGTGTGTGTATGTGGCAAGGCCGGCCGATGCAGCGGGGGGGGGGCGACTGCTGGTCAGAAGCACCACCGTCCGGCGCGCCGTCCGGCGCGAGCTGCTTGGACACACACGTGCAGCAACCCGGCCCCTCAGCACTGCTCCCGCGCCGCTGCTCACCCGACCGCCCAACATAACTCCCGATACCTGCCCCCCTCCACCACCCCCACCCCCACCCCACCCCAATTCCGCGCTCAACCCACATCCGTCCGCAGCCACCTCTGCTCCTCGCCCTCCTTTTCTCGGCCCTGCCCCCCTCTGTGTCCGTTGTCTACCCCGTCTTCATCTCCTCAACGGGATCACCCCATCCAAACCCAAAACCCAAACCCATATCCAACACCCCAACACCCCCACAGGCCAACGAGGTGGTCAAGGCGCTCAAGTACTACACCGCCGAGCAGGACGGCCTGGCGGAGGACAGCCCCTGGGCCGGCAAGGTGAGGGGCAGCAGCAGCAGCAGCAGCAGCCGGGAGAAGGGTGGGGTAGCCATCCATGGGTGTTATGTAATCAAAAAGAAAGTGCCGATGCCCAGAGTAGCCGGGAGAAGGGGGAGCAGCAACAGCAGCCGGGAGGGGGAGAGGAAAATGTGGGAGAGGGAGGATCAGGGGGGAAATTACCGAAGGTGGAGGAGAAAGGAAGAGGGCGACAGGCTGGCGGGTGACGGCGGTGACGGTAGCACCCTGCCTGTTGTGCGCATGTCAAATCACATCACACACGGGCACTTGGATGATTGACCCCTGCTGGTGATGCTGGTGATGCTGCTGCGTGCCGCGCCTTGGTCGTGCCGGCACTGACACTGACATTGACACTGACACCGACAGGTGTTCATCAACCCGCCCTATGGCGTGATCGACAAGGAGCCCGTGCAGGTGCGCGTCTTTGAAAAATAAAGAGAAAGGATTGTGCGTGTTTTTGCGTTGTGCGCTCGCAGTGCGTTTTGGCGCAGCGCATCTTATGGTGCTCCTTGGCAGGGACGCGACCGCATAGGCCGCGCGCACTTTCTCCTCTCCTGATTGCATCTCCCCCTGCCCCACCTCCTTTTCTTGCTCCACCTGCTGCTCCACATCCTGCATCTACCCCTGATGACAGGGCCTGTTCCTGCAGCGGGCACTGCGCGAGGTGGCCTCGGGCGCCGTGGCCGAGGCAGTGCTGCTGCTCAAGGCGGCGGTGGGGCAGCGCTGGTTCGGGCCCGTGTTCGGCCAGCCGCACTGCTGGCTGTCGGACAAGGCGCAGAAGAAGGCGAGCGGCAAGGGCGGAGGAGGAGGAGGAGGCGCAGGCAGCGGCCGTTCAGGTGGAGGCGGAGGCGGCAGGGGCAAGGCGGCCGTGAAGAAGGAAGAGGGCTCTGACGAGGGCGCGGAGGGCGGGGAAGGATTAGGAGGAGGGGGGAGGAAGGGCAGCGGCGGCGGCGGCGGTGGTGGTAAGGCGGCGGCGGCCGCGGCCTCCACGCCGCGCGGCATGGTGGTCGTGTACGTGGGGCGGCGCGTCAAGGACTTCTGCACCAACTTCAAGGACCTGGGCCACATACCCGGCTACAGCGGCAGCTGGGCCGCCGACAGCCGGCAGCAGCAGGGGGGCGGCGGCCGCGGGTGAGCGGGCAGCGGTAGGCCGTGGAGTGCGTGGCACACGGAGCAGTGCAGTACAGGGCCGACGGTATCAAAAGCGTGGTGCCGTGCGGTGTGGTGGGGTATGTTGGTGATGTGGTGTGGTGGTGGGTCGGCGACGCTCCTCGGTATGGTGGAGAGACGGTGTGAAGGTAGCTTGAAGGGGACTCTTTGAGCCTTCCACTGCGCCGACAGCGCATTGCCGGTATGTGACTGTCGATGTTAGATGAGGTCTGCAATGCCACCCCACAGACTGCACATTATACGAGCTGTGGGGTGTGTGACGTCGTGATCAAGCACGTCTGTGTGCGCCGCGTAGCAGCAGCGGTGCATACCCCTGCCGCGGCAGTGATGGAGCCTTTAGACTCCGTGTGTTGGGTGTGGCCAAGCAAGGTGTGGGCGCGAGGCGACAGTGACAGAACCTGAGAACCGGTTGGCGTGCGCTGCACATGCACATAGACGCCTTGATACTGGTTAGTTTACGGTCCCGGTACTGGACGAAGCAGGTGAATGCGGGCTGCATTTGGTCGCGTGATTAAGACTGGTGTGAATGGCTGGGTGAGAAACGGAAGGCCCGTGCCTGGCGCGGCGGTTGACGAGGTGACACTGCAGCAGCTTGGGCGGCCGCTGGCGCTTGACGCCCAGGTGTGTCAGCTGTGGGGTATCCCAAGGTTAGGAGGGGATAGGCGAGCTGCTGCGGGGGCGCCGCCATCTGAACCTGGGCGGGGTGCGCCGCCGTACCGGGTAACAAGCGACCGCGTGGTGGCAGCGGCGAGGAGGAATGTAGCAGTGATGGAGCGAGGACTGACAGGCGGCCAGATCCCAGGGTGGGTTGCATGTCAGCACGTGTCTGCGGCTGCAGGGCCCGTCGGTGTACGGTATTGGAGGTCATGACTCATGAGAAGTACGGGTCAAAACAGAAACGGCGGCAGTAGCACCGGTACCTTGTGCAGTACGGTATGGTGGATACTACGTCAGCAATCATGTTCTGCGCGTTCCCGAATTTGAAATGCAGAACTGCGGACTGCTCTCGGGTCATCATCGTGACAGGGTCTGGTGGAGCGGGTGGATCGCAAGTCGCAAGGTCGCAAGGTTAAGCGTTTCCGCTTCAGATGGGCGCAGGAAGACGCGTGCCGGCACGACGCACGCGTGACGCTCGCACCTTGTGATTTGTAAGACGCAAGGAGGTGTAGTTTATGTGGCGCCTGCGGATTGGAGGGACCGCCTGCCCATCTTCCTAGAAGCTGGGCTGACAAGCGCCACAAGTCCAGCGCCACAAGTCGTCTTGCAGGCTGGCAGGCCGCAGTAAGGTGGCTGTTCGCGCACAAGGCCTCGACATGCCAGCACGTGCAGCTCTCACCACCCTCGGCTGGTAGAGGCAGCGCGCCCTGACAGCGGGCGCAGCGCCTCCATATCGTCAGAGCGCGCTAACGGAGCTAAACGGTAAGCTTACATGAATATGTGTGGGGCTGGCTCCTTGACCCACATGCATGCGACAGAACACTAACGACACCAACAATTGAAGCCACAGCCTCGTAAACAGCTGCGCCACAGGCCTCGCACCCGTCTGACTACTAGCTCAGTTCTCTTGCGCCCGAACCAATTGGTTATTGCGGGCATCAATATTCTGCGCGCCACACTGTCAATCTAATGCGGCTGCGCGATCCTCAAACGTGTTCATATATCAACGGTTTCAACCCTCGATCATCTTCTGGAGGGCACACCCGCAGAGCCTCTTGAGCCTTCACACACCACGAAATCGTGTGTTCAACACAGCAGCTCCAATTTTGCCGCCTGCCGCCCAGACCCGCAGCCTTGCAGGGGCGGGGCCGCGGGGGGCGGGGCACTGGAGGAACACAAAAAAACTCTAGGAAATCCCAAAGCCGCCCTGGCCCTTGAGCCGGGCGCCATCAGCACCTTGACCTTGACGGCCATGCGTAACCCAACCACATACTGGCATGCACCGGAATGACCCGGCGCCTCACTGACCTTTATTTCGGCAATACCATGCGAAACAAGGCAAATCACATTACGCGTCGTGCTCTTCTCACTGCGCTAATCCTACGCAAATAAGGCAAGGAATGCGTCCAGCCAACTGCCACCTTCGGTGCACTAGGTTCACACTACGCAACTCGCATCTCTACCCGAACTCACTGCTTCCCACGCTCCCGAAACGATATAATTCTTCTCTTTCCGTGTGGTAAATGTGCGAGCCCAGTGGCATTCCGTCAGTGCGCAACCCAAGTACCGTCCACTGGTTATCACCGCCTGCAGCCGCCTGATAGCCGCCGCTGCCGCCGCCTGCACCGTGATCTGCACCGTGGTGGGGATGACGCCACCCTCGTTTGTATAGTCAAAATCACACAGCCACGACGCCACCCCGACAGCTGCTGTTCTGCTCTCTACCAACCACTAACCACATTTCATGCCCTCCTCTGCAGCCGCCTCTCACTCTCAAGTCACCGCGTCTGCATGCAGTGGCCCTGCACCCACCTCGCGGCATGAGACTGAGGCGACGCACACGCGCTCCACACTATCGAACACCTCCCGAGCAAGTTCCGTTGTCCTTATGTATGTATGCCCTTGCACGTCAACCAACGCAACACAAGCGCTACGCCGCACAATGCCACACAACAGAGTCATCGGCACATTACGGCACGCTACAAACCTGCAATTGCTCCCTCTGCTGCACCCTGGCGTGGCCGGCAGCCACTAGCCGACGCACACGTGCCTCACGCGCGCTGGCGCCCCTCCTCTCCACTCGTCAACCTCTCCACGGCGCCCGCCCAGTAAGTTCGCCGACAACCTGAATCGAGCAGCTGCTTTCTGCTGCCGTCGCATCCACTTGGAGCACACTCAAACCCCTCCGGCCTTCCGCACTTGATGATGCCACACATATCAACCGCCGTAATTTTGTAGTTCAAAGCCGCCAACCGACGCAGCGGCGCATGTTACAAACCATGGGAATGAAAGCATATATCATACACACACGCGCGCTCGCAAGCCGGACCCGCCGTCATCACATCGGCAGAATTCAGCAGCGAGCGTCGTTGCCTAGACCGCCCAAGCAGCCTCTCTCCCCACGCGCTGCGCAGGAAAAGCTTTTCGGTGCCCGCCATGCGTGAGAGAGAGCGCCCGGACCGGTCCATCATAGTTGTACGGGGAAGCCTACAGAACATGAAAGAGAAGCTACAGATACCAGAAACCAGATACCTCGCGCCGCCTGCCGTGCAGCACCCGCACCCGCATCCCCAACAGCAGCGGCGGCAGCGCCTCAAATTTTACTACGTGTGATGATCCTGATCTTACACCGGCACCGGTGGCGCCGTCAGCAGCCTTGCCGCGGCGCACGCCTCCGCCCAACCCAGATGACCACCATCACGCGCCGCGCACGGCCAGGCGCGCAATGCGGCGGTACATGGGCGAGAGCACGGCCCTGCCTCCGCCGGACGCGGCGGCAGCGGCGGCCTTGGCGGGCACGCCCTCCACCTCCGCCAGGCTGGTCAGCACCTCGCCCGACTCGGACACGGGCTGGGGCTGGGGCTGGCTGCTGCCGCCGTCCATGGACGAGGTGGGCGAGGCCGCGGGCGGGTCGGAGGGCGTGGGCAGCACCAGGTCGGGGCTGGCGCTGATAACGTGCCTGCGGCGTGGGTACCGGTAAGCTTGGTAGGTCGCAGGGAAACGCCCAGACATACATACGTCCGTTGGAGGCAGGCACATGCGTACTCATGCCCTTCCACCCGCAGCCTGCCAGTCCCCGTGCGCCCCTACCCCGCCACCCCCCGAGCCCCCAGCTGCTCGAACTCTCTCTCTCTCACACACTCACCAGTAGCCGGCCGCGATCTCGTCCCGCAGCTGCCCCGCCGCCCAGCCGCTCATGCCCAGCACCAGCTGGAAGTCGGAGGGCCGCGCGATGCCGGCGCCCACCAGGCGGATGGCGTCCGGCAGGCCGCCCATGTACCTGTGGAAAGGATACGTGTGGGTGGGTGCGCGGGTGGCGAGGCACGAGGCGGAGAGGGGGACAGGCTTCCGCGGCCGACGTTTCGTGTCCTGCTGTGTTCCGAGCCCATGTGCGACGGCAGGACCGGCACAACAGCCGCTTGCGGTTCGCGCTGCTCCAAGCACCCGCCGCCTTAAATGCGAGTGCACACAGCCCGTCTCGCACTCGGCAGGCCGCTGCAATGAGGCGCGCACTCACATGCCCTCGGCGATCTTGTGCGCGCGCCCCACGCCCGCGAAGCGGTGCAGCAGCGTCACGTGGTCGAGGTGCACCGGGCCGCCCAGGTGCAGCCGCTGCGGGCCGAACGCATCCTTGAAGCCTGCGTCGCCGGGGGCGCGGCGGGCGGGAACACACAGCGTGTGTGATGAGCATGGGGGAGAAGGGGGGGCTGCAAGGATACTTGGCGAAGTGGTAGACAAGGTGCAGAAGACTAGCAGGCGAAGTCGCTGCCAAATGGGGGTTGGGCGGGCACACGGGAGCCACGAGCCAGCGCAGCATGGGCTCAACCTCGCTTTTGCCGGCGCAGGTTTGCTGCCCGCTATAGGACCCGCTAAGCCCATAAGCATGTCCCTGCCCTGGTCTTCAAACCACACCAGCCCAGGCCCAAGCTGCATCAGCAGGACTACAACAACCCCAACAGCCGCTTCAGGCCTCATGCCGCCCCTCCCGCACCCTCCCGCACCGCTCCCCCCCCCGCTAAGTGGTGCTCACCGCTGGCTGCGCCCAGCACCTGCAGCTCGTCCACCCGCAGCGGGCTGGGCTTGTTCAGAACGTAGCCCACACTGCCCACGGCGTCGTCGTGGCTGGTGATCAGGATGACGGCACCGGTGAAGAAGTGCCTGAGAGCGGAAAGGCCGTGAGAGGGGTGGCGTTAATTGGAGTGGGGTGTGACCATGCGAGCACGCAGTTCAGGGCCCGTGCCGAGTATTCACTGGGGACTCTGGGGAGGGGACGGCGAAACGCACAAGAGCGCCGCAGTTTTGTCAGCTCACATGTGGTCGTGGCGGGCAAGCAGCAAGCAGCCCTGCTCCGGCTCCGGGAGCGGGTGCGCCCAGCTGTCACCGCACACCAGGGGTGGGTAGGGCGGTCGCTGCAGCTGCGGCGTGGGGCGGGCGGCCGCGGAAAGGCTTTGTGCCTGACTCCGCCGCTCCGCCTGCGCCCGCCGCGCGGTGCTCTCCCATGCGCATAGGTGTGCGCGGAAGGCACGCCAGTCCTACAGTTGAACCAGGGAAGCGGTCGTCAGGCACTGCTAAGGAAGCATCAACGAGGTGGACGGCACGCAGGAAGACAGATACCGTTGCAGGGGTCTGACCTTTGACGCTACGGAACGTCAAATGCTGCTGGCGCTGCTCACCTGGCCTGTCTTCTGCGTGGTGGGGAAACTCAGGCTCGCCTGCGCGTTCAAGCCCTGCATTTTTTGAAAAGCAAAGCAAAAGTTGGTCGATTTCGAGTTTGACCGCACTTTACACCCTCTTGATGATCGCGCTAGCCATACCTCATGGTTTGAGTCTTCCTTGAGCACTTGCACGCGCACAGGCCGAGCTACGGAGGAAGGTGCTCGGAGGGGACAACTGCGGGAATCAGCGAAAGGCGTTCGCGCGGTGAGCCCAAGATCTCCTGCGGCAACGCCTCGACATGCCAGCACGAGCAGCTCTCACCACCCTCGGCTGGTAGAGGCAGTGCGCCCTGACAGCGGGCGCAGTGACTCCATGTCGTCAGAGCGCGCTTTCGCCCCTCGCCGAGTCGAGCAAGCGAGCCGCACTGTCGTAGGCGCGTCGAGCTGACGCTTGGGAGCACAATAGAACCAGCGGAAGTGCGTCGAGGACGGCCCTTCAGCGCGAGTGCAAGCTGATGGCAAGTTGGGGTTGGGCTAGGGTTGCTGGAACGTCGTCGCGTTTGCACGCAAGCGCACTGCAGTAAGTGTGGCGTCAGCGAGGAATTCTTATCGAACTATTTTAATCGCTCGATACCGCGGTATTGTTCGCCGAGATACCCTGGTCGCAGCAGGCTAGGGTCGCTGGATGTGCGCTGCACCGCTGTGTGTAGCGATAGCAAAGGCAGGCAACTATGCTCTGAAAGCGTGCGGAGCGGGCGTTGGTGAAGGGTTCCCGGCTTCCCGCCGAGATAATGATGCAGCTGCCTTCTTGGCCGTCGCCCCCAACCCAACCAGCAGCGCAAATATATAATGAACCCTCTGTGACTTATGAGCACGAGTCCCGGTGCGGGGCCGGCCCCTCAGGTTCCGCGCGGGGGGTGACCACGGCTCAGTCGGCCCCTCAACGGCAACGACCCTGGTCGGGCCTTGCCACTATATTGATGTTACCCTGCCCTTACCCCGCCCGTACCTCACCTTCCTGGTTACGTTTGTTTCCGTCTGATTACTCCATGGTCTTGCTGTCTGACCTTGAGGCGCACCGGTCTTTGAGCGCACGGTCTGTGAGACGGTGCGTTCAATTGGCACGCCGGCTTCCTGCCCTCATGGCTCACGCGTGTCAACAGACTTGTTATGTGCCTACGCGACATTCACCATTCTTACAGTGCCCTCCACGGGTGCAATCAGTGCCCCCACGGCCCCATGGTGGGCCATTGGTGGCTCTCGCCAACGCAGCGTCCTCACATGCACAATACGGTATGTCGAGCTTGCAAATTGGTAGCGCCTAAGCGCCGTAGCGGTGGCGCCTTGTGAAGTTGAGGGACCGCCTGCCCATCTTCCCTGGTCCCATACCCGACGGAAGCTGTTTTAGGCCCGTTAACACTGTTCCTGGAGCATCTGCACGCGCATTGGCCGAGCTCATGGAGGAAGTTACTCGGGAGTGACAACTGCTAATCAGCGGGAAGTGTTCAAGCGGTGAGCCCAAGATCTCCACGGCAAGGCCTCGATATGCCAGCGTCACCACCATCCGCGAAATGTCGTGGATGGCCCTTCACTCCTTCAGCGCAATGCGCAGGCCTGTACGCAACCTTGTGCGATAGGCGTGGAACAGGTGATTCTCCAAGTGTGAAGTGATAATCTTACAGGAGCCCTGCCAACATGCGCAGGGGCGTGTCCGGCGCCTGAGCATCTTTGGGCGCGCACGCGGCCTGCCCATGCGGCGGCATCATCCGCAGCAATGCCGCCCTATCAAGTCGTGAACCTGCTCCAGCTCACCCAAGGCCGCTTGCAAAGCAAGCCAACCTGTTGAGCTCACTCTGCCAGCGCCCATCAGCGGTGAACACGCCGCAGCCGCTGCATATGCACACATGGCTGCCCCTCATGTACACCCCTATCTGCCGAGCTATCGCGCCCCTGCATCCAACGCCAGTACGCCAGCATGGCACGCCCATCGCGTCACTTCCTTTGACGGCGGGAAGTGTCACTGCCTACAGCAGCTGCCCCTGAATGCAACCTGCCGATCCGCCCGTACATACAAGCACGCAGCCCAGACGCCAGGGACTGAGCCACCACACTACTTGGCTTTACGGCCTTAACAGCCTGCCATGATCCCGGATGACATGGCCGCTGTCCATGTATGTTGAACATTGTGCCAATCGGTCACGCCTAACATTGGCTTTTAGTCCGGTGTGTCCTCGATCTAGCCGCCCTGCTGTCCGCCGAATCCTGCGCAGCCTCCTCCGGCCTGCACTGAATTACTGCTGGTGTGTTTTATGAGCGGACGGGCTGTAAAGCTAGCTGATTAGGTCATACGGGTACCGAGCAGTGCAGCCGCCACGGTGTGCTTAGTTGCGGCCGCCACGGCCGCCACCACGGCCACCGCCGTTGGGCACACCGGTAGCGTGGGGGCGCAGGCCGCGGCCACCACCGCTGCGGTCATCGCGGCCGCCACCCTGCGCGCGAATAAAAGGACAGACGCGCATATATCACAATCAGCGCTTGCTCGAGTTGAACCACACAAACACAATATGCGCTTGCTTGAGTCGAATATGCCCAGTGCATGGATGCAGCTCGATAGCAGGTCCCGCCGTTCATATCACCCCGCGCCGTCGCCCGGAACGCACCGCCCCGATGTAAAGTCCCAACCCAGATGCTCAGCGCCTCACCCGTCCGCCGTGGCCGCCGTCGCGCCCACCGGGGCCGCCACGGCCGCCCGGGCCGCCGCGCCCGCGGCCGCGCCCGCCGTAGTTGTAGTTGTGCCGCAGGCCGCCCAGGCCGCCAAAGGTCTCCATGTCCAGGCGGCGCGCGTCGGCGGCGCGTTGGCGGCCGTCGCCGCGGCCACCGGCGCCGGCGCTGGGCGCGGCGGCGCTGGGGGCGGCGGCGGGCCCGCTGTCGCCCAGGTTCATCCGCTCGAGCGTCTCGCAGCTGATAGCGTCGAAGAAGTCATCGCGCGAGTAGGAGCCGCGCACCTTGACCGCCTCGCCCACCTCCTACGGACCCAAAGGCAGGGCGGCGAGAGCAGGCAAGGAGGAGTTACTACGCCGCGAGCAGCGAGACAGATTTCGTATGCAGCCATGCTTCAGCATATATTTGCACGGGGGGAGGGCGGCTTGCCGTGCCTGCTGCGCACAGCTCGCAGTCGTCCACACCATTGACTCCCAGCAACCTGACGTCCCAACGCCCGTGCGCATCCTGCAGCTTTGAGGTTCGGCCCTGGAGACCCCGTCCGCCCACCCGTGCCGCCACCGCACGCACCCATGTCTCCAAATAAGGACAACACCACCGCCGCTTGATGTCCGCCGCTTGATGTCCTATCATGTCACACGCCCGGAAGCCCACACCGCACTGTAATCACCAACCAGCCACCCACCACGCACAGCGGGCTCGCCGCCCACCCACCTTGGCCAGGTCCTCCTTCTTGAACTTGGCGTTCTGCTCCTCAAAGTTGAACTCCTCGTTGGGCACCGGCAGCGGCATGGGCGACGACGCCACAGCAGCCGCAGCGCTGCCCGGCGGGGGTCCCGAGCGCGGCGGGGGCGGGGCGGGGCCGCGGCCGCCGGGCGGCGGGGGCGCGCCTCGCCCGCCACCGACCTGGTAGGGCGCCTGCCCGCGGCCGCCGGGGCCACCACGGCCACCCGAGGGAGGAGGCGGGCCGCCGCGGCCGGGCGCGGGGCCGCGCAGACCTGCGCAGTTTGGCCGCAACCTGAGTCCACCATTGAACTCTGCCTGAGCCATAGCTTGCATGCATGGTAAGCCGCCCACCGAGCCTATGTCCAGGCGTCTACCGGAACATGCGCCAGCGCACATGTTTCCTGGTGCCCGTGCCCCGTCTCCCTCTCACCAGCGGCAGCCTGCGCGTAGTTTGAGGGCTTCGGGGGCGGCTGCTGGGGCGGCGGCGGGCCGCGCTGCGCCGGCGCGATCTGAACCTGCGGCGCCACCTTCTGAGCCGATGCTGCGGCCGCCGGCGGCGCGGTAGACCTGCGCGGCAGCAACGGGAGAAAGATTAGACCGTGAACAAACGCGCACAGGCGTGCGCGGCAAGAACTGCAGCAAACGCTCGCAGACAGTGTCGACGCGCCGGTGCGCAATGCAGGACGTCGCTCGCGGCTGCGTTCTGTCGCAGCCATCACACTCACGAGTACGCCGGCGCCGGCGGTGCGGGCGGGGCAGGCGGAGGAGCCGGAGCAGCAGGAGCCCACTCGTTGCCTGAGTCATAGGCAAAAGGGCACGTTCCACACCGTATTCACTCCTTCGTCATCGGTGTTACGGCTGGCGCCGGGCGCCAGCCGCCGAGGTGTGAAGTACCACACGCCGCCTCACCCCCGCCCCGCCCTGCCGCCTCACCCCCGCCCCGCCCTGCCGCCTCACCCCCACCCCCTAGCACGTACCGTAGTTCGGCGGGGCGCTGTAGCCAGGGTTTGCCGGCACGGCAGGTGCCTGGCCCCACGGGTTCTACATTCGCGACAGCAAAAAAATGGAGCCAGAGCGGCGGTCAGTGTGACCCACATGTAGGAATTTTCGGACATGCCCGGCCCCGCTCCTGGGCCCATCCCGCCGATATCTAAACGCAGCAAACACAAGCAAACGTTGATGTAATGCTTACCGTGGGCTGCTCGGGTGCAGGCGGGGGAGGTGCACTGCCCGGTACCGTGCCCGGCGGTCCCAGCACCGTCAGGTCCTTGATATCGTCACCTGTTTTTCATAAACCACCCACAAAGATCCGTCATTGCCCAAACAACATCCGCAAGGCCCGTGAAAGGATCCTCAACCAGATCGTGACGTTCTTCGCCCGTGTCCCTCCCTCGCCCGGACGCACCCTTGAAGATGATGTAGTCGTAAACCTCGTTGCTGGGCGGCACCTGGGGGCCTCCCACGCGCCGGCCCTCCGTCCCGAAAGACCGCACTGCAGAGAGGGCTCAACTTCAGTCGCGAGCCCGGTCCAAACTCCCGTCAGAGACGCCCTCCTCACCCTGAGACAGCGCGATGCTGCTCTCCTCCATGTTGATGTTATACAGGATGCCCTCATAGCGGATATCGGACTTGCTAATTAGGCTGATAAGCGAGTTGAGGTAGTTCTCCCCCATCTTTCCAGGCGTCGTGGGGGCGCAGGCCCCTAAGCGTTAACTAGTAAGAGGAGGGAAGGCGGCGAACTTGGCTCGGGCGGGCTGAGTCAAGCGGGGGAAAGCTTGGGGGAGCCGGGCACATGGGCGCCCATTCGCTCTTGTCAGTTCAGCCCCAGAGCTGAGGCACAGCAAGGCTCGCCGGCTACCTGATGCTTTTGTTGTCATAGCGAGCTCCTCCGTAGAATAGAGAGCCTAGGGGCGTCGCTGGACTTGTGTTTCCTCGCCAAATCCTGTATAGCAGTCCTTTTGTGTGTTGTTAGCTGCAATGGCGTACATTCTTGACTTCTTCTCCTACATGTGGGAGAAGAACAACGACGACGCTGCTTCCTACAAGGAGTGGCAGGACTTCCTTGATGTCGCTGAGAAGGACCGCCGGCGCGAGTAAGTGGGGCTGCTGGGGCACATGGAGGCATGTGAAGCTGGATGGAAGCGGTGGGGCTGCCCGGAGGAGCCAGCTGGTCACGCGACTGTCGGCCTTGCCCCGCAGTCGCATCATCTCCTGGCGCGAGCGCACCATGTATGACGACTACGCGGCCAACGCAGAGGAGCCCATCATCTACAAGCGCACGGCAGGGTACGTGTGAGGGGGCGGGTGGGGGCGCCGGGAACAACAACACCCTGCGGAGGGGGGCTCAACGCAGGGCGTGACAGGCGTGGTGGGTGGGTGGAAGGGGAGGGGGAGGGCGTCCTCGTCTTGGTCATGGTTGCGAAGCCGTCACGACATGCAGCCCATTCTTCTGACGTATGAAAGCATGGATGATTGGTCGCGGGCGGGTTGCGGTCGCTTTGACAAGGAGGATGCTGACCGGGGCCACCAGCACACAGAACGTGCAAAGCGCATCCCCTGACATGCCTGCAGGTTCGTGTGGCGCGAGCTTGACCCCACCGGCCAGGCCAAGAACCGCAACCACACGGTGAGCGGCATACGCAGATGGGGCCTTGGGCCCGTGCCTACCTTAATCCCGGACCCCGGACAGCAGCAGGCATGAGCAGCATAGCACGCTGGCTTCGTTCGGCGGGTATGGCGGGTATGCGAAGCCGTGCCGCGCCAGTGTCGGCGACTATTCTTACATACCTTCGCTCCTGCGCCGCCTGACTGTACACGAAAGCCGCCCGCCAGCTTAACCCTGTCTTGGCCGTGCCCTGCGTCTCCACGTGGCCCTCCCTGCGCAGTACATGTACAACCTTAAGACGTTTGGGCACCGCACCTACACGCGCCGCGACCCCGCGGAGCTGCAGGCGGCGGCCACCTCGGTGGCGGCCCGCGTCAAGTCGGGCGACCTGGGCGGCCTGTCGCCGCTGGCGTAAGCAGCTGTCCTGGCGATGGCGTAGACGGCTGTGCAGCCTCTGGCGGCGGCGAGCAGAGCAAGCAGCGAAGGAACCTGGGGGCCAGGCGCGGAGCCCGCGGGGGAGCCCTTGTGGCTGTGGCGGTTGTATTGGAGGTGACCGGATATCACCGGCCGGGAAAAGCAGCGGCGGCGGCTGCAGCGGCGGCGGCTGCAGCGGCGGCGCGCAGCGTGGCGACAAACTGCGGGCACGGGCGCCGCCGGGGTTGAGGAGCTGGTGTACGGGTGGGCACGGGGGCAGCTCCGGGGGCTAAGACTGGGCCACTGGCGGTCACATGGCAGCGACGGACGTGCTCGGCTAGTGCGGTGAGCGAAATGTGCCGCATGGTATCATGGAGTAAGTTTGGATGGCCAGGGCGGCCAAGGCGGATGTAGAGATGCCTGCAGACGAGGTGGCTGTGTGCGAAACATTGTTGCATCAGGAAGCAAGCCAGCTTGCGTTGTGCTTGACGCGTCCCTTTGAAGGACAACGAATTTGAAGGGGCCTGAAGCGAGGTCTGCGTGAAGGGAAGGCTTATCGGCTGAATCAAATTAATGACCAGCTCATCAGGTGTAGATTAGTGCGGCAGGGTGACACGTTGAGTAGTGTGAAATGCATAGCGGCGTGGCCGTGTGGACGACAGGATCAAGTATGATGGGTGCCTCCAGCACCGTGGGGATGCGCAAGTGCCGCATGTGTAGTAAAATTCTGAGAGTGGTTTTCCAGCCAGAAATCGCATAAATGAATGCCGGGTGTACGTTTACGCAGTCAACACACGTAGCGTGTGAAATGGCAGGAGTCTGCTGTAAACTGTCTCAACCAGTTTCAGTCGTACTGCTGTGGCACACCATGACAGAACACACCAATTGTCCCATCCTCTGCACCCATGCGGCCGGACCTGCTCGGATTGGGAGAGATGTTCGGAGCGTGCCAAACGGGTCCGAGCTCCTAGCAAAACCGCCACTTCCCGATTTCTTTTACCACAGCATCAGCCAATTGCATCCCTGCAACTATATACTTCATCACCTCCCGGTAAAACACAACTAGATTTATCATCCGCCCAACCCAACATTTTGGCGGGACATTTCGTTCGGCGACAACTTGCTGTTACCACCTGCACCGCCTCAATCGCGTAGTTAGTCTCTATAAAAACATGGCACCAGCTAGCGTCGTCACCGTGCCGAGCGGCGCGCCGAGCAGCACAACGGTGCACAACTTGCCTATAAAACTTGCGGGCAACCAGGCAATTGAGTCACTTGAGGGCCATTTTGACCCAAGGCCGCGCGATGGTGAGTAGGACATCCTATTCTTGCCGCTGCGGGGGTTGGAGGGCTACCCTGACAAGAGAGACCCTTGTCCCCCGTGTCCAACGCACCTTTCGCGTGCCTTCCCCGCACGTTCAAGCAGATGGCTCGGCTGGCTTGGAGGCTTTCCTCCGAGGCCGCGTGCTACGAGGTGAGGACTGTGGACCCAGAGCGACGCACGACCACGCCACGTCCGCGTACAGCTTCACCCATTTCCATCTGCCTCCGCCCCACATTTCCCATCACGTGAACGCAGGCTCCGACGTTCAGCTGCCCACCGGATATCGCGGGCTGCTGCTGCGCTCCGCGCCGGGTGCGCAGGACAGCTCGGACGCGTGCGAGCGCAGCTGGGTCGCCGCCGCCACCTTCGACCGCTTCACAGCGTGGAACCACGACACCGCGCCGGCACCGTCGGACCCGGTGCGCCGCGCGCTGGAGTGGTGCACGCTAGCCAAGCAGGTGCGCGCACCGGGCGCGGTGTCAGGCCGTAGGCAGCCTAGCTGTGGTGAACATTGCAGGTGTATTCAGGGCCCAGGTCAAGCTACGGGATGGGCGGGGGCTTCTGTTCTTATGGCAGCATCGTGCCACGATTACCAGAATGCCCTAATTCCAACCGTGACAAGATTTTTTTGCGCTTGCCATAGCAAATGCTAGCAGCCGTGCAGCTTGTGGCCATGTCCTTGCACCTCTGACTGCGTCGGTTGTGCTCCAATCCGCACAGGTGCACGCGGCGGTGACCCCAGACGAGGTGGAGGAGGAGATAAAGCGCATGGCGGAGGAGGCAGCCGCGTCCTGATGAGCGGCGGCGGCTTTATATGAAGCCGCCCCTTTAGCAGCAGAAGCAGCATGCGTGTGTGCATGCGACACGCATGTGATGCTGCTACTGCAGGCTCATGTATGCACGGCAAGAGGTTCGGCTGGAAATTGCCGTCGAATTCCCGGGGGAATAGTTACCGCTACAAACGGATGCTGTATATCCCGGGCTGATGGGGAAGAAAGCAGTCTAGAAGCAAGTCGGGGGCTAGGCGTGGACGGTGGCAGGCTGTGATACCGCTCCGAGTGCGAGGGGGTTGTAAAAAGGGAACAACACTCCTCGCTAACGGAAAGCCTCAGGCGCGCTGGGCGGATGGAGTCGACGCCAGGGCGGAGCTAGTGTACGGACGGTATGGTGGTTGGTACGCGTGAAAGGGTATGGGCGACCAAGTATGAAGAGCGGTAGGCATGTTGGTCATGCCAGCGTGTCGTGTCCATGGGCATCCCACAGGACAAAGATTTAGTGCACGGACGGGACAGCTGAATGCAAGCAGCTCCTATGAGTGTAACGTGAATATGCGCAGGCCTCCCTTAAAGCCTCGTTTGAGGCTTCACTGTCTTGGAGCACACAGGCGCCATGTTGCCACAGCAAGAGTAAGGGCATCGATGGATAACAGTAGGTAGGATGATGCTCGCGGCCGCCAAGGGGCGCGTGTGAAGTGGCCGCCAAGGGGCACGTACCGAAGAGGCGCTTGCGAGCCGCCACTCAGCCCGGGGTGTCACCCGCCCGGGATTTCAATTCCTTTGATAAATCCAAGCGTTTGAACATATTTGCCATGCACGCGTTCGCCCTCTGATGATGCGCGCAGGCGAAGGTGGCATCGGGCATTGCGAGCCAAAAGCGATTGACTTTTGCCGAGACCCTTTACCAAGTGGTGACGTTTTTGTCTGTGCATGTATCACCAAGGCTTCCGCTTGGAACAGTTGACAGCGACTGTGACTCAACGCGCTCAGGGAGGCCAGGGCGGCGAGGTGCTCCGCGATGGGACGCAGGCCAATCGCCATCGATAAACCGTGCCAAGAGGCCTTCCGTTTTCCCTTGTACAATTTCAGTGACATACCAGGACTGTCTAAGCCAAGTGAGCTGTCACAGGCCTGGCGTTCTGGCACGCGATTGAAAATCGTAGTGGGCTTGCAAGTCGAAAGCTCCAGAACCCTTTCGTCAACGCGGTGTCCTTTGATATTAAGACAGATGCTTGGTCAAATGCGAGCTCCATGCGGGGTTCGCAAGGCGGCCGGCGCTGCGACAGCGCCCCTGCCCCAGTCGGGACCGCGACCAGTCGTGGTGCGGGCTGGGGCGCACACGGTGCCGCAAAGGGGCCAGATTGCCCACACCAAGCCATCGGTAGTGGTGCGCTCTTCCGCTACTGCAGGTGCGCATAAATGGAGACAACTAGGGCGCCCTGGTGCAATCGGCTTGCAGTGCAGGACATAGTTTGACGACTTTGTGTGAAAAATCATGCGCACAGATACGGCATCCACCTCGAAAGCCAACGGCGTGGAGCAGGCCACCTCGCCTTCAGTCTACAGTTTCGGAAACCTCAACGTAGAGGAGGTGCGTGCGCTATCCCGCACCGGCTTTGCAGAAGCGTGCAATCAAACACACAATTGAAATTGCATACAATTTCGGCCTGGACGCACAGGCCTATGACCTGGAGCGGAATGACTGGAAGAAGACCTCCCTCAGCGTGGTCGTGGTGGGCGCGTCCGGCGACCTCGCAAAGAAGAAGATCTTTCCCGCGCTGTTTGCCCTATATTACGAGGGTCTACTGCCAGAGGTGCGTGCCAAGGGGGAAAGGGGCTGGGGCGGCGGGGAAGGCGCGGGCCCGCCGCACGGCACGCGTGTCATGCTGGCGGCAGGGCTGGCGGCCTGGACCCTGGGTGTTGCACGTGACCCTGTACAGCCCCCGACTGCACAGAGCCCTGGTGCGATCACCCCTCCGTTGCAGTTCCGTGTGATGGGGCGTCTAGTTGTGGTTAGGGGGCTCAAATGGTGAGGGCTGCGCTGCCGGCCTCTAGCACGGGCCTTGCTGGCCTGCCGCACGCGTGCAACTCCCGTGCCGGGAGTACTCGCGCCGGGAGTGCCTCCCCTGCCTGCCTGCCTGCCGCCGCCGCCGCTGCATGCACCGCCTGACCCTCCATGCGCCCCTCCCTCATGCTGCTGCCCCCTCATGCTGCTGCCGCCGCCCCGTTCCGCTACCCCCTCCCACCGCCCACAACCACCACTCACCATCCGCGCCCGCTCCCTGCGCCTCCGCCTCCGCCGCCCCCGCAGGAGTTCCACGTGTTCGGCTTTGCGCGCAGCAAGATGAGCGATGCGGAGTTCCGGTCCATGATCGCCGGCACCCTCACATGCCGCGTCCACGCGCGGTGAGCGAGCAGCGGCGGGTGTTGATGCTGGTGGTGATGACGGCAGCGGCTGTAGCAGCAGCAGCAATGGCAGGAGGGGTGGGCAGCAGTACAGCAGTAGCGGCAGAGGCGGGCGGGAGGGCGGGCGGGCGGTTCGTTGGATGGTGAGGGGAGCACGGCGTGGGCAGGGAGCCGGGGAGATCGTTCTTCAAAGCCGCGAGCAGACGTTAGCCAACCTGAGACCCGGACGGCGGGTCAGGCGGCGGCGCGTGGCAGCGGGGCCGGCTGCACTCCCGCGGTCCGCGAGTCCCGCTGCAGGCTGAGGGGGCTCCCCGTTGCGTGTGGTCGTCGCTGTTTGGCGGCTGGGTTGGGACTTGGTAGGCGCGCCGGCGGCGCCAAGGGCAGCAGAGTGGCGGGCAGGGGCCGAGGCGGTGCAGGACAGGGGCAGGCGCAGGACAGGGCAGCGGCGAAGGCAGCGGCATTGGCGGGATGCACACCCCTGCATGTCGCTCGCCCCTTGCTTCCTTTCCTGGCTTGCTCACCCGCGCCCTCGCCCGCGCCCGTGCCCTGGCCCGCCCAGTGAGAACTGCCTGGAGAAGACGGAGAAGTTCCTGCAGCGCTGCTTCTACAGCGCGGTGGGTTGGGCCGGGTCGGGGGAAGTGGGCTGGAGGAGCGGGCAGGGAGATGGCGGCTTGGATGAGTGGGCAGGGCGGCAGCCTGGAGGAGGGGCGACGGTGTGGGACGGTGTGGGTCACGTGTGCCTACCGCGCACAGGGTCGGCCCGGCTCAGTTGTCGATGCAGGGAGTGATGACACACCCGCCCTCACCTCCTCACGTGCTCACCCCCACGGTCACTCCTGACATCCCACCCACTCCTCACCACCACCACCACCACCACCAAAACTCCCCCCCTCCACCCTCCACACCCACACCCACCTCTCCGCCCACCTCCGCCCGCCTCCGCCCCCCACAGGGCCAGTACGACGAGGCCGCCTCCTTCCAGACCCTCAACGGCCGCATGGCGGAGGTGGAGGCGGGCTGCGGCAAGCCGCGTTCCAACCGCATGTTCTTCCTGTCCATCCCGCCCAATGTCTTCATCGCGGCGGCGGGCGGCGCCGCCGACTTCTGCTCCACCAAGTGAGAGAGAGTTTGTCTTTTGTTTCAGGGGGGAGCGGTAGCCATCCATGAGGATGGTGTGGGTCAATAAGAAGATGAAGTGCCGGGGGTGCGTTAGCGGCGGGGAGGCGGCGAGGTTAGCGGAGCGGGGAGGTGACGGGGCGGGACCGGGGGGGGGCCGATCGAATGGTACACTCCAGATCCCGGAAGCATCAGACCCATTGCAACTGGGCAGGGAAGGGGCAGGGGAGAGAGGAGGGCGGCCGGAAGCCGTCATGGCTGGATCAACGCTGGGGTGGAGCCTGCTGGAGCACACACCAGCCCTTCGTTCTTTAGCACTGCTTTCCCTCTTTACCCCACCCTGGTCAAGGCCGCCTGTTCCGCACCACACGTCTTTGCCTCCTCGTCATAACTTACTATGCATGGAACCCTACCCCGCCTTCTGTGTCGCATCGTCTGTCTACATCTCCTTCGTCATTAATTTAGCATGCATGGAACGCCCTCCGCAGGACGGGCTGGACGCGCGTGATCGTGGAGAAGCCCTTTGGCCGCGACAGCGCCAGCAGCGCCGCGCTGGGCCGCGGGCTGGCGGCGCACCTGCGCGAGGACCAGATCTACCGCATCGACCACTACCTGGGCAAGGAGCTGATCGAGAACCTCACGGTAGGGGGACTGGGAACCGGGCAGGGGGCAACGGGGGGGGGCGGCGGGGGGAAGGTGTGTGTGTGTGTGTTTTGGGCACGTGTGCCAGAGAGGGGGGTCGGGTGGGCACTGGCGACCACTACTTGGGCAAGGAGCTCATCGAAACCTGATGGTGGTGCTGGGGGCGGGGGTAGCTGTGGGGTGGGAATTTTGGAGCACTTGTCCAGGAGGGGGAGGGAGTATGTGTGGGGGGCGGGGAACTTCACGGGCCGCCCAGTTGCCAGGGTGCAGGCGTCATATGGCCGGGGGCCTGACGGGCAAGGAGTGCGGAGTGTGGGCTCTCGTCATGAGCATGCCCCTGCCGTGTTCCTGCTACCCATGACCCTGGCCCTGACCCTCTGCTGCCCCGGGTGCTGCTCCGCCTGCTGCCCGCGCTGCCCTGCTGTCCTGTCCCGCTGCAGGTGCTGCGCTTCAGCAACCTGGTGTTCGAGCCGCTGTGGTGCCGCCAGTACATCCGCAACGTGCAGGTAGGGCGGCGTAGTGGGGGGCTGGGCAGGAGCCGAGGGGGGGGGGGGCGGGCAGCGAGGGGTGAGGACGGACTGGCCAATGGAGGCGTTGGCCACGGGTGGCGTGACCCACAGGGCATTAGGACCGCATGGCATGGGTCGCACAGGGCTGAGTGGGGCCCAGTCCTCATACCTGTCGCCACTCGCGCCGCTTGCTCACCTTCATCCCTCCTGCCCTCCCGCCTCCCTCCCGCCAAAACACACACACACACACACATCACGTAACTCGCGACCGTCCGTAATCGCACCGCACGCATTGTCCTATGTCTGCTGTTCTCTCCCTTGTAATCTCTAACACACGCATCACCTGCCCGGCTCGCAGATCACGTTCAGCGAGAACTTCGGCACCGAGGGCCGCGGCGGCTACTTCGACACGTACGGCATCCTGCGCGACGTGATCCAGAACCACCTGCTGCAGATCCTGGCGCTCTTCGCCATGGAGCCGCCGGTGGGTGGTGGTTGGCGGTTGGCGGGCGGCGGCGGTTGGGGTGGGTGGGCGTGTGTGTGGGGGGGGGGGGTGCGGTGGCGTGTCAGGGGGAGTGGGACGTTGGGTGGGAGTGATAGGCGCGGTGAGGAAGGGGGCTGGCATTGGGGAGAGGTGAAGTGAGGGGTGGAGTAAGGGGAGGTGAGGACCAGCACAAGCTACGGCGCAGGAAGGTGCAGGACGGTTTGGTGGTACGAGGGCAGAGAGAGCAAGGAGGAAGGAGATGGAGGCAGCTACCCGCACTAAACCTCCCTGCGCCTCTCACCCCGCTCCTGCTCCCGCTCCTGCCCGGCTGCCGCACCCCTCATCCAACAGGTGTCGCTGGAGGCTGAGGACATCCGTGACGCCAAGGTCAAGGTGCTGCGGTCCATGGCGCCGGTGAGCAGGGTGGGAGCAGCAGCAGGAGGGGAGGCACGGGGGGGGGGGGGTAGCCATCCATGGATGGTGGGATGGGGGAGAGCAGCAGCAACGGAGGAGGACGAAGGGAAGGAGGAGGACGATGAGGAGGAGGAGGAGCAGGAGGGCAGTTGCTCTGGGGCTGGGGACGTAGTGGGGCGGAGCGGGTGACGAAGCAGCGGGGCGTGCCAGCCTTCTCTCACTTTGACACCAACTGGAATCCCCACTACTTCTTATCTGGCCTGGCTATCACCTCACCTCACTTATGCAACCCGTACTAACCACAATCATGGGCCCCTCCATCACGCCGTCACCACCCTGGTGCTCTTCCCCCTTGTCCACCCCCTGTCCACCCCCTCCATGGATGGCTACCCCCCTTAACTGCATTACTTAACTCCGCTTCCTTTAGATTGGTTTACTTTGGGCTGGTAACCACAACCCCCCCTCTCCAACCTCCTGTCCCCTCAGGTGCGGCTGGATGACACGGTGCTGGGCCAGTACCGCTCCCGGGCGGTGGCGGGCGGCAAGACGCTGCCCGGCTACCTGGACGACAAGACCGTGCCGCCGGTGGGTGGGGTGGTAGGGGCGGTGGCGCGTGGGAGGGGGCTACTGGTGTAACAGTCCCGGCGAGAAACAAGCCGGGGGCGAGGGGGGCCAGGAGGAAAGGAGGAGGGGAAGATAGGTAAATTTTTAAAACGGTGATTGCTTCGGATTCTGGAATGAACTACCCCCTTCCCCCTCCCTCTTGTCCCCTCCTCCTCCCCCTCCGGCCCTGCAGGGCAGCCTGACGCCCACGTTCGCGGCGTGCGCCATGTACATCAACAACCCGCGCTGGGACGGCGTGCCCTTCCTGCTCAAGGCCGGCAAGGCGCTGCACACGCGCCGGGCCGAGATCCGGGTGCAGTTCCGGTGCGTTGTTGCGCGCGGAGGAAGGGCGGGGGCGGGGAGGCGTGCGGGGCCTGGGGCCTGGGGCATGGCTTGAAGGGCCTGGCAGGGTGGCGCATGGCGGCTTGGGGCATGGGAACACAGCGACTGTTGGGCCCGTGGGCCGTGGGCTGTGGGCTGTGGGTGACGGCAGGAGTGCCAAGGGCCGGCAGGGGAAGGGCGACCGGCGCTGGGCGCCCACCAACGCAGCCGTGTGCTACGGCTACCTCGCGCGCAAAATAATGTTGTCATGCATACCAGCCAGTGCAAAATAACGCCACCAGCCTACCCAACCAACTTCTGTGCACCTACCCGATCAACCAGCACAAAACGCGTGCGCACACCCACACTGACACGCACCACGCGCCCCTGCTTGCTGCAGTCACGTGCCCGGCTCGCTGTACAAGCACAAGTTCGGCCCCGACCTGGACAGCGCCACCAACGAGCTGGTAATCCGCATCCAGCCCAAGGAGGCCATCTACCTCAAGATCAACAACAAGGTGCGCGGGGGGGGTTGTGGTTACCAGCCCAAACCCAATGCATAAGAGCGAGGAGGTGAGCGTGGCCTAGTATGGGAGAAGGAGGAGGGGGGGTTACATGCATTAGAGTTAGGGGTGGCGGGCGGGGGCTAGGTAGCTGGGGGCGGGGGCGGGGGCGGGGTTGGTCGGGGTGGTGGTGGTTTGGGAGGGTGATACATACCAGCCCAACTGGGGTAGCCGGGGTGGCGGGACGCGGCGGGAGGCAGCGCATGAGCGGTTGGGAACGGGGCAGGCAGGGGAAAGCGGCGCCGCCGCAGTGGGACTATCGGAGGCCTTGGGGCTGAGCAGCGGCGTTGCACTGCAGGGCTGACGGAGCCTCGGGGAGGGCGGGGGGGGGTGTTTGTGCGCCTGGCACATGCGGCTGACTGGCTTTGTGCGTGGCCCGCCGCGCCGCCGCGGTCTGTCCCGCGCCCGCACGCCCCCTAGCCCCCTCCGCCCGCTCCCATCCGCACTCCCATCGCTTCCCACAACTTGACGCCATGCCCTGGACACACCACCCCCCTGCCTCCTGCCTCACCTGCCCACCCCTTGCCACCCACAACCCTTTACCACTACGCCTACAAACTACCACCCCTCACCACCCCTCACCTCCACCCCTCACCACCCCTCACCTCTACCACCCCTCACCTCCACCCCTCACCTCGACCACCCCTCACCTCCACCCATCACCACCCCTCACCACCACCACCCGCCTGCTGCCCCGCCCTGCCAGGTGCCGGGCCTGGGCCTGCAGCTGGACACCACCAAGCTGGACCTGCAGTACCAGTCCGCCTACAAGGCCAACGAGCTGCCCGACGCCTACGAGCGGCTGCTGCTGGACGTGGTGAACGGTGAGGAGCGGAGAGGAGCGGGGCAGGGGGGGGGGGGCCGGGGGGAACTGCAAGGCGGGGCGGCGGGGTAGTTCATTCCAATGCCCAGTTTGGGGGTGGGGGAGGTAGCGCGGGGTAGTTCATTGGGTTAGGTGGGAAGCTGCGGGGCGCGGTGGAGCTGAGAAGGAGCTGAGGGTCTGGGGAGGAGGGGGAGAGAGCGCGCGGGTGAGGAGGAGGAGTTGACGGTGGGAGTTAAGGTGCTGGATGGCGTGTTTTACACACAAACACACACGCAAACACACGCACAGGTGTCTTCAGTCTGCGCTTTGCCTATCTCGTGTTTCCTAACACACACACACGAACACGCCTGCTCCCTGCCAGGCGACAAGCGGCTGTTCATCCGCTACGACGAGCTGGAGGCGGCGTGGGAGCTGTTCACGCCGCTGCTGCACGAGATCGAGACCCGGAGGGTGAGGGTGCTGGGTGTTGTTGTTGCATGCTGGGGGCTGCGAGCTGGGTGGCGAGGCTGGTTAGCACCAAGACATGGATGGGCAAGCTGGCTGGCTGGCACGCAGGCAGCGAGGGTGCGAGTGCGAGTGGCGACGTGACGAACCCGGCCGGGGGCCTGCACCACCGTCAGCACATGCATGTGCGCCTTCCGCACCGCGCACCCAAGCCCCGCCCATCGCCGCCCATCGTGCGCCGCACCCACCCAAGCGTCCCCATGTCGCCGCCCGCGCTGCACCACCACACCTCTCGAACCACCGCCCAGCCCACCTGTCACCAAGCCCCCCATCTGCCCCGGATTGTGCCCCCTGCTGCCTCACCACGGCACACCACCGCACGGCGCGGCACACAGGTGGCGCCGGAGCTGTACCCCTACGGCAGCCGCGGCCCCGTGGGCGCGCACTACCTGGCCGCTAAGCACAACGTGCGCTGGGGCGACCTCAACGACGACGACGAGCCCTAGACAGGCGTCAGATGAGAGAGATGCATGTGGGCGCGAGGGAGGGATGGCAGGGAGGGATGGCAGGAGAAGGCGAGCAGGAAGACGCGGAGTAGGGGGGCCGTGATGGTAGGTAGGATGGGAGCGGTTGGGGGTTGTCTGAGCGCCGTTCAGGCGGCCAGGTTGGAGTGTCGCAAGCGGCGGCCAAGGCAGTGTGTAGCGGCGGTGGCGAGCGGGGAGTCGACAGGCGGGAGCGCGGCGGCGCGGCGGCCGAGCGCCCGCGTGCTCAGTGGCCGCTGGGTCGGGTTGGCGAACCACATGTGAGAGAGGAGAGGTGTGCGCATTATTATTGTCTTGACCGTGTGTGTTCGTGCGTGTGTGCACGCGAATCGGAGCAACGGCGACGGTTAGCATCTGAGACCACTGCGCTTGTTGAGGAAGGCCACGCGCGATTGTCAGGACTCAGGATGTGGGTCCACAACCGGGAATAGCACGCGTGCGCACATTGGATAGCGTCGTGTGTGCGCTGCGTACAGCATTCTGGCGCTGACGTTGCGCAACGGCGTGGCAGTCACTGCACAGGGCGTGTTGTTTTGCTGGGGCTCACGACACGGCTGGGGCGTGGGCCTTCGTGTGCGCGTTCGTGGTATGCTACACGGGTATTATGTCGGGTCCTCGGCATTGAGAGCGACGGTTTGTGCGTTTGTGCAGAAAGTGTTTACTATGAAGTTGCGGGGCCGGTGTGTTTGTTCGGCCTGTCACTGGTGTAGGTAGCTCGTGGATGGGGAACAAGGCGGAAACGATGTGCGAGCCGAGACTGTCGTTAGGCAGTGACTAGGCGCAAAGACTTTGGTGGCAAATGCGCTCGAATATGCTTTGTTTTGTGGTGCCTGGATGTGCGCAGGGCAATATATGGCGCGGCACGGCCGTCAGCGCGGGCCGTCGCACCCCAGCCCACCTGCGCTTGGGCCATTCCCGGCGCGTGTGTCGGTGTTTGGGTGTGTGCACTAGCAGCGCGCTGTCCGGTTAGCTGATGCTGGCTGTGGATTCTTTTTCTTTTGGGGGAACATCTCCCCCAGCCAACATAACCTAGAATAATGTGGAGGAAACTCGCACGCACGCATGTGTGCACACGGCGCCTCCCGCGCGCTGTTATATATGTGCATGTGTAATTGGGAGTACAATGAAGACGGCAAGACGACTTGTGGGGTTCGCGCACAAAGGCCTGCCCAGCTGCCACGATAACGGGACTGTCCGGACTGACACCCACAACTGGCACCCGTGTGATCAGCCTGTCCGCCAATGACTCTACAGGGAGCGCCTGTGGGTGCTCCTCCAGACCTCCACAACCTTTCAGGGGTGGGGGGCCCAACACCTGTACTCCTGCAGGCAGCAGCAGCTCACACGCGTTTCTCCTCGGCACAGGTCACTCCCCCAGTGTCACAACGTTCGCCGGCCTCCACCCAGATAACGGCCCAACTTGCTTTGACAAGCGTGCGCGTCATCATCTGCATCGTCAGGCATCATGTGCCCCTGGTGGCTTGACGAAGGAACCTCAAGATGTGACTTACTAGACCTGAGCCTCATAGCCAAACCGGGCCCCGATGCTCCATCCACAGCATGACTGCAGTTCGGGAGGCTCCAGGTGTTCTCCGTACCAAACGTGTTGTCTCACCACTACTAGCACGGCGGTGCAAAACCCTGAGTCCATAACACCTGTAGTCCTCTGTACACAGCGACATGGTGTTTCACATACCGTAACGTACTAACGTGACTGCCACACAAACACAGAGCACTGCACCAATGGCACTCCTGCCTTCCGCTGCGGCTGACGCTGCTGTCCTTTGCTGCCGCAGGTGGCCGCCTGCGCCTTTGCTCCCCCACTTCCCCCCGCTAATTCATCCTGATGGAACCGAGCACGTCCAGACGCTCCCGGCGCGCTCCACGTCCACCCCCACGCACGCGCACAGCCACTGCACTCACCCGGTTACCGTATTGCAGACCTCAGCAACGCCCCCAAGCCCCCGTTACCGTGCAAGGCACACAGCCTGTCATCAAAACAGCCCGCGGCAGCCTCCGCCCAACGGCCATCTAGCGCCAGCACCCAACCGCCCACCGCCCACCGCCGCCAAAGCCCACTAACCAACCATCTAACTGCCCAACCGACCAACTAACCAACCACAAACCAACCAAACAGCCTAGGGCTGCAGGCGGTCCATGACCCAGGGCGAGGCGGCGTCGGGCGCTGCGCGGCGGAAGGCGATGCGGTCGTGCAGGCGGCTGGGCCGGCCCTGCCAGAACTCCAACAGCGTGGGCCGGATGAGGTAGCCGCCCCAGTGCGGCGGCTTGGGCACCGGCACCGACTCGTCCGCGTGCTGCGCCTGCAGCGCCTTGTTCCTGTGAGTGTCGGTGCGCGTGCGGGTGTGAGCGGTGTGTGTGTGTGTTAGAGATAACAAGGGAGAGTACTATGAAAGACTTGTGCGTGTGTGTGTGTGTGTGTTAGAGATCACAAGGGGAAAACAAGCAAAGCAAAGTGTGTGTGTGTGTGTGTGTGTGTGTGTGTGTGTGTGTGTGCGGGTGTGGTTAGGTTGAGGGCAAGGATGTACTGAAGGAGATCGCGCCGCAACAACCGTTGGATGGGGAGCGTACATACTGCAGCGCTGGGGGGGGGGCGGAGTGGAGTTGAGCCCACCGCCCACCGGGAGCGTCAAGGCTGGTTCTGGTTCGTGGCGCGCGATTCCCACTTGTATCCCCGCAATCGCCTGCCCAGCCGCCCGCCCGCCCACCTGTCCTCCAGCTCTCCGCGGTCCTTGCAGGGCCGGCTCTGGTTGGATACCCAGGCGCCGATCTGGCTGCCGCGCGGGCGGCTGTGGAAGTACTGCGTGCTCTCCTCCTCGGGCACCTTCTCCACCACGCCCTCCACACTGAGAGCGAGGGCATGTTGGGTGCAGGTGCGGGTGTATGGCGGGATGGCAAGTCGGCGCAGGCAGAGGCGATGGCAGGGGAGCCACCCTCGCAGTCAAGTCAGCCTCACACCTCACACAACGCGCATGACTGTACACTTCTTAGATTCCCACCCTCGGCCCTCTTTCTCGCACTCGCTCCCTCCCCCCTCTCTTTCGCTCACCGGATCTGCCGCTGCAGCTTCTCGTAGTAGATGGCGAAGGCGGCCTTGCCGGTGGCGGCCAGGTCGGAGCCTTTGCGGCTCGAGTAGTTGGTGTAGAACACGAAGCCTTCACCGCGAGAGCCGGCGAGGCGGGGTCGGCAAGCAAGGTCGAGGGGCAAGCTCAAGTCCCAAGACACAAATGCGTCGGCTCACGTTGCTATACGGTATCTGTGTACTGCAAACCCGATACACTTCCATCCGGGCAACCGATGCCTCGTGGAAGCCCCCCCAGCCTTCTGAGCGTCGCCCCTACATATCTCTCTGTGCCACTGCCCCGACTTGCCAAGCGGCGGCCCACCCCTAAAAATGCCAAACTTACCGCGCTCGTCATACCCCTTGAGCAGCACCACGCGCACCGACGGCTGTCCGCTGGCATCGCAGGTGGCCAGGTTGAGCGCGTTTGGCTCCTCGCACACCTGCGGTGGTGGTGGTGCCGTGTGTGCAGCAGCAGAGTGCAGCAGTGAGGGAGAGGGAATAGCGGCCCAGCCCCTGCAGCCCCCAGGGCCCCGCCACTGCCTCCTCCTGCCATCGCCCCCTCCTGCTGCCGCCCTGTCCTACCCCATCCGTTTACATCCCCGCGAACCCATCCTGCTGCCAATCCTCCAGCTCTCTAATCACCCGAATTATGATTTTCCTGGTTTCAATCCGGTTTCTGGATTGAACCACACCTCCCTTTTACCCTCCGGCCCCTCCTGCCCCTACTGAACCCTTTGTTTCGGGTCAACTCGGTTGGTCTGCTTGACAAGCATGGGACGCCCCCCTTCTCCTCCCCTCCCTTCCCCTCCCTTTCCTTGCCTCACCTTGCCCGCCACCGCCGCCTTGAACCACTCGTCGAACACGGCCATGGGGTCGCGACCCACAAAGTCCCCCTCCTCCAGGCCGCCCACCTCGTAGCTGATGCGCATGTCCGCCACCTGCAGCGGGCGGCGGCACATGTGCATGCGTGCATGCGTGCATGTGTGCATGTGTTCATTCATGTGCACTTACAACCCTGAAGCCCTATATGGTGTTCATGTGAGAAGTGGCGGCGCAAAGCGACATCGTGGCACGGCACGGCACCGCACGGCATGGGGGCAGGGGGCGGGCAGGACGGAGGCAGCCGCAACGACATTCCTGGCGATGGCGTTCTCTTGTTCATTGCAGGGGCGTGGATATATCTTAGAGAGCGCAAAGCGCAGGTCACGAAAGAGAGAGCGCGGCTAAGCCATCAAGAGCACAACATGCATGTGCTACAGACGCAAACGCGCGCACCCGCTTGGCCTCGGCCGCCGCGGTCTCCTCCGCCGCGCCCGCGCCGGCCGCCGCGCCGCCCAGCCGCACGGCCATGGCGGCGCCTGGGTAGCGGGGCAGGCCTGTGTGCACCACCGCGACGTGGAAGAGCGCGTCAAGACAACGAGTTGGAGCAACTTTGGAGGTAAGCATCAAAGGAAAGGTTGTGACAGCTCAGCGGCTGCACATAACCCAACAAGACCTGGCTGGCTGGCTGCCTGGCTGCCGGCGTTTGTGCAATTGACCTCATTGCCATGGCTACTTGGCGGTCGAGTGGATGAAGCACATGTTGGCAGGTGCCACCTAATACACCCAATAGACAGGATGGAGGGCAGTGGTAGTGGTAGTGGTGGTGGTGGTGGTGGTGTGAGGTGGTGGGAAGCAGGGCTTACCAGTCAGATGGAAGCGCGCGGCCAGCGGCGGCGGCACGAAGCGGCCGCCGAGGTAGTGGTGGTCACCCTGTGCATGCCGGGTGAGATGACGCGTGGCGGGGTGAGGCGGGGCGGGGTGTGGCGGGGCGGGGTGTGGCGGGGTGTGGTGACGCGTGGCAGGGCGGGGCGAGATGCGTGATGGGCGGCGCGTGGAGTTGTGGTGTGGGTGGATACATGGCAGCATAGAGTGTGCGAGAGTGGTGCGACGCAAGCCGAGCTGCTGCGCCGGAGCTGCTGGCAATTGATGGGCCTTCCGACTGCCTTCACTGTCGCCGATACACATTCCCTACTCGTGCGCCCACCCCTTCCTATACGGTATATACACCCCTGCTTCGCATGCCCGTGCCCTTACGTCCTTCACGTCCCTGCAGACGACCTCACCGGCCCCAAACACCCGCTATGCCCCCTTCCAACACACACACACACACACACACACACACACACACACACACACACACACACACACACACACACACACACCTTCGGTGTCGACCCTTCCTCTCCTTGTGCTTTCCTAACACACACCTTCGCACCATGGAGTGGGGAGAGGGGGTTGTCGCCCCCGCCAACCCATGGTGCTCGCATGCTCTCACACACACACACCATTGCTATGGCTGTCTTGCATGCGCCCATGCCGCCCCGGCCTAGACATTCGTTCTTGCTTGCCTGCGCTCCCTCTCTTCCCCAAATCGCGCAACCCCTAGTATAGTTAGTAGGGCTGGGCCGGGCTGTGTGCTTGCTCTTGCTCGTCGCGCGACGCCGCGCTACCACGGTCCATCGCTCTTGTTCTTGACACTCGCTTGCTGCCGCGCTGTGCTCTGTTGTTTCCCTCCTCTGAGATCTTCATCGAGGATCGGGCGGGAGCTTGGACTTAGCGGCCAGGAGCTAGCAGCGAGGAAATCGACTTTAGGCGTGCCCTGGGTCTCACGGTACCGTGAGAGCACATGCATCGGGTTGCACCCTTGAGAGCGTGTGGACACTAATCCCCCCTCGAGGTCAGGTAGAGGGGGTTGCGCGATTTCCGGATGGTAAGCCGGCGGCGGTTCAGGTATGCAAGGTAATTCCAGGTAACAAGCGTATATGCGTTGCGTCGCGTTCCCTGCTTGGCGTTCCTGTCGCACAAGTCTTGCATAGTACTCTCCCTTGTAATTTCTAACACACACCTTGAACCGCTTGGCGCACAGCTTGGGCGCCGTGAGGGATACCAGCATGGCGGGCTGGATGGCGGCGCCGGGGGCGGCCGCGCCGTCGCCCGCCTCAACGTCCCAGCCCGAGGGAATGTCCACCGACACGATGGGCGGCGGCGACGCGGCGGGCAGCAGCGCCTACATGAAGGGGGGGGGGGCGGCGGCAGGGGGGTGCAAAGGGGCGTGTCAGGGGCGTGTGGGTGTCGGAATGCCTTGGACAGTAGTGCCACGACCTGCCGCCTAGCGCCAACGCCAAGCACCGCCAGAAACGGTCGGTTACACACGCCCGGATCGAACAAACTCGTTAGCTCTCCTCCCACGCTCTCCTCCTGACCAGTCAACTTGACAACCCTTTCCTTCGCTTCCCATCGCTTCCCTTCGAGCAAGTGATCTTCCAGGCCTTTGGGATCCGGATTGAATTTCGCGCCGCCCCCATCAACTTCCTTGCTCCGAGCATGCTACGGGCACGGGAATAGGTCACGAGTCCACCACCCGGCAACCCCCTCTCTCCACGCCCCAGCCCCAGCCCCGCCCGCCCCCCACCTTGATGATGGCATCAAAGGGCGGCCGCGGCGCGCCCCCCGTGAAGCTGAACCCGAACAGCGCGTCAACCACCAGGTCGGCCGCGCCCGCCAGGGGCTGCGCGCTGTCCGCGGCCAGCTCCGCCCAGGGCACCAGCGGGATGCCCAGAGTGCTGCGCGACACGGTGATGGGGCAGGGCGGGGTTGGATGGGTTGGGATGGGTTGGGATGGGTTGGGATGGGTTGGGATGGCTTGGGATGGGTTGGGATGGCTTGGGATGGGTTGGGATGGCTTGGGATGGAGTAGGGATGGGTTGGGTGGGTAGCAAACCAACCGCGGCAACCCAAAACCAGCCGCCCTGGTGGGTGGGGCGGGTGCAGGTGCCAGTGACGTGCGGTGAAGCTGCGGGCATCAGCACAACTGCGCCGCGCTGCGCTGGCCATTACAGGGACCCAGATCGACCGGCCGCCCGGCACGGCGCCCCTTTAATCACTTCGGGCCTGTGTCGAGAAAAAACCGACGACATGATCTCCCCCAAGTACGGCAGCAGCAGCAGCACACTCACGTGACCTGCTTCACCAGGCCGTTGTACAGCGGCTTGTCGGTGGGCTTGGGGTAGCACACCTGGGGTGGGTGGGTGGGTAGCCATCCATGGGATGGCATGGGTCAGTTTGAAGGGGGTGGGTGACTGGTATGAGGCCACCTGTTGTGGTTGACGCGTACATGCCCCGACCGGTGGGCACAGCCGCGATCAGCGCCCAGCTCTGCCTGCCCCCTGCCCCTGCCCCTGCCCACCTCCTGCTCCTGCTCCACCATCCCGCTCGGGCCCCTTCCTGACGCCTCCTCCTGCACCCATTCCCGGTCCTGCACCTGTACCCGCCATCAGCCCCACCAGCCCCGCTCGCCCGCCAGCCCCGCTCGAGCACCACCCACCCGTTCGCCCACCCACCCACCCACCCACCCACCCACCCACCCACCCACCCACCCACCCACCCACTCACCCGTACGTCGTACCCAAAGTGGTGCAGGTGCCGCGCCGCCACCAGCCCGTCGCCGCCGTTGTTGCCCGGGCCCGCCAGCACTAGCACCCGCCGCCGCCGGGTGGCGCCGGCGCCGTCCGCGACCTGGTGGGGCACCATCACCAGTCCACCACCACCGCCAACAACTCATCACCTCCTCATCACCCCTGTGTGAGCAGCACGTCACAGCCGCATCCCCGCACCTACGCAACCTCTGGCAGCCGCCGCCCCCCCTCTCAGCCGTGCCTCCCTCCACACGTCCACGCATCCGACGTGCCGCAACCAACCGCAACCGCCCGCAGCCCCCGCAAACACCGGCCCGTACCTCCGGTGGGTACTCGGCCTGTACGGCGGCCGCCACGGACAGGCCCGCCAGCTCCATCAGCTGGTCAACGCTGAATCCAAGATCCGGGCCCATCAGGTGCTCGTCCACCGCGATGGCGTCCTTCTGGCTCCTGTGATGGTAGTGGCGGTTGGTTAGCGTTACAGCAGAAGTTTTGCATCCGGCTAGGCGCACAGGCGCCCCGGGGGGTAGCCATCCGGGGGTGCGGGTGCGGATGCAAAGGACCTGGCGCATGGGCATGACGACGAAGGTGCTGCAGGTTTGGATTCCACGAATGGCGCGGGGCCGACACAGGTCAGCGCGCTGCTATGACACGGGCGGCACCCCGTTCACGTAAACGGTTGGCGGTTGGGCAGCGCCGTTTCGCGGCGTCACCCAAAATCGGCCCGTCGCGCGGACACGGCGTGCACGTTGAAGCCCCAAGGCGGCTACGCGCCCGAAACCCGTCGCGCAATGCAACCTGGGCGCTCGAGGTCCTCGCAGCGGGTGTCGGCCACACCGCGACAGGTGGGCCGGCGGCGTGTCGCGTCGGGTCGCCATATGCAATTGCGTGCGAAACGCGCCCATACGCCAACCCGAATACTCCCGACACCGCGAAACGCATGCCGTGTTACTCACAGGTAGGGAATGGCCACCCCGCCAGCTTGCTGCGTGCCATTTTGCGTGGCCATGCTTGTAGTTGCGCCGGACGACGCAAAGCAAGCTCCCGACTGCCTTCCCGTCTGTGTATTCGTGCTGTAATGCAAGGTGCCTACGTCCTGCAAAAGCTTTGGGCTCACGAAAGTGAGCGGTCGAGCGCTAGGTGTTGCAAACTTGCTTGAGGCAGAGTTGTTTGGTGTTGTAAGTGTCTTGTGCGATGATCTTTGTGCGATGATATTGTTCAACATCGGGATATGTGGAGAGGAGGGCCCACTGAAGAAGCTTCTCTTCCAAACGGAGCGGCTTATCATGAAGCAATTCCCCGCTAATCCCTCGTTACTGTCTGGTTGGACTTCCCCAGAATATGACTTTGACGTGCAGCCTGAAGAACTTCTGGAAGACTCATCGTGGCACCAATGCAGCGTCTCGGCAAACACTGCACCTGGCATGACTTATTGTCTTTCATAAACGCTCATCACAAGTATCTACTTGATAATTTTTGGAAGCCGTTGTCAAAGTCTCCCTGCTGGACGTGGGCGATAGTGTCGCGAACTGGCCTGACGATGGACTCGTGAGAACGTAATTGCACTAAACGTTTTAGCTATTGAATAGGCCATGGACGGGGACGCCGCGCCTGCGTTCCGCTTTAACTTTGGCAAGGAGGAGGCGGAGCAGGTCCAGGAGGAGCAAGGACCACCGGAGTATGATGAACCAGCGGAGGAACTCATATATCGACCAGAACCCGTGAGTATGCCGCCCTCTGGATTGCGCCAGCGGTCACCTGCGAGATCTCCCTCTCACTCAGTGACATGTCCTTCGTCCTTGCAGGGCGTGCCGTTTTTCACGGAGCCGGTGGAAGTAGCAGAAGGCCTCAGCCTTATCAAGGTGGGAGCGACGCAGCGAGTCTCAGATTCTCGGAGAGCGGGGTCGCGGCGGGCACGGGCAGGCCAGGGCTGCCGCGGGCGCAGGGTCAAAGCAGCCGCACCCGTCCATGAACATGGACGAAGCAGCCGCCAGAAACAGTGTCACTGGTGCGCTGGCTTAATTACGTGGGTTGAACTTGAGGTTACGTTAGGCGCCAAATGCACGGCGCGTGGGGGTGGGGCGGGACGCGTGTCACCTTGGGGGCTGGTTGAAGCACTGTTTGCCGTACCGTGCCTTCGACATGTTGCCAGAACAGTCGCCCCCACCAGTCGCACCTTCGCACTTCCGCCAATACGTGCGCGGTTGTGCCATGTGCCTGCCCGTGATTAGACGCACAATTACACAGCAACCCTTACCGTAACCACAACCAACATGAGCACAGCACAACCCGCACGCACACACTGCTGTGCTCCGCGCCCGCCGCACCGTGCTTCCCCACTGCTACCGACCAGTACTGCTGCACACCAGTTAACAAGGCGGCGTCAACCGCTGCCGCTGCAATCCTACCGCCACTGCAAACCCACTGCCACTGTCGCTGCATTTCCGCTGCCGCCGCTGCCGCTGCTGCCGCCGTTGTTGCTGCCGCTGCTGCAGGGCACCATCTCCTCGGATGAGGCGGCGGCCATCCTCAAAGACTCCCGCGTGGCGTCCAGCGACCTGGTGCCGGGGAAATACGAGGGTGAGGGGGCAGAGAGATGGAGGGTGAGAGGGGAGGTAGAGAGGGTGAGAGGCAGAGAGAGAGAGAGAGAGAGAGGGAGGGGGAGAGGATAAGCGGCTGTGGTGCCTCGCCCAAGACCGCGGCTGCGGAGAGGCCAAGGAAGGGCAGCCACCGGCGCGGATGGTGGTGGTGCCAGGCAGGGCGGGGCGGGGGCGGGGCGGGGCGGGGCGGGGCGGGGCGGGGCGGGGCGGGGCGGGGCGGGGCGGGGCGGGGCGGGGCTGGGGCTGGGGCGGGGCTGGGGCAGGGGCGGGGGCGGGGCGGGGCGGGGCGGGGCGGGGCGGGGCGGGGCGGGGCGGGGGCAGGGGCGGGGGCAGGGGCGGGGGCAGGGGCGGGGGCAAGCGCGGGGGCAGGGGCGGGGGCAGGGGCAGGGGCAGGGGCGGGGGCAGGGGCAGGGGCGGGGGCGGGGCGGGGCGGGGCGGGGCGGGGGCAGGGGCGGGGGCAGGGGCGGGGGCAGGGGCGGGGCTGGGGCGGGGGCAGGGGCAGGGGCAGGGGCAGGGGCAGGGGCGGGGGCAGGGGCAGGGGCAGGGGCAGGGGCAGGGGCAGGGGCAGGGGCAGGGGCAGGGGCAGGGGCGGGGGCAGGGGCAGGGGCAGGGGGCGGCCCTGGCGGCTCCCGTGTATAGGTACTTGCAGAGGCGCAGCGGCTGAGGCGTAAGGAGGGACGCAGGGCTTCTGCAACGAGGAGGGGGAGCTTGCGTGTGTGTGCGTGTGTGCGTGTGTGCGTGCAGCATGCGTGTGTGTATGTGTGTGTATGTGTGTGTGTGTGTGTGTGTGTGTGTGTGTGTGTAGCAACGGGTTTACAGGTCTGGGTGGATCACGTAATCGTGTATCTGAGACGCTGTCCAGTGTTAACGGCAGAGGCCCACTAGCACCGCAAAGGATCACGCATTGGTCTGGTAGTCCATGTCTCCCAAGCCGCAACGTGTGAAGAAGACGGAAAGATCCATGTGTGTGTAGTTACCAGCCCAAACTAAACCAGGCCAGGCAGGCAGGCAGGCTCGGGTTTTGTGTGTCGCACACACGGTCAAGGTCGGGGTTCGGTTCCGCGGAGGCATGCGCGCCCGAGTCTTGTTGACGATTTGGTGGTCGTGGCCAACGGGCAATCTGCGCTATAATAAACAAAGGCGTGCACAATTGGCACCTCCCAGCCCCGACCACCACCACTGCCATCACCACCACCATCACGCCCATGACAAGCCTTGCTGTAACCTCCGCCACCCGCGTTCACTTCCTCACCTGCTCCACTTCGCTATATATCCTTGCACCCCACCCCACCCTCTTCGCGTCGCGCTCCTGCTGCCCCACCCCGCAGGCGGCTTCAAGCTGTGGGAGTGCGCGGCCGACCTGTGCAAGGCGGTGATGGCGCGGTACGGCCTGGCGGCGGCGGAGCTGGCGGGCGCTGCGGAGCTGCAGCACTCGCAGCTGCAGGTGCGTGCGGCCATGCGTGTGTGTGTGGGGGGGGAGGGGCTTTGTATGTGTGTGTGTTTGCGTGGGGGGGGGGCATCCATCATCTATGGGATGGCATGGGTCAGTGCCGATGCCCAGAGGAACAGCGGAACATTACCGGGGGGGGAGCGGGTTTGTGTTTAGAGGGGATGCGGTGTCTGCATGTGTGTATGTGTGTGTGTGTGTGGGGGGGGGTTGTGGTTACCAGCCCAAACTAAACCAATCTAAGCGAAGCGGAGTTAAGTAATGCAGTTAAGGCGATACAACAAAATACTCGTTAGGTTGAAGTAGGCGAAGAAGACGTGTTGGGTGCGCCGGCGACTAGAAATGGGGGGGGGGGGGGGTAGTTCATTCCAGAAACCAAGCGGGGGCTTAGGCGGGATAATAAGGATCTGGTTACGTTGCTGGGTGGGTAGGGCGGGGCGGGAAGGCTTGTGGAGGCAAGGCACATGAAGGGCAGGGTCGGGCCGGGGCCGCGGGCGGTTGATGATGGGGTTGGTGGGGGGGGATCCGGGTGGTGCGTGGTGTGCTGTGATGGGCTGGGTTTGACACGACACGGCCCGCTGCGGCGTGAATGGGCGTGTGCGGGGATGTGGGGCCTGGGCACGGGTGTTGTACCTCACTTGCCCCCTCCCCCCTCCACCTGCCCCTCGCGTCCACGCCCACCCTGTCCACCTCCACCTCCCCGCTGCTGCCACCTGGCGCCGCAGGGCAAGAAGGTGCTGGAGCTGGGCTGCGGGCACGGGCTGCCGGGCATTGTGGCGCTCATGGGCGGGGCGGAGGTGCACTTCCAGGTGGGAGGGGGTGGGATTGGGGTGGGTGGATGGGGGGGGGCAGTTGTGGTTACCAGCCCAAACTAAACCAAACTCAGTGTATAAGAGCGAGGAGGTGAGCGTGGCCGGATATGGGAGAAGGGGGGCGGTTGTGTGTGTGTGTGTGTATATGTGTGTCTTTCTGTACGTATGTGTAGCGGGGTGGGGTGGGGGGCTGCAGGGATGCATGCGTGGTCAGCACACGATGAGACCGTAGGTAACGGGCTGGGCGGCATAGTGGTGTGGGATGGACTACGAGGGAGGGGCATGCGTGCGAAGGGACTGGCCGGGGGATGGAGCGTGGGGGTTGGGGTCACCGGAGAAGGCAAGACAGGGGCGGCAGGGGCGTCAGGATGCAGGACGCAGGACCACTTGTCCCCTCTTGCGCGGGCTTTGCGTCAAGCTTTGCGTCAGGCTTTGCGCGCACACACGGTGTCTTTTGCGCGTAAAGTCGTTGCCTTCCGCGCTTCGCCCCATCGGCGCACCTGTCCGGCCTGATACGGAGCCGGAGCCCCACGTGCGGACATTGAGGGTCTGGATGCGGAATCCCCGTCTCATTCCTGCTGCCTCCTCACCCAGCCTGCCTTGCTTGCCTCTATGCCTCCTGCCACGCCTCATCCTGCCCCGCCTCATCCTGCCTCATCCTGCCCCGCCTCATCCTGCCCCGCCTCATCCTCCCTGCCTCCCCGCCTCATCTCCCGGACCGCCTCACCCTCATCCTCACCTGCACAGGACTACAACGCCTGCGTGCTGCGGCGGCTCACGGCGCCCAACGTCATCGCCAACATGGAGCGGCTGCCGCGGTCGCGGCCGCGCCCCGCCGCCAAGTACTTTGCTGGCGACTGGCGGCTGGTGGGTTTGGAGGAAGGCTTGGTTTGGTTGGAGGAGGGTTGGGGTGGAGGGTCGGGGTGGAGTGTCGGGGTTGCTGGTGCAGGGCTGAGACCCCGGCCTCTGGATGTGCGGGATGGGGGGCCAGGGCCAAGGCCGGTTTGCGGCGGTGACCCGCGCCGCCACCCAGCCGCCACAAGCGTCTCCAGCTTGGAGATAGCTCCGCCCTCTCCGCTGATGCTGCTGCCACCTCCGCCCCCCGCTCGCCCCCCTCTCATCTCCCCTTCCCCCAGATTAATTATAACATGCATGGACCCCCCCCGTCGTCATTAAATTAAATGCATGGAACCCCGCCCCCCACCAGGTGGGCGAGCACCTGACGGGCCGCGGCTACGGCGGCCACTACGACCTCATCCTGTCCAGCGAGACCATCTACTCCGTGCCCGCACAGGAGCGGCTGCTCGAGTGCATCAAGCGGGTGAGGGGTGTGTGGGGGGGGGGGCGGGGTGTAAATACCAGCCCAAGCTAAGCCAAACCAAACTAAACAGGTCAAGCAAGTGTGCCATAAGCAATACAATATATAACTCATTAGGTTGAAGGTGACGAGGGCTTGGTGGTTGCGCCGACGACTAAAATTGCCACCCGAGCTCGGCGGCAGGACGCAGACAGGCATGCGCAGGCAGTAAGACAAAACCACGACTTACCTGGCGTCCAGGAAAGCAGCCCCGACGCCAGGTAGCACGCGCCGGGCCAGAAGGGCGACATGTGAGAAAGGAGAAAACAGGGTTCGAAAGGGCAAGGCACAGTGAAGGGGCCGAGGCGCGTCGGCGGAAGGAAGAGGGGAATAGACAGCGTAAACTATGCACGCACGAGCCCAGGTGGCGAAAGAGGGAGAGTCGGATGGCGGGGCGGGTGGATAAGAAGTCACTAGTGTCAAGGGGCAGGCAAGGGGGCGCGGGGATGGTCAGTGACGGGCAGGTGTGGCAGGCGGTGTGCGGGCCGCGTGCGGCTCCCCACAAACACTGCCAGCCCGGACGTCCCCCCCCCACACACCGGGGGACCCCCCGATGCAAGAGTGAGGGCACCAGCATGGTAGGGAGCAAGGCAAGGGGCAGGAAGAGGGCGGAAACGTAAGGGCGAGGAGGGCGGTAAGCGGGTGGGCGTGAGGGACGGGGCAGGGGGTGACGGGCGGAGAGGTGCGTTAGAGGGGTGGAGGGAGGGGCGCGTCAGTAGGGCGGGGCATCACAGAGTCAGGGGCGGGACAGGCGAGTGAGTGGGGGGTAGTTCATTCAGGCGAGTGAGTGGGGGGGGATGAGGCGGGGCAGGGTCAGGGGCAGAAATGGGTTGTGGTTACCAGCCCAACAAACCATACCCAAGTGGGGGGAGGTAAAGAGCAACCTTGGATGAGGGGGGGGTAGTTCATTCCAGAAACCAAAAGCGAAACGACCAAGAGAACCCAAACCAACCAGCCCAACCCAGAGCGCGGAGGTGGTATGGCCTTAACCTTTAGGTCTCGGGCGCCCTTGAGCCTTGAATCTTCAGTCTTGTCGTCGGGGGGCTTAGGGCGGGGGCTGTTTACTTGTTTGACCCTGTGTGTGGTTACAAGGTGGTGCGCACTTCTCGTGCCTTCCTGCCTCGTGAAAACCGAAGGCGTTTGTTTGCACGTGCGAGGACGGGACCTGCATTGGAAGCTGCTGGGAAGGTCCCCGTCCTTTACGCTGCGCCCCCTTGCCACGCGCGCCACGCCGCGCCTGACCTAATCCCCCACCGTGTCCCCCCACCTTCCAATCCCAAACCGCCCCCCTTGCGGCTGCCTCCTCCCCTTCATCGCCACCTCCACCCCCCGCCACCTCCACCCCCCCCCCCCCCCCGCCACCTCCACCCCACCCCCCCCCCCCCCGCCACCTCCACCCCCCCCCCCCGCCACCTCCACCCCACCCCCCCCCCCGCCACCTCCATCCCCACGCCTTCTAACTCTCATGCATGTAAACCCCTGCCCACACACACGCACACACACACACACGCAGCTGCTGCAACCGCCGCACGGCGTGGCGCTGGTGGCGGCCAAGCGCTACTACTTTGGCGTGGGCGGCGGCAGCAAGAGCTTCCGCGAGCTGGTGGAGCGGGACGGCATCTTCGAGACGTCCGTGGTGGCCGAGGTGGGGAGACTGCGGGAGACTGGGCAGATTGATTGTTTGATGGACTGATTGATTGCAGCGGGCGGGGGCGGGATGGGGGCGGGATGGGAGGGGATGGCTGGATGGCGAGAGGGGCACGGCGGGGTGGGGTGGGAGGCAAGGGGGCAGAGGGAGGAGGCAGGCCGAGGGGACGGAGGGACGCACATGGAGGCACGGCACCGCTGTCCACCATGCCGCCTTCTTTACAACCTCTGTAATGCATCGCCCACTTGCGCGCTTTCACACGTCCACACGTCCACACGCACACGCACACATGGTCGCACGCACGTGCACACGCAGGTGGAGGAGAAGGGCAGCGGCAACGTGCGCGAGGTGCTCCTGCTCAAGTTCCCCGCAGCCATTCACCCCTACTTCCTCTAGCGGCGGCGCCACACCTACCGCAGGGTATTCCTTGGCCAGGAGGAGCCAGGAGGGGCCAGGGGGAGCCCATCCAGCAGCCCCTGCCCACTACAGTGCTTTTCCTCCTCCCGCGCAGTGGCGGTGTTGGTGTTGGTGGCGGCGGCGGCGGCACTGCTGATGTGTATCGGTGGTGGTTTGTGAGCTTACTTGGAGCACCTTGGCGAGGCGGCAGAGGCAGCGCGTCTTGGGGGAGGGCATGTCCACGGGTGGGGGTGCGGGTGGCGGTGGCGGAGCAGTGGAGGATGCGGGCGCTGTCAGCGTGCGCATCAGCGCCTGCGGTATGAGGGGGCTGTGGAGAGAGCGCTCCCATGCGGCGGCTTGGCCGCAGCGGGCGCCGGATACGGTACGTTGGTGAGACGGGAGGGCTTGGGTGCATGCCGCCAATGCCGTCTGCATGTGCAAATGCGATTTGCATGTGTCCTTGTGCGCTGTGGAAGCGCTCCATCCTTGTTGGTACTAGGAGCCGGGCGGCGTAGCTGGTGGCGGCGTGAGCGGCTGGGTTGGGTGCCTATCGCCAGGGTGCACACACACACACACACACACACACCCTTCCTCTCCTTGTGCTTTTCTAACACACACACACACACACGCATGTGGCAAAGCGTTTGGCGGTTCGGACTGGAGTATGCTGAGTGACTACATCTCTTCCTCTCCTGGCATGATGAAATTGTACGTGGGATGCCTCGTTGCTGTTTGACCTGGGGACAAAGAGAAGAAGAATTTGCTTGACAACCCATTCTGGTTTGCGTGGCAGGGCCGTGTCACAGGCACCGTGGGGACTGTGCAAGCACGCACGTGTATCTGCACACACGGCCATTGGCCATCGCGGCAAGTTTCCGATGCTGCGAGACGCAGCTGCATAATGCTGCTATGTGGAGCAGCACGGCTTGGTATAACTTTTGACAGGCAGGAAGACACGCTTTCTTGAGTCGGCGTTGAGAGGGCGGTGGGCATTGCTTTGACGCAGCTGAAAGCACAGGTGTACGACGATCTGACGGTTGAAGTCTTGTGCGGTTGTGTGTCTTATGGCCGGTTGTATTGGACGCAACGGCCAAAGCCACACCGGCTGCGTTGTCAACGGTCATAATCACAGCACGTTAGGTTTGCGTGACGGAGAGTGGGCAATGGGAATGCATGAGATATGACGGGGTATGTTGGCAACGGTGGGATGGTGTGTGCGGGCGACGGGTGGTCATGCGGCGGTCAAGGAGGCAGCGCTCCGTGTATTAGGCAACGTGGCGACCTGGGCAGGCCGGCAGGTGGGGCGCGAGGGATGCAGATGAGGAAACCCATGTTGCGGGTGGCACAGAAGTGAGGCGCTGTGCGGGCGGCAGGCGTGTCTGTGTGTGTGTGTGTGTGTGTGTGTGCTCGTGAGGCTGCTGCAAGGCTGTCGCTTACTACGACGGTATGAGTGCTGGTTACAAGAAGGGGACAGTGTGAACACTGCCTCGGGCACAGGTGGCCAACCGCCACCCTGCTTGGCTGCCCACCCGACTCACAGCTGCGTAGGCGTGTCGAAGCTACGGTATGCTGATAGCAAAACCTGTCTTGCATCCGTGTCCCTGCCCTGTGTAAGGTTCCCTGCCCTGTGTAAGGTTCCCTCAAGTTTGAGCACAGGCGCCTACTATAATCATTAACTTAATAGCTTTCGCACCGGAATCCGGCCCAATTCCGGAAAAAAGTAGCCCCATTCGCCCTGATGCCGTGGTTACTGCGCAGGCACGGTACACCGACGGCCGCGCGCAGTCACTCGTGACAAACTGTGTTCAGTGGCAGCGCAGCGCTTTGCTCTGACATGCGCGAATTAGGGACAAGTGTTCCCCTGTTCCGATATGTGCACCCAGTCAAGACGTTCAATTTGCTTTGGCTAAGACTGCAATTGCTCGCTGGCACATGAATCTCCATGAAGCTTGATAAACACAAGCTTGAAGGTTACTATAACTGGACAGTCTAAATATCGGTGTCGCGTGTCGCTTGCCGGCGGCAAGTTTTTGCCTTGCACATAGCACATACCTGCACATCTCCAGTTCTCGCCGAAATTGCGCTTGGGCAGACTACTTGGAGCGGCGAAAAATACAAACAACGTCATGGTCGATGTGGAGGCGACAGGAGGCCCTCGGGTGGAGTGCGCCATGTGCGCCACGCCTATAGAACTTAAGGTGGACGCAGGTTACAAAGAGGAAGTCGCGACGACGGGGTCTGGGGAAGGGGGCCTTGTGCCCCTTTCGCGCTCGGCGTCCTTCTCCTCGCTGCACCACAACTGGGAGGATGATGTTGCGGAGTTCCTACACCACGACGTCTCCCGGACGTGCAGGTATGCGCTCTAAACTGCAGGGTTCCGGGGCTGAGTGGGGTGGACCACGGGTAATGGGGCGGCCACGGGGTGCGTGGGGCGGCACGGCCGTCGGAAAACCCACACATGCATGGCCTGCACCCTCGCGCCCAACCCATCTGCCTGGCCCGGCCCGAGCCTGCATGCGCACATGTTGCCATCCCTACCTCAACAGCAGCCTGTGCTACTGCTGCTCAGTCGCGCGCATCCTGGCAGGGCCGCCGGCCTGTACGTTAACTCGCACCTCCTTGCCTGCGCCTCCTTGCGCCCCTCGGCTGTCTGCGCATGAATGGCTTCAGGGACGGGTGCCGATATCACGGCATACCGTTTGAGCGGGTGGGGCACAAGCCGCTGCTGCTGGCGACCGTGCAAGGTAAACGGGTTTTCTTGACATGAACCTACAAGTTTAAAAGTCAAGCCAAGCCATGGAAGCCTCAACGCCTTGCGTCCCCCAGTTCCTCGGGCGCGGGCGCGGGCGCCGCAACCGCAACCGCAACAGCGCACGTGCCGTACTCGCCACACACAATTCTGACACGTGTCTGACGCGTACGCGTGCGCTACCAGGCACCGATGAGGACGGTCAGGCGTTCGAGTGGATCGCCCGGCGCTGCCGCAAGCGCGTCAAGCAGCCTTACGAGTGCCCGCTGCCCCCGCCCAAGGTGCAGTGCAGTGCAGTGCAGTGCAGTGCAGTGCAGTGGGGTGGGGTGGGATGGGGGTTACTGGCAAACAGTCCCGGTGAGAAACAAAATGCGAGCATGACTGCGCTGCAGCTGGGAAACGCAACGGTGGGGTGGGATGGGGTGGAGGAGGTGTGGGGTGAGGTAGGTGAGGGGTGTGCGACGGGGTGGGTTGCTGGGTAGGGACAGTGCGATTGGGTGCGTTTGGGGGCCCCGACCCGGCGCCGCGGTCAGGGGTCAGGGGCGCGGGCAGCTCTTCCAGTCACCCACCACAACTCAACCTTCGCACGCACAAGCCTTTCATAGTTCTCTCCCTTGTGATCTCTAACACAACTCAACCGTCAACATTTCAGCCGCACCCGCCGCACCACGTGCCAACGCAAGCATGCTATGCAGATTCCCCTCGCTCGCAATTTTTCTGACCTGAACGCCCGCCGCCCGCCGCCCGCGGCCCACCGCCCCTGCAGCTGCTGTGGACGGACGCGCTGGCTTTCAAGCGCCACTACGCCAAGCCCGGCTGGTGGATCGCCTTCCTCTTCGCGGTGGGATCCGTGTTCTGGCTCTTCACCGGCATCGCGCGCATGACCACGCCCATCAGTAAACCGGAGCAGTGAGTGGGACGCGGTGCGGTGGTGACTAATGACTAATGACGCGCGCGGGTGTGCGTTCACCATATTCGCGGCTGGCGTGGCGTGCCGCGGCGCGGCACAGCAAGCGCCCCGCCCGCGCCCCGCGATCACGCACTATGTAAGACCAGCTGTGAAGTTGGACACGTGGACACGTGGACACGCAACGCATCGCACGTGTGCATGACACGCACATGACACTGTCTGCTGTTCTTCCCCCTCCCAACCGCCCCTTCTGTACCTAACTTATGATGCGTGTAACCCCCGTCCCCGCTTTTTGGGTTGCAATGGTTGCTTTGGTTTCCGGAATGAACTACACCCCCACCCCCACTTGAATGCATGGAACTCCCACCCCCACCCCCAACCCCCACCCGCCGCTGGCCGGCAGTTGGCCGCCGGGTCTGAGCTCCCTGAGCGCCGGCATGAGCGTGTGGCCTGAGGTGGTGGCGCTGTACCTCATGTACCTGCCCGCCTGCATCATCCAGGTGGGTGGCGCGCGTGGGTGGCGGTTGGTGGTTGGCAGCATGTAAAGCGGTCAGCAGTTTGAGGTGCGGTCCTGCCGAGCAACGCGCGCACGGGTGCAAAGCGTGTTGGGTACGTGACACGCTGCCCGTCGTCGCGACCGCTCCTCGCTTCGCTGGTGTCCGCCCACCCTTCTCCATGCGCTTGCCCGCTTCGCCCCCACCTTCCCCACCGCCCCTACCTGCCTCTCCCCCACCCCCACCCCCTACCCGGCCTCTCCCCCCTCCCCCATCGCCACCACCAACAGGTGTACGAGGCAATCAACATGGACCTGGAGTCGCGCCTGCGGGCCTGGCGCTGCGCCTGTGCCAGGCACGAGACCGCCGCCAACGCCCGGGCCGCGGTCCGCGCGGCTGAGGAGGGAGCCGGCAGCGGTGGCGGCGGCGCTAAGGGGCAGCAGGTAGCGGCGGCGGCGGAGCCGCCTCCGGCTCCGGCTCCGCCCCGGCCGCGGCCGCGGCTGCTGCCCGGCCGCGCGGACCTGCGCACCGTGTCTTTCTGGCTCGCGGCCATGCAGCTGATCGGCATCTTTGTGAGTGTTGCGGGAGGTGGGAAGCGCTGCTTGGGGCCGCGGGGCGCGCGCAAACTGCCCGAGCTTATCCAGGCTTCGAGGCGGGAGGGTGTGTGTATACTATACCAGCCCATTGTACCACCAACCAACAAACCAAACCAGCGAGCGAAGCACAGGGGGGGGTGGGGCAGCCTTGCACCCAGTCACCGTGCGCATGGCCACGGCGGTGGCGGCAGCGTTTTGTGCTGGCTGCTTTCACCGTACGGACATGCGCTAATTGTGAATGCGAAATGCGAAATCGACTGGAAGTTGATGCCGTTTGCCGTGTGTCGCGTTTCGCCGCCACAGCCCGCAGAGCGTGCCTCGCCATCTGGCCATCTTTTCCTGCTATCCGTAAGTCCCACCCATCCATTGATTCGTACCTCCCACCCGTCTATCCAGGTGTTCTGTGCCGCCGTAACCACGGAGCTGGTGGGCAAGGCGGTGCTGCTGGACGACGCCATCTACCGCTGGGTGGTGTCCTTTGAGTTCTTCATCGGTGGCGCGCTCTTCACGGGTGCGTGCGGACTGTGTGGGAACACACATGGGCGAGTGGGGCCGGATGCATGGGCGCACGTGTGGTTGGTGCTGTGTGTGCTGACGATGTGCCTGACCTTGCCGCTGCCGCCGCGCATCTGCACGTCCTCTCAATGCATGTCCCGCCCCCCCAACGTCTGTTCTACGTCTACCTCGTCATTAATTAAACATGCATGGCACCCCCCCCCCCGGCGCGCGCGCAGGGTCCTCTTGGATGGCGTGTATTGAGGAGACCGGCAGCTACTGGCGCGGGGCCGTGCCCAGCCGCTGGTCGGACCTGCACAGCGTCAGCTGGGCGGCGGGTGGGTGGGTGGGCTCGTGTGGGCGTGTGTGGGCGCGAGTGGGCGCGTGTGGGTGCGAGTGGGCGTGGGCTCTGTGAGGGTGTGCCATTTGCATGTGAGTGTGCGTCTGCCGGCCTGCCGGGCGCAAATTGCTTCGCCAGCAACCCAGCCTCTCTCACACCATTCCCTGGCCCCAGCCCTCTTTCCATCCACTCACTCACCCCCAAACAAAACACACGCTTGCACGCCCGGTCTTTGAAACAGTGTTCTTCGCGCTGCACGGCTCTCTGGGCTTCATGATCTTTGGCATCGTCTTCTTCTCCTACCTCGACATTGGGTGCGCTGCCCTAGTGGAGGTTGCATGGGGTGACGCGACACCGGTCTGTGATACGGTAGCTAGCGAGTGGGTGCGGGGGACGCTGACACGCCTGCATACGACTGGCTTGACCACAGGCGTGGCTGCGCGCCCGCAACAGCCTGCACTGAGCCCCGCTTCCGTGCTCAGCAGCCTTGCTTCCGCGCCGCCATCAACCGCCCTCCCCTCCCTTTCCCCTCCCCTCCCCGCTCCTCCCCTCCCCTCCCCTGCCCTGCCCCTATCCCCGGCCTACCCCCCCCACTTCACGCCCCACCATACACGCCACGCCACGGACGTACGCATGTGCGCACGCCACGCCCGTACGCATGCACGTACACGTGTGCAGCTGGGCCAGCACCCAGGGCATTATGTTCTACGGCCAGGTCTGGGCCTCCACCTGCTTCATCATCTCCTCGACCGCGGGGCTGCTGGAACAGGCCAACCCGGAGCACCTGTAGATAGTTTGCATTGGTTACAGGAGGGACCTGCCGACGCAGTTCACGAGCCAACCCGGAGCACCTGTAGATAGATAGTGAATAGCGATCTAGCTTGCGAGCCTGGCCAAGCAAAGCCAGGTTGGCAGGAGCTCTGTGGGCTGTTGCGTAGCGTGGTCAGGTACCGGATTGTGAAGAGATTAGAGGGATGTGGAGCTTTGGGGTACGGCGGGGCCCGAGACTGGCCTGGCCAAGCAAAGCCAGGTTGATAGGAGCTCTGTGGGCTGTTGCGTAGCGTGGTCAGGTACCGGATTGTGAAGAGATTAGAGGGATGTGGAGCTTTGGGGTACGGCGGGGCCCGAGACTGGCCTGGCCAAGCAAAGCCAGGTTGATAGGAGCTCTGTGGGCTGCTGCGTACCGGTATGCTGGGTGGTCATACACAGGGGTTTTAGGACAGGCTTGGGCCGTGGAGTGGGGGGCCGAATGAGGGGGTTGGTTACCGACCCGACATGCATGTGGGAGAGCGGAGAGGCAGGTTCTAGCTAGCATGTAGGGCTTCCCCTGCTGGGGTCGCATTTTGCGTGTCCTCCTTCAGTGTCAAGTAAGCATTTGTGGAGGAAGATGGCATCGACGCTGAAGCTTTCTGGGTTTGATAATCCATGATATCGATCTAGTTACACCTCTGTTCCAGCTGAAGATTACGTACGTCAAGGGGACGGATCCAAGCACCGGGAAACGCGCAAGTGCAGAAAGTACTGTGAACCGTGAACGGTTCCGAGCCCAGATGCAAGGTTTACCGTTTACGGCAACACGCGTATGAGCAGCAATTAATTTAGCCGCATCGCAAGCCCCGTAAATCAGAATGCGTGCAACCCCAGAGTTGCAATTGTCAATTTGTAGCTGCTGTACGTTGACGACGAATGAGGCCGCCGGGGTTTGGGGTGGGTTGGGGAGGAATCAAAGGGGGAAAGGGGGAACCGGGATACGGTAGATGAGGCCACGCAGCTGGCACACGCACGTCGGGTTCATGCTGTCCCAAGCATAGTTTGGAAAAAGACGCACAGCTTCCATCCATGGCTTCAAGGTAACACGGTGCGCACCACCTAAACATGCGGCGCGCATCAGCCTCGTGACTTTGGATTCACCGTGATGCACAGCAGCTTGCTTGCACACATCACGTCACATGTTTGACGTCGTGTTGCGCGCACTGGTCCGATTTTAGCGTGTGAGACACGAGCAGCTATTCCATGCGAGTCAGCGATGTGGCATTCTCCTGTGCCCTCTGGCGTTCTGTCAGGCGGAAGGCACTACACCTCCGTCAGCGACATTCAAGCATGAAGTCGCGCCTGCGGCATTTGGCCTGCGCTTGAAGATATCGCCACAACTAAACCAGAGCTAAAATGACACATACACATTACCATGGAAGAGAGCTGCACGCTGCGAGCACCGGAGCGGCAGGTGCCACAAGCTCCACGACCATGTATTGCGGTGTGTGCCTGCGGACGGAAGTTACCAGAACCCCTGGGTTTGGGGCATAAAGAATCACACCGTTGTGTGCTTTAAACGTGTTGAGCCGCGACCGAGGTGATCATGGAGTTCATAGAGAGCTTCCGCAGCGACCGTAACCAGAGCGTCAGAATGTGGGGACAGGTGGGGACGGATGGAGTAGACCGCCGAGGCTGGTTTGAAGGATGGATTCCCTCTGGCCCAAGCCGAAACCGGCAGGAAGGTCGTGCGCTTGCCATTGGGGCCCCGTCTGCCTAGGGAAGTGAGACTCGGCCTTGACAGTCACTGCTGAGAGCTGGGGCCCTGTTTGGGTTCGGCGGGTAAGACTGTCGGACTATGAGTCTACGACATGTATGTGTCATCAGCCGCCGCCGGCAGACACGGCGGACTCCAACAGCGCTTACCTTAGGAAATCAACAAACATGACATACGTGACTCCAACAGAGCATTGCGTTCTGTTTGTATGACCTCACGTAAAGCCGACGGACAGCATGACTAGGATGACTCAGGAGGACGGACAGACCTTTTGGAGGGCGTGTGGAAGGTGCCATGTTGTATTGCTCGTAGTGCTTCTCGCCAAGCTTCTCGCAACCTTTATCGCATCAGGGCGCGCACGCGCGTGGAGGCCACACTGTAGAGAGATTGTCTATGCGGGCGCCCGGGCAATGGGCAAATTCGGTGAAAGGCACAGCTTCGGCAGTCGTTTCCACTCGCCTCCATGTCACGCGCATAACGGTTGTTACATAGATCAAAACATTCTTACGCATACCCGGCCTGGAAGCAGCTTGGGCGAGAGGCTAGGGATGGGAAGCGTGGCGTCCAACCGACAAGTACAGCTGGAAAATGGGCCGAGCCCCAATATGTTCACAGGCTGGGTGGCTACTTCAAGCGAATGAACTTTTGACCCGTGCCGACGGTGATCCAGCTCAGGGCTTAGGACTCGGTCAGCGCAAAGCACGCGTGTCTGAATCCCACACGCCCGCATCGACGCGAGCCAAGGGCCCCCTTGCCACCAAGTCCAAGCATTTTGTAGCCCTCTACCGCACTGCAGACGTCCCCGATGCCCGACACTCCTCGGGCTAGGCGCGGAGTGGGAGCGACCTCGGGGCACCTCGGCATTTCAGGAGGGGCGACAGACATGGCTCCGCAAGTTGACACAAACTGGCGCTCTAGTTCCTCTCATTGCTTGCCGCCAGCAAAGCTTGCTTTATAGGCCCTACAAACGCGGGCTTTTGTGACTATCCTCATGACCTCGCGAAAGTCAATTGTCCACGGACACGCGAAGGCACTTCTCGCTCCGCCCGAGTTTTCCCTGCCGCCTATCTACATGGAATAGACAATAGCCACTTCTAGTACATAGCAGTCACGGTTTGTGCCAGTATGATATGTTTTTCCGACGCAGCCAGCCAGCCACGCACGCACGCACGCACGAACGGACCGGGGTGATTCGGGGGGGATTCGCCCCCCCCCCTTTGGGACACTTCGCTGGGGGGCTCAGCCCAAAAAACTCGTTGCAAGGCCCCGGTTTGCTGTCGCTGGCCGGCTGTCTACGTTGCAGTTGTTCGCAAATACATGATATGTAGCATGGCGCAGTCAAAGGAATGCAACGCAGGCGTGCGATCGACAGGGGGCTTCCAACCTCCCGGCCCCCCGTTGCAATGGTCGCTTTGTTTCTGGTACAAAGTAGCCGTCCCCCCCCCCCCCCGCGCCCCCCACGCTCCTCCCCGGCAAGATGGCAAGCAACCCGAACAGCGTACTTCACATGCATGCGTACATCCTTATCAGACGCAATGCATTTCGCAGACCTGCTGACTCTCCAGCTTGTCTGGGCATCCAGCTCGGCCTATCTCAAAGACACGCATTGGCCCGCGAAGTCCCGGGCCGCCGGGGTCGGGATGGGAGGTTTCCTCTATAAGGGTTGGGGAAGTTTCGTTTCAGGCAAGGAGCACCGCCAAACACGCGGTGAATGCATGCATCCAGTAAAAAGGGGTGCATAAGGCAAGGAGAGCAGTTGGGAGGTGCCAGTGCGAGGTTCGGGAATGTCCCTCGGGACGGATGGACATGGCATGGCAATATGGCATGGTCAACAAGTGTTGGGCATCCCGTTGGTGACATCCGGTCTCCCGCCGGTTTGCAGCTGTGCAGTATGCCGCATCAATAACCCCGTACATCAAAATGCAGACTTAGCTCATTTATTCCTCAGGCACGCACCACGCTCCTAGGCACGTAAGGGTCAACCGTGTCCCGTCACTTCCCTAAGCGCTTCAGTATCACTCCCTTCCCAAACCCCTCCACGCCCTGTCCAGATCTCCTTGCCCCATGGCCCATCAGATGGCTGGGCCTCAGCGACCGTGTGCAGGAGTCCAGGACTGTGTGCAGGAGTCCAGGACTGTGTGCACCTCATGGTCATTCATGTTGCTGGTGCGTGTGGACTTGATATAAGAGACGCGCTAAGTAGAACAAGGCAACGCCGTTCCTGTCTTGGTTACAATCTGCATCAGGCAGCGTATAGTTGCTTGTCTATCTACGCCTCATTCCCACGTGATTGCAACGTTTGTGAATCCAAACCCGGCACCGCCGCACGGCGGACGCGTGTAAACAACCCCATCCAAACGCACACACATTGTACGAATGAACATACTCGCTTATACAACCGCCTGCACAACGGCGGACTCCGCTCCGACCGCCTTACTATACAATACCCCCAAAGACTACCGGTAACAATGCGAGACCAGACTCATGCATGTGCATGTGCGTCGTTGCAGTCGCATGCAGCAGGCGGGATGGATGCGGGGGGTGGATGGGGTGGATAGGGGTGGATGCGAGCGACACGAGCGAGCAAGGCATGCGGCGAGCGTCCTAACTACCTGCGACACACCGCTTGCTAACAGTGCGAACAGCAGCGAGCTGCAACTTAGTAGAGCGAGGAGCCCGGGCAGAAGCCGCCGCCGACGTTCATGTGCACGGCAATGTAGACGCCATCGGTGTTGCTGGTGGGGACAGTCGCCAGGGTGGCCCTGCCTAGGGTGACGGGGCCGACGGTCACCTGCACGCACGTGCAAGATAGGCACGCACGTCATGACACGAACGCACGCACGCACGCAGCAGGTCAGGTCAGGTCAGGTCAAAGATAGAAAGATTGCAGCACGCCGCGGCGCAGGTTCAGCAGTTTGCTGGTGATGAGCAAAGGGTATTATAGAGAGAGCATGGCTGGGTAGCATGGGGCTTGCTGTGCACCTATGGTGATGGGCCTGCGTAGTAACTGCTGCACACACACCTAGCTAACCTAGCAAGCACGCACTCAGCGCGCACTGACCTTGTTAACGGAGAACGACGTGCCGTAGCTGAAGGGCAGCGTGACGGGGGTGATGCCGGTGTAGCGCTGGAAGCTGCCCGGGTTTAGGTCGGGCGGCGCCACGAAGCTCTGGAACACCTGCAGCGCATCGCTGGTGGTATAAGCGCCAGCAGACGGCTCGACAAAGCTCATGACCGACGTCTTGCTGCGGGGGGGGGGGGACAGAGGGGGGAACAAGGGGAAGAGTTAGTTGGCTGAAACCGTGGTCGTCGGTTAGGAGGTGGACGCATGATCTTGAAAGCCCCGCGTATCCCCGGCCCCCTGCGAAGATGAGCTCGATCAGCGATCACCGCTCGCACGGTCCTCGCAGCACTGCTGCATGACCAGCAGCCGCCGGCACGCGCGCGCCCCGTCCAGCTAGCAGGATTCCATCCAAGCAACCAACCGCGCGCCATCCATCATCACTGTTCGTATCGCACTCAGCACATGCACGCAAACTCACCCGTCGGTGGTGGGCTGGAATTTGACCTTCAGCTTGCCCATGATGTAGCCCTTGGTGCCCAGCGAGTTCTGGGCGCAGCCGGCGCACATGTCGAACTCGAACTCCCGCGCGCTGTCGAGGGGGCCGCTGATGCGGATGTAGCCGCCCCAGGCGGCGGCGTTGGCCTCAGGGCGTGCCGCCCACCAGACCCTGGTGAGGCCCGGGTTGGTGGGGTCGGCCAGCGTGCTGGCGTCGTTGTACGGCGCCGGCAGCAGGATCTCGGTGGTGGAGGACAGGCTCGAGGCGCTGATGGTGCTGAGGACGGCCTTAACTGCGGGGCGGGCGGGGTAGAAAGCCAGCGAGGAACGGACTTACGGACACGCTAAGGCACAGGGCGGGCGGGGAGACAGAGGTCGACCAGCGCAATTGGGCACGGCGGATAAACGCCCGCAAAAATTCAACCGACCGCATTAGTACGAAGGTGCAGCAGCAGGCGGCCCCACAAATGATTAAGGTAGGCTCGCGAGGTGTCAACAACATTACAAGCGTGCGTGCGTGCGTGCTGGCTGGTGTGCTGTGCGTGCTCACCAGGGAAGGCCCAGGCGGTGTCGGAGGCGCAGCTGCAGCTGGGCTGCGGCGCGCGCACCTCGTACGTGTTGTACCACTTGCAGGTCAGGCAGGCGTAGTTGTCGGTTGCCGTGGCTGCATGCATGGACGCATGCGGGAACGCAAGTAGTACCGGTAAAGTTACCTCTATCTGCCATCCGCTAGGTCCATCATTTAGCGCATGTCCGTAATCAGGAGGATATCATCTATCAGTACGTAGTGGGGCGCTCGCAGGCACGTAGGCCGTGAGGCATCAGGTAGGGAGGCAGGCGGAGCTAGAGGAGCGCCCGCCGGCTTTGGAGCACGCACATGCACCGCCATAGCGCAGGTAGGCAGCTAGGGGCATCCCTCCGCATGCGTGCGTGCCTAGCGTGTCCAGGCACGCGGCGCTGCCATCTGCGTGTGTGACCGCAGCTAGCTGCGAGCGGGTGCAGATAGATAGACCGCCCCATGCCCTATCTAACCAGTCAACTCACGCGCCCCGCCGCCTTAATCGTGCCCGAATGAACCTAACCTACCAATGCGCTGGATGACGATGTACTTGTCCACGGTCGTCAGGGCGTCGGTCGTGTAGCAGGCCACAGCCACCGCGTCGCCGATGGAGGTGGCGGCGGCGAGGTAGGCGTTGAGGGAGGTGTAGGCGGGTGAGGTGCCGACAAGCGGGTAGGCGTCTGCAGACACGGGGACCTCAATAATGGTGCCGGGGCTGGTCTCGATCTTCACGAGGGCGGTGTACTGCGTGTCGGCCACCCGGCGGTACGGGCAGCTGGCGGTGTCGAGGTAGTTGCGCGCGGCGTTGGGGTGGGTGAAGGCGAGCGGCGAAGTCTCCAGGTTCGTGGACTCGGTGAGGCAGGTGCCGGCCGCCGTGCAGGTGGAGCAGGCGTAGTTGGGGATGCCGACCTGCTGAAGCAGAGTGTTGGCGGGGCAGACCGTGGGCGCGACACAGCTGGCGATGTTGGGCAGAGGCGGCGCGGGGGATGGAGGCAGGGGAGAAGGCGGCAGAGGGCTGGGGGGAGCAGGGCTGGGAGGGTTGGGGGAAGGAGGGGCGGGCGAGGGCGGGGCGGGGGAGGGAGGCTGAGGGGAAGGAGGAGCGGGCGAGGGAGGCTGAGGGGACGGAGGAGCGGGGGAGGGAGGCTGAGGGGACGGAGGTGCGGGGGAGGGAGGCTGAGGGGAAGGAGGAGCGGGCGAGGGAGGAGCGGGCGAGGGAGGCTGAGGGGAAGGAGGAGCGGGCGAGGGAGGCTGAGGGGAAGGAGGAGCGGGCGAGGGAGGCTGAGGGGAAGGAGGAGCGGGCGAGGGAGGCTGAGGGGAAGGAGGAGCGGGCGAGGGAGGCTGAGGGGAAGGAGGAGCGGGCGAGGGAGGCTGAGGGGAAGGAGGAGCTGGGAGGGAGGCTGAGGGGAAGGAGGAGCGGGCGAGGGGGGAGCAGGCGAGGGGGGAGCGGGCGAGGGAGGGGCGGGCGAGGGAGGGGCGGGCGAGGGAGGAGCGGGCGAGGGCGGCTGGGCCCGGCACGTGCTGGGGATGGTGTAGAGCATCTCACACACGGTGCAGCCTGCGGAGCCGCCCTGGCAGCCGTACTTGGCTGTGTTCTCATTGGCGCCCGGGACCGTGATGCTGCAGATGGTGGTGGCGTTGTCCTTGAAGCCGCCGTCGTGCACCTGGATGCCGACCGTGTCGCCAACGTTGATGCCGCTGTCCAGGATGTAGACCAGTGCCGATGACCCGGTCCCGACGTTGTTGCAGTATGAGCTGCTCAGATCGCAGGGGGCCGACTCGAGGTTGCCGCACTTGGTGCCGTCGCTCTTCACGCAAGCGGCCCTGCACGCAGCATAGTGAGCGAGCAAGCGATGTAGCGTGTGTGCAGGTGGTGGAGGTAGTGGAGGACAGGCGGAGCGAGCAGTGGGCACAGTTGGAGACGGGTAAAAAAGCTGTATTCTCGCTCGCTTGCTTGCGCGGTCGCTACTTGGGCTGTGCGTGTACGTAAGTGTACATGCACGGTGTGTGGATGCATGCGTGTGTGCCTCCCATCGAGCGAGTGGGGGAGGTAGGGGGGAGTCAGTGGGCTCGTGCATGCAATCAAGCCGCCGAGCCTACACACGCCCGCAGCTCGCAATACCACACGCATTGCACGCACCAGGAGTAGGTGCCGTCCGACTTGCATTTGTAGCCGTTCTGGGTGCCGGTCTTAAGCGAGACGGACACTCGGCCACCCGTGCAAGAGATGTCAGCGCAGTTAGTGAAAAACCCTTGGCAGAACGTGGACTGGCCGCCTGGGCAGGTCGGCAGATTCTGTAGGAGCTGGCGGCGAGCCATTGAAAGGAAGCCAGACGCAGTTGATGCCTTGCGAGCAGAGGCGCCGTGAGGAGCGGTCAGGGCGACGACGCACACGAGTAGTGCCGCGAGGGCCAGGGCCGGCGCCGTTGCGAGCCGCTGTCGCGCCATGGTGCTATTTGGAGTGGCTGCCTCGACCGAAGAGTCACCGAATGAGCGCGGTTGAGCGCGCAAGTGGCAGACTGTAAAGCTGCTAGCAGGCTGCTGCGTGCGTGAAGTTGCGAGGTAAGCGCGAATAGGCGCGAAGCAGTGTCGTGGTTTGTCGTTTGTGGTAGGTCCTGCTGATGAGGGCGCCAAGCAAGCGATGGTCGCTAGGCTGCACCGAGCTTGTTGTCGATCCCCGTGGAGGAGCTTGTTATATTGGGGTGCCGGGGCGCTGCCGTGAGGGGGGCGTTTCCGATGCCCCGGGTCGGACTGGGTCGGAGCCAAACAGGCCGGAGCCAGCCGAAGGGCCGGTGGGGCGGATGGGGACCCGTTTGTTTGTTGTCCGACTACGACGGCAGCGGCGCCGTCGGCAGACACGAAGGATTATTTCAACTGCTATTCTTGTGAAATGATTGCAACAGATTGAATGTTTTGCGTATGACGTAATCAGGGGACCGACAGCAGTACGACACAGGACTGACTGCTGCGTGTCACGGAGTACACGGAGCCTGGGTGGAAGGCGACTCGAGTGTATTGCTACTGAAGTTTTTTTGGGCTGAGCCCCCCCCAGCGAAGCGTTCCAGGGGGGGGCGAAGCCCCCCCACAACACCCCGGTCCGTGCGTGCGTTCAGGGGTTCCCCTGCGTGCGTTCGTGGCTGGCTTCGTCGGCAAACAGTATCATACTGGCACAAACCGCGACTGCCACGTATTAGGATTTGTTATTGCTATTGCATGTAAATAGGTGGCAGGGAAAATTCGGGCGGAGCGAGAAGTGCCTTCGCGCGTCCATGGACAATTGACTTTAGCGAGGTCGCGAGGATAGTCACCTACGCCCGCGTTTATAGGGTCTATGAAGCAAACGATATTGATGGCAAGCAACGCAGGGAACTAACGCGCCAGTTTATGGCAACTTGCGGAGCCATGTCTGTCGCCCCTCCTGAAATGCCGAGGAGCCCCGAGGTCGCTCCCACCCCGCGCCTAGCCCGAGGAATGTCGGGCATCGGGGACGTCTGCAGTGCGGTAGAGGGCTACAAAATGCTTGGACTTGGTGGCAAGGGGGCCCTTGGCTCGCGTGGATGCGGGCGTGTGACGGCGTGTGGGATTCAGACACGCGTGCCTTGCGCTAACAGAGTCTTAAGCCCTGAGGTGGATCATCGTCGGCACGGGTCAAAAGTTCATCCGCTTGAAGTAGCCACCCAGCCTGTGAACGTATTGGGGCTCAGCCCATTTTCCAGCTGTACAAAGCTGACACCCCTTGCCACGCTGAGCACAGCGTCGCCTTAAATATAAGCATGATTGCGTATAATGCTTGTATGACCTATTCCTAAGCTGCACGCACGCTGTGACGCCCAGGGTTGCGCGTCGTCGTTGAAAGCAAGTGAGGCCAGGGTCGTGATGACACTGCCGGGAAGGGGGCTGCTGCTGCTCGTGCGCGCGCTGTTCACGAAGCTAGCCGTCGATCCATGTACAGCCGTGCGGGGCGACACGTGGACAGGACGCACGCACGCACGCGTGCGTCCTGCCACGCGTCGCCTCGCACGTCGCATGCAGCGCCGCGTATTTGACTCGTAGGCAATCATACACCGTAGTGTTACGCTTGATCGGTGATACCGGATTGGTGAAAATCACCAATTTGGTGGCAGAGAACAATGTGGACTGGGTATGGGGGCCCTGGGGGCTGGCTCTCCCATAGAAGCCATCGCCAAATCGGTCCAAATCGGTCCAAAGAGGCTGGTAGGCTGCAGCGGCCGTGTTTCGGGCCCGGGTCAGAAGTCTTTCCACAGCTGTAACATGTGAAGTCGGTGCTGTTGGGTGCCTAATCCCAGACCCCAGCAGTATGGCCATCGCCATTCGCCAATTCCAAAATCACCAATCGAGCGTAACACTACGGCATGCCGAGATCCATGCATACGCCAAAGCGTTAGATGGTTGGTGGGTAGCAGCCCAGTAGATGCATGCTGCTACATAACAAGTGGCCCCCACCTAGGTGGGCAACGTCCGAAGCGACCTTGCGCCCAGACCAGTGATGCAGCCCCGCGGGTGAGCAAGCCGCAGTCAGGACTACACAGCGAAGCCCAGGAGGCGAAACAACAGCCGAGGCCATTGCCGTAACGATGCTGCTACACAAAAAGACTGAGCGAAACGATAAATGCGTGGCATGTGCGTGGATGTGTGGAAGTGCATGCATGGGAGCCAGCAGGGCAAAGGCGTGGGAACGGTCGGGCGGCCCATGCGCCGCCGGCAGCCCACCGTGGGGGGGATGGTGCTAGCTCGCTCGCCCTGAACATTGTTGGCCGTGCCAGCCTGAAGTCTGCTGAACGCGCCGCGGCGAGCTACACGCACGCATGCCACGCCGGCGTACGACATGCGATGACACGTACGCTGCTCGCTCCGTCGTCACCACAACAGTTGTTTTCCCACGCGCACGCACCCCGCGCATTCAGCAGGAACCAGTAGCTCCAAACCCTGTTGTCAAGAGGCCAGCTTCGCGTGCGCCACGCACCGCGACAAGCCGTACACAAACAAAGCAGCAGTACGCCCACGCACCCGCCTGCCGCTGGGCCCTCGGCGGGCTCCTCCAGTCCTCCTCTCCTCCTCCTGCGTCATACCTTCCAAAGGCTAACAAGCTGTTGGGATCCAAGTACGGTATCAGCGCTGTTGGAATCCACCGTGTCGGCCGGCGGCGGCTGATGACACGTGTCGTAGTCCGACCGCCGGACCCCAACAGGGCCCTGCTGGCTCTCAGCAGTGACCGTCCAGGCCCCACCCTGGGACAGTCCCGGCCCCGTGACCGAGGCTCCCCGGGCCTTCCAGCGCCAAGCCGCGAGAGAGGCCACGACGTCTCTGCCGCCTGTTGGCATTGTTCGCGCGAGGGCAGCGTTGTAGCCCTGTCCGAGTCGCCTCATACGCGCGCCGATGTCGGCCAGCAGCAGTCTCGGTCGCAGTGGTCTGACAGCGCGCTGTGTAGGGCCTATGGCGCACAAATATTTACTGGGTTTTAGGACCAAACGCTCCTTAACTCGGAAGGAGTACTGAAGCAGCAGTGTTTGCCGGAAGCCTCCAGCAGCACGAAGCAGTACACAATTCCCTCCAGCCACGTACGCTGCTGCGCGTGTTAGTTCTGGCTCTCTCTAGCGTGTAGCTCCTTCAAACATCATCACCGAGACAGCAAGCGTATCGATATATGACAAGCCCCTGCACCGCTGAGGGCGTGCGCGACTTGCCGACAAGGCGCGAGCGAGCTAATGTCGGTTAGATGTAGTGGCTTCCGGCTGACAGAACGCCAGAGGTGACACATCGAAATGATACAACGTCGCTGGCTTGTATGTAGTATAGCTGCGGCGCTTGAAGACTGCCATTCCCCGCCAAGAGAGCCAGACCAGCAGTGCGAAGACGGAATGTACATCTGCGCAGTGTGCGTGGCCCAAACTTTGAGCGCGCAGTCGCTGAGGTGTTCGGCATGCTGGCGCTTTGCGTGGCTCCATGCTACCATAAAGCCCTGGATGGTTATCTGTGGCGTGTGCGTATTCACACAGGGTTGAGGCGACGTGTGCCGGCCCCGCCCCCATCCACCTACCCCTCCCCGGCTTCCTCCTCTCCCCTGATCCCCCCCCATGGCCGGGGTCGCAACCGCGTCCGGGACGTGAGATTGCGTCTATGGGATTGTACGGACTCTAATTCGCTATGCGGCCCAAGGAAATGTTATCGCTGCGGCGTGTTGCCGTATTTAATGTGACCGACGGACGACGACTTGAAGCGGCGCTGAAGTGCACACTCACGCGCCAAAGTGGCGCGGTCCCGGAAACCGTGTTGGCAGTGTGAGGGCTCAGCCAGTCGCGCTACGAGCCAAGTTTGGAGTCAGGGGCAGATGAATTGATGAAGCGTGCGCACTAAGTGGCATGGGGTGGGCCGGGGCGAAGTATGGAACAGGCCAGGGCAGAGCGGGGCGGAGCACAGCATGTTCGTGGCAGGCTGGGGCCTGGGGCGAATGGGAGCGGCGGCATGTCAGTCTCTGGCACGATAGGGCGGGAGGACAATACATAGCTTTGGTCGATATATACCGGTAGCTGGACCGTAAGCCGGCAACACCGTAATGCGCTTAAGCAAATAAGAAGTGAGCCAGTTACATCGGTCTAAGCAAGAGGGAGGCTTAACCCTTGCCAGATCGGGCCCAAAACGAGCCAAAACCGCTGGCGGTGACTGAGGAGGGGGCGGGGATGGTGCTAGCTCGCTCGCCCTGAACATTGTTGGCCGTGCCAGCCTGAAGTCTGCTGAACGCGCCGCGGCGAGCGACACGCGCGCACGCCACGCCGGCGTACGACATGCGATGACACGCTGCTCGCTCCGTCGTCACCACAACAGTTGTTTTCCCACGCGCACGCACCCCGTGCGTTCAGCAGGAACCAGTAGCTCCAAACCCTGTTTGGAGGCCTACTAGCCCAAGGCCCAGAGTAGGCTGTCGGCGTTGCAGGTGGCACGCCCCTGAGGTCTAGAGCAGGGTGTTCGTACTAGTTCCAGTACGCTTTCGCTGGCTCGCGAACTGCGTCAGCAGGTCCCTCCTGTAACCAATGCAATCTCCAAACCCTGTTGTCAAGAGGCCAGCTTCGCGTGCGCCACGCACCGCGACAAGCCGTACACAAACAAAGCAGCAGTACGCCCACGCACCCGCCTGCCGCTGGGCCCTCGGCGGGCTCCTCCAGTCCTCCTCTCCTCCTCCTGCGTCATACCTTCCAAAGGCTAACAAGCTGTTGGGATCCAAGTACGGTATCAGCGCTGTTGGAATCCACCGTGTCGGCCGGCGGCGGCTGATGACACGTGTCGTAGTCCGACCGCCGGACCCCAACAGGGCCCTGCTGGCTCTCAGCAGTGACCGTCCAGGCCCCACCCTGGGACAGTCCCGGCCCCGTGACCGAGGCTCCCCGGGCCTTCCAGCGCCAAGCCGCGAGAGAGGCCACGACGTCTCTGCCGCCTGTTGGCATTGTTCGCGCGAGGGCAGCGTTGTAGCCCTGTCCGAGTCGCCTCATACGCGCGCCGATGTCGGCCAGCAGCAGTCTCGGTCGCAGTGGTCTGACAGCGCGCTGTGTAGGGCCTATGGCGCACAAATATTTACTGGGTTTTAGGACCAAACGCTCCTTGACTCGGAAGGAGTACTGAAGCAGCAGCGTTTGCCGGAAGCCTCCAGCAGCACGAAGCAGTACACGATTCCCTCCAGCCACGTACGCTGCTGCGTTAGTTCTGGCTCTCTCTAGCGTGTAGCTCCTTCAAACATCATCACCGAGACATCAAGCGTATCGATACATGACAAGCCCCTGTACCGCTGAGGGCGTGCGCGACTTGCCGACAAGGCGCGAGCGAGCTAATGTCGGTTAGATGTAGTGCCTTCCGGCTGACAGGACGCCAGAGGTGACATATCGAAATGATACAACGTCGCTGGCTTGTATGCAGTATAGCTGCGGCGCTTGAAGACTGCCATTCCCCGCCAAGAGAGCCAGACCAGTGCGAAGACGGAATGTACATCTGCGCAGTGTGCGTGGCCCAAACTTTAAGCCCCACCAACCCCTGAAAGCTTCTACGTTTTCGGCCGAAAAAGGGCAAATTTCTCCGCGGTAGAAGGAAGATACAGGCACTGGGCGAGGGGGGGCGACAACGTGCGTGGTGGTGACCACGTTCTTAAACCGCCCTGGAACTGTACGTAGGCAGCACCGGCAGCATCGTAGGGTGCGTCGCCGCCGCTGTGCGTGTACATGTGGGCGTGCGGCATGGCGAACAGCAGGCCGCAGGTCGCATCAATCAGGGGCACCCCAGTGGGGGCACCCCATTGGGGGCACCCCTGCCTGGCATCAGGGGTGCCTGGCATCAATCCACAGCAGAGAGCAAGGCAGGACGCGCCGCCACCCGCTGTGGCATGGAGCTGGCAGGCGGGGGCTGGCAAGCCCCAATGCATCTGGGGGTGGGGTGTATGGGGGGAGGTGGCGTTGCGCGCCTCGCCACGTGCACGGTGCGCCCTAGCTGCCATGCATGATATATGTTACAGCTGTGGGCCTGCCTCCGACCCGGGCCCGACACACGGCCTCTGCAGCCTACCAGTCTCTGGACTGGCGAGAGCGCCCACAAAAGCAGCGCTAGAAACCCAAGCCCACGGCTGACCTGCCCTGCCCGCGCACAGCAAGCCTAGCCACGAAACGAGAAACGCCTCCCTGTGCTCTCCTGAGCCCACACACAGGACCAGGCGGTGTGGAGACAGCCCGCGCATCGAAAGCCTCAAACAAAACCCCCGACAAGAGACAACCCGAAGACGAGCGACCCACGCTCCCCTGGGGGCTACCTACGCCTGGGAGCGCACACGTCACCCTATGCTACTCATCAGTAGGCCACACATAGCAAGAGGGGCAGGGCCGGCGAGAACGCTCAAAGCCGCCGCACCTAGCCGCCAAGGCTACAGCCCAAGCCACCACCTCAATCGAGTCACCGCAGAGGAGACAAGCACGCAACCTAGCGCCTACCCGCCACCACGCACAAGGGATGATGAGGCACGCGTGCAGGCGTCGAGTGGCTGCTGGTAAGGGATTGTGCCACTCCCCCTGGTTGGCGTGGATGCCGCAGGGGCGCACCGAGGGCGGAAGAATGCTGCCAGTGAGGGCACGAGTGAGCGAGGGGCGGTTGGAGGCACAGCATGGGGAACACGCCCGGTTCGAACCCGGACCTGTCCCTTTCCGGTCTATCAACTGTATATGGTATAAGAAGCTAATAAAATCATGCTAAGCTGGTTTACCGTGCCGAAATCGCCAGAGCCAGGGACCAGAAATTACAAATGTCGGTCCCTCAGGCCTCGTGCAAGTACAATAGGCTTTATTGAATTGAATTGTCTGCAGAATAGTCAGTTGACGGCAACTATTGCGGGGACGTTTGGGGCTCTCTACATTCAGCGATGTGCAGTCAAAGTCGCGAGAGTCGCCGAAACACCATAATACCGAGTCATACAAGCTTCTTGTGTCATATAGCATAGTGAGTCAGGGGACCTAACCTGCCTGCCTGCCTGCCTGCGAGCTTGCAGAGCTTGTGAAGGCCACCTAAGGAACCAGCTGCGCGCAACAACGGCCAAGTGTTGGCTTTCATTATTTTTTGACTGATAAGTGTGTGTAGTGACGGGTAAAAAACTGGGCGCGGCATATGATTGCGGATTACAAGAAGGGGACAGTGTAAACACCGTCGTGGCACAGGGGAACCACCATATTGTCCTGGAAATATGCGTCCAAATATCCCGCCTATCCGGCGAAATCGTAGACGTATTTTAGGGTATGGCACGGCCCATTTACGCTGTCACGGCTCCTGGCAACCTCAATTCTACTTTTTTGGGGATTTTGGTGTCAGCTTTGTACAGCTGGAAAATGGGCTGAGCCCCAATAAAGTCACGGGGTGGGACGGTGGGTGGCTGGCTGGCGCAAGCCAGCCCCCGGCCCCCGGCTTCCATCTTGTACGGGGCCCCCCGCGTTGACCAGCAAGCAAGCAGCGAGGTCGCCAAACAGTCTAGCTATCCTTCTTGAGCGATGTTAGAGCCTTGTAGAAGCCTAGCAAGCACCCGCGCGCTCGCTTTCACGTGCAACTCGCAACATCCGCAAGTCGCGACCGAAGCTCAGGTTCTGCTGCCCCAAACAGCTTTTTCTATGCACCCTGATAGCAATATGGTACTCGTGGGTGAGTCTCGGTCGCTCTCTTGCCGATTCCAACCTGTCGAGAAGCAAGCGGACGGCTTCAGGAGCGCTACCGGCTCGCTGGCGAATTAGAACATATTCTGGTGCCCAAATACAACATCCTTCGGCTGGCCGGTGCTGCTCTAGGGCTCTTGGCGCGCATTTGGCGGGAAATGCAAGCGAGAGCCGTTCCTCCGCGTTTGCTTCTAGAGCGCCGCGCTAACAGATGCTCAAGGCGAAACCCACGCGCTGGCTAGGAGGGTGGGCCGGGCGGGCGCTGTCCCGGGCAGGGGCCCTTGCGGTCTTGCACCGGCGGGGCGGAACACGCGTGTGCGTGCACACGCCCAGAACGCGCGCCTGTGCACTTCCTGGCTTAGCCATCACGCGCACGAATCCACCATTAGGAAATCTCATGATCCCCCGCTGCTGTAGTGTCAGGGCGGCTGGCCGGGGCCCAGCAAAGGCGCAGCAGGAAACCGGCGGGGCGGAGCTGGGGGTGTAGGTGCCACGGCGCGGTGGCGCGCGGGCTGTGTGTCCTGGCCACCGTCCACACACACGCCACGCAGCCCCACTTATGCTCCAAAGCATGGTGCATGTATAGACTCACGGCAATTTTGCGGGGAGGGGAGGGGAGGGGGAAGAGGGGAGGAGAGGCCGGGCCGGGCTGTGCCCGGGGTGAAAGCACAGGGCCAGGGCATGGTGGGCGGTGGAGACCACATGCAATACCCCATTGACGGGTGCGGGCCACGGTGTCGCGGTACGGCACAAATGACGGGCGTAGCTTGGCATGGCGAGCTACGCGACCGGGGGCCAAGGCCGGCAAGGATGCGGCGAGAGCAAGGATGCGGCGGTGGATCGACAGGGTGTCAGGAGCGGAGGCAGTGCGGCAGAAGGGAAGGCGGTGGGTGGCAGCGCAACGAGGGCGCGGGGGAAACGGGCGGCAGAACGGTTTTAACGGCAGCCGGCAGGGACGCGGGGAGCAGTGGGGCCTGCCGGCAAAAGAGGGAGAGCAGAGCAGCGGCTAGTCGGTGAGACGCCGGCATGAGGACACAGCGGCGTGAGGTGGAAGGGTGGAGCGGCGGCCAGGGGTGACGAGGCCGGGGAGTGTTTGTGAGGGCGATAGGGGCGCCAGGGGTGAGGCGGGGCGACAGAGACGGCAAGCGTCCGAGCGGCAGGGGCGGGGGCGGCGGCACGGCGGAAGAGTGGCGGAACTGCGGTGCGGCCGAGGGGGCGGCGCTCGGCAGGGCAGCGGCTCGGTGGTAGAGGCAGAACGGCAGTGGCGGCAGAGCAGCCGTACGTTTGATGCAGGTGGCACGGCGGAAGCGAGGAGCGGCGGCAGGAGTAAGAGAGGCAATAGCGACAGAGCAGGAGTGGGAGCGGCAGTACGCAGGGGTGGTGGGCGGCAGAGCAGCGGGGCGGGGGAGTGGCAGGGCAGTGGGGGGCGGAGCAGCGGAGTAGCAGGGCGGCAGCAGTGGCAGCGACAAAACGGTTGAGCGAGGAAGCGTGGAATGGTAGCTCCGAACCAGGACGAGGCGGCGCCCAGGGGGGGGGGGAGCGGGGTGACGGCGGGTTGTGTGGCGCCAGTTCCCCCGCGCCCTCGTTGCGCTGCCACCCACCGCCTTCCCGTCTGCCGCACTGCCTCCGCTCCTGACACCCTGTCGATCCACCGCCGCATCCTTGCTCTCGCCGCATCCTTGCCGGCCTTGGCCCCCGGTCGCGTAGCTCGCCATGCCAAGCTACGCCCGTCATTTGTGCCGTACCGCGACACCGTGGCCCGCACCCGTCAATGGGGTATTGCATGTGGTCTCCACCGCCCACCATGCCCTGGCCCTGTGCTTTCACCCCGGGCACAGCCCGGCCCGGCCTCTCCTCCCCTCTTCCCCCTTCCCTCCCCTCCCCGCAAAATTGCCGTGAGTCTATACATGCACCATGCTTTGGAGCATAAGTGGGGCTGCGTGGCGTGTGTGTGGACGGTGGCCAGGACACACAGCCCGCGCGCCACCGCGCCGTGGCACCTACACCCCCAGCTCCGCCCCGCCGGTTTCCTGCTGCGCCTTTGCTGGGCCCCGGCCAGCCGCCCTGACACTACAGCAGCGGGGGATCATGAGATTTCCTAATGGTGGATTCGTGCGCGTGATGGCTAAGCCAGGAAGTGCACAGGCGCGCGTTCTGGGCGTGTGCACGCACACGCGTGTTCCGCCCCGCCGGTGCAAGACCGCAAGGGCCCCTGCCCGGGACAGCGCCCGCCCGGCCCACCCTCCTAGCCAGCGCGTGGGTTTCGCCTTGAGCATCTGTTAGCGCGGCGCTCTAGAAGCAAACGCGGAGGAACGGCTCTCGCTTGCATTTCCCGCCAAATGCGCGCCAAGAGCCCTAGAGCAGCACCGGCCAGCCGAAGGATGTTGTATTTGGGCACCAGAATATGTTCTAATTCGCCAGCGAGCCGGTAGCGCTCCTGAAGCCGTCCGCTTGCTTCTCGACAGGTTGGAATCGGCAAGAGAGCGACCGAGACTCACCCACGAGTACCATATTGCTATCAGGGTGCATAGAAAAAGCTGTTTGGGGCAGCAGAACCTGAGCTTCGGTCGCGACTTGCGGATGTTGCGAGTTGCATGTGAAAGCGAGAGCGCGCGGGTGCTTGCTAGGCTTCTACAAGGCTCTAACATCGCTCAAGAAGGATTGCTAGACTGTTTGGCGACCTCGCTGCTTGCTTGCTGGTCAACGCGGGGGGCCCCGTACAAGATGGAAGCCGGGGGCCGGGGGCTGGCTTGCGCGGCTGGCTGCTTCAACGGAATGAGCGGAAGGCCCATGCGGATAACGCGCAGTTTGGGTCTAAGGACTCGGCCAGCACAAGGCACGCGTGTACGAACAGTGCGAACCCCACACGCCACCCACGCGAGTCAGGGGTCTCCTTGCTGCCAATCCCAACACTTGTAGCCCTCTACCGCGCTCCAGACCTCCCCGATGCCCGACACTCCTCGGGCTAGGCGCAGGGTGGGAGCGACCTCGGGGCTCATCGGCTTACAGGAGGGGCGATAGACATGGCTCCGCAAGTTGCCACAAACTCACGCTTTTATTCCCCCCGTTGCTTGCCGCCAGCAAAGCTTGCTTTATAGGCCCTACAAACGCGGGCTTTTGTGACTATCCTCATGACCTGCTGTCAACATAGTTCGAGTCATAGGCCCTATAAACGTGGGCGTAGGTGACTATCCTCGCGGCCTCGCTGAAGTCAATTGTCCAAGGACGCGCGAAGGCATTTCTCTCACCGACCTCACCTGCCGCATATTTACATTCAATAGGCAATAACAAATATTAATACATAGCAGTCGCGGTGTGTGCCAGTATGACACTTTTTGCCGGCGCAGCCAGCCACGCACGCACGCACGGACCGGGGTGTTTTGGCACGGTGTTTTGGGGGGGCTTTCCCCCCCCTTCGCTGGGGGGGCTCAGCCCATTTTTTTAGTCGTAGATGTTTTCAGGCCAACTTGGGGGGCCGAATGGTACGAGACGATTAGCCTTGCATGCTGATGTTTTTGGGCTGAGGCCCCCCAGCCCCGCCCCGACTTCCCAGGCGCCTCGACCCCCCCCCCCCGCTGGCGACATTCCACATGACTTTAGCGAGGTCGCGAGGATAGTCACCTACGCCCGCGTTTATAGGGTCTATGAAGCAAACGATATTGACGGCAAGCAACGCAGGGAACTAACGCGCCAGTTTATGGCAACTTGCGGAGCCATGTCTGTCGCCCCTCCTGAAATGCTTGCCGAGGTCGCTCCCACCCCGCGCCTAGCCCGAGGAATGTCGGGCATCGGGGACGTCTGCAGTGCGGTAGAGGGCTACAAATTGGACTTGGTGGCAAGGGGGCCCTTGACTCGCGTGGATGTGGCTGGGCGTGTGGGATTCAGGCACGCGTGCCTTGCTGACCGAGTCCTAAGCCCCGAGCTCGCGCATCGTCAGCATGGGCCCAACGCTCATTCCCTTGAAGCAGCCACCCACCCCGTGACTGTATTGGGGCTCAGCCCATTTTCCAGCTGTACAAAGCTGACACCCCTTGTTTTTACTTCGTTGTACCGAGCGCACTGAGATGCTTGAGTGAGAAGTGTGGTCGTGGCTTGTGGGGAGAGGTGGGGTCAGGGGAGACCAGACCAACCTGACTGACTGCCGCTAATGATGAGCGCACTCAACTCGAATTGAACCCCAGGGTAGTGTACAAGGCATTGCATGTCTGTTCAACTTACAAGGCTTTTGCAAAGGCTCTGGGCCCAGGGGTGTCTGGGCCTGACGTCAAAACTGAACGCTCAAGAAGATGCATGGGCATGATCAAGATGCAGTCTGCAGGCTTGGCACTATGTGTCGTGAGGCAAACCCGGTGGATGCGAATGTATAGAATGTATCAGCGTATGCACAACGGAGTCAATTATAGACATGTGGCAACCGTGGCTCATGGATCTGGAACCACCAGCACATCGTGGCTTGCAAGCTTCTCATTTTGACGTTGGAACATCACATATCATACGCTCACGCGCGTTCGAGGACATCGAGGCTTGTTCACACAAACACCCTACACCCTCCTGTGAAGGGGCTCACACGCCATGAGGCGACCACACCATCAGCTACCTAGGTTTGTCACGAGCCAACTCGTATACACCATAAATGTGCCTGACTAAACAGCAAAAAGCATCTTATGTACTGGCATTAGCAGCTTTCATGACACCTGTTGGGGTCGACGTGGCAAGCCGCCCTAAAGCAACCCAAAGCGAGCGAGCGAGCGAGCAAGCGAGAGCGTGTAGCGTGAGACACGTGTACCCGCTAGGAAGGTACGCTCGCTGGAGCTCCTTTGCTGTCGTTGTTGCCTAGTTTAGTTTAGTTTAGTTTAGTTTAGTTCATGGGTGGGTTGCCGTCGCAGAAGTATCCGTTGACGGACATGTGGACCGCCAGGAAGACGCCCACAGGGGTGGTGCCGCTGCTGCAGGTGAGCGGCACGTTAAAGGTGCCGGTGTTGGGCACAGTGACAGAGCCGGTGTTGACCTGTGGGTTGATGAAGGGAGGACATGGCGTGCGCAGCAGGTGAGAGACAGCGGTTGAAGTTAAGCAACGGTTGGACATGTGTTCGGCGGCGCGCGCGTGTTCGCAAATGCCCTGCAAAGGCTCCCCGAGGCCACACGCACTGCTGCTGGGCGGATGCGCTGGTGCATGCATGCCTGCTGGCACTACTGGCACTCACCGAGAGGACCTTCCAGGTGGTGCCGTATCCGAAGGGCGTGTTCACGTTGGTGGTCGTGTCAAAAGCCTTAAACTGGCCGGGGCTCCACACGGGCGGCGCCATGTAGGACTGGTACACCTGCAGCACGCTGCTCTGGACGTTGGCGCCTGGCGAGGGCGTGTAGAAGAGCATGGCGGAGGAGGACCTGGGGGGGGGGAGGGGGGCAAGGGGCGAACGGGTTGGCATACAGCCAGGGTTAAGTGTCATGGGCTCTCTCCAGTGTCAATGATATGATGCGCTGCCGCTGTCTTTGCAGCCGTACTGCCCATAATACCAGCAACGCCAAGTGCCTTGCCGCCTTCCTCTATCTTCCTCCTGCCCCAAACCACGTGTTTCACACGTCGCACCGCCTCACCCGTTGTTGGTCAGGAACTGGAACTGCAGGCGGCCGATGATGAAGCCCTTGTCGCCGATCTGGTTGAACGCGCAGCCGGCGCACATGTCAAAGTTGTAGACGTTGGTGGTGGAGACCTTGCCCGCGCTGGGCGCGAAGCGGAAGAAGCCGCCCCAGGCGTTGCCGGTGTCCAGGCGCGTGGACCAGTACACGTTGTTGGAGGGGTAGGGCGAGCCCAGTGCGATGTTGTCCATCTGCGTCTTCTGGGTGGCGGTGAAGGCGCTGAGTGTGGACTTGACTGTGTGTTGACAGAGGGAGTTGGGAGTTGGGGAGGGGAAGTGAGGAAAGCGGGGAAGGGTCACGGACATGCTCTAAAGGGTGTGACGGGCAGGGGATTTGTTTGCAGTACGGCAGAGGTAGCAGGGGTCAGCGGTTCGGGTCAACGATTATGGCGGCATGCGCACACAAGCGACAACATCATTTCGCCCACTTTGCATTCACATTTTAGCGCATGTCTGTAAGCGACGTTGCCACACACACTTGGGTCGTCTCGCGACGGCCATGGGCGTCGCAACCAGTGACTAGATTGGCAGCTAGCGGCACTGGGAAGGTGGAGGTCCAGCGAGATGCGCGCTACTCACGGGGGAAGGCCCAGGCGGTGTCGGTGCTGCAGCGGCAGTTGCTGCCGGGCAGTGCGGTGATCTCGTAGCGGTAGTACCACTTGCAGGTCAGGCAGTCGTAGTTGTCGGAGGGGGTGTCTGCACGAGTCGGGGGGATCAGGGGGCGGGGCAGGGGCAGTGTCCATTCATTGGCATCTGGGCCTTTGGGATAAACATTAATGATTTTATATGGAGGACGACATGGTAGCGCAATCGAGGCGGCGACGTTGCGACACACCCTGGCAGCCCCATGCACGTACGTGCACGCAACGAGGCCGAGAAATGGCAACAGCATGGCCCAGATCAGATCAGACCAGTTCGGGTCAGACCAGACCACACCAGACCCACCAATGCGCTGGACCATGATGTACTTGGAAACGGTGGTCAGGCTGCTATCTGCACGGGCGTCATGATGAAGGCACGTGTGCACATCACACGTCAGGGGGGGACCGGGTGAGCAGAGCGCGCGGCAAGTGTTGAGCGAAGCAGGCAGCAATGCAAGGCAAACGTGCGCGCGTGGCACAGCGGTGATTCAGCTCCGCATTGCTGCACCACTGCCCACCCTCCTCTTTGACCCACTCCCTTCCCCCAGCCTCTTCTCTCGCCTCCTGCCCGACCCTCTCGTCTCCCCCACCCGCCCATCCACATGCACCCTCCCCCGCACACGCCACGCATCTGCATATTCCGACACACACAATCCATCGTCACCCACCGGTGTAGCACGCCACGGAGACGGCGGTGCCGGCGGCCACGTCAGCGTTGAAGTACTGGTGCAGGTAGGGGTAGGCGGAGCCGGAGCCCCCCATGGTGGGATACTTGAAGAACGTGAACGGCGGGACACTTGCTGTGTAGCTTCCATCGGTCTTGACGTAAGTGCAGCCGGAATTGTCCAGGAAGTTCTTGGCAGTGCCGGGACCGAAGCCATTGGGGGGCTTGCTCTCGGTGAAGCAGGAGGGAATTGCGGAGCAGGAGCTGCAGTCGGCGTTGGGGATGCCGGTGCCGCTCATGACGCTGGAGGCGGGGCAGGAGGTGGGCGCGACACAGCTGGCGATGTTGGGCAGAGGCGGCGCGGGGGAGGGCGGCAGGGGAGAAGGCGGCAGAGGGCTGGGGGGAGCAGGGCTGGGAGGGTTGGGGGAAGGCGGGGCGGGCGAGGGGGGCGCGGGCGACGGAGGCTCGGGGGAAGGAGGGGCGGGCGACGGAGGCTCGGGGGAAGGAGGGGCGGGGCTGGGCGGCGCGGGTGACGGCGGCTCAGGCGACGGAGGAGCGGGCGAGGGAGGAGCGGGGGACGGAGGGGCCGGCGAGGGAGGAGCGGGCGAGGGAGGGGCCGGCGAGGGAGGGCTCGGGGGGTTACACGTGTTCGAGCCGGTCAGGGTGACCACAAGGTCGGAGCACGTGCCATCAGCGCCGCAAGAGCTGCCCTGACCACCGCAGCAGTTGTAGTTGGGGCTCGTGCCGCCGCTGTTCGTGCACACACTGTCACCATTTATTTGGCCGTCGTGGACTGCGAAACACATGGCGACATTCAGGAGTTGAGGGAATGGCTAGTTTCAAAGATCTAGCTAATCTAGCGAAGCGGCAGCTGTGGAGCCATGAAGCAACACGTGCGTGTTGATGCAATGAATACGGAACTTACCCTGCGGAATGGTGATGGTGGCGGGGACGACGCCGCCGGTGATGGGGAAGTTCATGGTCAGGACCGTGAAATCGTCGCATTTCAGGCCGCCGTTGGAAATTTTGTTTGAGTCGCAGGAGCTGATGCTGCAGGATCCGGGGACCAATCCGCAGCAAATCCAGCTGATGCCGGTCTTGCAGCCGGAAAAATCAACGGTAACCACCTGCACACCAAGCAGCAAGGGCGCAAAGGCTCGATCGATCGCCTCACACTCGCACAATGTGGCTCCTCAGGCGGCCGTTGGGTATGCGGGCGACACACACGCAGCTTTGCACTGATAACCCGCCAGCAATTTCCAATTCCAATATATCGTTCCAAATGCAAGGCTTCCGAAGGCACGCGACCCGTCATGAGCAGCCGACCAATGAACGTCCCACATAATCGAATGGGGGACTCACCACGTTGGTGGAGGTGGCCGAAACACAAGTGGCTGTAATGCAGGACGCCATCTCGCTGCAAGTCCTGCAGGTGTCCAGCAAGCGCCGCCCAAATAGCACATTAGCATCCGAGCCGCCGATGGCGCGAGACACGCCCAGGCGCCCGGCATCTGCGCCAGGAGCGACCAGCATGGCCGCGGCCGCGACCAGCAGCGCAACGGCTGCGAGTGTGGAGCGAGCCATTATGCAGCCCTATGTGCGCCGATGTGTCCAATGCGCTGGAAGGTGGGAAGGGAGGAAAAGTGTTCGAGAGGCGCTCAAAGACGTGAGTCGTCTGGGCGGCCAACTGCGCAGTCAACGAGGGGCAGATGACCTGCCGGGCTCGACTGTATTCAACGTCCCATATTGACAATGTATAAATAGTGGCGCTGCACACCGCGCATGGGAGTCGGGCACCTGCGGAGCCAGGGTGTACTATGCCGTAAAAAGTGTCGCAACAGTCTGTTGCACTTTCTGGTGGGGCTGTTGGACTTTCGGCGCGCTGTTGGACTTTTGTGAAAAGTCCAACACTTCCGCCTGCGGAATAACAACTAACGGCAGCAGTTGACGCCGCGCCAACTGTTTCTCTGTGCCTGTTTACTGCGCAGCACAATGGCTGGGGCGTGACCGACGGCGCTCCAGGAAGTAGGCAGCATCGCCCACCAGCAGGCATTACGGCCCACTGTGTGCGTGCCTTGCTCGCTTGCTGCAAGCACTTTGTCCCAACCGATATGCGATTAGGCATAGAATATATTTTATTCTATTACAGGGCTGAATGAAAGTATCCATGTTTCTGTCGAAGCAAGGGAAAATTCCAACGGGTCGGTTGACATCCTGTGACATGGTCGCGCGCGGCCACCGCCGGAGGCTGGCCGGGGTTTTCCTGCTTCCCGCACATGGCAGCCATTTTGGGCCACACACTGAGCCATGGCGACGCTGGGCGCTAGCATACACAGCACGCCTGGCGGAGCTGCCTCCCCGAACGCAAGCGGCGTCGTCGTCGTAGAACGTACTGTTGTGTGCGTGTCGGAACACGTACGGCATGCTGTCGTGCCGCCGGCGTCATGTCAGCAGAGCCAGAATCGCAACGGCCCGTAATTTATGCACGACAGATACGCCGTACATTAGCGAAGGCTTCGCTAGTGTGTTGGGCAGTCGAGGGGATGCCGGCGATTAGGGTTCGCTGCTGTCGGCGAGCGGGCTGCTGCTGGCGTAAGGTAGGGGTGGATAGGTTGGACCGTTTACAGCAGCGGGCGGCGCGGGGAACCCCTGGGCGGCATAGGATGGCGCGCGTACGCACTAATAAGGATATAGATTGCCCGGGCGAACAAAGGACACCGCCCATGGCTGGGTGCACTGGGTATGGGTGCACTACGTGATATGATTGCGCAGCGGCGGCACGAACTAACCAAGCTAGCGGCCGGGCCGCAGCAGCAGTGGGGAAAGAAAGAGAGAGAGAGAGAGAGAGAGAGAGAGAGAGAGAGAGAGAGAGAGAGAGAGAGAGAGAGAGAGAGAGAGAGAGAGAGAGAGAGAGAGAGAGAGAGAGAGAGAGAGAGAGAGAGAGAGAGAGAGAGAGAGCGCAGCAGGAGCCTTGGGAGGGCAGGTTTGGGGTGGGCTGCACGGCAAGCGAGCAGCATCAGGGGGGGCTGCGGCGCGGAAGTGTAGGGGATACGTCTGCCGCCCAGCCAGGATTGGGATGCTGTGCGGCCAGGATGCATGGGGAATCGGGGGGTTATGGGGATAGGTGCCGCGCTGCCAGGATGGGAGTGCCAGGGGGCAGGGGGCAGCATAAAAGACAAGGGGTGTCAGCTTCGTACAGCTGGAAAACGGGCCGAGGCGCTGAGCCCCAATACAGTCACGGGGTGGGTGGCTGTTTCAAGGGAATGAGCGGAAGGCCCATGCCGACGATGCGCGAGCTCGGGGCTTAGGACTCGGTCAGCACAAGGCATGCGTGTGTGAACCCCACACGCCACCCACTACACCCACGCGAGTCAGGGGTCTCCTTGCTGCCAAACCCAAACACTTGTAGCCCTCTACCGCGCTCCAGACCTCCCCGATGCCCGACACTCCTCGGGCTAGGCGCGGGGTGGGAGCGACCGCGGGGCTCGCTCCTCGGCATTTCAGGAGGGGCGACAGACATGGCTCCGCAAACCATGGCTGCCATCCTACCGCCTCCTGACCGTCAGGCCCCGACGCTCAGCACCCTTGCGACTGTTGCAGAGCCTAGGAGGGGTCTTATTAGCTCCATCAGATAGGGCTGTTGGAAAGCTCGCGAGACCGGCTGGGGGGGAATGCAGCTGGTGTGGGCTGCTAAATGCCCTGCCCCATGAGCACGTACGATTAGCCTGACGGATCTCAAGAAGGAACATGCCATTCAAGAGTTATATAAACGACAGCCACGTCAGCGTCGGCGCGCGGAGGAGAAACACTAGAAACACGACAGGAAACACGACAACAAATTCCAACTGCTAGTGCTCGACGCGGTGCTCGACTGAGCCCCCCTCCAGGCCCCCCTCGCCGCTGGCAACGCATTAAGTCCAGCTGGCTTAAACTTACCCTGTGCGAGCCACGAGTTCGATACAGTCGCGCTAGCCGAACAAGCAACGTTGAGATCCTCAGGCGAAAACACTCCAAAAAATACGACAGCTGCCGTGACACGCGGAAGTCCAACAGAGTTCTCGACAGAGTCAGCGCTCGATAGTGCCCCGTCGCCACGCAGCAGTCGACTATGCTATTGGTCCATGCACATTATGTAGCCAGCAAGCCTCCGCGCGATAGCGACTCACACAAAAGGAATCAAAATGTCAGAAGTAAGCGTTGCTTCTGCTGCGCCGTGACTGGAACTCAGTGGCAGCTCTTGTAAACATTAAGATATGTGTACTGTATCAACGTAGCTCGTTTTGGAGTCGCGGCCCCAAACGAGTGCTCGTAATTTCTCACACTGCGCATGATGAGCATGGCGGGAACCCGTGAAGCGCGGCCCTCGAAGCCACGAATGTGACATTGCGCCATAGCTACAAGCTCAATAAACTGCTACTATTGGCATGAGGTGACGCAACAGCCGCGGGAACGAGCGAGGGCGTCGTTCAACCCCAAGCGGAGAGCCCCGCAATGGGCGTCTGCCATGCCGACCTCATGGATTGGAAATGCCCGCTTGGCGACTTGGCGGGAGCGTGTTGGTGCCTGGCACGAGTGGATGGGCGGCAAGGCCACGGCTTTTTTGCGAGAGGCAGCGGCAGGTAGTGACGACGGTAGTGTCCCGGGGGGGGGGGGGGTCGGGGGATTTCTTAGCATGGGGTCTGGCACTTTCTTTCTTACCCACCACCACCCCTGTGCTAGCAATGACATCAAGGTCTGGTCGTTAGCTGTCGGCCTGGATGACCTCCGCCGTAACAGTGATCCGTTCTGAGCTGAGCTGACGAGATGATGAGGCTCGCAGCTGACCGGGAATGGGACGACCAGCCAAGGGCAATTACACTGCAGACAGCTCAAAACCGCAAGCCAGCGCGCGGCGCGCACGGCGCACGCCACGACACACACCACCGCCAACAGGAGATGCAAAGCGTGCGAGCGCAGCGCGCGCCAGCAGCGAACACCGAAACAAACAGCGGCAGCGATAACCGACACGAGGCCACACGACACACGGCGGCTTCGTCGGCCGACATGGCGCGGCGGCGGCGTGAGCATTGAGCAAGTTCACGGCCGGGGCGTGGAAGCAAGGCTAGCAAGGCAGGCAAGTTGAGCTTCCCTACGTCAGTGTTTTGGCCTGTGAACCCGCCCTTACCCCCCCTGGCTTGAGCACATAAGGGGCATAGTCTGTGAACCCCTGGGTAACCCCTCAGTAAGGTTAGGGGCCCCGGGGGGTTACTGGGGGCAGTTGGCTTCCAGGGCCTGTGGGGTTACCCTGGCCTGTCACCCTGCTGGCCACAGTACTTAACCCCTTGCGTGAACTACGTTTCATATCTGCCCTTCCCGGAACCCCCGGTAAATACTGACACTCCATGTATGGGTTCTGCGCTTGTACCCGCGTCGGGCCCAAAGTGAAACTGGCGGTCTGCTGGGCGGCCCCTTTCGTAGATGCTGCGCTAATTGGGCGGCCTAGCACGCTGCGAACGCACGAACTACACGACCCCATAGCTGGCACTGGTTGCGTTCAATACTAATGCGACATTGACTATATGAGTCGCTTAAAGCAATTAAGAATCCAAGGGCGAAGTGTTGCGGGGTAGTGTTGTCGTACGACGGCTGTGCCACGACACAGCACTGTGAAGACCAACAGGCGGCATCATCCGCTCGATCTGGGAAAGTCCAACAGGCCGCATGCCGCCTCGGGGGAGACGCTGTCGAATGAGTGTGTCGCGGGCTCCGGGCGTGCTGGGGTCCGTGCGCTGCCCGGAGTCGACATTCTGTGAATGCGCCCCAGCGCCTCTACACACTCACTTTCGTTCCCGCTTGTTGCCAGGCCATGCTTGTGCCCGCCCGCGCTCCTGCTTGCGCGCGCCGCTAATCGACGGCGCCGTGCTTTTCGCAACACATAATCCACACGCTTTGTTGTTTGCGCTGATGATGCTCTGACAGGACGAGGTGATTAGGCGCACAGCTGCCGTGCCGGGAACGACACCCGAACAAGGGGAACAAGTACAACAGCTCCGGGAAAGTCCAACAGGTCACTCGATTACTGCCGAACACCAGCGCTACTCGAGCTTAAGGGCAGTCAGAAACGATGTGACTACATATGAGCACCATGCGAAAAAGCTATCCAGCGTTCCAGCCGCAGCGGGGCACTGCGAAACGCGTTCGCGCCACGAGTTCGAACGAATGTCTTCGAGCAGCCTCCTGAGTTTTACCCTGTCAATGGCATCAGTATCAGAATCAGTTCATGAGTTCACCAGCACGCCTTACTCATAGCGGATTGGGCAACTAGGGTTCTTTCGGGCGACGTAGGCATGCCGGAGTTGCGAATGGTTCGGCAATTTCTCGTTCTGCCCACACATTTTACACAGCCACAGCAACGCATACCATTCCAATACTATTGGGCACAGCTGATCCGCCATGCCCGCGAGGCCCGCGCCTTTCGACTGTCACCTCAGCGCGGGAACAGTCGAATGGGCACTGGGACACAGGCTGCTCGCTTGCTATTTGTACAAGGCGATAGTGCCTCAGTTCAAAAGTCAGTGCATCAGGGCTGTCGACGTGCAAGGGAATGGCTATGGCAGTCTGCGAAGGAATGTGCAGGTGAAGGGTTTCAGCCAAGTGGGCTATGAGCTTGGCCAGCCCCGCTCGGGCAGCGCAATAGGCAGCATAGACCACAGGCTCATTAAGGCTTGCGACTCGGTGTGTCGCACTTTGCGGACTCGAATGCCGGTCACGTTTGACACATCCAAAGCGTGTGCATCAGCTGCGGAGCTCCCAGAAAGTGGCCACAAAACAAGAATATGCCGGCCCCTCTTTCCCACCACAACATCCGCATGCAAGAGCTGCCTAGCGGATGTGCATTGAATGGCGCGTCTGATTGTGGAGCGTAAATGGCTGAAGCCTTGTCGGGCAAGGGCTGTGTTCCTCACAGACGCACCCCTGGTTCCTCAGGTGTGTGTACCGGTATGCATCGCCGTAACCTACAGCCTCATTGTGTTGAGATACACGTAAGCTTCCTACATCCTAATCACACAGCGACGTGCAGCCAACCGCAAAGCGTTCCCTCCTCACCCAGACAAAGAGCACGCTCACACGTACCGTAATACACCAGCCCCGTCAGTCGGTCGACCTGGCTGCGCGATGCTAGCTGCACACGCCGGCCGCGCGCCCGCCTGCATACCGGCTTTATGCATACCCTACCCCACCCTGCCCCACCTCACCCAAGCCCACCGCCCCCTCACACCATCCCACACCGCTACCCCACGCGCGCCACTACCCCACGCCGCGACCCTTCCTGCCGCTCCCGCCCCATCAGTTGATCCGCCCCCGCTTCCGCGGCCGCGCAAGCGCCGCGTCCTCGTCGTCGCCGTTGGCGCGCGCCCGCAGCACCTGTGCGCCGCAGGCGTTGCACAGCAGCCGCATGCCCCGCGCGCCCACCGCCTGGTTGAAGCGCCGCCACTTGCTGGTCTCCAATTCGCCGCAGTACTCGCACTGCGGCGGCTGCGGCACGGTCTGCGTCTCGGTCGCCGTCTGCGTCTGCATGTGGGACAGGTGCCGGTGCGCCAGCGGCGGCGGTGGCAGCTGCGGCTGCGGCGGCCGCGGGCCCGCTTGCGGCTGCTGCCCGTCGCCGGCCGCCGCCGCCCCCCCGGCGCCCTCGCCGCCGCCCGACATCCAGCCCAGGGTAAGGAGCGCCTGCGCCGCCGTGACGCCCTCCTCCTCGTCCTGCTTGCCCGGCGGGAGCAGGCCCTCCCGCCGCGCCCCCTCCGCCTCTTCCTCCTCCTGGCTTTGCTGCTGTGGCTGATGCTGTTGCTGTTGGTGATTCAGCACTTCCTCTTCGGGGTCGGCATCGGGGTCAGCGGATGACAGGTGGTCATCTGTGGGGGTTTCATGGGGCGCCAGGAGCCAGGAGAGGAGACAGTGCCGTGAGAGATGCTGTCGCACAGCAGGCAGGGTATGCATGACGTGGATTGCTGCCCCAGCAAGGCCCATGCCGTCTGTGATTTGCAAGGTGGGCCCTGCCAGGTGGGGCGTATGGGCTGCGCATTAGGGCCCGGTACGGCCCGGCCAGCCCGACCTCCAAGCCCAGGTCTCCAGTCTCAAATCCAGTCTGCAAGGTTCTCACCTGAGCCCACACCCGTGTCGGTGGCGGCGTCCGTCCCCACGCCCACCGCCGCGACCGTCGGCCGGTGCCGGCACTGCACTCCAGCCGCGGCCTCCGCAGTGCCTCCCGCCGCTCCCGCTCCCGCTCCCGCTCCCGCCGCTGCCGCCGTCCCTGCAGCAGCCGCTCCGCCTGCCGCGGCCTCCCACACACCCGGGCCCGCCGCCGGCCCGGACGCGGCCCCGCGCGGCGTCGGCGGCTGCGCCGCCTGCAGTGCTCCCACCAGGTGCGATCGCACGCCCAGCAGGTGTGACCGCACACTGTCCAGCTGCAACCGTAGCGCCGCCGCCTCGGCGCGCGCGGCGGCCGTCGCCGCCTCCGCCGCCGCCAGCGCGGCATCGCGCCCCGCCAGCGCCTGCAGCGCCTCGCTCAGCTGGACCCGTAGCTCGGCCGCCTCAACGGCGGCAGCCGCGGCAGCGGCAAAGTTTAGTGCCACAGCCTCGTCGTCCACACCAGCCCCGGACACGGCCTCGTCCGCCGCCGCCGCCGCAGCAGCAGCAGCTTCTGCCGCGTCTGCCGCCGCCACGTCTGCCGCCACACCAGCGCTATTAGGTTTCGTCAGCGGCTCCGCCAGCGCTTCAGCAGCGGCATCGTCTGCCCCATCACGCGCGAGTTCCTTCGAGAATGCCCCCTGTTTCGCATCAAGCTCTACCAAAGGTCCCAGAGCCGGCGGCAACGTAGCGATCTGCGGTGCGTGCACCTCAGAGGGCGCTGCTGCCTCGCCAACCCAGCTTTTATGGTCATCGCGTCCGCCGTTTGCAGCGGCCGATGCAGCAGGCTGGGTGGGCTCCATTCTCATTTCGGTTGCTGATAGGCTGCGCCCATCAAGATCATCGCCAGAAGCATGCGAATCCTGCAACCGCTGGTAGGGAGGGAGAGGGGCGCGCCATCGGGGAAGTGCCACCGAGGTGCACCGAGGGACATGTGTTTGTGCCAGGTACCACTAGAGAACCCGCCGGTCCCATTCAGACTCAGCGGGCATGACAAGTTTGAAGGCCAAGCTAATAGCCATGGTCAAGGCGCGAACAGAAGGCGCGCGCAGGATGGTCGTCAGGATTCGCGCGAGGATCCCGACGCCGCCGCCGCACCTTCAGCCTGCCCCGGGGGCTTCCACACTAAATAAGGACACGAAGCAACCGGTGGCGAGTCCGGGGGCTGGCCAGAGGACAGGAGCGCTGTTCAAAGACGATTTTGGAGTCGTCGCAACCTTGCGCTTTCGAGGGCGTCTGTTAGTCGTGTCACCAGTTTACACAAAGTGCTACTTTTCAAGTGGCTTAGAGAAAGCTGGAGCTTGTTCTGTGCTTTGGCGCGGTGGTCGGCGCGAACTTGGACTTCAGGTCGGCAGTGTGCTAGGTTTCAGGATAATGATAGACTTTTCTTGAAGCATTATGTTGCTACTTGTAAACGTAATCAAGCTCGCATGCCATCCGGGATTGTCACAGTGCCCCCCTCGCCCCCCTGCTGCTTCCCGCGTCAGGCGGAATGCCATACACTTTGACCCGTGCCCTTCGCCACCATCTGCGTGTCCTTGCAATGGCCTTTCAAACCGGATGCCGCAATTGGGGGATGCCACTACCACAGCCTTCAACATGCCCATGCCCATGTCCAGTAATGCGCCCCACCCCTTCGAGCCGTGCTATGCCAGCGGCCCGGCGATACCCTCCTGCGATTCTTTTCCCGGTTGTGTACCGCATGCGGCCCGAGCAGGCGAACATCCGTGCGTCTGTCGTCCTAAAATATTGCTGTCCTACGTGTTCGGAGCATGTGTGCCCGGGACTCCGGGAGCGTGTTGACATGCCCCCCGGACTGACACCACGCCTTCACCAAATCGGCACTTATGGCACTGGAGTGGACGGGGATCTGCGCCATGGCGCCCTGATAGAAAGCGCTTCGAAGGCATCATCACAGCGTCTGTAACCCTCACCTCACGCCCACATAAATGCACAAGCCGCCTGGCCTGATGTCGCTTCGAGCCGAAGCACTCGCAAACCGTCACAACTTCAACCGGCATCCGGCAGGACCACGTACAAGCATCCTTGTCTGTCTCCGCCGCGCTCTGTGAACCTTCACTTGCCGTGGTGAGTGGCCGCAAACCGCTCACTCACACCACTTATTTGTGCCGCTCCTGTGTCCTGTTTGGTCGCGTATTCCGTGCGCGACGTCAGACGAAGCGTGACGTTTACCGTCAACCTCGCGTTTTTGCCCCATGCCTGTTCCATCAGTGACGTCGTATCGTCAAGGTCGAGTCTGATATGTCCGACCCCCAACCCGGTCGCCACCCTGCACCCGTCAGGTTTAGGTAGTCCATATGGAGGGGCTGCTTGCTTGCCCTGCCTGTGCAGCGCTGTGGTCTAATAACATCATCTCCTGCACACACCTCTGCCGGGTCTAGCAAACAACACTTCTGCGCATCAGTCACATCTGCTCTGGGGCCCCATGGTCACGTGCCTGTCTGCGGTCTATCTATAACCCAAGGCGCAGGAGCACGAGCACGCGTACTTGGTGGCTACACCACATCTCTGCCGGCGCGCTGAACCGCTCAAACTGGCGGCGCGCACGGAACCTCTCTCTCCCGTACGTCCGACCATGTTGACTGTCGCGCCTGACGTAGCGCCGTTGCGCAACAACCAATCAGTGCCCCTCACAACGGAATGTCGTTTAGCTCCTCTAACTCCCGCTGCAGCCTTGCGTTCTCCGCCAGCAGCCGGTCAATCTCCGCGTCCCGCGCCGCCACCTGCTCTTGCAGCCCGGCGGCGGCGCCGCCGCCGCCGCCTGCGCGCCCCGCCGCCGCCGCCTCCGCCGCCTCCAGACGGTTCATGGCTTCCGTCAGCGTAGCCGACAGTGCGTCCGCCTGCGCCTCTGACGTCTTGAGCTGCGCCCGCAGCTGCTCGAGCTCGGCGGCGCGCGCCGCCGCCGCCGCCGAGGCCTTGCGCGCCGCCGCCTCCGCCGCCTCGGCCCGCCGCCTCGCGGCGTCCAGCTCCTCCTGCAGCCGCGCGTTCTGGATCTTCATGTCCAGGAAACGCGCCTTGAAGTCCGCAACCGACGGCCGCGCGCCGCCGGCGCCCGCCGCTGCCGCGGCTGCCGCTGCCGCGGCGGCGGCGGCGGCGGTTGCAGACCCTGGGGCGGCGCCGTTGTTGTTGTTGTTGTTGTTGAAGGAGGCCACCCTCGGGATGCCGTCGACCGAGGTGCTGGGCGAGCGGTCGAAGATGCCGGTGGCGGTGGCGCCGCCGGCTGGCGGCGGCGCGCGCACCGACCCCATGCCTGGCAGCGCCAGCCCGCCGGCGGCGGCGGCGGCGGCGGCGGCGGCGGCGCCAGCCGCCCCCACCTGGTGCCGCGGCAACGACGGAATCCGCGCGGCGCCGGATGGGAGCGACGGCAGCAGCCCAGCGGCGCCGTCCGCGGCGCCCTCGCCTGGTGGCGCGGCGGACCGGGCGCGGCTCATGCCCGCGGCGGCGGCGGCAGCGGCCGCCGCTTCTGCGGCGGCGGACGCCGCCGCCTCCCTGGCCGCCAGGGAGGCGGTGCGCTGCCGCTTTGCAGGTGGCGCCGCGGCGGCGCCGCCAGGCCCTGGCGTGGCCCCATCGGCCGCCGCCGCTGCCGCTGCGCCCAGGGCTTCTCTCGAGGCGCGCTTGTTCGAGACCGCGCCTGTGGAAGGGTTACGTGGGCGGAGTGGCTCTGAAGCTACAGCCTCTGACATGGCGTTCGAGCCACTACTGGCGCTTTTTGAACTCGTCGCCTGTTGCCTGTTGCCGGGTCCTGACCCCACCCCCGGACCAGTAGTGCCGCCAGCCCACCGAGCCATCTATGCCCCCTTTGTACGGCACGCATCAGACCGCTCACGTTTCCGGCTGTTGGCGGCGGCGGCTGGCTTCTCCTCCTCCTCTTCCTCAGGCTTGGGCTGCAGGGGGAACGCCATCCATGCATGGGGTGTTGGTCAAAGGTCTGATTGGCAACATTCGGCGGCAGCCGCCATGCGTCGCCGCTGAAGGACCTCGTTGAAGGGAGCTAAGGACCTACAGGAGCTAAGGAGCTAACCCACTCCCACTCCAAGGTCCCGGGCTCTCGGCTGATCCCCACATCAGTAGACAGTCAGCAACAACATGTGGCACAGACCGCCAAGCCGCATGCAAAAGCCGCACCATGACATCACGGGTGCGGGGGGCAGCCCTACCTTGGGCAGCAGCGCCGTGTCAAGCACCGGCACCGCCGCCAGCGCCGCGGCGGCCCGCGCCGCCGCCGCCGTCAGCTCGGCATGCTGCCGCCCGTCCAGACCGCTGACGCTCACGCCGCCCGGCGGCGCCGCGGCAGTGATCTGCGGGAGGAGGAGCAGCGGGAGCAGCAGGAGCAGAGCAAGCGGTGCAGGCGCAGGGGGGCGGCAGTGTCAGCACCCTCATTGCGTTCTGACCGGGGCAATCAGGCTGTTGACCCGGCTGCCCCCTGCTGCACCGCCGGCCTTCATCACCTCTGCCTGCCCCCGCTGCACACACACACACACGCACACACACACACGCACACACACACACACACACACACACGCCGTTGCCTATGCATGCTGCACGCACGGTGTCGACCCTTCCTCTCCTTGTGCTTTCCTAACACACACACACACACACACGCACACACGCACACACACACACACACACACACACACACACACACACACACACACACACACACACACACACGCGCACACACACACGCACACACACACGCACACGCGCACACACGCACACGCGCACACACACACGCACACGCACACACACACACACGCACACACGCACACACGCACACGCGCACACGCGCACACACGCACACATACGCGCACACACACCTCTCCTATTTCAGCACACACGCGCCCGCCTACCTGCAGGCAGGCCGCCAGCTCCGCCACCGCCGGCGCCGCGTGCGCGAACGCACGCGCCACGTGCCGGCGCACGTGCCCGTGCGCCGGCATGCCCGCCGCCGCCTCGCCCAGCGCCGCCACGCCCAGCAGCAGGTCGCGCAGCTGCCCCGCCGCCTCCTCCTCAAAGCCCAGCGGCACGGGCGGCGGCAGCGGCGGCCCCCCAGCCCCGCCCTTGCTTGGCGAGCCTGTGCCAGTGCCTGTGCCGGTGCCTATGCCGCCGCTGACGCGAGGCGAGGCCGTGGGCATGGCGGCTCCGCCGCCGCCGCGGCGGCCGCCGCCGCCCGTGGCGCTGACGTGGGCTGCTTGTGCGACTGCGAGGCAGGCCTGCAGCGCGGCGCACATGAGGCCCAGGCCCTGGGCCGTCACGTCCACCAGCTCCGGCGCCTCCTCCGGCTCCGCCGTCCCCGCCCTCGTGCCCGGCTCGGCCCCTCCTGCTGCTGCCGCCGCCGCCGCCGCCGCCCCCTTGGCGGCGCCGCTGCCGGCCTTGCCACCGGAGGAGGGCCCGGCAGTCGCCGCCGCTTCTGGCTCCGGCTTGGCCGCCCCTGTCCCTGTCCCCGTCCCCGTCCCTGCCTCTGTCCCTCCTGCAGGACCTGATCCTGCCGCCGCCGCCGCCGCCGCCGCCTCCGCCGCCGCTGTCGACCCCTCCACCTCCATCTTCACCGCCACCGCCGCCCCATCCGCCGCCCCCGGCTCAGGCTTGACGCCCTCCCCGGCGGCGGCGGCGGCGGCGGCGGCGGCGCGCGCCGCCACGGCCGCCGCCACTGCGTCCGCGGTGTCAATGCCCGGCCCCGCCGCCAGCAGCGCCCGCAGGATGTCGTCACCCTGCTCCACGTCCACCGAGTCTCGCCGGTAGCGCACGCAGTCCTGCGGGTGCGGGGAATCCAGGGTTGCTGCAGTGTTTCGGACTGTGTGTGTGGCACTGACGGTTAGGGTCAGGAGGCGCAGAGCGAATACATTTCACTTGTCTCTGGTCTGCTTTCTGCATGTCGTTGCCGAAACCAGCTTGGTAACATATAGCAGCCAGCGACAGAAGCAGCACCAAACCACCACCGCCACCACGACACCAGCTCGCTCGCTCGCTTGCTCACCTCCACAACGTTCCGCAGCAGCCGCGCCGCCGCCGCCTGCACCGCGGCGTCCTCGTTCGTCAGCAGCGGCAGCAGGTGCGGCGCGCAGGCGGCCTGCGGGGTGGCAGCGGCAGCGGCGGTGGCAGTGGCGATCATGGTGGGTGGGGCGGGGCGGGGCGAGGAGGAGCAGTGACGCGGCAGGTAGTAAAACCCTGATATGTATCTACGGGAGCCGACGCACCACACGCACCACGGCACACTCAAGCACACACACTCCAGCACACACTCGGGCACCCACAGCGTCTACCGAGCAAAAGAATGGGGACTGAGGGACCCGACCTCGCGCCTTACCGCGCCCATTCACACAGCCCCAGGCGCTCCTCTCCGCTCTCCAAAACGCGGACACCACCCACCCTCACCTGCAGCGCGCCCAGCGCCGCCACCTCCTCCTCCGCGCTGTGCTCTCTGAACAGCTGCCCCACCATGCCCACCAGCTCCGCACTCAGCCCCTGGGCCATGGGGAAGGACGGCAGGTGCTGCAGCAGCCGCGACAGCAGCCCGCTCTCCACCAGCGACTGCCAAACCTGCGCGGCAGCAGCGCGGCAGCAGCAGCAGGAGCAGCAGCAGCAGCAGCGCGTGCGGCAGCGGGTGTGGTAGGAGAGGAGTGGGGGCAGGTGTGGCGTGAAGGAGCGTTTGGTTGGGTGGTTGGGTGATTGGGGGTGGTTGGACGAGTGTGGCTCGGCTACCTGATGCCCCCTGTATCATGTAACAGACACGGTCCATGAGCGGCCCCCTGGTATTGTACCGCCCTCCCTCCCCGATCGTCGAGTGTTCTCCGTTGTCAGCATAGGCCACGCTCTCCTCCTCGCTCTTTTGCATGGGTATGGTTTATTTGGGCTGGCATTTACAACCCCCCCAAAGGCCACTGTCCAAGCCCGCCCGGCCAAATATGGTGATGCGCGGTAGCTCCCACAGGCGGCTACGCTTCCCAGTTGCAGCGCAGTCATGTTCTTCGCAGTTTGTCCCTCACCGGGGCTGTTTACCCCCGTAACCCGCAGGCCACCCAGCCGCTGCGTAGCTGGCAACCCCGCCCCTTCCCCGCCTGCTGCCCCTCCCTGCCCCAGCCTCCCCGCCTGCTGCCCCTCCCTGCCCCGCCCCGCCCCGCCCCGCCCCGCCCCGCCCCGCCCCGCCCCGCCCCGCCCCGCCCGGGCCCCGCCCCGCCCGGGCCCCGCCCCGCCCGGGCCCCGCCCCGCCCAGGCCCCGCCTGCCGCCACCCGCCGCACCTTGTCGCTCTCCCGCGACACGTCCAGCACCACCGACAGGATGTCCAGCGACGCGTCCTGGATCTGGTCCCGAAGCGACCGGCCGCCCTCCACGCCCGCGTTGCCGCCGTCGCCGCCGCCGCCACGGCCGCCGCCGCCGCCTCCGGAGGCGCCGCCGCCCGAGCCGCCGCCCTTCTTTTTGGAGGCCCCGCCGCCGCCGGCCTTCTTGGGCTGTGGGCGGTATGCGGAGGAGAGGTAAGCTCGGGCAGGTGTGACGGGGTACCAGGGGCGTGTTCAACCACGATGCGGCCAGCCAGGCTCTCAAACGCTGCTGCTACACATGCGCCCGCGCCGCCGTCTGCCCTCACGCCCCCCCCCACCGCCTCTTCCCCTCCCCGCCTTGACTCATGCCAGTCCAAACAAACCCAACCTCCCTCCCCCCCTCCCCGCCCCCGCCCCTCCCGGCCCGGCCCCGCTCCCTCCACGCCACCCTCCCAAACCCCAAAGCCCTCCCCCCGTCACTGCCCCCGCCTCCCCTCCCCCCCTAGCTCTCCACTTCCTTTCGGGCATGGGTTTTTGGGCTGCAAACGACTACATCCCCCACCCCACACACACACACCACCACCACCACCACCACCCCCACCACCCCGCCCCCCGTCCCTCTCTCTCACCGGCTTGCGCGTGTCCGGGTCGCCGCCCAGCAGCGTGTTCACCAGCGCCACCGCGAAGTTGGGCAGCGCCACCACCGCCTCCGCCGCCGCCACGTCCAGTTGGACCAGCTCGTGCAGCGTCTGGCGGTGGGCGGGTGGGAGAGGTGGGTGGGTGGGTGGGAGAGGCGATGAGGGGTTTGCGAGGCGGGTGGGTGGGTGGATGGGGGTTCCATGCATGTTAAGTTAATGACGGGGGAGACTGCCCAGGCGTAATTGCGACGAAGCCAGCGGGGGGGGGAAGCTAACGGGGGGGTAGCCATCCATCGGATGGTGTTTATCAAATGGTTGGGAAGTGCCGATGTCCAGCGGAACAGCGGGTACATTACCGTTGGCTCCAGCGCCGTGTTCGCCGAGGCTGCGTTCCCGTTTGCTGGCGAGTATAGTAATCGGTATGTATGTCGAGTGAAAGGTAGCGCGCCCCTAAGCGGGCGGCTGGAAAAAGCAAGAAAAGGCGGCGAGACGGCGAGACGTGCGGTGCGAGAGACGCGCGATAGTTTGCTGAACGCCTTGCACCCATACGTACCTACGGAGCGGCGTGACAGTGCCACGCCGCAGGGAAACCCGAAGACGCGCCATGTGTGAGGGTGGCAAACAAAAAGAGGCAGGGACCGTTAAGGCGAGGGCGGCAAGGCAAAACAGAGAGAGGTCGCATGCGTGTGCACCTAAAAATAAAAGACACAAACATGCACGCGACCAAGACAGCGGACGGCATGGGAGCAACCGGATACGCGCACACACGCCGGCACGTACACGCACACCGACACGCGACTCGCAGTCGGACGCAACACAGGGGGCGTGGCGGGGCTCGCGAGAGCTCCCGCCACCACGCCAGACCCCATGGTACCCGCACGACGGGGACACACGCGGGCACCATGGGAAGGCGGGGGAACACACGCGCACGCACGCACGCACGCACACGCAACGCGGCTGCGAACGCCGGGGGCCTGGTGCCCGCTGCCTAGAACTTTGGCGCGGACTGAAAATGTTTTCCCACTAGCCCCTGAAGCTGCTGGTCCAGAGCGGTTCAATAGCACAGCCGCCACGGGAACGGAGCTCGGCCGTCGGTGTTGTCTGCGGCGCTGCAGTGGGCCGAGTGAACTCAAAGGCGTATGGGGCGGTGTGGCCGTCAAGCCTAACGCCCCGCAGCCAGTGAGAACCGCCACCCCAGCCGCCGTAGGCCGGCAGCTTCTTAGCGGGTGGTCGACGAGAGCCCGGGGACGACGCGGACCCCTCGGGTGAGCAAGGGGTGGTCGCGGGTCCGTGAGCTCGTGAGGGGTGGGGGGTTACACACACTAGAGTTAGAAGGAGGAGGCGTAGTCAAGTACACAGGGGGGCTACTGGTAAACAGTCCCGGTGAGAAACAAAATGCGAAGTGGGGCAGGGGCAGGGGACAGAAGGGCGACGACTGTGGCGCTAACATGAGGAGGGCGTGCTGCAATGTGTTGGGGGCAGGTGCGGCGGCGGCGGTCGCCTCCCCAAGCCTCCTAACCCCTTCCCCTCAGCCCCCCAGGGTTCTCTTGGTCGTTTTGGTTTCTGGAATGAACTATTCCCCCCCCCCCCACCCCATACCCCTTCTTCGGTCGCTTTGGTCTCTGTAATACACTACCCCTACCCACCCACCCGCCCACCCACCCACCCGCCCCACCATGAGCGCCTCCAGCTTCAGTCCCAGCTTGCCGCCCGGCCAGAAGGCGATGTAGGCGACGGAGGCGGGCACGCCGCTGTCGCGCAGCCGCGCCGCCAGGCCGCCGGGCGTGCCTGGCGTGAGGCCAGCGGTGGAGGCGGCGGCGCGCTTGACCAGCCTGGAGGCGAGCCTGGAGGGCGGGGGGCGGGGGGCGCCATGCATGTTAAATCAATGACGGGGGAGATGTAGACAGACGTTGCGTTGAGGGGGGGGTCCAGGCATTAGGGCTACGAGGAGGGGAAGGCGTAGCCAGGAACAGAAGTGATGTCGTTACCGATGTCCGGGGGCGGGTTGGGTGGTGGGCCACTTGAGGGTGGGCGATGAGGCGGGTGGGTGGGTTGAGTGGGGGTGGTGCAGTTCTAGCGCGCCGGTGATTGCCTCCGCCAAGCCCTCCTCCGCGCTCCCCCACCTCTCTCTCTCTCTCTCTCTCCGGCCCTTAACAACCGCCCCGCCCCTCCTCTCCCCGCCCCTACATTCCCACACCACCAGCCCAGCCCCACCACCAGCCCCACCACCAGCCACCAGCCCCACCACCAGCCACCAACCACCAACCACCAGCCCAGCCCCACCACCAGCCCCACCACCAGCCCCACCACTAGCCCAGCCCCACCACCAGCCCAGCCGCACCTGACATACGCGGACAGGCCCTGCAGCCCCAGCTCGGTCCGCATGGCCGGGAACACCGCTAGCTCGCTCATGGCCCGCAGCAGCCCCGCAGACAGGCAGTCCTCCGCCAGGGCGTCCGCCAGGCCGTCGTTGGGGCTGGCGCCGCCGCCGCCCGCGCCGCCGGCGGCGGAGTGGTAGGAGGGGTGCGCGGCGGCGGAGCCGCCGCCGGCTGCCGCCGCGGCGGAGGTTGAGTCGGCGGCGGCGAAGAGCTCATCCAGCAGCTCAAGGGCCACCTTGACCTGTTGGAGGTTCGGGTTTGGAGGGTTTCCCAAGAGCGTTTGTTTGGGGTTCATTTTGAGCTGCTGGTTAGCACAGGTAGCGGTCGTGCCTTGCTGTCCGTCTCCCCTCGCTCCTGCCGGTGCCCACCAAATGAAACCGCGACGCGCCCTGCCGGCGTGTGTACCGGTTCGCTCTCCCGGCCGCGGCGTGGCCATGCACGGTCGGCCACCCTCCACCCGACCCTCTCAACCCACCCCCGCCTACTTAACTCCGCTTCCTTGAGCTTGGTTTAGTTTGGGCTGGTAACCACAACCCCCCCCCGCCTTTGTTGAACTACCCCACCCACCCACCCATCCACCCACCGGCCTGCCCCCCCCCCCCACCGGCCCCCCTCACCTCCACTCCGTCGGGCCGGCCCTCAACCAGCACCCGCACCAGGCGTGCCGGCAGCGCCGTGTCAAACACACCCGGGCCCGGGTTGACACCCAGCGCGCCGTCGTAATCCCCCGGGCCGTCCCTCGAGCCCGGCAGCCGGCTGCCGCGCAGGCACCGCGCCAGCCTGTGTGCGCCGTGTGTGTGTGTGTGTGTGTGTGTGTGTGTGTGTGTGTGTGTGTGTGTGTGTGTGTGTGTGTGTGTGTGTGTGTGTGTGTGTGTGTGTGTGTGTGTGTGTTAGAGATCACAAGGGAGAGAATTGTGTGTGTGTATGTGTGTGTGTGTTGTATGCGGCAATGGCGGCGTCAGGAGCAGCCGCAAGTTGCATTTGAAGGCGCGTTGGGGGTACGCCGCATGTGGATTTGCCGTAGAAGGCGTGCGCACGCATGTGCTGCGCAAGTCTGCGCCCCCCCGTCCTTTTGGAGGCCTTCCCGCCCCCTGGGCCCCCTGGCCCTGGACTACCCAGCCCGGGCCCCCTCCCCGCTCCATGCTTAGGTGCCACCAAAACGTTCGGCGTCTTACCGGCCGACTGACTGACTGACTGACTGACTGGCTGACTGACTGGCCCACTGACTAACTGGTCAGCTGGCTGCCCCACCACCACCACCTGCCCACCCGCACCCACCATCACCCTCACCCACCAGCACCAGCACCACCACCCAGCACCCACCTCGGGTCGGTGGGCACGGCGCTGCAGCACAGCGCGGCGAAGCAGTTGGTCAGCGCCTGGCGCAGCGAGCGGTTGGGCAGCGACTGCTGCGCGGCCTGCGTGGGTGGGTGGGTGGGTGGGTGGGTGGGTGGGTGGGTGGGTGGGTGGGTGGGCGGGCGGGTTGCGAGGTTGGGGCGGGGCGGGTGGGAGCGTGAGTCAGAGGTGGGGACAAACGGGCGATCGGGCGACCGCACCCAAGCCCCATGCTGTGTATACCAGCCGGCCCTGACACTGACAGAGGACGTCACACCAACCTCTCATGAAGCCACCGTAGCCACATGAGTGGCAGCGTGGCCGAACCCAAGCTCGCGTCACGCCCTTTCCGCCAAAGCCTCAACCGCACAACCACACAACCCAGCACACAGCAGCCACATGCCCCGCCCCACCCCGCCCCCGCCCCCGCCCATGCCCACGCCCACGCCCCGCCCACGCCCCGCCCTCGCCCTTCCCACGCCCACGCCCACGCCCACGCCCCGCCCCACCCCACCCCTTCCCCCGCCCCGTCCCGCCCCACCCCGCCCTCCCCCTTTCCCCTTCCCCCGCCCACGCGCACGCCCACGCCCACGCCCACGCACCTGCAGCGGCCCTGCCACCAGCTCCGACTCGGCCCCCGCGCCGCCGGCTCCTCCTCCGGCCCCCAACAGCCCGTCATCCCCGCCAAGCGCTCCCGCTCCCGCTCCTGCTCCTCCTCCGCCGCCACCCATTCGCACGGGGATGCCGGGGCAGCCCTGGGGCCACACAAGCACCACCACGCGCGCCAGCAGCGAGGTGAGCGACTCAATGAGGTGGTCCAGGATGTAGTCGGGGAGGAACCTGGGGGAACGAAAGTCGAAGAGATGTTTTATTTTTATTACCGTACGATTGAATATTTAAAAGGGAAGCATGATGTTCATTTGGTGTGTGAGTGTGTGTCCTGGTGTTCCCGTGTCGGAGACAACATATGGCATTGCGAACCCAGGTCAGCATACGCTGGGGGGACCAAGATCCATGACTCAAGGCCTATCGAGCGCGCAGCGACCCACCCGCCTGGACGCGTAGGCGTATGTGTGTGGTGCCACCCGTGCCCAACGGGGGTTTCGTGCCGTCAAACCCACACGCCCCTCGAACCCCTCCTCCTCTCCTCCAGCACCCTGGTGATGACCTACCCGCCCAGCGGCTCCCAGCCCACTACCCCAGCTCTGCCCAGCCCGCCACCCACCCACTGTGACCACCCACCCTGCCCACCACCCAACCACCCTAACCACCCTGCCCACCACCCAACCACCCTAACCACCCAGCCCACCACCACCACCACAACCACAACCACAACCACAACCACCACCACCACCACCACCACCACCACCACCACCACCACCACCACCACCACCACCACCACCACCACCCCCACCGCCACCGGCACCACCACCGCCACCACCACCGCCGACCCACACTCACCACCACCGCCACCGCCACCACCACCGCCACCACCACCACCACCACCACCACCACCGCCACCACCACCGCCGACCCACACTCACCACCACCGCCACCGCCACCACCACCGCCACAACCACCACCGCCACCGCCACCACCACCGCCACCACCACCGCCGACCCACACTCACCACACCCAGGTCATGATGGCGGCCAGCAGCGGTGGCATGGAGATGGCCTTGTTGGCGGCGCCGGGCGCCAGCGCGCTGGTGGCGGCCGACACGGGGTCCGGCACCAGTCCCGCCAGCTGCTGCAGCTGCGCGTTGAGGGCCGTCACCTGCGTTTGGGCAGGTGGGTGGTTGTGGGTGTGTAGGGGGTTTGGGCGGGTGGGTGGTTGTGGGTGTGTAGGGGGTTTGGGCGGGTGGGTGGTTGTGGGTGTGTAGGGGGCTTGGGCGGGTGCAGGGGTGCGTGTGGATGCTGGGGCAGGAGGTGGAGGCAGGTGCGTTGGTGGTTGCGGGTGCGGCATGGCGAGCGTGCGTGCTTCCGCCCCTCTCCCTCCACCGCCCTCCCCCCGCCCCCTCCATTCCGCCATCCCACTACCTCCCCCCCCCCACACACACACACACATACACGCGCCCTGACGCGCCCAGCCCCCGCACCTTGCTGGTCCTCAGCGCCTGCACCACACCGCCGGGGGGCGTGGCCAGCACGTTGTACAGGGTCTTGGAGGCCAGCAGCTTGGACTCGGGCTCGGTGCCGGGGCTGGTGAGCAGCTCCAGGCACACGTCCACCACGTCCTTGGACACCAGCACCTGTGTGATGGGGTGAGGCGCGCGCGTGTGTGTGTGTGTGTATGCGTGCGTGTGTGTGTGTGTGTGTGTGTGTGTGTGTATGTGTGTGTGTGTGTGTGTGTGTGTGTGTGTGTGTGTGTGTGTGTGTGTGTGTGTGTGTGTGTGTGTGTGTGGCGGTGGGGGGGATTATGTGTGGGAGGGGGGGAGGGGGTTTAGTTCAGTTTATTTCACAGTGGAGGGGTGCAAGGATACCCAACTGCCAGCACCATTTCCGCAACCCCATCCCTAGCACCCACCCCACCCCACTCCCACCCCCACTCCCCCAAACAGACCTGCTGTTGTGCCAGGCTGGCGTAGCAGGTCAGTCCCATGAGCGTGTCGATCATCTGTGGGTGGGCGTGGGTGTGTGTGGATGTGGATGTGATGACGGGTTGAAGGAGGTGGAGGTGAGGGCGGGCTCAGCATCCGACATCATGACAACATCTGACAGGCAGGCACCAAACGATACACACACACACATGCTCCCCTTCCTCTCACGTGTGCGGCCCTCTTTGGACCACAGCGATGCCGCCCCACCCCTCTTTCCAGCCCATCACACCTACCCCGCCCCATCCCCCGGCCCACAACCCCGCCCCTTACGTGCCTTGTACAGCATGGCCCGGACCACGCGGTCGGGGTTGGGGTGGCGCAGGCTGTGGCGCAGAGTGGCCACGAAGGCGTCCACCACCCCCGCCTCCAGCGCCGCGGTCAGAATGACCTTGGCGCGCTCCGTGGTGGAGGACAGCGAGGCAAGCACCGCCACCGCCGAGGCTGTGTGCGTGTGCGTGTCGTTGGGAGGTCGCGTGCGGGCGGGGTGGGGGAGGGGGAGGGGCAGGGGGCAGGGGGAAGAGGGGAGGGGGGGCGTGTCACAGTAGTTGCGTTGGCGCTGGTGGTGGGCGGAGGAAAAGGGTGACGTCGGTTTAGGTGCGGGGGTGCTAGGGCGCAGGTGCGGTAGGCGCCCGGGGTGAGAGGGCGGTTCATGTGGCTGCTGCCTGAATCAAAGGACACCGCGTTTACCATCCCGGCGCCTTCAAGAAATAAAGTGGGGGTTTGCACGGGCGCTGGGTGGCCCGGGCAGGGGCGCTCTCGTCCGCGCGCTCAAATGCGTCAACCTGGCATCGCAATGCAGAGCCGCTGACCGAAAATTTGTGGATGTTGGATTGGCCCAGTGGTGCTGGAAGCGGGGCCCGTGTCTGCTTTTGCCCTGTCCATCGCCCCGTGGATGTCCAAAGACATCAGCCCTCCGCGGGAACAGCGGCTAAAACAAAACCCCAGGAACCCCCACCGCTGAATTCGCACAAAACAGAGCATGCCCACATACGCAAGAGCACAGCAGGGTCAAACCTACCGCTGGAGTGTCTCGCTTTGGCGGAAGACGCATACTGTGGATTCGGCTGGACAAGAAGGCAGTGTGCCAGTGGTCCAACCAGAGTGGCTATTTTCCTCCAATCTGCGTTAGTGATGGCCTCTGCGTTTGCCACCAAGACCGGACGGCATTTCTCCAGCAACGTTTGGACTTTAGCGAGCACCGCTTGCTCCGTTGCTTGCTTGTACAGAGGAGTCTCGTAGAAAACCAGGTCACGCGCGACCTCGTCGATACAACCAAGGGCTTCCTGGAAAGAGACTTGGTTTGCCATATCGCTGGAAGCCCCTACGCGGTCCTCGTCTACACTACGTGGTTGATCATTGCCGCCACCAGCCTTTTGTATTTATTTGAATTGCAGGCGATACGCAGGTCGGCACAGCCCTAAGCGCGCAGCGTTGGGGCGTGAACGTCAATCAGGGGCGCTTGGGCGGAGACATGGAATCGAGCCGCGGAAGGACTTTGGGCCAGTCCCGCACCAGTTTAAATCTTCTAAAAACTATAGAAGTTTAGCCCAGGGCCAGGCTAGGGCTAATGCTGGCATGCTGGGAAGCTGGTCTCAACTCCAGACCACGTCGCGCTGCTTGCCCCAGCCGCCTGTCTGCCGCTCGAGAACGGCATATGACCGCCATCCATCTACTTTGTCAAAGGCCAGAACTCAGAACCGGGCACGCGGCATGCGGGAAGTAGAGCGACATTCGGCAGGGGAGTGTGTGAGTGCCATAGGGTTAGTGTGACGGCGGCTTTGGGCATGGGTTGGATCCCACACCTATGACGCAGGACCCGTGCGTCTGTAGCTTAGCCAGTCCAGTCTTAGGGCTAGACGCATGCACTCACATGCCTACAGCAATGTCGCCACGTGCAGCTAGGCGTATGCTGGTGTTTGTCATTGTCCAGCTGTCAGGCAGTGTTTGGGCTTGTTCGCCAGACGACTTGCCACAGATGAAATTTGTGCCAGCCTGTCGTGGGGCCCCTACGGCAGGACGTCGCGGCCGGATTGCTGCCGAGGTATTGGAGGGATGTTGTGGGCATGTGAGGGGCAGCGCTGGCCATCACTTCTCCTTCACGCGCGAGGTCACTACCACAGATAGCCGCAGAACCTATCACTATTTCCATGGGTCCCTCAGGGGTAGCAGGCGGCCATTGGGCCCACTGCAGGGCACTCCGAGGAGGGGCGAGCAGCGTGCCTGGCGGAATGGGGCTGGTGCCAAATGCCTGTCTTAGCTTCATGCTGTCACGTTGTCCTCTATTGCTCATCAGCGTGTTCCAAACACATTTCTAGACTATTAGCAGCCATGGCCAGTGTTCTCCGTCAGCTCGGGCTCCAAGCTCTGCGCTCGGTGCAGCCGCAGGCGCAGCAGCAGACGCAGCTAGCTCTGCGCAGGGGGATGGGCGGCTATGCGAAGCCCAAGGTGGACACCAGCCTGGACCACGTCTTCGGCGACAACAGCAACAAGCTCAATTACAACGTGCGTCTCGCCCAAACGCGCTCCATGCGTCTTCTGCATGCATGCTACCAGTTTCATGAACGATATGCATCTGCGGCTAACACGACCCCTCCTGTTGCTCCTCTCGCGCACAGTTTGAGCCGATGGGCATGGGCTCGCTGTTCATTCGCACCATGATTATGTGCGGCGTGTTTTTCTTCCCCGTCTTCATCATGGTTAACGACGAGTACAAGTACACCGCCTTCCTGGACAAGTGAGCGAGTCGCATCAGTAGACCTTCCGTGCTCACGCAGCGCTCTGCAGGTCTTTTGCTGGCGGTAACGCAGAGCTATAACACGTGTCTATCCCTCCTTCCATTGTACAGGCTGGCTGCCGATAAGGCTGCCAAGTCCTCGGAGTAAGCGCTCCGGCATCGGAGGGCGGTCGGGCCCCTACGTGGGGCCGCAGGAGCAGCACCGCTGGCAGGCATGCGGCCGCGCGCCGGGGGCGCGCAGCAAATGCCGCAACTGGCGGACATGTTTTGGAGCTGCTGAGGATGGGGCCCGCGGCCGCAGCCGCGGGGGGGGGGGCGGGCTTGTGACTTGCGGGGAAACTGACAGTCGGGTCTCGCTGCTGCTGGCGCGGGGGCAGGACGCGGCCGCAGCAGCGGAGGCGGGTCGGCTCAATATGAGGGGCACAAGGAAAAGCGGCACGGCGCGACACGGAGCTGTGGAGCTGTGCACATGGGAGGAGGGACAGCCAGACAGGGAGCTGCGCGGAGCGGTGCGGAGCAGGCCGGTGGCGGTGGGGCAGCGCTTTTACAGGGACGGCTCTGAGGCCGCGTTGAGGCACGCGCGGGGGCTCTGCATGCGGGCGCCACACACCGGCACCAGTCAGGATAGCCTGCGGCCGGGTCGGCTGTCCGACCACTGCCGCGCCTGGCGCTGCACCAGCTGGCCCAAGCATGTGGTCGGGTTGCGGCGGGGGGGGGGCCGGCGGTGCAGAGCGCCAGCCCCACCCAGTAGGGGTTGGCGCCCAGCGGCGCAGGACCTCCAGTCGCAGGCAGGGTGTACACCTGCGCCCCACGGGGTCGTGCGCACCCCAACCAGCTCGGCGTAGCTACCTGCCACAGCAGCAGCTGGTGCTGCAGCTGCCCACGGTGCTGCTGCTGCAGCTGCTACTGCTGCTGACAAAGCCAAGCTTCGCTCGGCGCACAGGGCCGGCGCTCGGCTCAGTCGCTGTCAGTGGCCTCAGTTGTCGTCGTCGTTGTCGTTGCCGCCGGACGTCTCGCTGCTGATCAGCAGCCCCACCGTGCGGCCGCCGCGCTCCAGCGTGTACAGCGCCGCCAGGTGCGACTCCACCATGCGGCCTGTGGGTGGGTGTGCAAGCGGGGCAGCAGCGGCAGCAGCGGCAGCAGTGGCAGCAGTGGCAGCAGTGGCAGCGGCAGGGGCAGCCGTGAGCAGCAGTGGCAGCGGCGGCAGGGGCAGCAGCGGCAGCAGTGGCAGCAGCGGCAGGGGCAGGGGCAGCAGCGGTAGGGGCAGCAGCGGCAGCCGTGAGCAGCGGCAGTGGCAGCGGCGGCGGCCTAGCGCAGAGGTAGAGGCAGCGGCGGCGACAGCAGCGGCAGCGGAGGAAGTGGGGTTGGCCATGTGTGGTGAAGGCAGTGAGGCGAGGCAGCGGGTCGGCTGGCAAGCAAGAGAAGGGAGGGGTGCCATGGGCGTGGCTGTCGCACGGAGCTTCGCGGACGACGAGAGTTTATGTACACTTGGCTTATGATGATGACGATTAGGAGCGGCCGGAAGTAGCGGGCTTATCGACAAGAGTGTGCTTAGGGCAGGCGCGTGGGTTGAGGTCATGAAACTGCCGGTGTTTGGTGTAGTACTGTAGTTAGGCATGAGTAGGTGATGGAGCCAGATGGTGACGGTGATGGGGCCACACATGCATGGCGGCGGCGCGCACACTTGGCGTGCATCCACACACTCGGGGCGCCATTGCCACGCCAACGTCCAGCCACACCCGCAAGGCCGCATTTCCACACACGCAGACACATGCACACACGCACACACACACACACACACATATAGACACACACGAAAGTCACACGTGTCAGAGGCTAGGCAACGGTGCTGCTTCTTCGCGAGGCAAAGGCCGAGGCGGCGAAGGAGAGAGGGGGGGGGACGCAACGCACCCGCGAAGATGAAGGGCATGCGGCGGTGCGGCCAGTCCACCGAGTCGCTGAGCAGGTCCTTGAACTCCTCCCAGCTGGGCAGCGGGTGGCGGCGCGCCCCCTCGGGGTCGGCCTCGGCGGAGCCTGCCCGCTGGCGCAGGCGGGCCACCACGTCCGCGTGGACCAGTGAGGCGAAGCCTGTGTGGGTGTGTGTGTGGGGGGTGTAAATACCAGCGCATTGGGGGGGTTTGGATGTGTGGCAGGTGGCATGGGCGTGGTGGTGAGCGTCATCTGCGCAAGTACGTCGGCCGCTGCGCAAGGTGTTGTGGCCCCGGCTTCGTGCGGGTGGAAGGGTGCGTTGGTGGGGATTGCGGCGGCGGTGGCGTGCGCGTGTGGTGCGTGTGTGGCGCGTGTGGTGGTGGGGCTAGTGAGGGATGGCGCTCCGGTGTGGGTAAGGGTGTGTGTAGGCGCGTGCCAAGCAGATGATCTTCAGACTTGCATGCATTGGAAGCTGTAACACTTTATTGCAAGCTGTAAGCGATCCTTCCAGGTGTTTGGGCAAAGCAAGCTGTTGGCTTTGTGCAAGTGGTGACGCCATACGGTAGACGGACGACACATCTCCTTCGTCCCCACTTGCGTTCCCCCCCACCTGACTTGGTGGAGAACTCCCCCACCTGCACCGCACATGGCCACATACGGTACACGCATGCGCAGCGACAAGTGGCAGAAGCACAGGGTAGCAAGCAGGCATAAACATCATCCGGTGTGTTTCCACTCTTCGGTCCACTCGGGCGGCTTCCCACCTCTGGCGGCTTCAGGGTCAGGCACCACACAGGTCTAGCAGTAGTAGCAACGTCAGCAACAACGCACGTCCGCAGCCACTCATCCCGTATCCGAAGTGCCTAACCGCGGCGGCACAGCCTCACCAGCTTGTACTCAAAGATCTCCGCCCGCTCGCCGAAGTACCAAGCGTTTCCTGCGACGGTGTCGGCCGCGTGAAGCAGGGGGGAGGGAGGGAGCGTGCTCCGCGCCGCGGCATGTAAAGCAGAGGCCTTCACGCCTCATGTCGTTGGCCTTCACACCGGACCTTCACACCGGCCCGGCTCCTGCCTTGCTCCATGGCTGCTAGCGCTCACCCAGCCTTCACCAGCTGCAGGGGGCCCCTTTCCACCGAAGACCGCCTGTCCGTGGCAATGTCACGCCCGCACCCCCTCCACCCACCCAAAGCCGCCTCCCCCACTCCCTTGTGACCTGCCCCGCAACCCCGCACCCAAACAACCCTATTATGCGCCCCCAACGTCCCTGCGCCGCCCCTCGCGCTGACGCCGTGCGCTGACGCCCACCCACCAGGCTGCGCGGAAGAGCCGGGCACAGTGCCAGAGTCATCACCAGTGGTGAGCGACCGCCAGCGTTGACGCGTCAGGAAGGCCCGGTCCCGGTCCCGGTACCGGCCCCGGTACCGACACGGGATGATGCGGCACACGGGCAGTTGCGTTGTCCCCATGTGCGGCATGGTCATAGGCGGGCGCGGATAGTGCGCCAGGGGAGGGGGCACAGCATGGGGTGGCCACTCGCCCGCGCACTCCTCCCCGCCACACACACGCATTCACGCAGGCACACGCAGGCACACGCACGCACACGCAGGCACACGCAGGCGCACGCACACGTGCGCGAATCGCTGACTTGCACTGGGTTTAGACACACCGTTTTCCCTTTCTTAACAACACGCACACACGCACGCACGTTCGCACCTCGTCCATCTCCGCCAGCTCCGGCTCGCCGTGGCTCAGCTTGGGCAGCAGCTGCCGGCACACCGTGATGCGTGCCGCCACCTTGTCCAGGTCGGCGGCCTGCACGTGCATGTTGCATGCATGCATGCATGCATGTGTGCCGGTGTGGCGCATCCGTGCATGTGAGCGTGAGTTGATGGGGGCCGCATCGCACGCCAGGGCTTCCAGAAGCCCTTCCTAGCGGCCATCCGCATTACCTTGAGCTTCTCCGGGTTCAACACCAGCTTTGGGTCGATGGCGTAGACTGTGTACACATCGGGGCACGCGGCCGGTGCGTCAGGACTATTGGGCGTGCGGGCCGGGCCGAGTGTGCCCGCAAAGGCTTCCGCCAAGAGTGCAAACCCAAACAGAGGCGCACCGTCCACCGGCTCCTTCCCCTTGTTAAGTCCGAGCGCCTCCGTGAGACTCCATGCTGTCCTGAAGTGAAGTCCTTGCCTCCTTGCTTGTAGGGTTTGCCTGGCAAAGGCCTGCAACATTCCTCGACCTAGGTTGTACCGCGAGCAGGTTGGGCTCCTGGATTTTTTGAATGTCAATGACCTCCCAAATCTGTTATAGGCCGTGGATAGTTTTCATTGGCACAGCAAGTGCTATGGCATCAGAGCGAGTGGCCCAAGGGACAATGCAACGACCAGAAGGCTCTTTGCGCAGTTGTGATGAAATTAATAACATAAGCGACAATGCAGAGCCTGATTGCTAAACGCTGCTCCCTGTCCAGGCCAGTTCCTCGCACGAATCGAACTAGCTTTGCGCCTCGGGCGCAGGCCAGCGCCAATGAGACGCAAACTTTGAAGCAAGTGGTACTGAATGTCACGCCGCTTACACCGGAGAACATCAAACCCTTTGGCCAGGTGCGGATGCGCACAGCGTGGATGCTCGAGGCCTTCGCGCCTAGCACTGCCGCAATTATGTTTGGACCGTGCGCGTCACGTTGCTGGTCAAGCAGATTGTGACGACCTCGGATGACGGCAAGCTGTTCGATAAGGAGGACGCGCAGCTGGTGCTGGACCAGGGGACGCCCAGGTAGGCTGCCGGGGACCGGTGTAGAGGCCTTGTGGCCGCCAGTGCTGCTGCACAACACCATCGGCTGCAGCCACAACCCCCAGAGGGTTGACCCGCCGTAGCGGCCAGCCGCCGCTACGGGGGCCCGCCGGCCAGCCGCCGAGTGCACATGCCGTTATTCCTGCGCCGGCGCCCACCACCGATTACGGTACATGACGCTGTCGCCGCACAAAACACGCAACACGCGCACAACGCCGCATTTCATCCCGTCATTTCCCAGGAGTTGAATACTTTCATGCGCTTTGCTGCACAACAATACACAACACAACACGACAACACACAACACACAACACAACACCCACGCAACGCAATACACGACCCCACACACACCACCACACACAGGTTTTACATCATGAAGCTGCCCGCGCGCGGCCTGCGCTTCCACCGCATCACCTACCACGGCAAGTGCACTCAGTGCCTGGGCAGCCTCACGCCCGGTCACCCCTGGTGAGTGAGAGTGGGGTTGCCGGGTGGGGTTGCCGGGTGGGGTTGCTGGGTGGGGGTGGGGGTGGGGGTGTCAATTCCAAAACCCCGGGGGCGGTGAGGGGGGCGCGTGCAGCCCCCGGTCCCAAACAATCCGCATGACGTTTTGCACACGTGCAGGGGCTGGGGAATTAAACTCCGTTTTAGTCCCACGCGCTTGCGGCTACATCGGTGGCTGCTGTGAATGCGCGCTGGGCGTCCTGGTCTGGTTGCGTGCCGTGCCGAGGCCTCAACTGCCACCACCACCCCACCCACCTACCTCTGTCACACCATACCGTAGTCTTAAACCCCACCCACCCACCCTATCAGACCGCAAGCTCTACCCCTCCATTGCTCTAAAACTACACGCACCAACACGCACACGCACGCGCGCACGCAGGTATGTGGCCCTGGCGGCGCCCACGCTGTCGCTGGACCGCTGGCCGAAGCCGGAGGACATCCGCGTGTTCAAAATCCCCTTTGGCTGCTTCGTCAAATTCGAGGTCGGCACCTGGCACGCGGGTGAGGCGGAGGGGGGGGGATCGGGGGGGGGGGGGTGGCAGGTGGGTGGCGCCTGTGGCGCCAGGCGGGGGGGCGATATGTGCGGGGGCGCGTGCGGAGGTGCGTGCTGGGTGCGTGCGTGTGGAGCTGTGTGCGGGCACTGGACAAACTGGACAAACTGGATTTCAAACACGCCGGCGGTGGCGCTGGCAGCGGAGCCGTGCGTGCTTCTGGCCACTAGACCCGCGCGCGGCCCCGAGGGGCGACTCAAGCATTGCGACACACCGCCACCCTCCAGCGTCAGCCCCGCTCTGCACCGTGCCCGCTTCTTGCCGCCTCCGTTTCCTCCCTCGCTGCACCTTCCCTGCACCTTCCCTGCACGCTCCCTGCCCGGGGGGGCGCATTCTTTTGCATTCGTTTGGGTATGGTTGACCGGGCTGGAGACAGTACCCCGCCCCTTAGTTTTTGGTTTAAAATGGGCTGGTCTTCACAACCCTCCCCCCCTTCGTCATTAATTTAACATGCATGGAACCCCCCTGCCTGCCCTCCTCCCCTCACCTGTCCTGCCCTGCCTGCCCAGGCCCGCTGTTCGGGGCGCCTGGCACCGGCATCGACTTTTACAACCTGGAGCTGGCGGACACCAACGTGGTGGACCACAACACGCACGACTACCGGCGCGACAACGGGCTGGAGTTTGTGGTGCTTGACGAGGAGCTTGCTGCGTGACCGAGATAGGGGGGGTTGTGGGGGGTTGTGGTTACCAGCCCAAACTAAACCAATCTAAGCGAAGCGGAGTTAAGTAATGCAGTTTAGGGGGGGTAGCCTTCCATAGGATGGTGTTTATCAAATGGTTGCGAAGTGCCGATGTCCAGCGGAACAGCGGGTACATTACCGGTGGCTCCAGCGCCGTGTTCGCCGAGGGGGTGCGGCGGGAGAGAGGCTGACTGGCGGTGGGCGGGCCAGGCGAGGTGGGCTGTACGGTGGCTTAAATGACTTTGTACGGCTTGTAGCTTGTGCGGTAGCACGGATGTGGTACGGCGTGTTCCGGTACACGGGCGTGTGTATGATGCATTCATTGCATGGGAGTTGGGGATGTGGTGGGTAGGAGCGGAACCCGCGTTGCGCCTACCTGTGTTGCGACATTGCTCTGTGCGGGCCTGGTGCGGAGCCGGGCAAGCGGCGGCGCTCTACGGTGGCTGTGGGCGGTAGGAGACATTCTACGCCACAGAAATACACAATCCCTGCGGACGGCGCCCTGGGGCATCTAGATGTGTCTTTTGCCGATGTCCTACTACGGTGGCGCACTGGCGACGGCGGAAGCAAATGCAAGGCGGCGCCCTAAGCGGGAGACGAAGTGGGAGACCCGGAGACCCCGAGGGTAAGGCACGAGTGTAAGGGTTGCCCACGACTTCCCTCGCACACGGGATGCGCCCTTACAACTGCACGCCGCCGCACTTCGATGGTCAGCCCCGTCAGCACTATGACACCATTGCAGCAGCGGCGGCGCCGTGCTGCCCGTACAGCAGCAGCGCCGGTCTTGCGGCTCCACACATGCAACCCGCAATCCACGGCGCTCCATATAAATGCGATATTACATAAAGGGACACTTCATATGCACAACAGCCGCGGTGATGCCCCGCGCCCTCAGGCCTCACAGTCACAGAGCACACGGCGCGCGATGACCGACCGGGGGCCAGCTAGTCAGCTACTGACTCCTGACCTCCAGCCAGCTACTGAGGTCGGTACAGTTGCAGCGCGTTCCTCCTGCTTATGAGCCCGATGCCTTGCTTGCTTGTATTTGCGGATATGTGGGGGGCTTCGGACAATACTGGGACCTCGCATTCTTGCCCCATGCCTATTCCATCAGCGATGACCGACCGGGGGCCACTCGCCACCACCAACGACCACGCCGAGAGCGCGCAGCCCCCACATGTCGCAAACCGCCTTCGTTCCATTCAGCCCGGCCTGAGCTACTAGTCTGGGTCAGGCCCAGACCAGACCAGACCAGACCAGCCGCTTGCCAAGCCGCAAGCGCCTATGGGGCTGTCAACACACAGCGGGACCGCTCGCTCGACCTCCCCGCCAGCCATACCACCCCATCTGCCTCAACTCCAATCCACCTAAACCACCACCCTGCTGCCCCGGCCGCTCCCGCGACGCGCCTGCCTGCCTGCCTGCCTGCCTGCCCCCCCCCCTGCCTGCGCCTCTCACATCTTGAAGCCCAGGCTGAAGCTCATCTTCTTGCGGCCCTTGCCCAGGATGAGCGCCTGCTGCTTCTTGACGTCCTCCTCCTCCCGCTTCTTGCTGCGCAGCGCAGCACAGCGCAGTGCAGTGCAGCGCGGCGGGTTCGCACGTGGGCGTGTCGTGTGTGTGTGTTATAGATCACAAGGGAGAAAACGTGTGTGCGCGTGTGTGTTAGGATACAATACATAAGAATACATCGCATTAGGACACATCACATTACAATTACATCACCGCATCAGGCATGGACAGGATGGCGTCGCGACATGCGACAACGACTGCAAAACAGGTAAGAGACAAGGCTGGGCTCAGCCCGCCACTAGATGCATCTGCCAGCATGCCATCCGGCCCTGGCCGTGCATCCCCATCATGACCCAATTGCTTGACCCTCCTTCCTTTAGTCTGGTTTAGTTTGGGTTGGTAGCCACATCCCCCCACCCCAGCGACGGTTCAGAACGAATCGTGCCTGCAACAGCCCGCAACCTGCACATCTGGCAACACAGGCACACACACACACACGCAGGTGCACCGCACGCAGACAAGCAGGCGCTCGCGCGCACACACCCACCGCTCCTCCTCCTCCTTCTTGGCCGCCTGCTTGGCCTGCAGCTCCAGGAAGTGGCGCTCCAGCTGCCGCGCCTCCTCCTCCGCGCGCCGCCGGGCCGCCGCCTCTTCCTGCACACGGAGCGGCAGCAGCAGCAGCAGCAGCAGGGGCGGCAGCAGCGGCAGCAGCAGCAGCGGCGGCAGCGGCGGCAGCAGCAGCAGCGGCAGCAGCATCAGCGGCGGCAGTAGCAGCGGCAGCAGTAGTAGCGGCAGCAGCATCAGCGGCAGCAGCACCAGTTAGAACATCCGCACAACCACCCAGGCAGTGGCGGCGGGCGGGGTCGGGGCGCAGGAGGATGCTAATTGAAACTGAGGCCTCGAACGCGCCATCAAGGCCGTAGGTAGGCTCGCAACCCAGCTACACTCTGATTGTTTCTTCTCCATCCTCCCCTTCCCAACACTGGCTGACCACTAGAACAGCGCAGCCCGCAGCCCGCAGCACGCGCAACAACCCCTGCGGCCCCCCCCAGGATGGCCTGATACTTTCGGTCCCGAGAGCAACCCCCCGCATCCCCGTACCCCCCGCCCAGCCGCCCGCCCCCCCGCACCCTCCGCACCCTCCGCCCGCCCCTCCGCACCCCCCGCCCAGCCGCCCGCCCCCCCGCACCCGCCCGCCCCCGCACCCTCCGCACCCAGCCGCCCGCACCCGCCCAGCCGCCCGCACCTCGCTCCGCTGCGCCGCCTCCAGGTCCAGCAGCTCCTGCTGCTGCGCGCGGATGGCCTCGCGCCGCGCCTCCTCCTCGCGGCCGGAGCGCTCGCGTTCCGCCACCAGCTCGCGCTCCACCTGCAGGGCCCACACGGGTGCAGGTGCACACACACACAGGCACACACACAGAGGCACAGGCACACTCAGGTTTCCGTTTGGTTTTGGTGCACACAGGTGCACACAGGCGCAGGCGCACACAGGTTTCCGCTTGGGTTTGGTTAACACACAGGTGCACACAGGCGCAGGCGCACACAGGTGCGGGCGCGGGCGCGGGTGCAGGCGCCGTGTGTGCGTACCAGCATGGGGTTATTGTTGTTGTTGGGGCCAGGTTTGGGGCTCGCGGGTGCGTGTGTGTGCGTGTTACAGCCAGTGGGTTGGCGCCAGAAAGCCGTCGGGATGGGAGCGCCGCGCAACCCATGAACAAACCGCTGGCCCAGGCGCCCAACCGCGCGTAGCGCCAAGCTCGTGCGACCCCGCCAGCCTCACCCCCCTCCCCCTTTTGCCAGACACGGTGTGCCGCCCACAAGGCCGCCCGTAAGACCCCATCACACCCACACATCCCCAGCGCACCCGCTTTCCCCCCATTTGGTCCAGGTTGGGGTAACCAGAAGTCCACAACCCTCCAAAGGTTAGTGTTCGGCGCTCGCATTTGCACTGGGCGGGGGGCTTTGGTTTCCCTGGTTGGCCATGCAATTCCTCACTGGGTACGGGAATACACACCCCTCCCCTTCTGGTTTCTGAATGAACTACCCCCCCCCTAGTTTGGGCTGGTAACCACAACCCCCCCGCCCCGCAGCACGCCCCCCAGCCCCCCACCCCCACCTGCTCCTCTATGGCCTTGCGCTCCCGCTCCAGGCGGCTCTGCAGCTCGCGCTGCACCGCCTCGCTGCCCAGCACCGCCGCCACGCGCGCCTCCACGTACGCCGCCACCCGCCGCTCCAGCTCCTCTGCCACCAGCCGCCCCTCCAGCTCCGCGCGCTTGCTGCGCAGTGGCAGTAGCATCATTCAACAGCAGCAGCAGCAGCATTCATCATCAGCAGCGGGTTATGGCATATGTCACTATTGAGGTAGGCAGCAAGTGCGAGTGGGCTGTTCCTTGCGGGCTGTTGCTTGCGGGCTGTTAAGAATGCGTGGCCCAGCGCCTCAGCTTTCCCGCTTCCTCCCTGCCCGGACCCTGGGCTGCCCTGCCCTGGCCTCAGCCAGGCCGGCCGCTTCCGACCCCGCCAGGCCAACTCCACACCATTGTGGGTTGCTCAGCCCACACGCACGCACCGCTGCAGCGCCTCTTCCGAAAGCAGCCCAGTGCTCGCATCCGCGCCGGCCTCGCCCGCGCCCGCCCCCTCCACGCCGCCGCCCGCCGCCCCCGCCTCATTGCCGTCGGCGTCGGCGCCGGCCCGCCGGCCTGCTGGCTGCGGCGGCGCCGCAGCCGCAGCAGCACCGCTGCCGCCATCGCCGCCTCCGTCGGCCGCCGCCGCCTTCTTGGCATCGCGGTCCCGGCTGCGGCTGCGGCTCCTGCTGTGGCTGCGGCTCCGGCTGCGTCCTGATTTGGCGCCGCGCCGCCGCCGGCTGCGGCTTTTCGAGTCCGGCGACGCGGAACGCGAACGGCCGCTGCTGCGGCTGCGGCTCCGGCTGCTGCTGCCGTCACTGTCGCTACTGCTGCGGCCGCTGCTGCTGCTGCTGCTGCTGCGGGACCGGCCAGATCTGGATCTCGATTCCGATCTTGAGTGAGACCGACCGCCGCGCCGGTGGCGGCGGCGCCGTCCTCCCGGGGACCTGGATCCAGAACCCGACCGGGATGCCGAGCGGGGCCGCCGTCGCCCCCGCGCCTCCCGCGCATCCCGCGGCTCCCGCTCCCGCTCCCGCTTCCTGTCCCTGTCCCTGTAGCCGCGATCCCTATCTCTCACGTCCCTGTCACGGTCCTTGTCCCTGTCCCAATCGCGATCACGGTCACGGTGGTCGCGGCCGCGGCCCTCGCGGTCTCGGAGGTAGCCGTAATCACGAGCGGCGCCGCCACGGGAGTCTCGGTCCCGGTCCCGGTCCCGCTCCCGATACGGGTCCCGGTCGCGGTACGAATCCCGCTCCCGCCGGTCGTACGGATCCCGTCTGTCCCTGTCGTACTCTGACCTTCCGTCCCGGCTATAGTATGGGTCACGCGCGTCCCGGTCCCGATCTCTGTCCCGGCCGCCGCCGTCGCGGCCGCGGCTGCCGCCGCCGCCGCCGCCGCCCACGCCACCGTCATATCGGTCGCTGGGCGACGGCGAACGCGAGCTGCGAGATGGCGGCGGCGGCGAGTCCTCCCGCCGCGTGCGCTTCTGCGAAGCCTCCTTGTCGGCTGCGCCGGCGTCGCTGGTCCTGCGCTCATCCTTGTCTCGTTCCCGGTCCCTGCCCTTCTCCTTGCTCTTCTCCTTCTCTTTATCCTTGCTTTTGTCTTTGCGCTTTGCGGACTTGTCGCTGCGCTCCTTCTCGCGTCTGATCCGGGCGCAAGTGGAGGGGATGGGCGGCGTTTGGGTGGGTAGCATGTGAGGAGTGAGGGAAAGAAGACGGCTGGCCCGGGAATGGCACGGACTCATGAAACGTCGTGGCGCTGTATCATGCACGCCCAGGGACACCAGGCGTGCAACAGCCACCACCCGCAACAACTGCTTGGACTTTCCCCCCTGTCCCTGGCCGCCAGACCTACCGTTCGGGGCTCCGTGACGCTGAGGCGTCACGCGCGCGCTTGCTCCCCATAGCAGTGCCCGGTCGCCCGCCTCAACAGTTTGCCTCCTTCAGCGTTTTCTTGAATCAATTAGTATAAGACAGACATTATAGCGTGGCCAGCGTCTACTAAATCGCTTGTTTAAGCCAGACGTCAACGCAAATTGCGCCCCTGCGCTTCGCGACGGCAAGCTTGGTCTAGCAACACTATGGCTTATGTAATGCCAGGGTTCATGCAATTACAGGACAGTGCCGTGGGCGACCTGCAGATCATGGCACATAAGCCCCATTGCAAAAACTTGACCTGTGCCCGCATGCAATGCCACGCCTGCGATGCCTGTCAACTGAACTGCGTTAATTACTTGGCTGAAGTTCCTGCTGAAGGGTCCTGGCTCTGCTCTCTCGTGCCAGCTGCGCGTGCACACACGAACACAAGACTGATCTAATGAGTGTTTGTCTTCTAACCTGAATTTTAGTGCTCTACATCCTTTTCTCATTGTCTGAGTGCAACCTGTAAGAAAATGGCGAGCTCAGCGCCGACCGCGGGCGAGCCGTGGCAGTTCGACCTTGTTGGTCAGCTTAGACGTAGATTTGGAATGGGTCCTGAAAATTGGGATCGCTTTAAGGGCCAGGCCGCCGAGGAGCGAGGCGCGGATGTTCCGCTCTCTGGTGCGCACGTCACGCTCAAGGACCTGTCCAGGTGCGATTTTGTGTGGTGGGAATGCATATGCACGGATGCCTAAGGCTTGAGGTTCTGTGAGGTTGTGCCGGCACACTCGCCCGGAACCGGGGCAAGCGGGCTGGTGGCAAGGCTATGCTTGTGACGGAACATGGCAAGGGGCGAGATAGCGACGTCCCAGTGGCAAGGCTATGCTGTGAAATGGTCACGACTTGGAGAAGGATGGGGTCTGGTGCGGTAGTGCGTGCACAGGCCTGGGAACGCAAGTCACTCCCGAAGGAGGGAACAGGGTGGGCGCGAGGGCGCAACCCCACACACGGCACGGGCCCATTGCACCGGCGCGCTGCCTGCCGCGAGCGAAGAGCCTGGGTGACCCCCCTGCCACATCGCAGCCATGTACGCCCGGCCCGGTCCCGGTATGGGTGGGCACACCCGGCCCAAGTCTGACCCACATCGCCGCTCGCATGTAAAGCGTCAGCCGCCCGCCCCCCGCGCGCCCTAGCCTGCGTCCCAGCCGCCCACCCCCGCCAGCCTGCCGCGCTAACCTCCCACTCCAACCTCCCTCTCACTCCCAGCGCGCGCTTCAGCCCCCCCGTCATTCCCTTTCCTCAGCTCCCGCCCATGCGCCCCTGTCCACCCCTGTCCGCCCCCTCCGCCCCTCCGCCCCAATGACGCAGGCCCGCTTCATCACTGCCGCCGCGCCCCGACGCGGCGGCGGTGAAGGCCGCCCTGGAGGACGACGGCGGCTGGGTTGGCACACCCGACCCCTCCAAGTAGGAACCGGGCATTGTGAGGGTGTGGGGCTGTGGGCTAGTAGCATAGGCTGTGGACTCGAAAAGGCACAGCTGTGGGCTGTGGGCTAACGCAGTCTTTCAAGGTTTAAATAGGTCGCTGACCATATGCTGAAATTCAACATCAACACCAACAACAACACGAAGCCGCGGCCCCCGGTGTCCCTGTGTCAACACACACACACACATAGCCTTTTCCTTTCTCGTGTTTTCTAACACACCACGGACACGCAAAACACAGGTACGCGCCGGGCACGGAGCAGCTGAGCCCCAAGGAGCTGGCGGAGGAGGTGGCCAAGGGCAATGTGATGATGTGGAAGGTGGGTGGAGGAAGGTGCGGGCAGGTGGTGGCGTGTGCGTGCGGGAAAGGGGTGAAGCGGCGTGGAGTGGCGAGGAAGTAGTTGCAGGCTTAGTGAGGTTGTGCGCACGGGTGGTGCGGTAGGGATGGACACTCCAGGTGTTGGCAGGGCGGTAGGGAAGGGGGGGGGGCGCGCTTACTCGTGCCTCCTGCGCCCTCTCCGTTTGCTTGCTTTGGGCTCTGGAAGGAACTGCCCACCCACCCTCCGGTGCCTTTCGATGGGGAATGTGTCGAAGCTGTCGTTGTCAGAGCTTAGGCCACGCTCACCTCGTCGCTCTTTTGCATAGGATTTGGTTTAGTTTGGGCTGGTGTCTACAACCTCCCCGCCCCAAGTCCACCAAACACACGCCAACACCCGTTCACCCACCTCGGCACCCACCCCCTACAGGACTTCAAGGAGCAGGTGTCGGCGATGCAGGGCCCGGAGCGCGAGGCGCTGCTGGGGCTGGTGGCCAAGCGGCTGCAGGAGGAGCGGCTGTTCTTCACGCTGGAGGATGGGAGCAAGGTGGGGGCTGGGTGGCTGTATGTGTGTGTGTATGTGTGTGTGTGTGGGGGGGGGAGAATTAGGTGGAGGGTAAAGGGGTTTGCCATACATGGATGGGGTGGGTGGGTGGGTGTGGGGGGGGGGGGCAAGGATGGGTCGGCTTAGTCATGGCACGGTGTGTATGTGTGTGTGGTGTGGTGGTGGTGGTGGGTAGTTCATTCCAGAAACCAGAAGCGAGACGACCAAGAGAACCCGAACCAGCCGACCCAGCCCGGAGCGAGGAGGTGGTGTGGCCTTAACCTTTACGTCGTGGTCGCCCTTGGGTCTTGTGCCTTGAGTCTTGAGTCTTGAGTCTTGAGTCTTGCGGTCGATGTTGTCTATAGGCATGGGGGGTTTGTAAATACCAGCCCAAGCTAAGCCAAACCAAACCAAACAGGTCAAGCAAGTGCACCATAAGCAATACAATACAATGGGGAGGTAGCCATCCATAGGATGGTGTGTATGGGGGGGGGGGAGAGGGGGCGGGTCGTGTAGGGGGTTGCGGTGCGGCGGGGCGGGGTGCGGGCACACACGGGGAGGGACCCGCAGGGCATGGTGCGGCAGGGAGACCGAGGGGAGCGCCGCTTTGGAACGAACGGCCAGGGAGAGTGGCTGTAAAGCAGCTGCCGCCCGCCGCCCTGCCCATACCTGCCCACCCGCGCTCTTACCTCTTACCTCCCTCCCCGCTTTCCTCTCCCCTGCCCAAGCTTGCGCTACGCCACCCAGTCATTAAATGCATGGAAACCCCCGCCCCCCGCCCCCGCCTCCGCCCTCTTTCCCCGCTCCCCTTTCCTGCACACACACACAGGTGTCTCTGTGGGACCTGCGCCAGTACGTGGAGAACAACCCCGAGCTGGCAGCGCTGGCGGCCAGCGGGCGGCGGATACCCGTGGCCGACCCCAACGTGAGCTGGGGGGCTGTGGGGGTGGGGTGCGTGGGGATGGGGTGGGGTCGGGGTTGGAGGGAGGAGGGTAGGGAGCGGGGGAAGGGCGGAGAGGAGGAACGGGAGGTGAAAGCGAAAGGAGGGCCAGGAGGGAGCGGGCAGAGGTGGGAAGAGCAAACAGGTGGGGCCGGGTGGGGGTGGGGGTGGGGGTAGCCATCCATGGATGGTGTTGGGGGGGGGGGAGCCGGGGTTCATGCGTGACGCAAGGTTGCTAGGAGGCAGCGCTGCTGCTGTGTTGTGTTTACTGGAGGGACAGCCGCGGCGGCAACAACACGTCCTTTTGCGCCAGCGATGCTGCGACGCCGGACTTGCCCAAGCCCGCCTGACCGCCTGGCCGCCTGACCGCCTGACCGCCTGGCCGCCTGACCGCCTGACCGCCTGACCGCCTGACCGCCTGGCCGCCTGACCGCCTGACCGCCTGACCGCCTGGCCGCCTGACCGCCTGGCCGCCCTGTCGCCCTCTCGTGCCGCCCACCACCTAAACCCGGTTTACTACCCCCCCCCCTATGGATGGTGGGCACACGCGCACACGCGCTTTCTTACCACGTCTTTTAAAATGTAGCGTGGAGAAAATGTTAGAACCTAGCCGTCAAGCTACAAACGCGGAACACTGGATGCCCGGACCCGCTCTGGCAATGCCGTCGGTCATCGGTAACGCATATGGCTACCCCCCCCCCCCCACGCCCTCAGGACCCGGCCGGCCGGCCGCTGCCGGCCGCGGAGGGTGGCGCCAGCGGCCTGGAGCGCAGCCGCGGCCTGGCCGGCACCGCGCAGATGAGCCCCGAGGAGGCGGAGGAGCTGGAGCTGGACTGGGTGAGAGAGGGCGCGCGGGGGGTAGCCATCCATGGATGGTGTTTAAGCAATAATGAAGTGCCGATGTCCAGAGGTACAGCGGGTACACGCAGCGCTGGTCATACCGTTAGCGCCAGCGAGCTGACCTGGGGGGGTTGTTGGGTTCAGTAGTCTTGGACTCCGTGGTACAGCGGGAACAATCGAACATGGTACTCGTTACCGATGACGGAGCGGGGGGGGATGCAAGGGTTGGGGGGTAAGGCGGAATGCAAGGGGTGGAGGTAAGGGGGGCAAGGGGGGTCCATGCATGTCGTGCTCCACTTCGCTCCCCTCCATCCGGCCCCAACGCCACGCCACGCCTCCTGTCCCTGTTCCTGCCCCGCCCCGCCTCCCTGCTCCTGCCCCGCCTCCCTGCCCACCCCTACCCTACCCACAGGGCCAGGTGGGCCGCGGCGCGCTGTGGCGGCGGCGGCCCACGCGCTGGCTGCTGGGTGGCATTGACGGGCTGCAGGACTGGCAGCTGGAGGCGTACGCGCACGAGCCGCTGGCCAACCAGGTGGGGGCGGGGGTGGGGGTGGGGTGCCATGCATGTTTAATTAATGACGAGATAGACGTAGGACAGACGTTGCAACACACGTTGGTATAACGATGACCAGAAGTGGGGGCAGGGGCGGGGGTGGGGTGGGGTAGTTCATTCCAATGCCCAAACTGACCATCGGGAGGGGGGCGGCCGTGTGCGGGCGTGTGCGGGGTGGGGCGGGGGGCAGAGTGCCAGGATGGGAGGGTGGGACAGGGTGGGTGGGCGCGTGCAAGGTGCGAGAGCCCTGGTGGGAAGGAGTGCTGGGGCTTGAGGAGGAGGGGGCGTGCACGTTTGGGCAGGTGGAGGTGGAGGTGGAGGTGGAGGGGCAGTGCACAGGCCACGGTGTGCGATGCGATGCCGCACTGGTCACACGCGACCACCGCGGCCGCCCGCCCTACCTCAACAACGCACGTGCACACCGCGCCCTCCCTCCTCCTCCTCTTCCTCCTCCTCCTCCTCCTCCTCCTCCTCCTCCTCCTTCTCCTCTCGCGCTTCAGCGCTCTTGCCGCATCTGCCCCTTGCCGCAACCCCGCCGCCCCCGCCTTTCGGATTCGCATCGGTTGATTTAGGGGGCACCGGAATGACACCCAGCCCTGCCCCCTAACATCCCATCCATCCATCCATCCATCCATTCATCCCTCACCGCGGCACGGCACGATGTTGCGCCACAGCTGCTGGGCGCCAAGTACGGCGGCCGTGACCCGCGGGCCGTGCTGGCGGACCCGGGCTACGCCGCCGACGTGCTGCGGGCGGGGCCGCTGCTGGGCATGACCTTCGTGCTGCGCGCGGCGCGCGACCTGCCCCTGCAGGAGGTGGCCAGGTGAGGAGGGCGACACGGGAGGGCGAGGAGGATGAGCTTTCTGCAAGGCCGGGGTCGGGGGTTGTGCGGGGAGAAGGCGCTGGGCGGGGGTGCGGAGGTGTTGTAAGAGGCAGCGTGACGTGACATGCAGAGGCGGCACGGGGGCCGCTGGGCAGGGTATCACAGCACAGCCTGGTGGCTGGTGGCACACAACCACACCCACACACGCAATCCTGTTATCGTCAACCCAGCGCCCCCCCCCACTCGCGTTCCCACTCCCCTTCCCACTCCAGCTTTCACTTTCGTTCCCACCCCCGTTCCCAGCTGCAGCGCAGTCGTGTTCGCATTTTGATTCTTACCGGGACTGTTTACCAGTCACCCCCGTTCCCACTCCCACATTCCCACTCCCCCGCGCAGCTCCTGGCGCGGCCTGCTGGGCAACTACCTGCAGCGCCAGGCGCCGCTGAGCCTGCCCAAGGCCGTGCGGCCAACAGTCGTGGTGAGCGTGCCGGCCGCGGTCGGGAGGGCGGGGCGGGCGGGGCGCCTGTGTGCCTCTTAGCAGGCAGTAAAAGGGAGGCCTTTGTTTGCGGTGTCTTTGTGGCCCGAGTTGCACGAGTGCGAACCCCGGTTGAGCACGCACAGTACCGCATGTCTGGTGGCAGAAATACCTCACGGGTTGCTGGGAATGCTGGGAAACAAGTTATCTATGAACGCGAGCCACCGCTGAGTTTTCGCCCGATGTGCTTTGCAATGCCTCTGCTGCTGGCGCCAGGACCTCGACAACCTCAACGGCGTGTCCTGGCCCGCGCTGCTGTCGCGCCCGGCGGCGGCGGCGCACGCCGCGGCGGAGGCGGCGGCGGCGGGCGCGGTGCCGGACGACGACATGGGCGTGGCGTGGCGGCTGCAGAGCGGCAAGGAGGCGGCGGCCAGCGTGGCGGCGGCGCAGCAGCTGCTGCAGGTGCGCGTGTGCCTGCGTGCCTGCGTGCGTGTATACGTGGGCGGGCGAGCGTGGCATCTCCCCACTCCGTTTGACCTGCCGCCGCCACCACTGCTACACCTCCACCGTGGCACCCTCACCCTCGCAGTCGATGCCCTTCAACCGCACCTGCACCTGCGTTTCGCACACGCACACACACACACACGCACACCTGGATGACACCTGGATGACTCCCTTACGTACTCTCTAGCACCCGCACACAACACACCTCGATGCCACCGGTCTTGGTTCCTCAACACCCCTCGATGCCAGGCCCTGCCGGACGCGCTGTGCCCCGGCCCCTCGCCGGCGTCCTGGCCGCTGACGGGCACGGCGCTGGTGGACGAGGGCGGCCGCAATTGGCGGCGCGGCGCCAGCGTGTGGGTCACCCTGCAGCCCGAGGGCGGCGTGCTGGTGCAAGGTAGGTGCTGGGCGCCGGGAGGCAGCCGGAAGGCAACCGGGAGGCAGCCGGGAGGCGGTCGGGCGCACATCAGGAACGGTCGGCTCTCGGGCAGCGCTCTAGGTGGTGCTGCTTGGCACTGGCATTGCGGGGTTGGGGGTGGGGGTAAAAAGGGGGTGACTGCAGATGATATGCATGCAGGGTTTTGCTAATGGATACTGCAGCTGCCTTGCGGGTTGACGATGAGCGCTGTGCCATTCACCTCAACCCCGCCTCGACATACCCGCAGCGCAAAGCGGCGGCGTTGTGGGCGAGCAGGAGTCGTACATGCTGACACGGCTGCAGGGGCAGGAGGCGCTGGCGGGTAAGAGAGAGGCCCGGGGGATGGCCAGGGTTTTGTTCGATAGCAGCATCGCGCCAATGCCAGTGGCGTACGGGAGAATCGAGAAAGAGGGGGTAGTTCATTCCAGAAACCCAAAGCGAAACGACCAAGAGAGGGGGGCGAAGGTCGGCGCTGGTTTGAACGCCGATCTTGCGGCCGCAGCCAGTCAGCGCAGTCAGCCCTGCCTGCCTTGCGCCCCTGCTCCTGTCGCCTGTGTCATGACGTTGGCTGCGCCGCGGCAAATGCAGGCGCGGTGATGGCGGCGTTCATGGGGCCGCAGCCGCTGGACCCCGACATGGCGGCGGCGGCCCGCTCCATGCTGCTGGTGCCTGTCAACGGCTTCACGGTGGGTGGGTGGGTGGGTGGCTGGGGGGCTGGCTGGGGGGCTGGCTGGGCTGGGCGGGTGTGGGCGGATGGTGCAAAGCATGAGGCTGGGTGGCACGGCGCGTTCGGGGCTGTGCACATGGAGGCGCGCGCCCTAACATGCGGGGGCTACAACGAGGACCGGGACACACTGCGGCATGATGCGATCGCATTGCTCCTGGCTCCCACCAGCTCGTTCTGTACATGGGCGCGCACACACGTGCGCACGCTGTCCCTTCACACGCACAAGCCTTTCATGGTTCTCTCCCTTGTGATCTCTAACACGTGCACACGCGCTGCAGATGGGCAACAAGGAGCGCGACCCCAACCACCCCATCAACCCCTCCCACACCGGCGTGCGCCCCGGCCGCGCGCCACGGGAGCTGTCCGCCTACCAGCTGCAGCTGCAGCCGCCCGGCGCGCATGCGGCGGGCGGCGGCGCCGCCGCCACACGCGTCCCGCTGCTGGCCGCGGGTGAGGCTCCCTCCCATCTTTTTCGGTGCAGGGCGGAGGGTGGAGGGCTGGGTGCATGGGTGGAGACGCGTTGCGGCTGGCGGGTGCACACCTCGCAGCTTGGCCGTTTTGTTCTGCAAGCATATGTGTGACATGGAAGCAAGTGCGGGAGGTGGGGAACGGGCGGCCGCCGGCCGATGTTGGACATGCCGCCCTGCACGTGGCCCGAAATCCGGTTGGGGGTGTGGGGCATCGCGCTGACTGTGCTGCCCGTGTGTGTGTGTGTGTGCGTGTGTGTGTGTGTGTGTGTGTGTGTGCGTGTGTGTGTGTGTGTGTAACAACGGGTTTACAGGCGGCCTGACGAGTCTCGTGATCGAGTACTCGGGACAGCCAGCGACAGCGAGGCATTTAGGCCGCACGCTGCCGCTATCACGCGTCTCCCCTGCCCAGAGCGCAACCAAGTTCGTGTGTTAGAGATCACAAGTTCGTGTGTGTGTCCCGGTGCAGGCGGTCCCGGCGAGGCCAAGCTGGCGGCGGAGCTTCGGGCCGTAATGGAGTCCGCACTCGCCGCCGCAGCCCGCGCCGAGGCCGAGGCAGTGGCGGAGGCCGGTGCTGGGGCCTCAACACCGGCCTCGCCGCCGTCGTCGTCGTCGTCCGCGGCCTCGGCGGCGCTGGCGGAGGCGGAGGCCGCCGAGGCGCGCCGCGCCCGCGGCCGCGCCGCAGCGGCGGCGGTGATGGCGGAGGGGCTGCGGCGGCTGGGGCCGGATGCCGTTGCGATGCTGGAGCGTACGGCCGCGGAGGCGGAGGCGCCGCAGGGCGGAGGCGCCGTGCCAGTGGCGGTGGCGGGGTTGAGCTCGGGGGACAAGGCTGCTGCGGGGCTGACCAGCAGCGATATTTTTAGCCTCGCTCGCTCGCTGGAGCAGTAGTGCGGTATGGATGCGGAGCATGTTTATGCATTGGTTGGGGGAGTGCAACTTCTCAGAGTGTGTGGATGTGACACGGGAAACGCGGAAAGCGCGCTTGCGGTAACCGCACTAGCTGCCGGTTGGTGTTGGGAAGAGGCTGCCCGTGAAAGGGCACAGGTTTGGCATGCAACGGATTTGGAGAGGAGACAGCTGGCACGGGGCCAATCTACCGCATTGTCTGGTGTGTTTGGGGCTTGCTAGAATGTTCGGCTAGCTGTTGCCGCAGCTGGACCACAGTCCTAACGGCGGGCAGATGCTGAGTGAACGCCACTGCTCACGCGACCTCAGGCGCAAAGCAGCGCTCTCTGGCGCTGGTGCAGTGGTGGTCTCGTGTAAAGTGGCAACTTGTGCCGGTTGATAAAGCTTCTCGGAAAGCAGGAAAGCTCCAATCAACGCGCTCCTTTCAAGTTCTTGCCTTCACGATTTGAGCGAAAACGGGGTTGCCATCTGCATGGTAGTCTCTATCTAAGATGGTTCAGGGCGGAGCGTCACAGCCCCTGACGCCGCTGCTGATGGTAAAGACAACTTGCATGAACCATCAACTCCCCCAAAACCCACGCAAAGAGTCTTGCGACCGGCTTCAGCGCCTGGGATCTCTGTAACCTTGATGCCGAGCGCTCCGGGCGCGTTATCGGCGAGGTAAATCCGGACGAACAGCCGGCAATCGCGATTGGTCGTAGTGCTGACTCCATTGCTGACGCGGCGCTGGGTCTCCGAAGAGCGCGCGTGGGCCTGCTCCCGACAGTAAACTAAACTCGTAAAAGCACTACTGACCGCACGGATCGCCCATCAGACTCTTCTGCGTTAGATTTTGAGACCGCGCCACTATCAATCGAGCTTCCGCTTGCCTGCGCTTTCAACTTGTAGCCCACCGGGACGGCACCAGCCATTAATCAAGGACACCAGCAATTGCTCACCAGAATGCGAGGCTCCTCGGGTGGCCCCTGCTGTCACTGTGGGACCGTCGCGACTCCATGCTGGCGAAAGGGCCCCTGCGATAAGCCAGTGCTCTGCAATGCCTGCGGCAGCCGATACCTGGTCAAGGGCTCTCTGGCCGGGTACTTCCCAGGCGCGCGCCGCGCCAGTGCGGGGACCCGTAGCGAGGTGCCTCAGATTCAGGCGACCGTCGCCTCCGCGGCCGGCAAGTCTGCCGGGCGGAAACCCGCTGCGATGCCGTCAGTAGCTGCATCTGCTGGCGTCAAGCGCAAGGCGCAAGAGGTTGACGGGTAAGCGCGAAGCAGCCGCGGGGGCGTTAGACAATCTGTTGAACCAAACAGGTGAAGCGCCGGCCTCGAGATATCTGCGCGGCTCTGAGTGTATTCCTGGTAACGTGCAGGAACGAGACCGGCGCCAAGCGCATTTTCAACAACTACGAGGCCCTGGAGGAGCTGCGCGCGTTCTTCGCCGGCCGCGGCCACCAGCAGACATCGGACTCGGGCTCGCACGGCTCGCAAGGGCACCAATTCAGGGACGAGGCGCAGTACCTGGATGCAAGCTCCGACGACGGCATGGTAAGAAGGGGTGCAAACCTGTCAATCGATGTGTCAGTTGAAGTCGATTGAACGGCCGGACTCGTCTTTAGCGGCCCATCCATCCCTTTTGGGGCTCCTGGAATCATTCTCTGTAGCAAAGCGGGTCTGGACGTGGTCGGATGCGCGCTCTGAGCTACCTCCCCCGAGCTCTCGGTCCGAATCGTCGCGTGGTTTGAGCAGGCGCGCTCGCGGGGGACTGGCGACGGCGGCGCGCATTGCGAAGCCACACTTGTTCTGAATGTCATGGCGTCTCGTGCCGGCGTTGCTTGGCGCACCGCCCGTTTTGGCGAATTGGCCGATGAACTGCCGCTAGCGACCAGACCGACAGCCAAGGGCTGCGCCTAAGGCCAGCCTGCTTAGCTGCATGCCCATGGCAAACAGCATGCTGCATATCGCATAAAATCATCTGCGTCGGGTTTCTCCGAGACTTGACCGCCCTTTCACCGCCCAACACACAGGAGCACCCCGAGTCGGAGCCGGTGGCGGTGCTGCACCGCATGCGCACTCCGCTCAACGCGACCACGGCGACAAACTACTCGGCGCCGGGCGTGCCGCTCTTTCAGCGGCGGCCGCGCAAGCAGCTGCACCCTGTGCCGTGCTCTTGCTGAGGAGCAGGAGCAGCAGTTGCGACATCCGCGTTCCGCCTTCACAGGGCGCACGCGCATCTTGACTGTGGCTGACCAACCAGAACTGAAACATTTTGACCCGAGGGTGAGCAGGCGCGTTTCTGCTTCAGGGCCCATGGGAACCTAAACAGCCCATGGGTTTCCAATTCCTGGCAGCGCCACCGCCCGCCACAAATAAACGTTTCATCTACAAGTAGTTTTGAAGGGGGACAATGGGGTCTTGGGTCTTCGTCCGAACTCATATTTTTGGGTGGCCGCTCCCCGGGCCTACCAGGCACGTTGCCTGTCCGGTGGAACCACCGCTTTTGCAGTTGCGTTCGACATCCGTGTCCAGCAACATACGCCTGCTCGTGATGACAATGGCACGCCTCAGCAAAACCCTGTTACAGCCCCCGACGGGAGCGCGGGGCACGCGTGCCCCCAACGCCCTGCGTGTGGGTCAGGTTTGCGAATGGCGGGCGACAGGCAAGCTGGCGCGGACGATTGCTTTGTCCAGAGTTGATGTAGCTTTTCCATGGGTTACGGAAATGCGTGTGTGGTTCGCCTTGACGTAGTAGATTTTGCGTATACATAGCGCCGGTGCACTGGCGGTGAGCCAGAAACGGAGTCCTGGGTTCCGATAAGCGTGTATGTGTGCCGCGTGACTGGTCTGGTGAGACTCGGAGGTGAAGATTTGACGGGGCCTCGGCTGCTGCGGCCACGCATGCATGCATGGGAGAAAAAGCTCTGTACTGGTGTGGGGCGGATGGACACGTATGGCCATATGCACCGGCAGCGCGCGCGCTCCCCCGCAATGGGCTCGGAGTGCGTGTGTCTGCCCGGCTGGTCACTCGGTGTGTGTGTGTGCGTTGACAGACAGGACGGGCGGGGCGCACCCGATACCCGCACGCCTCTGCCGCTGCATGTGCTTTGGCGCGGGCATGTACACACTGGGTTGATGGGTGGGTGGGTGGGGGTTGCATGAGTGAGCGAGCGAGAGCGAGTGCGGGGCTGGACCGTGGCTGGACTGTGGCCGGAAAGGCGGCCCGGCAGCTTGCGAACAGGGGTTGCAGTTGCTCGCAAGGGCGCGGAGTGGATCACGAGGTCACTGACGGGCCAAAGCAACTCGTTCGGCATGAATTTGCGTAGGTACCAAGTATGGTAACTTGTTGTTAGGCGATGTGTATCTTCTTGATGTAGGTGCTTCGTAGAGCAAACACATAAATGCTTTGATAGCTCGTGCCCCTATTTGGATAGGCTTTGCTGCTATGGCCCGCCACCTCATGATTCTTTGCATCAGTTATGGACACCACATCCCCGCCCTGTGGCGAGGCTGGAGTTGCCCGGCACGACTCTTGGCACACCGCGCGGGGCGCTCAGGTTCGGCAGATAGCTAGCCGTAACCCGCCCCGGCGTGATTCTTAGTCGTAGGGTAGCGATTCGTGTGTGCGTGTGTGTGCCCCAAACATTGAGCGAGAGTGCCAAGGACGTTTGCGTTTGATTGCATGTCGCTGCTGGTGGCTGCAAGGCGCTGAGACGGGCTTGGACTGCTGCGGGGCAAGTGCTGGTCCGCAACACCAAATACAGCCCGGGCGCCTGCTGCTCTGGATTACATGGGTTCTCTGTGGAGTCCGAAATCGGCGGATGTACCAGTAGTAGTAACCCTGTCGAATTTTTGCAGGCCGACCGGTGCCGTGTGCTGCAGGACCATATAATGATCGGAGCTCGGAAAGTCCCGAACCATTTTGGAGCGGCGTAACGTGGTGGTATGTGCGAGGGGCGAGAGCGTGTATGGAATGGGAAACGCCGTGGGCTGGTCCGGGCGGGTGCGGCTTAGCGCTGTGCTGCCCGTCCCGGTTGACGACGGCCATGGTGGCGATGTTGTGTGTGGATGAAGAAGCAGATGTTGTGACTGGTGGTGTGTGTGTGGTGGAGAGAGTGCACACCATCCCGGTTCTGGAGAAGACAAACTGTGAGTGAGGTCAACAGGCGAATGCTGTAACAACACGGGGCGATTTTGTACCTGCTGCCGCCAGCTCAATTATGTCAGTAATTATTGACACGTCCGGCAGCACAGTCACACACCCCACTGATGGACGAGGAGGCGTGGGATGGAACGTGACACAAACGCGAGCACCGGGAGTCCTTGACCTGACCTAAGCGATGCAAGGCCAGCAGCTCAACTGCCTCAACAAGATGCAAGAGGCCGTACGGTGTGTCTGTGACGTGGGAGGTCTGGTCTACGTGTCGGCGCCTCTCGGCGGCAGCTGGCAGCAATGCGGGTGCAAGTGTCTAAGACAGGCATGAAGGGGCTGAGCGTAGCAACTCGTGGTGCGCCCCTGCCCAGCAATGCCTTAGCTCTTGCAAGCTGCGTCGACGCCTGAACGTCCTTCCAAAAGCCGTTGCGCCTGCATGTCACACTACTGACTCTTGTGATCGACGTTCGCCGCCCTGCGGGTATAGCACTACAGCCCCACATCAGAGCGCGCGCCATCCATACCAGCGATACGACCATATTCCTTACAAGGGGCCGCTACAGCGCTGCCGCCGCCGGGGTTCGTTGGCCCCCGGGGCTTGTGCTCTCCATGCGGGCGTTCAACGGGCCGCAACTAAAGTCCATTGTCAATACCGTGCATCGCGGAAATCACTCACCCCCCTCACATCAGCCTCTCATTTGTTCTACCCCCCCCCGGTCATGTACTGCAACGCCCCAGTGTGTCCACAGCAGCAAGAGATAGACGCGGCCGCCACCCCACAGGCCACAGCACGGGCTATGCCATGTGCAACAACACACACCTGGAGGCACGCGCAAAGCTACCGGCGTGCCCCGGCGCCTGGCCAGGGCGCGCGCGTGCGCGCCCCGGCCCGGGACCGACACACCAGTGCGGCTGTCCCGGTGTCCCGTTGCAACCCCCAAACCGCAAGCCCCGCTGTCCCACGACACACACAAGCAAGGCTTGCCGAAACAGCATGTGCCCGCACCGCATCGGTTGGGGCCCCCACCTCACCTCCAGGCCACCTCGCCCAATGCGCACAATGTCACCTACGCCGCGCGCACAGCCCCACCGCCTTGTGTCAACCTCGTTCAAGCGCTCTTGTAAACCCACCGCTCTTGTTGTGAGTCCCGTCATATAGTAGATTAGCGTAACAGCAGTGCGGTCCAAAGACACCAATCTATCGCCCAGTCGCACGCTTTGAGCGCGCCGCGGTGTGATGTTACGACACACCTGTGCGTTGCGTTGCAGCCCGCGCTGCACGTCGCGCAGCCGGCCGCGCCGCCTCTTTCACATGCCGTCGCCTGCAGCGCCTGTCACCAAGTCAACAACACGTGCACCCCCCACCCCCCGGGTCCTCCACCATGCAGCTTCGCAACCGCAGGGGCGGCGCCCCAAGCAAGTCACCTCTCGTCCCCTCTCGTCACGGCTTCCTTCCACCCAAGCACCAGCCGCGGCGCCTTCCTCTTCCTCACGCGCACCAACCGCTACCAGCCTTCGCCAGCAGCCGCGGCTGCGTGCGCCCAAACCACCTCCACCTGCGCGGCCCCCATCCCCGCCCCTCAGGCTCCCCCTGCTGCTCCTGATGTCTTGATGCTCCTGATCTCCTCCTGCTGCCGCTCCCGCTCCTCCTCCACTGCCACCCCGCTCTCATCACCCAAGTATCTGTCTACCTAGTCGCGCAGCGCCTGCACGGACGCGGCGTTGTAGACGCGCCAGATGGTCTCGCCCAGCAGATTGGCCACGGACAGGATGGTCAGCTGCGGGAACACGTTCTCGGGCGGCACCGGGATGGTGTTGGTCACAATCACCTGTGGGTGTTTGGTCGCGGGTTGGGTTGGGTTGGGTTAGAGCGGGGCGGGGCGGGGCGGGTTGTGCGGGTAGCGGGGGGCACGGTGCGGCCGTCCCCTGCCTCGCTGCGCGCGCCCTGTGCCCCCCACCCCCCAGCGCGCTCTGACACAGCCCTGCAGCACACACACACACACACACACACACACACACACACCCGCCAACCATCCCTCATCCCCTCCCCTTCCCCATACCCGCCCCTCCCTCCCGCCCCTCCCGGCCCCCCCATTTGATAAACACCATCCCATGGATGGCTACCCCCCCACACCGCGGCCCCAACCCACCTCCTGGAACACGCCCGACGACAGGCGCTCCACGGCGGGCGGCGAGAACACGGCGTGCGTTGCGCAGGCGTACACCTCGCGCGCGCCCTCCTTCTGCAGCACCTGCAGCGCACACACACACACACGCACACACACACGCGCACGATGTGGCATCACACGGGGTTGTAGGGGTTGTGGGGTTAGGTGGTGGTTAGGGTGGGGTTGTGGGGTTAGGGGCGCGTTGTGGTTCGGCCTGCTGTGGATCCGTGCGAGTCTGTGTGTGGCGGCTAGGCACGGCAAGGCACGGCACGGCGCGGCGCGGCTTGCTGCTGCCCGCGGTCAACGCCCTGGCACGCCCTCCCATCGCCCCCCCCTCCCATTTCGCGCCATCGCGACCCTTGCAACCAACTCACCCACCCACCCACCCACCTTGGCGGCGTTGGTGATGGTGCCGGCCGTGTCAATCATGTCGTCCACCAGCACCGCCACCTGCATCAGGGCAGGGCAGGGCAGCGCAGTGGAGAGGGGTGGAGAGGTGTGCAATGGAGTGCAGTGGAGACAGGCATTAGCGGTGAAGGCAAGGAGCAGCACCTGAGCCGCGGGGATGTGCCGGCATGCAGCATGCCTTCACCCTTACTGACAGCCAAGCCGCCTCGCCCATCTCTCCGCCACTTCCGCCCACGCCCACGGCCCTTCCCCCCCGCCCCCTGCGTCCAATGCCGCACTCCGGCCTGCGGCCTGCCTGCCCCCACTGCAGCCAGCCCCCCCCCCCAGCCCCAGCCCCCCTCCGCCCCTCACCTTGCCCTTGACGTCGCCAATGAGGTTCATGACCTCGCTCACGTTGTGCGCCGAGCGGCGCTTGTCCACAATGGCCAGCGGGGCGCTGCGGGCGGCGGCAGTAGCAGCAGCAGCAAGGGAGCAGTAAGGCGGTCAGCAGTCAGCCAGCCGTAGCATGGCAATGGGGTGTGACGATGTGAATGTGCTCGGACTCGGCGCCCGGAACCAAATGGCAGCCGGGGCTCCTGAAGGAACAAAGCATGCGGCACCACAACCCGGTGGTGGCGTCCTCCCCACCTCTGACCCCTCTCCCTCCATCCCTCCCCCTTTTCCTCCCCCCCGCTTCTCCAACCCCCTCGCAACATATCCTTGCATTCCCTCCCCCTCTCTCCCCTCCCTCCCCCCTCCCTCTTCTCCTCTCTCCCCTCCCTCTCCCCCCTAACCTCTCTCTCTCTCTCTCTCTCTCTCTCTCTCTCTCTCTCTCTCTCTCTCTCTCTCTCTCTCTCTCTCTCTCTCTAAACTCACTCGTTGAGCTTCTTGGCGAAGGCGCGTGCGCGCGCCACGCCGCCCACGTCGGGGCTGACCACCACCAGGTCACCGGTGGCGATGCGCTTGGAGGCCAGGTAGTCCAGAATGACCTGGTTGAGGGGGGGAGCGGGAGGCGGGGGCGGGATGGCGGGGCGAGGAGGAAGGAGAAAGGGGTTTAGGAGACGAGGGCAGGACGTTGGGTGAGGGTTGGTGGGGATTGAGTGAGGGGATGGCGCGCCCCCTTACCCTTCCGTCCGCCCCTTACCTCACCATCCCCCCTCCCCGCCGATCACCTCTGATCCCCCCCATGCTCCTCCCCCGCCTGCCAGGTCCCAACCCCCAACATTTGACCCATACCATCCCATGGATGGCTCCCCCCCCGCTCTGGGTTCAGGGTTTTTGGGTTGCAATGGTCGCTTCGGTTTCTGGTATAAACCACAACCCCGCCCCCCGCCCTCCAACCCACCGTCTCGCCGTACACGTGGTCCACGGGGATGTCGAAGTAGCCCACGCACTGGCCGCTGTGCAGGTCGATGGCCAGCACGCGGTCGGCGCCCGCCTCCGTGATCAGGTTGGCAGTCAGCTTGGCGGCGATGGACTCGCGGCCCTGGACCTGTGGGGGTGGTGTGTGTGGGGGGGGGGCGGGCGATGGTGGTGATGAAGAAGAGGGGGTTGCAAGGATGGGGTTTGCGAGGTGGTGAAAGCGGCGGCGGGGCTAAGGGAGGAGCGAGTAGCGGTACCTGTCTGTTGAGTCCGTGTAAGCACGGCCCACCGTGCAGCCGCCCCGCGCCGCGGCAACAGCCCGGCAGCTATCTCCCCAACGGAATCGGTTCATGCCAACCCTGGTCTGCGCACGCCCACGCACACACGCCAACGTAAAACATATACACACATACACTCCTCCCTGTTTGTTTTGTTTTCGTTAAGACACACACACTCACGTCAGCCACGTCCATTGCACCCTCTAACACGCGTCAAAGCCACACACACGCGCATGCCCTCTTACCTTGCGGTCGGCGCGCGCGTACCCGTAGTAGGGGATGACGGCGGTGATGGAGCGGGCGGAGGCGCGGCGGCAGGCGTCGATGGTGATGAGCAGCTCCATGAGGTGGTCGTTCACTGGCGGGCAGGTGGGCTGGATGAGGAACACGTCGCAGCCGCGGATGGACTCCTGTTGGGGGGAGGGAGCGCGGGGGGGGGGCCGGGGGGAGGGAGAGGTGGTGAGGTGGTGAGATGGGGGCCGGGGGGCGGGGTTGGAGGTGGGCCGGGGGGCAGTGCGGTGGGGATTAGATGGTAAACCGCCATTCCCGTTGTGGTAGGGAGGGACCCTGGGCTGGCCGGGTTCGCTGGATCCGACTACCCAAACGGTACCCAAAGCGCCCGGCCAAATGGGGCAGGGGGCGATGCATGTAACGCTGCTGTGTTGGGCCCGCTGCAATCCGCTGCTGCTGCTGCTGCTGCGCCGGCAGGCACCGCCAACGCCGCACCGGCTCCACCACGTCACCTACCACCAACCCACCCCGCCTCTAGGCCTCGCTCTGACTGGACCCACCGCACCGGCATCTCGGACCCTCTGACCCTCAAACCCTGTCCAGCCACCCCCTCCCGATTTCGCCATTCGCAACCGCAACCGCCGCAACTGCGCATGCCACCTGTCCGGCTCGCTACCGCCCGCCGGCCGCCTCCCCCACCCGGCTCCATGCATCCAGCCGCCACTTCCGCCCTGCTCAGCCCCCTCCCCCAGCACCGCCCCCCCCCCATCTTGAGGGCCGCGCAGCCGCCGGCGCTGTCCAGCCCCCTATTCGTATGGCCACGTGCGCAACCACGCACGCGCACGCTAACGGGCCTGCAACGAGCGGGCCTCCGTGCGGGCTCGCCCCCGCCCGCCCGCCCGCGCGCTAGCTCCTTCGCTGGTTGCTCCGGCTTTTGCGTGGCAATCACGTTCGCCGCACTCGTGCCTCCTGCCGCTGCGCTCCCCAGCTTGTCCGCACTGCTCCCACCCACCCCAGCCTTCCAGCCTCCCCATAGCCCCATCTCCGTCTCCGTTCGCCGCCTCTTCTCTTCCACCTCCCCACCTGCCCCCCCCCCGTCCAGTCCCTCCCTGCCCTCCCTCCCTCCCCCCCCTCCCTCCTTGGCCTCCCTCCCTCACTCTCACTCTCTTGCTCTCTCACTCTGCATCTCACCTGCACCTGCACGTAGATCTCCCCGTCCGCAAACCGCTTGCACTTAATCTTGCCCAGCTCCAGGCCCAGGTAGTGGGCCACCTCAGTGGCCAGCGTCTGGGGGGAGGGGGGGTGATTGGAGAGGGCGCGTAGGTGTTAGTGGTCGTGGTGGTGGTAGGTTTCGGTGGTGGTGGTGAGGAGGAGGGGGTCCATGTAGCACAGTGCATATGGGAAGGGAAGAGGCGCGGGGGGATGAAAGGGGGAGAAGCCGGCGGCCGACTGACGGCCGTCCGCGCCTCCCTGCCGGCTCGCTGTGGGCATGCGAGCCTGAACCCGTACAGGCGGCTTCGTCGTCCTACCCCTCCATGCCCTGGGCAATCTTGACACCCCTCCTCTGTGTCGCGCTGCGCTCCCGGCGTTGTCCTGCCCCCAGGCCCGGCCCGCCCATCCGCGTGTTCGTGTGCACGACAGCACGAGGCCCTCCGCGCATACCCCAGAGGCTGCAACGCGCACGTGCGGCCCGGCCTTGCTTTAGGCGGATGGGCTTGGGCAAAATACGCATGCTACCTTCCCGGCCCTAACCTCGCCCCCGCCCCTCTCCTCTGCCGCTCCACCGCCGGTTTCCAAACACGCCCAGCCGGTTGTTAAACTTCTCACACGCCCCCCCGGCTCCACCTCCAATCCCGCTCTTCCGTAGAAGATTTACACTCACGGGGTTGGATGTCCCCGAGAACAGGCGTAGCCGGCTGAGCGAGCCGGGCGTGCCGGCCCCGTGCCGCGCCGAGGCGGTGTGGCGCCTGTACTGGTTCTCCCAGTCCGGCACCTCAAGGATGGGGCGGTTGGGCACGGCGCCGCGCGGCAGCGTGATGGGCGGCACGGCGGCGGCCGCGGCCGCGCCGGGGGCGGCGGCCGCGGCGCCATTTAGCGCCGGCGCACCGGCGGAGGTGGAGGCGGGCCGGGCTTCCTGGATGGTGCACCGCACGCTGACCGAGGCAGGCTGCGGCGGTGGGAGGGCAGAAAGGGCACGAGCTGTTATTGGCATGGGGTTTAGGTGGGAGCGTTCAGGTGCGGTGGGAGGGGCAGGGGCAGCGTGTGGGAGGAGGGCCAGGGGCGTCGCCCTGGCTGGGGTGTTGCGCGCGTACTCAGCCGCATGTGGGCCGGTCAACGGCGCTGCAGGTTATGTGACCTCAGGAAAGCGCAGTCGCGGCTGGCTGGCACGTGCGTACGCCAATGCAACTGTGACTCGCTGTGGGCATCGGGGGCGAGGATTCAGAACCGTGTTGCCAGCGCCTTACCCGCGAGGGGCGTGCGGGTACGCTTCGTGAACCTGTGTGGCGAGGGAACGTGTGCGAATTCCGCAGGCGAGCGAAGGTTGAGACATCTGGTGTTTTAAATGACTGCTGAATAACAAGATGCGTGTAACGAGCAGTAGAGAGGTTGCAGAAACGCAGGGGTGCCGGTCATGCTTCCTTCAGCGGCGGCCGCCCGGTGCCTCACCTGACGAGCAGCGACTGCTAGCCTGCATCATCCTGCTTTTATCTAGGCACTGCATCCTTGCCGCTACAAACGCATCCGACGACCGAGCTACTTCGCTAAAAACACTACCGCTCCCCTTCAGTGTCGTCTGATGGAGTTTGCAATTAAAACGCAAGTTGCTGATGCGCAAGCCAGATACAAAGTTTGTGTTTGGGTGATGAGCTGGAGGCGTGGCCCTCGCCGCGATGGGCGTGTTTCACCATCCCCGCTGGTTCTCTCTCATCAAAGACTTTTATAGCTACATGCACATGCATACACACGCATATTCATACCCTCCACATGTGAACGAGGTGCGAGGTCGGTGGCCGAGTGGCAGCATGTCACTTCCTGCATGTCGTTTCCCCGCTTGCACAAGCATGCAATGTCAGTGCCACGTGCTCAAGGACAACACCCAGGCAGTATGAAAAGGCAGTGGAGTTGGCGTACGTCCACAACTGGGCTGACTGGCGACATAACTCCGGCGGGGATGGCGAAGGGGGTTGTCAGGTCAGGGTCTGGCGGCAGCATGACACCGGGAGCGTTAGGACTTGGATATTAGGAAATGGGCGCGTAGGAAACATAACCTCGCGTCTGACCTTGCATGCCACGGGATGCAGCTTGCGCTTTGCGTGCTGACACGCGCGCGCACGGGCGAAGGGCAGGGACTAAGTAGCCGACCACCCTGCTTAGGCAAGGGCTAGCGCATTCACAGACGGTAAACGGTAACTGACGCGTATGATTCCTGCATGCGTCGTGCCGTATGCCCACACCTGTCCTGGGTGTCCCCCTGTCTGTTACGGACAAGTACTTATCTGCGAATACCTGCCCTAACCTGTTGCGACATGCTGGGTGGAATGCCTGGAGCACAAACACATTCAGCCAATTCGTATGCACGGCTTGGCTGGGGGCCGGGGGAGGGTCCCTCGTGGCTGACTACGGTAACTCCGGCGACTCCGGGCAGGCGACGTGCCAAACCCAGGGCTAACTGAGATGTGCGCTCGGTCGGCTATTGTGCCTCGCTGCAGCACAGTGAAGACTAGAAAGTTGTGTATATTAGTTAGGTGGGCATAGGGTCCAAGCACTTGCGTGTTGTTGGCCAATTTCCAGGCCCCTTGCCCGAAGACATATACTTTGAGCTTGGCCATCCATACATCGCCATGGCTCTACGTAGCGCCTCCGGGCTTAGCCTTGGCCTCGGGCGGCTCCTGCCGTGCCTGAACGCGCAGCTCTCCCGGGAGATGCAGGCCTTCGCTGCGCCCAGTGAGTCCAGCCGCTAGCTCGCACAGCTATATGAATGTTACCTTGTGCATTAGCAGCAGTGTGGGACCATCCGGGCTGCGACCACGACCTTGATGGTGCTGAACATTTGCACTGTTTGGACGTGCAGGCCGCGAGGAGCAGCAGGGCGATATCTGTGCCAAGGTACGCAGGCTGCATGCTTCACATGACCAGCATTCTGCAGTCAGAAGCGTGCTCACGTCTTTTGCCTCTCTGCTGCTCGCAGAGTCCCGCCCAGCTGCAGCAATACGTGCGAGAGCACGCAAATGCCACAACTTGCAGCAAGCTGGGCCTCGGCTTCGCGGCGCAGATGCTCGGCACGGTGGGGTCGCAATTTATGGGGCGTTCGAGCGGGCAAAGCGTGGTTTGGGATCGCTGTACCTCCCTCGGAGCATCTCAGTGATGATTCTGCTGCTCCAAATGCAGGCCGCACAGCCCAGCACCGCCGCGGTGGCTGCCGCTGCCGCTGCCAAGGCGAGCTGCGGCCCGGTGCTGCCCGCTCGGCCCGCTCGCCGGCCCCTGCTGCCCGGCATGACCCGCATGCCTGGCTTCGCTCTGGTGAGGAGGCGGTCAGGGCGGAGGCTTGGATGCGCGAGCAGAGTTCAGCAGACGGGAGGGACAAGGGAACGTGGCTCTGGGTGGCCTGATTGAGAGGCACCGCAAGAGGTCCGGATGGGAGGGCCCCCGGTAGTCTGCCCGCGGCAGCCTGGGCAGGGCAGCGGCATGCGATGAGGAAAACAGAATGCGGGTGCGGCAGCTCCTGCCAGCCAGGAGCCAGCCAATGGATGGGCGCCAACGTGGAGCCTGCAGCGGCCACACGGCCGGGGCTGGCATCGGTCTGCGGGCGTCCCTAGTGCGTACCACCGCCGGCGTGCTCGGCACCGGTTGCTGGGGGAATAAATCGGATCACACGGAGATGCCGGGGCTGGGAAAGGTCAGGCGGGATGAGGCGCTGCATGGCGCCCGCTTGGGGAAAGCGCCTGAGGGCCCACCCAGCCGCGGAGCAGCAACTGCCCCCACCACGCTGCGTCCACTTCAGCGCCCTCACACGCGCTGGTGTCCACGCCCCACATCAAGGCATCGCCTTTTGGACGCTGTTGACATCCAGCGCCCCCTGCCCCCTCATAAACCTAACATGCATGGCACCCCCTGCTTGCCCTTATGCTGCTGCTGCCAACCAACCTCGCAGCCGTCACAGCAGCAGTCGGTGCGCGCGTACAATGCCTGGTCGCCGGCGCAGCGCTACTTCGTGGAGGGCGACCATGTGGTTGCGGCGGAGGCGTCCCGCACCTTCCAGTTCACGGGTGGGTCAAAGCGCACGGGTGGACGTGTGGCGTGCTGCTGGGCATGTGGGTGATGTGGTGGATGGAGGAAGGACTGCAAGGTGCTGGGTGCGCGGTGGCGGGTGTGCCAGGTGTACTGTGTGCGCTCGTGTTGTGCTGGGTGCGTGGCGGGGATGCGGCTGGGGGCAGAGGGCTGGCGAGGTGGGGCGTGGGGGCAGGCTGGAGCAGCGGGATGGGCCGCCGACACAGGTGCTCAGCGGCGAGACACCGGACGCGTGCAGCGGGGAACGCGGAACAGCCATGCAGCAGCACAAAATGCATGTGGATGGAGTGTCAAATGCAACAGGGCCAACAGAACCCCCAGGGCCTCCAGGGCCAGCTGATGTACCGTAGCCGCCGCGGCCAGGACTTGGGAGCCCGGCGGCCGGCGGTTGGGCAGCAGACAGGCCCCACACGACCACACCGCTGGCACCCGCGCCGCGACCCGCACCCTACCAGCGCCATGCCACCATCCCGCCCGCTCACCCTGCTCTGCCGCTGCCGCCCCTTCTCGCTCACTTTCCCCTCCTGCTCCGCTCTCTCTCCCCCGCCTCCTCCCAGGCCTGGACTCTGGCAGCTTCTACCCCTACGTCATCGCCACCGTCATCGCCACCGCCATCTCCACCGTGTTCATCGTGGCGCCGCTGGTCATTGCGCCCAGCCGCGTGGACCTGGACAAGTCCTCCGCCTACGAGTGCGGCTTCGACGCGTTCGGCGAGGTGGGCTGGGTTGGCTGTGGGGCGGCGGCCAAGGACATGTATGGGAACACCACATGGCGAAAAACACACATTATCACCTCTCTGTGTGTACTTGCGCGCTTGTGTTGTACGTGCCCGCACTACCGGGGGGTACTGGTACTGCTATTCTGCCGTGTGTCCCTGCACCCGCGCTCGGTCGCCACCACCGGCAGCAGCACCGGGCCCACCACCCAAGCCGAGCTGTGCCAGTCTTACTTGCCAGTCTTACTATCTCAGCGAAACGCCCTCGGCGTGCCAGCCCAGCAGCCCGCTGGCTGCCAGCCTGCTCACCCACCGCATGTGTGCGGCAGACGGCTGGGGATAGACAGGGCAAGTGCCTGCGCAGTGTGTGGGTATTCGCCTCATCCCCGTCCCTTCCACCTCTCGCCTCCCATCCCACCTCTCCCGTGCGCCCCCGCCCCGATCCTTCCTCTTCCTGCTCCTCCTCCTTTGTGCCCCACCCACGCCCTACCGCAGGCCCGCCAGACGTTCAGCGTGTCCTTCTACCTGGTGTCCATCATGTACCTGCTGTTCGACATTGAGATCGCCTACCTGTTCCCCTACGCCATGACGCACGCCAGCCTGCCCATGTACTGGACCATGAACCTGTTCCTGGCCATCCTGGTGGCCGGCTTCGCCTACGAGTGGGGCATGGGCGCGCTGGAGTGGCGCGAGTGAGCCGCCCGGGGGCGAGCAGCGAGGAGCGAAGGGGAGGGCGGCTGGGGGCGTCGTGGTAGGGAGCGCGGGAGTGGAGGGATGGGGGAGGGAGGGGCAGGGGCAGGGGCAGGGGAAAGGAGTTGGTGGAAAGGAGCTTGGCGCGGGCGGGGCGCGCGCGTGACTGCGCGGCGGAGGCCGACGTGGCGAGGATGGTGATGCGGCCGGCTTATACTTTTAGAGCTTAAGTGTGCACTGAGATTGAACAGAGGTAGGGCTTGTTTGGTTGGTGGTGGTGCTGGAGGTGCCGCCTCGGGGCGGGTGTCTGCGGGGGCAACGCCTGCGCGATGGTGCATGGCAACGTAGTGCTGCAGCTTAGCAACTTGTAATCCGCTTGGAAGTATCGTCGTACCTCCACGAAGTCTGCCTGGCGCGTGGAGGTTATGTGATGAACAGGCGCGGCTGCCGATCACCTAAGGTTGCGGTACGCCCTAGGTTAGAGCCTTACAGGAGCGTAACCCGTGACGAGGTGGGGGCATCGGCGAACGACACACGCGCATGCATGCATGACTTGATCGCGGGGGGCCAACAAGTTGGGTGCCAGGAGAATGGGGCGCTGTGGGAAGGGGGTTGGCAGGAAACCCTGCCGCAGGCCTGCTCGCAAGCTGCTCGTCGTTCCATTAGCTGTGTCTGGCGGGGAGGCATTCGCGCCCCGCGGTCTGACATGTAGCCCCGTTGCGTTTTGACGAACCCCTACCTCAATTTGCTTATATTTTTTAACTGGTTAGACATCAACTGCTTCTTCACACGTACGCTCATGCATTAGCGCTGACCGAAAGGCGGCGAACAGCCGGGGTGCCACAGCGGCAACGGGCACAGGGCTTCGGCCATTTGATGACGAACACGGAGGCCCTTGCATGGCTGCCTTCAGACGCTATCGCAGGGCGCCTGCTTGGACAGGGAGGCTTTGCCACTGGTGAGTGAGTGAGTGGTGTGCCGTCGCCGGATACACGTGCGACTTCAGTCTCTATGTAATCTCACATTAAATGATGTCGTTATGTGCAGTTTATGAGCTTGAATGCTCGCGTGGAAGGTTTGCGCTCAAACTCCTGAACGCCGTGCGCGCGGACAGTGGCGCCGACTCTAAATCTCAAAATGCGCGCCTATTTGTTGCCGAGACTAAGATTCATCAGGCGCAGTCACACAGGTAAGGAAACGTGTACCTTACATCTCCTCCCCGGCGTGTTTGGTTACTTCCAGTCTCGAAGGAAGCGCACTTGGCCGCTCACATTCCATTCCTGAATGCCTTCTTGCAGCGGCATCATCCGGTCGGAGGGGCTGGTGCTGGTGCCTCCTGGTGTGCCGGGCATCCCGTTACGAACCCCCGCGCTGGGCATGCTTATGGAGTTAGCCGACGGCGGCACGCTGCGCGACCGCATCTACAAGGCCATTTCGCATGGCCACCGCGCCTACAGCGAAGCGCAAGCGGCCGACTGGCTGCTGAACCTGGCGGAGGCTCTGGCGTTCCTGCACGCCGCCAGCCCCACCGTCATTGTCTCGATACCAAATGTAAGAACCATAGGTCCAAAAGTGCATGCTCGTTACAGTCATCCACCGCGACGTCAAAGCCGAGAACGTGCTGCTGCAGTCGGAGGGCGGGCCGGGCAGCGGGCGGCTGGTGGCCAAGCTGGCGGACCTGGGGCTGCACGTGGTGCGTGGGTGGGTGGGTGGGTGCCTGGGTACCGTATTATTAGCTTGGGCGTGTGGGGCGTGGGGTTTCCTACAGTGTTCAGGAGGGTTGCGCGGTCACGAATTGCGCTGCTCGGCAGGAGCAAGGGAAACAGTGTGGCCAGAGCAGCCACTGCGCCTCCCAGCCCATCCATCACCTGACCACCTGACACGAGCCCTGCGGCCTGCCCCCTTGCAACCTGCTTCAGCGGCTGGAGCGAAACTGCTCGGTCATGCTGCGGCGGCGCGCCTCGCTCTTCCTCAGCACGGCCACCACTTCGGGCGCCGCCTCACCCGTGATGGCCACCGGGGCGGACGCCGCAGCCTGGAGCCACGGCGGCGGCGGCGGCGGCTGTGGCGGCGGCAGCAGGCGGCTCAGCGGCGCCGCCAGCTCCGGTGGTGGCGGCCTAGGCCGGGGCCACAGCCTCGGGCTCGGCGGTGTGTTTGTCGCCATCTCCAGTGGCGGCGGCGGCGCAGCAGCGGTGGCAGCAGCCGCAGTGGCAGCTACAGCTGCAGCGCCCGTGGTTGCCGCGGCGCCGACGGCTGTAGCACGGAGCGACAGCGCGGACGCGGCCAGCTGCGGCGCTGGCCCTGGGGCGCCCGGCGCCTGCGCAGGAGGTGCTCGCGGCGGCGGCGGCGGCCACAGCCCCGGCACGGGCGCATGCACGGGCACCTACAGCCTGCGAGAGAGCGCCTCGGGCTGCGAGGGAGCGCCGGGCATGGACACTGACACCGGCGACTGGGGGACCGTGCAAGGCGATGTCGACCACAGCTACCATGGCCCAAACGTGGACGACCGCACTAGCTGCGGAGGTGGTCCAGAGCAGCTGCCGGCGGTTGGCTCGAGCCGGGGCACGGCGGGTGGGACGCGTGTGGAGCTGGCGGCAGCGGCAGTGGTGGCAGCGCGCGCCGCGTCCGCCGCCTCCGAGGCTGCTACTGCCGCCGCCGCATCAGCTGTTGCTGATGGGCCGCCTGGGACGGCAGCCGCTCGGCCAGCCGCCGCCACCACCACGCCCGTGCTCGTGGGCGCCGCCTTGGGCAGGACACCACAGCTAGGCTTCGTTTGCGAGCGACAGCTACAGCAGCTGTTCGCCAAGAGCGGCAGCGGCAGGCGCGCCGCGGCTTGCGTCAGCGGCGGCTGTAGCACCTGCAACAGCTGCCAGGCTCACACGCGCGCGCTGCTGCCACAGTCGCAGGCTCAAGGGCCGGCGCACAAGCCGCCGCGCGCCGGCAGCTTGCCGCGCCCCCCGGGGGCTGCAGCGGCGGCGGCGCCGGAGTCGGTGCTGGGGCGCTGCAGCCTCAGCGACGCGTCTCTGCCTTACCTGCTTTCTCGGGGGGAGGAGGGCCAGGCAATGGGACAGCACCACCGGCCGCCGCGTCGGCCAACAAGTGCTTCGGGCGTCCGTGCATCTCCATCAGATAGGGCAGTCCAAGCCGCCATCACAGCCGCTGATGAGGCGGCCTGCTCGTGTGAGCCCTCTGCTGTTTCTCAGTCTGCGGCTGACAAAGCGGCAACACCCCAGCCACAGAGTGACAATGCCACACCAGATCACACAGACCCGGCGGCAGAGCAGGCACTAGAGCTTATTGCAGTGCCAGAGCCGGCGCAGGGGGCGCAGCAAGAGCAGGAGGCGGAGCGGGGTCAAGAGGCGGCGCAGCAGGGCGGGCCGTTGAGTGAAGTCGACGAGCACGCCTATGCGTCTGACAGCACCAGCCGCTGCCGTTTCCGCTTCGATCAGCACATGCGGCGTCTGGGCAGCATCACTGAGCTGCTCACGCCAGCTGCTGGCGAGGCAGGCGCCGGCAGCGAAGCCGAGCGCCAGGGGGCTGCGGCGGCAGCGGCGGCAACGGGTGACGCTGGCTGCGGCGGTGATGGCGGCGTCTGCGACGGCAGCTCGGCTGCGATTGGCGCTGCCGGCGTCAGCAGCGGTGGTGGCGGCGGCGGCGATGGCAAGCTGCCGGAGCACGAGGAGTTCGAGTGGGTGTACGGCCTCACAGGGCAGGCGGGCAGCTGCTTCTACATGGCTCCGGAGGTGTACCGGGGCGAGCCCTACAATGAGAAATGCGACGTGTTCAGGTGTGTATCGCGCTGGCTGGCTTGGCACGCATCTGATTGTTGATGCAGGCGCTTGTATCGTGTGTGCGTGCGCCTGACGCGCCTGACCTGTGTTTTTTACCAGCTCCGCTTCCCGCCCCGCCTCCCCGTTGCGTCGGGCAGCATAATGGGCAATGAAACGCATGATGACGCTGCCTGCCACGCACCCCATCTCGCCCTACATCTCCTTCTTCATTGCTTACATGCATGGAACCCCACCCCCACTGCTGCTGCTCGTGCGCTGCACGTGCATGCATGCATGCATGCATGCATGCATGCATGCATGCAGCTTTGGCGTTCTGGCCTACGAGCTGTGGTCGCGGCAGCTGCTGCTGTACACGTACATGCGCACCGCCAAGGGCGTGGTGGCGGGCATACGCAAGCCCGGCGACTACGCCGCAAAGGTAAGAGCAATCTGCGGCTGCGGCTGCGGCTTCGAGTGTGGCGGCTGTGGAGACCTTCTGTGTAGGCGTGTGTGAGTTTTGTGTGAGGCATTGTGTAAACCTGCGTATCAGGGCTTTGTGTTGCTGTTGCTGTGGCTGCTGCTGCTGCTGCCGCTGCTGCCGTGGCGCACCTGAAAATGTGCGTGAAGCCGTGAAGCAACAAAGCGCGAACGGGGCTTGCATACCAACCGTCACAAGGCATTCTGTTCAGCGCCATGATGCGACGCTGATGGCGCACTTCGGTCTAGTCCATGGCCCCATAGTCCTTTTCCTGAACTGGGCTGACTGGCCTGCCACCGCTACTCCGCAGGTGTCTGAGGGCTTCCGGCCGCCCCGGGGTCGGCGTATGACGGACGCGCAGTGGGCGCTGGTGTGCCGCTGCTGGCACCAGGACCCCTGCGAGCGGCCGCACATGGCGGAGGTGGCGGAGGTGCTGCGGGCGATCAAGGCGGCCGCAGACGCTGAGGTGAGCCGCGCGGTGATGGGGGCCCAGGGCGGAGTGCTGCGCTGGCTGAATGCCCCACGTGCTTGCCCGGTGCAGTTTCCAACAGGGCTATGCATCTTTTTGTAGCATTTGTTGTAGCCTTACCTTCCGTGTTGTTTTTTCTTGCGTCTCCCCGCTCCGCCCCCCCCCCCCCATATCAGGCGGCGGCGCGTGCCCAGCTGGCGAAGCAGCAAAAGGAGCAGCAGCAGCAGCAGCAGCAGCAGCAGCAGCAGCAGCAGGAACAGGCTGCACACTCCCGTCAGCGCAGCGGGCGGCGCTGTCCTTCCAAGCTGGGGAGCCTGCAGCGCCAGCCGTCGGCTGCGGCCGCGACTACGGCCTCAACCGCCGCTGAGCCGGCGCCCAGCGAAGCCAAGCAGCCGGGATGCGGCTGCGTCATATGCTGAGCAGAGGTGGCCCTGGCATGACATGAGTCAGCTACGCCACACCTCCGCAGCGCCTGCAATGGTTAGCAACGCAAAACAAACGTAGCATCCGGGAATATGTCAATGTGTGCGAATGACGGTGTGTAGGCTGTGATTGCCCAACCCTTCATGCATTGCCTGCTTGACAGGCGCTTCTTTTATCCCACCAGCATTCGGTCTTTATCAATTCAGCATATATCTTTGACTCCCCCATAGCCACACGTCTCTCCTTGTGATCCGGACCCAAACTGGACAGACTGCAAGCTGGTCATACGGGTTCGTGGAGAGGCGATTCCGGTGCATGTGTGTGTATGTGGTGTGTGTATGTGCGCAGGTCTTGCTAGATCTGATTTTGAATCGCGCATGTGCAAGCTGCTCTGGCTGAGAGCCTGTGCAATGGCCTGGCCTGCGCGGTCTGTTGGCGGGAACCTTCCCCGCTACAGCCGGCTGCAAGGCTCGTAGCAAGTTTCCTCCTGCGTTGGCGTGTTCGTGAATGTCCTCGCATGGTCTGCAGCGCATTTGTGTGCGTTGCGTTGGGCGAGGTACCTGTGCCGCGCGGTGCGTAGGGCTGTTACCAATGCGGGTGATCCCGCGCCCCGCGTTTGTTCTGGCGCCAGGTGCCACCTTGCTAGCGGCCTAGCGCCCTGCATGAGCTTGCGAACCAAGTGTTGTCTGTGTGGGCGTGAGTCTTCGTTGGGACTCAATGCTGCCAATATTGCTGAAGCTGACGGACACTTGCTTGCTTGGAAGCCCCGGGGGATGGTGGTTCATGGTACACATGGCCGGCACTAGATTTAAACGCAAGTCCCTGCACCTTGGAGGGACTGTTCTATGTATTGCTTGCGACACGTGGTCGTCATAAGTTTAGTCCTGCTTTGCGTCGTTCAGCCGCTACAGTTTTCTGGCAGGTGCGGTCGAGCTGGCACGTTTGGCAAGGCTGTTGCACAGCCCTTCCTAGGAGGCCTGGCCGGCAAGTGATTATGCTCGCATGCACAAGTGACGGAGCAACGGTTCCGGCTTCAGAGGTTACTAGGCACGGTGCGGTGCCGTCACCCACCATTGTCCTGAAGGCAACAGCGAACCGGCTGGCAAGCAAGGTGGAGTTTACCCCTTGGCCGTGCTAGAGAAGGAGACGGGCAAGACGATCGCTTGGCATTCATAGAGAAGGATCTAGCAGGCAAGACCAGAACGAGGATCAGTGAGGAGCAGCGTCAAGGCAGAAGTAGATGCGGCGGTCAGGCTAGAGAATTAGAGGCAGGCGTGGGGCAAGCGTCGAGATTGCGGTTGCAAGGTTTGGCACGGTCCGTAGCAGGCGGCAGGCGTTTATCATGTCGCGGGTGATGCAGACACAGCGTAGCCAGCTAATTGAGTGAAAATTGCGATCATGAGCTTACAGGACGTTACGCATGCCGATTAGGGGCGTTTGGGTGAGGCCTGGAGGGTGAAGGGGACACACGTGGATGCCCAGCGTCTGTTTCAGGCGCGTGAACCAGCAGGATTCCTGGTGCTGGGCCGAGGGCGCCTACGGTAGGTGGCAGGGGAGGCATGGTACTACTTGTGGGGGTCGCGAGGATCGATGCTTCTCATATGCCGTGATGGGTTGGAGGCCTTGCGGTGTGTAAGGAGCAGCACACGAGCTAGCAGGTCGTTATCGCATTCGCATCCGTAGTACAGCACATGTCCGTAGCACTGTAGCGGGCAAGGCGCTGCTCCGCCAGTGCGCTGGGCACACCCCCGACTGCTCACTCGCTCACTCGGGGGCCGCATTGCCGCAACACCACGCCCTGGCAGTACCTTGGCCTGTCGGCGACAGCCTGCGCACCACTGACTGAAACAGCCGTCACGTCCGTCAGTGCGGTTCGCCAGGGGCAGCAGCCGCGGCGATGCGTCTCCCATCCAGCACGCCGGCTGCGCCGCCTACTCCTTGCCACCGTCTTCTCCAGCTCTCCCCGTCTATATACGTTCGTAGCTGGTTTGGGTTGGGGGCTTGGGGCTGTCCGCTCCTGGGATTTTAACCTTGCGTCGCCATAGTCCATACCACATTTCGGCCTGCAGGCGGCGGTGGAGGACTACAACGGGCAACAGCTGCCAGCCCAGTCTCGAAATCAAGTGCACGTAGCCAACGCTTCACGGTTACACGGTAGCCAAAGCGGTAGCTTACACTGCCGACCGCACGCCGTTCAAGCCCCGTGGGCGCGCTAACAGCCACGCCCGCTCGACCATCCAGCTTCAGACTGTGTCCAGGCCCAAGGTCTGCCGCACAGCACAACCCAGCAGGGACTGTGCACCTCTGACTTGAGGCCGCCATGCCCGTTGCCCATCACGTGTCCCACTTGCAGCTGGCGGCCAAACAGGCAGACGTTTCCACTCCATCAGGTCAGACCACCAAGTGCTCAGTACTGTGTGCAATCAAACCAAGGCACCGTACATCGCGACATACACCTGCGCAACTGTGCGTGCTAGGTCAGCAGTGCCCCTCCTGCCACACCCATTTGGCGCTCACATCCCTGCGATCGACACACGCGCACACCAGATCTAGTGCCACCTCCGCCCAGTCGCTGAAAGCACAGCTTGCGTACCCTGGCCTGGGGTTGCATGCGACGACTCCCTGCTGCCAATCTACTCTAGCCCTTCCCGCGCACACGTCCGCACACGTCCGCACACGTCCGCTCTAAAGCACGCTCTGCCTAACACGTGAATCAGACTGCCCCCCGTTGCTACTGTTGCTGTGCCGTGCGGTGCCGTGCCCTTCCCCTTCGTTCGCCTCCGTAACCACTCGCTCCGCAAAAAAGTGCCGTATGTGAACTTGCCGAATTGCCCATGCAAGTGCTGGCCTGATTACATATCCCACGCTAACAATTGATATGATGCCCGTCCTTTCGTTGCGGCCCCCCTACAATACTACGCAGTAACGCAGCTGTCACCTGACGTCTATCCTGCACTTGTTCCATTCCTGACAGCCTTGCTACGGAGCAAACCCCTGTGACACTGTGCTGCTGAATGGCCCCAAGGTTCCTCAACCCAACAACAACCCGTGCTCGTCACGTAGTTCTGTCCCGGATGCGGGGCCTTCACTGAGGCAGTCTCCTCATCCAGCCGTTAGTCAGTCCGCCAGTCAGCAGTCAAGCGCAGTGATGTAACCGCCACGCTGCAATATCGCCCACCCTGCCATCCTGCATTGACAAGTGCAACCCTGCCACACGTTCTCTCGTGAAGACCGACCCAAGTCGACTGACGGGCCCAAGTTACTTCTTAGCTGCCTCCTCCTCTGCCTTCACGACGTCCTTCACGCACCGCCCATCCGACAGCTTGGGCGGCGGCGTGGTGCGTGGGAGGTGGCAGCGCTCATCGTACAGCAGCGAGTCTGCGGAAGAGTACGGCGCGGAGGGGAAGGGTGTGACGGAAAGGTGGGGGCGTGGGCGTGGGCGTGAGCTCGGGTGTACCAACATGGCGTGTATGCACATTTACCCGGGACGCCGTGTCCTGGCATCGAGCCCGCCGGAAAATGCTGCAGCCCAACCTTTCAGGCCGGACGACGTAGTCTTTCGCTGCGTGGCTACAGCTGCGAGGTTACAGGACGGGACGGTGGGAACACCATCACAGCCCCGGGGCACCGCCACCCCTAGTTCGATAGCACGATGCCGTCCTTCCCACAGCCTCGCACAACGCGTCGCAGGTGAGCAAATGCCCGCCAAAGCCCCGAGATACAGCAGCATCGCATGTTCACAGCTCATAAGCAACGTACGGCAGTAACAAGTGATGCACAAACGGGGTTGGTCCGGGGTTGCTGTTGTGTGCAGGGTATGAGCGTCCTGGGGTGATGACACGCCTCGTGTCAGGCTCCCAAGATGACAGCTACCTCCCTGCCTCAGCTCAGGATGCCCACCTGCTACATGCTCCTCCTCCTCATCGTTCTTGCGAGCCGCGTATTCCTTCCACCAGCTGCGGATAACGTGGCGCAAAAGGGGATGACCGCACGGAATGACTAGGATGGCTTGGGACGAAGCGTCCTGGCCCGCCTCGCGCGGTCTCACTCGGCGCCCGAAACCCCCACCTGCTTAGAGATTTGTCCATCTGCTTGTGCTTCTCCTCCTCAGTCATCTCGCCGCGAATCGCACGCAGCACATGGTCTGGAAGCACCGAGGCTGAGGTACTAGCAGGCGCTTGAGCAGACATTCTTGAGTTTGTTTGGTTAATTGAAATAAACGTGGTTCAGGAAACACTACGAGGCAACCTCTGGCGGGCACGGACCCATGAGCCACTTCGTCGGTTCGGTCCCCCCCATCGCGCGTCAATTGCAGCCCTAAGGAATTCAGCTGAGCCCCTTATTGACTGGATAATCAAGTTACGGATGTTCTCAATTGCATAGCATCGTCTATGGTGCTCTTGGATGGAAGCGCCGACGCAAAGAATTTGTCGCGTGTACGTATCTACGTGCCGCGCGACCTGAAAGTGTTAGCTATCTTTGAAGCACAATAAGTTAACGTGTTCTCTGATAGTGGAGGAGCTTCCCGGCCGCGGCCACCTGGTAACACGTTTCCCGCGCTTGCGGCCCCGCAGGTGCGCGCGGCAGTACGCGCGCTACACCTGCCCCCGCTGCAACATCGGCTACTGCTCGCTGCCGTGCTACAAGCAGCATGGCGAGCACTGCACGGAGTCATTTTACAAGTGAGTGCGACAGGTGTCGTCGTGGTGGGGCCGCGGCCGTGACGAGGGCTGCAGCTGGCAGTAGCCGCGCGCTCACCTGGCGGGGGTGTTGCAAACTGGTGCCCGGGTCTGGGGCCGCTGGCATGCCGCCGTCCCACTACCTCCCCACATTCCTCTCATCTCCTCCGAGTACTTCGGAACCACCACGCGGCAACTCCAATCCCGACAGCATCTCACCTCACCATTTCATGCTCATGGCTCACCCCAGGGAGCAGGCGGTGGGCGAGCTGCAGGCGGTGCGCGCGGGTGACGAGCAGCGGCGTGCCATGGTGGAGATCCTGCGGCGCGTGCAGCAGCAGGCGGCTGAGGACGAGGAGGCGCAGCGGCCGCTGCTGGAGGCGGCCATGAGGGGGCTGGGGCTGGGCGGGCTGGGGGTGTTAGGGGGCGAGGAGGCTGGGGAGGAGGAGGACGAGGGCGAGGGACAGGGTGGGGAAGGAGAGGAGGATGAAGAGGATGAGGGCGAGGAGGATGGGTGTGAGGAGGGGGAGGGGATAGGGAAAGGAGGTGGAGGCGGCAGGGGCGAGGCGCTGCTTGCGGCGCTGGCGGGCGTGCTGGCGCCCAACACGCTGGAGCAGCTGCTTCACAAGGTGCGTGGGTGGGAATGGAATGGGTTGGGGCGGCTGAAGCGGATGGCACATTGGTTTGGTTGCTGCTGTCACATGGGCAAATCTGCCGTCTGGTGCGTCCGTCCTTTTCCGTGTTTGCGGTGGCCATCAGGCCCATGGCCTTGGGTCGCAAGCCCATGGCGGTGGGAGTAGTGGTTTATGATGCAAATGCAATCATGTGGTGGTGGTGGTGGTGGTGGTGGCACGCCTGAGAGGGGCTTTTGGTGCAGTTGCATTCGTCGTACATGCCGTGCCGGTTGGCGCTCGCGTGTGCAGGCGGCCTCCCACACCAACGAGGAGGAGTGGGAGGTGGAGGAGGCGGACCTCAGCCCGCAGGAGTGGGCGGCCTTCCAGCGGGCGGTGGCGCTGGGGCAGCTGGGCGGCGGCGGCGGCGGCAGCGCTGGCGGCGGCGGCGGCGCTGGCGGCGGTGCTGCCGCCGCCGCCGCGTCCTGGACACCCTGGTGGTCAACTGCCGAGGCAAGGGACCTGTCCCTCTCCGCCACCGGGCAGAGACTGGTCGCACCGGTTGCACCCACCTCGGATGCGAGCGCCGCTCCTGCTGGGGGTGGTGGTGCTGGGGCGGCGGGCGGCGCCGCCGTTGCCAGCCGCCTGCCGCCGCCGCCGGCCGCGCCGCTGCCGCGCCTGACGGCGCTGACGCGCGCACCGGCGTCGCCGCTGCTGGCGTGGCACGTGACCGAGGTCCTGTACAGCTACTGTCACATAATGCGGCGGTGCGGCGGCGACTGGGCACGTGGCGGCGCCGGCGGCGGCGCCATTTCTGCCGCCGCCGCGCTGCTGGCGCTTACGGATGTGCTGGCGGCGGTGCAGCCGCCGCGCCGCCGCCGCCGCACTGGGGCCGCAACTGTTGGGGCCAAGGCAGGGTCCGGCGCAGGGGTAGGGGCAGGGGTAGGGGCAGGGGTAGGGGCAGGGAGAGGTGGTGGCGGCGGACCGCCGCCGGCAGCAGGCAAGGGTGCACGGACTGGGCCGCCGTCGTCGTCGGCGGCGGTGGGGCCAGGTGGCTCTGAAGACGGCGATGAGGACGACGAGGACGACGAAGGCGCGCCGGCGCCGCGGCTGCCGCAGACCGCAGCGGAGGCGGCATTGCACGTGTTGGAGCGGGCGTGTGCGCCACCGGTGGGCTCCAATCGGGTGAGTGGGCGGCGGCATATGGAGCCTGACGCTAGAGGTAGGGCCACGGGGTACGTCATCATAACGCTCCTCCACACTTTGCATTGATCTGAATGCTTGCAATATCACCACTGTCCACTAGGGCGTCCTAGGCTCATCGCTGTCCTTTTTGACTCTGTCCGTGCTTTGAAACCAGGATCGCGGCTACGCCGTATCCGTGCTGTACGACGTGGTCACACTTCTTGAGAGCGGCCGACCCAGTGTGCTGCTGGCGTTGGAGGACGCCCGGCGGCTGCTGGTGGCGGCGGCGGCGGCGGGTGGCGGCGGTGACACGCAGGCGGCGGCGGCGGCGGCCTGCTCCCCGACGTCACCAGCCGCAACCTCGGGACCTCCCGGAAACGGACCCAGTCCGGACCAGGCAGCTGCCGGAGGCGGTGGCGGCGGAGGCGGCGGAGGCGGTGGGAGAGACGGCCCGCGCCGTCCAGGTGATGCTGCGCGACAGTCGCCCGCCGCGGCGCGGGCACGTGGCGGCGGCCTGGACAAGGGCGCGCGGCGGCGGCTGGCGGCGGCGGAGCGGAAGTTATTCTTCTTCCAGGTCTGGGCCAACGAGCAGCTGCCGGAGGGGTATGAGGGCATGGCGGAGGCGGTTGCGGCGGAGTGGCAGGTGATGCATGCGTCAGTGGTGGCTGGCGGCATCGGGCCGGCGGCGGCGGCGGCGGCGGCAGCAGGGCCAGCGGCGGCGGCGGCGGCGGCAGCCATGGGCGGGAGCGGCGTGGGATTGGTTGGTGGTGCAGCGCTGCTGGGCGGCGGCGGTGGAGTGGGGAGCAGCAGCGGCGTGGGGTTGGGGTTGGCGGGCGCAGCTGCTGCGAGGGCAGCAGCACTCGCCGTGGGTGGAAGTGGAGGTGGGCCCGGTGGTACATCGGCGGCGGTGGGTAGGCAGGCAGCGGGCAAGGTGCGCGTGCTGTAGCGTGCGTGCGTGCTGAGTGCCGCCGGCGGTGACTGGCTTGCTTCCTTGCTTACGCGGGGGGCGAGCGGGGGAGCGACACTTGTCGTTGCGTGTGCAGTTGGCTGCTGTGGATGGCGACAACGTATCGGCCATGTATGTCGGCCAACTTGGTATGGCTTGGATGGTGTGTGCGCTCAGCCACGTGGTTTTCAGCTGAGCCCCCCCCCCCCAAGCGAAGCGATATCAGGGTATCCCTGCTGTCCGTGGCTGCGTGCGTGTTTGGGTTTGCACATTGTACCTTTGGCCTCAGACTAGCGCACGTTTCCCGTATGTATGGGAGGACCGCACTCTGCTGTCCGTCAATGCCCGGATGGCGAGGGGGCGGAGGTAGACACGCACAGGCAGCAGGTGGCTGGCCAGGCGGCGCTACATACTTCTTACCTATGTACCTGTGGCGGGAAACCTTCACAACTCCACAATAACCCCGCAAGCTGTCTCCGGCTAGTCATCAAGTCCTTTTACCGGCAATACTGCTACAGTACCATTCTTCAACCACACACGGTCATATATAGTTATGGGGTCTCGAACACGCTTATTTTAGGCGGCCGGCCGTGTGCGTACATACGGAGATAGGTAGTGGGGGCGTATGGTGCAGTAGCGGCTCGCGCGGACGGAACGTTAACGTAAGTAAGGCATGGCAAGCTTTTATGCCCGGTGCGGCCATTGACTAGCACTCTAGTATCAATGGGCGTGAGGCACAGGCGGCACCGTACGCGGTGGCATTTAAGTAAGACCATACATTGAGACCACACACCCGCCCCAGGCGCAGCAGGTGCCCATCGATCTACCAGCTGGTCACTCAGGCACCGACGGTCTGACTTTGAAGCCTGTGAACGCGTTCGTTTCAGGCCGATTGATGATTATGATCAGCCGCGCGCGTTTGTCTTACCTCGCTGTGGGTCGCCCTAATCTGCTGAGTCTGCTGAGCGCAGTGCGTGTCACTGTGCAGTCATGCGTCAGTTAGGTCCGGCTAGATGCACAGGGGGGGTTGTGATTACCAGCCCAAACTAAACCAAACCCAATGCATAAGAGCGAGGAGGTGAGCGTGGCCTAATATGGGAGAAGGAGGAGGAGAAAAAACTCGAAACATTCCCACAACCCGATAAGTCCCGGGGGGTAGAAAACAAAGTTTTTTACCCCATGTTCTAAAACGGTAGAGCTCGACGAGATAGGAACGCACGTGCTTCCAGTTTATCCAGGGGGGTTCTGGTGAGGAAGTTCTGGGCCCCCAAAGATGACAGTCGGTCATCCCCCCCGGGGGTCCGTGGGGTTTCGGGAGCCTGACCTCAGGGATTTCGGGAGGAGCCCCAACATGCCCTAACTCAGTCCTACGGGGCCCAGACGCAGCAGAATATGATGCACATATGCTTTTGGTGCAGCGACTCACCGATTACACGCTGGGAAGGCCTAACTCGACGCCTGGACGTGGACATGTCGGCGCATGTCACACACATCGACAAATGCGCATGACACTGGCGGGGGAGTTGAGACCCAGAACGGTCTGGTAACACCCAACCAGGTATCACCGTAGCATTGATACAACAAGTAATGCATTTGGGAGTGAATACGGGTCCGTTTACGTGGCGGGGGTTGGGCCGGGAATCTCAATGGATGGAATCCCGCTCATGTCGAAGTTCTGGAACAGGCCCGCAGATGGCATGGCGTGATAGAGCGCGCTGAGAGGAGTCGATTGGCACCGCTTTGGTATTAATTGGAGGGGTATAACCCCCTTTCTGAGACGGTTTCGTTCGCGGGGGACTCGGACGTCCCCCCAGGGGGCTCCCGGGGGGTTTCGGGGCATGGGGTCTGGCACTTTGTTTCCTACCCCCCCCCCTGAGCTGCAACTCATTAACCGGCTTGAGGTCATGCATGGTCAGATGATTCAGCAGATAAGAACAGTGGGCAGCCCATCCAGGCCTAATTCCCCGTTGTGTGAAAGAAGAGCTAACTCCCTGACCCGCTTGGCAGCGAAGGGCAAAGGCAGATACGCTGCCGCTGACGCGCTGTAGCTTCACCGGTGATGCGCTGGCTGGCAATCAAGCAGTTTGCTCCGGCTGCAACTCATCAACCGGCTCTTCGTACTCATCGTTGATTGGGCAAATGGCAATCAGGCGCGGCCACCAATTGCTGGTGCCACTAGGCCGACTGGGCTACTGTATGTACGTACCACTCCAGGCCGACTGCTGGACCACGTGCGCACCACTGCAGTACGGCACCATCCTGGCCAGGACCCAATAATGTCCTACTGTATGTGCCACCAGGGCAGGAACGACGGCAGTTAACCCCATGCCTGAAATGGTTACGGCAGTACTTGACGCGCTAAAAATATGCACGTGCACTCGATTTCTTCAAAGGGTGTTGTGTGGAAAGTCGCTCGGTTCCCCCCGGATGTATGTATGGGACTGAAGTCCTGATGGCAGATTTCAGACTTCCTTGGGAGGCGCCGCAAGCCCCTGCTGCAGCGCTGTAACGCAGCTTCCTGCAGCTAGACATGCATACCTGCATACCTCACTGCACTTAATTAAGCCATTTCGGAGTAGGGCGGTCTGCGCCGCAACACGTGCTGGGATGCGTGCGTGCAATGTATGGCACCAATTCAACCCGACCTCACCCGCTGGAGGGCCACCGTCCAAATTTCGGCCCCACGTTACCCTCCATTTCATTGTGGAGGGAACTCAGACTACAGACTGCAGACTGCAAACCTAACCTTATAGGTAGCTTATAGCAACCCATCCAGCGTGTTACGTGTACAGTCGGACTGCTCCCCCGCTGCCGTACGGGCCCTGCCGTCAAGGGGGTTTGGGGGCCGGGTAGGGGGTCCCCAGTGACCAAAATGTCTCCATTGCCTTCCCTCACGCTCTCAGTCCCTCGATATACATAGCATAAATTTGCTGGTCGAGTGGCACGGCATTCTACGTTCGTCTTAGGTAGAAAGCCTGGGTTTTGGAGATCCCGCCATCGTGCCCACCGCCGGGTACGTGCCGCCAGGCTGATGGACCCCAACTGCGCACGATTGGGCCTGGTCTCAGTGATTACATACATACTATACACTGGGCTGTATCCTGGAGCAATATGTGTCGCTCTGCTGCTAACTGGCAATTTCGCGCGCGACTGAGGTCCCTCGCTCGCTCGCCAAGCCATTATTTGAAGGCCTGAACATTGCCGTCCTTTCTAATGCTGCTTAAAGCTATACATTGTATGGTTTGAAGGCACCAAGCACTTCTCGCGCACAAGTGCTGCTCGACATGCTGCAATTCGCGAGCTCGGCGAGCGGGCAGGACAACCTAAAGCCTAAATCTGCACATTATAGCATGCGTATGCAATATAATAGCTTTTGGCATGGTTTGGGCTTTGGACGGTGCCGCGGCTATGGGCACGCACGGTACGTACGCACGCCCTGGGTGAGACCGGGTTGTACGTGGCAGGCCGAAACAGGTCAAAAACCCGCACTGATGTGCGTGGTGCGGTCATCGCGTATTGCAATTCATACACTGGGTGTGCAATAGCAGTCACACGAGATCGTGCCGAAAATGGCTCGACATCCACAAGTGCATCTCCACATCCCGACATGTCGTCACCGTGCATACTATGGCGATGTACTATCCCTGCAGCGCAACCGTATTATACGCGTTTTATGGCGTATGTTCTAATTTCGATGCGTAATTTGTACTTGCACGTATGTACTAGGCCAAAAGTAAGGCTTGTACAGTGCAACCCTGGGTGACATATATATGTCACCCAGGGATGCATCCGCGGAAAGCCGGAAAGCTATTGCCGCCGGCCGCCGGCGAACAGCTCACATGTGAATCTCGGCTAGTTAGCTGCAGTATAGCCCGGCGGTCAGCAGAAGTGCGGTGCCACTGCTGCGTTTTCTTTCATCAGCAGCGGCGGCGGCAGCAGCAGCAGCAGCGGCGGCGGCGGCAGTAGCAGCAGCGGCAGCGGCGGCGGCAGCAGCAGCAGCAGCAGCGGCGGCAGCAGCAGCAGCGGCGGCAGCAGCAGCGGCGGCGGCAGCAGCAGCAGCAGCGGCGGCGGCGGCAGTAGCAGCAGCAGCAGCGGCGGCGGCAGCAGCAGCAGCAGCAGCGGCGGCAGCAGCAGCAGCGGCGGCAGCAGCAGCGGCGGCGGCGGCAGCGGCGGCGGCGGCGGCGGCGGCAGCAGCAGCAGCAGTCGCACATGTGGTGGTGGTGGCGGCCGCAGCGGCGACAATGGCAGCAGCAGCAGCAGCAGCAGCGACAGCGACAGCGACAGCGAAAGCGGCAGCAGCGAAAGCGACAGTGACCAGGATGGGCCTGGAAGGGCGCCGGGGAATAACCCAGTCACCGGTGTGGTCGCGTTTGGCATGGCATGGGCTCAGTACTCGCTTGCCGCATTACTGCGCATGCGCATCGTGGCCATAGACCCAGGCTGCGTGCTGTACTTGGTAGCTTGTGTTGGGTATATGACGGGGTTTGCTCCGCACAACCCCCGTTGCCAAGTGCGTGAGCCGCGGCTGTGGGCTGGCCCCGGGCATCTGGCGCAGGGCCCCACTCGACCTCTCCGTGAACGACGGAGGGAGCGCGCAAAGCGCCGCAGGCGGAATAGGCGGCTTCGGGGTATCGGGCGCGGTGGCAGGCGGTGGCGAAAGCGCCAACGGGGCTGTCACGGGCGCGGAAGGCGTGGGTGCGTGCGTGGGCGTTGGCGGCGGAAGCCACGTGGGTGGCGCGGCCGGCGCACTCGCAAGCACAGGCGCGCTGCGACCAAGCGGCGCCGTGAGCAGCGTGCATGTTACGTGCAGCTGTCTGGCGCTGGCTATCGCAAGCGCACTGGGCAGACAGCGCGCCAGCTCTGGCAGCAGGCACGCCTGCGGGAGCAGCCCGCACTCCAGCGTTGGCAGGCCGGGATCCCCAGTGCACGGGTTGCATCACATGTGGCCCACACGCTGCGCATCCAGTACCTCTACGGGGGCGGAAATGCAGCCGTGGCAGCGCCAGCACCTGCGCTGGGATTGTGGCACATCCTACGGCACTACCGCCAGTGGGGCCAGCGGCGGTGGCGCTTGACCGTCCACGTCAGGACTCAAAAGGTGTGCATTTAGCTTCGTCCTTGCCACCTGCCATCTGACCACCTCCGAGCCTCGCTCGTCTCTGGCACCTGAAATGCGCTTTGTCGTATTTGTGCAGGTGCTTGAGCAAACCGCTCAGGCGCTGGCGGGTGGACGGCCCAAGGAGGAGGTCATTGTTGGCTGGGGCAACGCCAACACTGGCTACGGCGGCATTGTAAGCAGGTCAGTGCCGAGACAGTGGGTTGCGTTCGTGTTACCATTTGATTGTTAACTGCCGGATACTGATTGCAGGAAAGGCAGGGGCCCGAACCGGGCTCTTCTGCGCCTGCTGGTCGAGAAATATGCGCACCTGGTGGTGTACGTGGACGAGTACTTCACCAGCCAGGTAAAGTTTGAGCTGAGCGAATTTAATGCTGCGGACTTGAGGCAAACACACGTTCACGCTTGACTGCAGGTGTGTGCGAAGTGTGGGCGGCGCTTGCTCGACAATGGGCAGCGCTGCCTGCAAACGGTGATACCGTTCGGTGGTTCGCGCGCCCGCGACGTCCAAGTGTGCCAACACTGCGGGACTGTGTGGGTAGGTCGTGTAGAAACACTGTAGAAAATACCGCGTGCCAGGACAAAGGGCTTCTTGGGTTAAATAGTCTCGGCCTTGACCATGACTGTCACTGACTTTGCTATGACTGCTGCACCAACCTCAGGGGCGCGACGCCAACTCGGCAACAAACATGCGCCACGCTCTAATTGAGATGCTGCTGGGTAACACCAGGCCTGCTGCATTGCGCCGTGGTGGCGGCGGCGGCGGCCCTGGGCCCGGTGATGGAGGTGGCGGTGGTGGCCCAGGGCCTGGTGATGGTAGCGGCGGTGGTGGTGGCGGCGGCCACGGCCCTCAGCCCACCAACAGCTGCCATGGGCTCGGTAGCTGCAGCGCGCATGTGTGTCGCGGAGGGGGCGGGGAGGGCCACGTGGAGGAGGAGGGCGCAACGTCGCCTAGAAAGCGGCGCCGGCGCACAGGTTGAGGCCTGCCAGAGTCTAATTAGTAACGTCTATGCGAGCATGGCGTGTGCGGTTTAGGTGGACTAGCGGGACGTTACTGCTGGACGTAATTTGGTGGGCGGTGCCTGGTCAAACCGACCCCGGCTATGTCCGGGAGATGAGGTAGTTTCGAAACCTTCGGCCTCAGACGGTGGATGTGGTGCGGGATCAGCCCGCTTTTCCCGTGCTTCACGGGGACCACCTCCCTTGTCTTTCATGGACTCTGGTTGCAACATCCGGCACGCGCTGGTGGAGATGCTTCTGGGACACAAGCGGCCTGCATCGCTGCTGCCTGGCGGCGGCACGGGGGTGACGGGGCCCAGCAGCAGCGACGACACGGGGCCCAGCAGCAGCGGTGACACGGGGCCCAGCAGCCGCGGCGGTGACGGTGCACATGTTCATAGCGGAGGGGGCGGGAAAAGCCACGTGGAAGAGGAGAGCGCGGCGCCGCCCAAAAAGCGGCACAAGCGCCCGGGCTGAGGAGCTGACTGGTGTCTAGGTAGCGGTCCGCAGTGGGGCGAGCAAGCAAGGCCTGTGGTGTTGTAGGCAGCAGTGGTACGACAAGTAGTGCAGCTGCTGTTGACTCCTGCACTGCTGCGTGTTGGCTGGCTCCTGCTGTGGTGCCGCGACTGTTGGGCACCTAGGTTTGGCTCGGTGCCTGTCCAAACCGACCCCGGCTATGTCCGAGCGATGAGGTAGTTCGGCCTCAGACTGTGGAGGGGCTCAGCCCCTTTTCCCTGACACAGGGGAACACTTGTCTTTCTCGGACTGACGCACAGCCACCTGCTGGATGGCTGTAGTGTACCGGTATACGGTAGACGTCCTCAGGGGCTCGCGTGTGCCATGCGCCACATAGCCAGTGTTCCATGGATGGGGCGCATATGGCTGTGTGTAGGTTGTGACATGCATGCAACGTGTGACACTGCGACATTCGACTATGCGACATACTAGTCGTCTCAGACCGTTTTTGCGGTCCTAGACATTGATTGTATCATTCAATTACCATCACCACAGTTTTGGGGCTGTGCACCATGCAAACACAGCCGCCAGCCGCTCCCACCTGGCCGCACCCCAAGCCACGCCAACACAAACTTGGCACGAGTACGCGTGTGTGGGCCGGAAAGCCGCACCGCGTTCCCCATATGCATTTAAACGTGTATATGAAATGGTTTTGGGGTGCTCAGGGGGCTTTTGACGATATATGCATATGTCGTATTGTCACATGTCCGTATGTCGCATGTCGGGATGTGACAGGGATGACTACGTCACACCGGGGGCGGTCAAACAATGTGCAACCTGCTATATTGATACCACTCGGGGAAGCCCGGGGCATACGAAACCCGCATTCCCGTCTGATTCTGGTCTGAACCCGTTACGGACCGGGTCCGAAAAGTTTGGACCGGTGGTTTCGGATCAGGGGGGCCGGGGCCCTGGGCGCAAGGCTGGGCCACTCACACAGACACGGTGCGGTTTCGGACGACGACGCGGCGAGGGACATCACATCATTTTGCCCCATGCCCTGTTCCATCAACAGCCCGCTGCGCGTTAGTTCGCGACCTGCCTGCCTGGCAGCCTGGCGGCCGAATGCGTATGGCGGGGGTTTGCAGGCCGTACGGCGCGTCGGCGCCACCCCTGCTGCCAACTTCAATCGGCATCTCTTCCAACTGCCGGGCGGCGAAATTAGGTGTCTACTGTTTCGTTACAGGGCTGAGGTGTCCACGCATCCTCCTGTAACAGCATCATCATCTACTGTCTACACTCTACAGTCCCCTGCTGTTTCAGGGCTGGCGTACGTCCAACTCGCTCGTCCGGCTGCCCGCCATGATGGACTACTGTGAGTCTATGACCGTGTGCGTGGCGGAGGCAGCAGGGAGCAAGCCGGCCGAAGCCGGCACGCGCGTGTGGTGAATTACAGAAACTTGTGAACGACCGTGCTTGTGCCCTGCGCTGAGGCTTCGGCGGCACACAGCAGCAGCAGCCCGATTACCAATGCCCCTCTCAGCTTATCGACACACGCTAGCTGCGAGCGATTATGTTGTGCATGTAGGGCAGGAGCAGTGAGCGAGGGGAGTAGGCCCTACTGCCGAATTATGTGCACGCCTGCGCGGTAGCTAGGCCCTGCAGCCGCCTACTAGGACGTAGGAAACATGATAATGACTATTATGTCGTGGCATTTGACAATAGTACGGCGCCGTCCCAACCCAGATTACCCAGATGCAGATAGACCTCCTTTTAGGCCCACACCAAGGCCCACACTGTCAACTGCCAGTGTGCAAACCCCGCCCATCACAAAGCAACACCAATTCATCAATTCCGCCCCTGCTTTTGATTGCTTCTGCTACTACGAGCCAAGCCAAGCCACGCTGTGCTCCCCCCTCCTCTTCTGCGCTGGACCACACCCGCATACCTACTGAATTACACCAGAACTACTTTCTGGCGTCGCGAATTATAAATTCTACGCCGGCTTTGTTGCATAACAGACAGACACGCATTTCAGGCTTGCGAACAAAGCAACTCACCCTTCCCAAACACCATTGGGCTCGCAAGCAAGAACTCAACCCTCCCAAAACCCCTCTGGCCAGCAGCCCACCGCCGACCAGCAATCGCGACCGCCTGGCCACCCCCCTTCTTGGACGTGCCACACTAGCCACACACCCTGTCCCGTTCTCAACCACGCGCACCTCGCCCCAACCCGCCCAGAGCTTCCGTTGCCAATAAAAAAACAGCCGGTGCCAGTCCCTTCCTGCACAAAGCGCGGGCACTCTTTGAAATTCTTGTCACGGTTTGCTTCCTTATATTTTGTTGAGTCAACACATCTTCAACGACACGTACGACAGCCGGGTACGTCTTTTGGGTGGCTGCCTCGCTCGGCAGCAGGACAGCACCTGCCACCGGCAGCTATCATCCCACCCAACCAACTCCGACACCTCCCTTTTTCTTTCTCTTTTTCATCACACAATAAATATCAGCTCAGGTGGAGCGTGCGCTCCAGCCGCAGCCGCGTCTGGTTCCCCTACACCGGTCTGTATTGCCGCCGTGGCGACCCCGCCTCGACTGCCGCCGCCACGGCCTGCCCCGCCACACCCCGCCCCGCCCCGCCCCGCCGCGGCTCTATCTCCATGGCTCCGCCGTCTCCATGGCTCCGTTGTGGTCCTGTCGCATTCGCTCGCATTCATGCTGTCGCGAGCAGGCCGTGCGGCCGATCGACCTTGCTCTCCTGCACATCAGCAGCTGCCGCACACCTGTCTCCATCCCATGCACCTCATCCCTCCACCCCTCCATCCCTCCCATCCCTCCATCGCTCCATCCATGCATGGCTCACTGGAGGAGCTAGTTGGTTGGGTCCAACTAACGACCTCCCATACCGTGCGCGACGACAGCACAAGCCAGTTACGCGGTATTTTACTTTCGTCCCACCTCAGCAATTATTTCAGACCACCTCGCAAGCCCCCAAGCACCCAAAAACGTCTACAAGCACCGCCGAATCCGCTCTGAACCGTCTCCACACCGTAGGTGCACCACCCAAAACCCAAAACGTTTTCTTCGACTTTGGCGGGTTTGGGCCAAACTTCTAGCACTGAGCACTGAAAATACCTCTTGATTGTATGTTAAGCCAGAAGCATACGGCCGAATTGAGAGCTTGGCCTGGCACCTGCTGAACAGGCCAGGCCGCATCGGAGGGAATCACAGTCTCTGCTGGATTTGGATGTGGGGCGTGACTCGCATGCACTTATCTTCTCCGAGGCAATCAGCTTCGTTTGTGATTTGAGATGTGAAAGTCTGCTGGCACAGCGCGCGAGCGTGCAGAAATCAAACAGCAGACTGATTGAACAAGGGCACACACACACACACACACACACACACACACACACACACACACACACTCGCGACCGTCCGTTATCGCACCGCATGCATTGTCCTATGTCTGCTGTTCTCTCCCTTGTGATCTCTAATACACACACACACAAAGACAGAGGTGCGGACACTCCCAACACCTTGAACGCTCAGACAGGAAAGAAGCCAGAGTGGGTTCTGGTTCAGTCCATAAGTAGAATTAGTTTGTAAACGAGACGCTCGACGAGAAAAGAGCAGAAATACGCAACATGAAAAATGATATGATAGAGTACAGTACCATGATGTGACATATGCGGCATTGTAGCAGTGCGCTCTTGACAATTATTGATATTCGTGATTAAAGCACCATTCCATGTAACGCCTCTCCCCCATCCGCAAATCCCACCTGGCGGCAAATAGCCCCTAGTTGCCCTGCCTCCGTCCATCCACCAGGTAGTTGTTTCTGCCAGCACCCTGCTGGAAACCGCGTTGCAAAACACACACACACAATGCCTCAGCTGCAGTCTCCAAGTAAGCAAGCGGTCGTCGCGCAGCTAGTCTGCTGGCAGGTATCACAACCAAAAGGCCCGAACCAGCAAGAGGTAGATGCCACACACTGCAGGGCAGGGCGTGGCCGCACAGCAGCAGGAGTGTACGTAGCAGCTAGATAGCGGCGAGCGAGTTGAACCCACCACAACTACCACAACCGACAAACATGCACTGACTACGCATGTGCGCCAGCAGCCGCGACGGCTCTGTGGCCCTGCTGGTGGCCCTGGTTGCCGACCCACCCATGCAGCTGTTCCGCAGGTTGCGTCCTGCACGAGTTTGCACATCAAACCTCATCAAGATCACCGCTAGCTCACACCGCCAAGGCTGACTTCCACGCATGCTCATCACCTCCTCTCACGCTAGCCCCCATCCCCACCCTCCATGCATGGATTCCAGCATTAACCCGCGCTGACCAATTCAACGTGATACTACCATCTCACTCATTTCGGCATTCAAGCCGTCATATTACACCACCGATTGCATTCATTGATGCTGCTCATGAGTTGGAAAGGTACGGGCCTAGCCAGGCAAGGCTTAACCCTGTGAGCTTGGATGGAACATCCACCGGCAGATGAAACAAGTAAGGAGCCACGCATGCAGCAGGTTACTACGATCCTGCTAACCTGGCTCCCAGGACCATCCAGCGCCACACGCACGCCAGCCAGACATGGGGTGTTTTGGCAGGAACGCCATATGCGCTTGATGACACCACCATGCCTGTATGCGCCCTTTTCCCCCTGTGTCAACCTTATGCAAGCACACACCCCGCCGCCGTGCCTGCTGCACAGACGTACGCGCACTCATCTGCATGCGGCACACACCGCCGGCCATACCTGGCTTGCTTGCTTGCATCAGCAGGCTCTGTGCGTACGAAGGAGGCCTGAAGTAAAGGCCAGCCAGTCATCCAAACGATTTGCCGAGCGCCATCACTCCATCCACAAGCAACAAGACAGCAGCGTCCATGCATGCATGGGTAGATAGGTTAGTTTCAGCAGTCCGGGAGCACGGATGCGCACAATCAAGTTGCGTGCCATGCATCCAGCAGAATTCAGTTGCTGGCTTGGCAGCAGCAGTCGTCACAGTCACCACCGGGCTTCAGCCCTCAATTGTATCGTGGCTCTACAAGCAATCAAGGGCCGCTCACTGCTGGCTTCACACAATCAACATGCTGCCGCGCTGGTGATGAGTCATCATGGTAACCTGGCGCACACGAGTTGCCGCATCTTGACGGCTAGCACATGCCACCTTCGTGCATGTTGGACCACATGCACCTTGCGGGCAATAAGCTAGGCAGCAAAACGAACCGCAGAAATGCTTGCGCTTGCCAACGGGATCGATTGATCAATGCTGTATGTCACACCGGCACCCGCCGTGGCGGCGCCTTTCGCCCCAACCATGCCACTTATTCCTGCCTCTGCTATAACCCTAGCTAGACAGCAAGTAAGGATGGCCTGTACGTTAGTAAAGTAAGTGGACAAACAACCGTCCGACGACCGCAGTAGTATCACGTGCGTGTGAGGCTGTGGCTTGTATATGTTGGTTGGAGCATCACAAATACATTCATTCATCCTTACTACCTACTAGGACGCTTGCGTGCCACTCCCAAGCAAGCGGAGCCAACGTGCAATAGTGTCCAGAACGGTGTAGTCAATGCATGCATGCTTGTATGCCCAGAGCGAGCCAGACAGAACCCAGTTTGTCACGCATGCGAGCCCAAGACCTGCCCGCCCACAGCGTTGGTGTATGCATGGCGGCCTCTCGCTGATGAGGGGCGGCGCGCGGCCGGCGGGGACACACCGTTGAGTTCGTGCGTGACCATATCCACAACCCGCACGCGCGCCAATGAGCCCACATGCTGCTGTTTGCCTCAAGACAGGCTTGTGGTTCAGCAAGCGAGATAGAGCGGTAAATGGCAAGCAAACATCAGGCGCGGCGGATGCTTGCTGCATGCGTGCATGCATGCATGCAACCGCCGCTCGCCCGCACGCAGTCGTCGCTGCATGTTCGCCGCTGCCGGCCTCGCACACACTTCGTCTCACCCTGCCTCTTAGGCAGGTCAGCATCTGCCTTTTCGCCCGCCAGCATTCGCCAAGTAATCATCGATCGCTCAGTTGCCAATAATCAGGGATCCCCTCATTGTACACCACACGGACGTACGATTGACATCTTGCATGCATGGTGCCCGCCCGCGGACGCAATGAGCCTGAAGCCAAGCGCTTTAACCCTGGCAATGATGATGAGCTCTGTGGCATAAAGGCACGCCGCAACAAGCACGGGCGGGTCATCCACGGCGCGACTGCGAGTGCAGCGCCCCCCAGGTTTCGCAATGGTTGATTGGCCTTTTGTTTCTGAAATGAACTAGCTACACCCCTCACCCCCTTCCCAGTCGCTGGCCGTCGTGCCGGCCTCACGCAGCCACCAACCGCGGTCCAGCAGCATCATCAGTCGCAGTTTAGCTATCTAATTCAGCCGCATGCGTTCTGTTTTCCATGATTCATGACGATGATAATTACCAATGAACATGGGTGTGCGTGAAGAGCAACTCATGTCTTCAACTGTGATTTGTGATGAGCGGTAAAATATGCAGGGCGACTGATGATGAGACAACAACAAGTAAGTAAGTCTGAATGGAGCGTACGATGCGCTCTGAATGATGTCATCATACGTACTAACCGCTGACAAGCAAATGCACACACGCACCAACACAACGCGTGTGTTGTCAGCAGCAGGGAATTGCGAAACCACATAAATGCATTGATTGGTGACGGAAACATGCCGCCACCGATTGAAGGTGCAGCTCAGCGGCAGACCATTGTGGCACACCCGCTGAGCATGATGGAGATTGCGGCGCGTGCGTAGTTTTGAACTAACTCGTTGGGTCTCGCCCCGCAGCCATCTGGCGGCCAGCAGACCTGCCCATACATCCAGCAGCTATCCAGACGCACTTTCAGCATCAGAAACAAAGGACTCTCAAAGCATAGAAGCAAGTTAACAACCGAGGGCCAACGTCAGGGGTATGGTTTGCATACATGCGAAAAATGAACTCGGAACCTGTAAGCTTACTGCTGCATTTGTTTGGCATGCACGACGGCGGCCGAAGCTTTATCAGATCGGGCAAGTAGGTCGCTTGCGAGCACGCACACACGACGCAGCTGCTAAGTACATATTTGCTGTGCTGTAGATTGATGCCGCTCACTCGTACTGCACCTGTCTAACTAACTGCTGCTGCCTGCCCACGCCACACGACGCAGCATCCTGCTGCTGATAAGCTCACGCGCTCCTGGCTCATCGCCGCCATGCCGCCTGCTGGCTGCCTGCCTCTGCCACTGCCCGGCTACCCGCCGCCGCACGCACGTTGCGCAAACAGCAGACACGACCCAATTATTATTGCGTTGGGATGGCGATTGACGGCGGCCGAGACGATCGAGACGAATCCCCACCTGCTGCCTGCGTGCTCAGCTAGCTAGCTAGCTGCTGCTGCTGTTGCCGCTGCAGCCGCTACTGCTGCTGGTCGCTGCTGCAGCTGCTACTGCTACTGCTACTGCTACTGCTGCTGCTGCAGTTGCACCGCCGCACCTCCACCTCCTGCTGCCACTGGTGCAGCGCCCGAATCGTCGTCGTTGCCTCCGCATTGGGCCGCTACTGATGCTGGCTCAGACAATGGCTTGCTTGGGCGGATACGCACGCAGCAGCCCGCTGCATCGCCATCGCCATCTGCAGCCACGCAGGCAGCAGTTGCAGCTGCTGGGTCGGGTCGGCGCTCATCATAATATCAGCAGCAGCAGCAGCAGCACCAGCAGCAGTAGCGCTTCCGGAAGCAGCCACCAGAAGGTTAGCTGGCGGGGCCAGCTGGGATGTTGGTCTCATGACCAGCGCCCCCGCCGCCGCCTCCCCGCTGGGTACCGCTGCTGGCGGCGCGGTCGCCTGTTGCTGCCGCTGCTGCCCCACCTCCGCCGATGCTGCGGTTGCGGTCGCCCGCGCTGCCGTCTGTTGCTGCCGCTGTTGCGGCGGCAGCAGCGGCTCTGCCACCGCCGCCACCGCCACCACCGCCGGCTCTGCCACCACCGCCACTTCCACCTCCACCGCCACTGCCACCGCCGCCACCTCCACCGCCGGCAAAGGTTGAGCGGACGCTGGTGCCGCCCAGCCGCTGCAGGATGAAGCTGTGGGCGGCCAGGACGGCCTGACGCTCGCCGGTGATAATCACGCGGCGCGGCGGCGGCGCGCTGCTGCTGCTGCTGGGGGAAGGTGACGCAGCGGCGGTCTGCTGCTGCTGCGAGTCGCGGCGGGGGATGTGTATTGACACACGCAGCAGGTGCTCCAGCGCATTGTGCGTCTGGCCGCCGGGGCCTGCGAGGAGTCAGGAAATAAATTTACAAGCAAGGCTCATCGCAGCGAGGGGATTGAGTATGTAAAGAGGACGTGTACGTACAGCAATTTAGGTTGTATTATTATATGCATGCGACCTAGGACTAGCCAAGGGACTAGCTGATTTATTTTCGTTCCACGGCTAGTCCACCGAGCAAGCGGCTTGACCAGGATCTCTCATTCTTTGTAACAATCTCCCACATTTTATCTGTCAAAAGATGTATGACCGATGCAAATGGTTGCTACCTCACCTATGAGCACGCCGATGCGACTCTCCGGTACCTCCAGTGTGACCTCTAGCTTGTTAGGCTCAGTCGGCGCCGTGAAGCTGCTGCCGCCGAAGCTACTGGCACCAGCAGACCCCGCGGATGCCAGCGCAGCAGCAGCAGCAGCAGCAGCAGCAGTTGCATACGCAGCAGCAGCGCCAACAGGCACGGCATCCGGCTGACTGCTGCTGCTGCTGCTGGCTCCGGCTCCGGCATAAGCAGTTTCCTCAGCAGCAGCTGATGCAGTGTGCTGCTGCTGCTGCTGCTGCTGCTGCTGCTGCTGCTGCTGCTGCTGCTGCTGCTGCTGCTGCTGCTCTAGCAGCTGGCTGCTGCTGATGCTGCTCGTGTAGACTTGTGTCATCAACTGTCCCGCCGGAGCCGCGGCCGTTACTGCATCACCAGTAGTAGTGACATCATCACTGCCGCCGCCGCCGTAGCCTGCGCCGCCGCCACTGCTGCTGATCGCATAGTTCTGTGGAGCAGCCGCCACAAACGCATGATGATAACTACTGCTGCCGCCAGCAGCGCCCGGCAATGGCACTGCCGACGTTGTGTACCGCAGGGCGGCAGTGGCAGTGCTGGTGGACGCCGGCCGCGTGTCCCGATGGAATGCAAACGCTGCCGCAGCGGCGTTGGCAGACTCGGCCGCAGCCGCACCCGTGCCGCTCATCACCATAGCGGCACCCGCCGCTGTTGCAGCTCCCGAGCCCGTGTAACCGCTGGTCCGCCGGCGGTAGCTGCCTCCGCCCCAGCTGCTGGTGGCCGCTGCCGTGAGCGTCGAGTCAGCCGCGAGGCTGCTGCTGCTGCTGCGGCCTCCGCCGGAGGAGAAGAAGAACGGCGGCGGCTGTTGCATCATAGTCATCAGCGACAGGCTCCCGCCGCTCATCACCGCCGGCACTGCGGCGGTCTGAAGCGTGCCTGCCGCCGCCGCCGCCGCCGTCGAGCCCACTGCCGTTCCGAAACTCGCTGCTGCGAGCGGCAGCTGCGCGGGTTGCAAGCTGCTGCTGCTGCTGCTGGATGCAGGTACCACAGGCGCAGCCCCGGCCATTGATGCAGGGAGCAGCATCCCAGCAGCTGCAATGGGCGCTGCGCCCACGACCGGCATTGCTGCGTAGGCTGCTGCTGCATTTAATGCGGCGGCACCCCCACCCCCAGCACCAGCACCAGCACCAGCACCACCAGCAGCGGCAGCAGCAGGCGCAGCGCCGCCGCCGCTGGCAGTGACCGCCATTATTGCGCCTGCAGCGTGCAACGTGGGCGCGGCTGCGGCTGCGCTAAGCTGGTGGAGGGGCACGTAGTAGCAGTGGTGGTACGGGGCCGCAGCCGCCGCCGCCGTGGCTGTAGCAGCAGCTGCTGCGACTGCAGGAGCAGGGACAGCAGCAGGAGCAGCAGGCGTGTAGGGCACTGCGATGGTTGCTGCTGCTGCTGCTGATGTTGACACCGCCGCAGGGACAGCAGCAGCAGCAGCAGCAGGGTAGAGGCCGCCATACTGCGGCAGTAGTCCTGCTGCTGCTGATCCGTACCTCGCAGCAGCTACAGCAGCCGGCTGCTGCTGCTGCTGCTGCTGCTGCTGCGGCGGCGGCTGCGCCACCAGCGGTTGCAGCAGCTTGTCGAGCTGCTGCTGCTGCTGCTGCTGCTGCTGCGTAGCTGCCATGGTAGCGCCAGCATGCTGCTGCTGCTGCTGCTGCTGCTGCTGCTGCTGCTGTTGAAGCGCATGACGCCCGTGGCCACCACGCCCCCTCCTGCTGCCTCCCACGTGTTGGCGTGGTTGCTGGACACCCCGCGTTCCCGCCGCCGCCGTGGTCATCACTTGCTGCTGGTGCTGGTGCTGGTGTTGCTGCTGCTGGTGTTGGTGTTGGTGCTGGTGCTGCTGGTACTGCTGTGCCGCGAAATAGCCTCCCGCGGCCCCAGCACTGCTGCTTGCCGGTGCCACCCCCACAACTGCCCGCCGGAGCAGCTGCTGCTGTTGCTGCTGGTATTGCTGCTGTTCGTACTGTGGCTGCCGCTGCCGCTGCTGTTGCAAGCCCGAGGCGGCGGCAGTAGCAGCGGCGCCCCCCGCGCCAGCGCGCCTCAAGGCAGCCCCCGCGGCTAGATGCAGCTGCGGCTGCGGCGGCGGTTGCGGTTGCAGTTGCTGCTGCTGCTGCTGGGCAGCAGCCATGCCGCCCCTCGCCGAGAACTGCAGCAGCAAGGTCTGCTGCTGCTGCCGCTGCTGCTGCTGTAGCTGCTGTTGCTGCTGCTGTTGGAGGAGAGCTGGCGACTGCTCGTGTGGTGGTGCCTCCCCTGCCGTCGCAGTAGCCGCAGTAGTAGTGCCCATCATGACCGACGGCGGTGGAGGGTGGCGCAGGAAGCCGGTGCGCGCGTTCGCAGCCATGTTGCTGCACGGGAACACACCCTCACATTCCGCGTTCTCCAGAGCTGGGCGCCGCAACAACTGCAAGCGAATAGGCAACAGGGGCGCAGCAGTAGCAGTAGACAGAGTTACATACATTGAGTTGGCAAAAGGCAAGCCGATATACCGATTTTTATCATTACATATGATGAAATGCCAGGTATTATGATTTTACATACATACGCTGCCTGCTGGAGCAAAACAAACAATACATATTTGAGCAGCAGGGATATTGAACGAGCAGCAGCCTGGCAATACTCCAGCCATGCTGGCCATACGTACGTCAGTAGACTCCCGCACGTGGTGCTAGCTAACCTCTCTGGTGTTCGTACGCAGTCGTCCGTCTTGAGCTGACTTGTGAAACATATATTTACATGTGCTTTCACGACAGGTTGGCTTTTGCTTGTTCGTGGTACATATCCCATGCCGTAGGCGGCGGCGCAGGCCCGGGCTGGTATATATATTTATTACACAAACACAAACACACACACACACACACACACACACACACACACACACACACACACACACACACACACACACACACACACCGTCCAAGAAGTATTTGGAATGTATCCGTCAGTAACTGCGAGCGATTGCGGGGAATTCTCTCTGTTTCCGTTTACCAACACACGCGCACATACACACACACGGGTAACGTATCGGTAAATGGTAACGCGGAGCGTTGGGGCGGGCTTCTCCCTGTTTGTTTTGTTTTCGATCACACACACACACACTCTCTCTCTCGGTTTAAGATTCCTCTCCGTTTCCGTTTACTAACACACACACTCTCTCGCTCGGTTTCCATTTACTAACACACACACCATACATGTAAAACGTATGTAGTTACACACACACGCACACACACACGCACACAAACACACAAACACACACACACATATACACGCACGCACGCACGCATTTGCCAAACACGTTTGGACCGTTAGCCAGCCGCGCGCCCCAGCCTGCAACCGCCGCCCGCCACCGCACCATACATGCAGCCCTGCCCCTACTTGCTCCCTCGCCGTCCTTGTCTTGTTCTCGTCTCCATGTTGTACTCAGTGGGCGGGCTGGGATTGTGTGTTACCTAGCATGCCTGCTGCGCGCCGTCTTAGTGCGCCTCTACTAATTTACGTGCCCTTGACATTTCGCGCCGCCGCTTCCCTTGCTTTGCTCTTCATCTGTCGCCCGTCGATGAGACTACCGACAGCGGGCGGGGCTTAGGAATCAGGCGGATAAACGTTGTAGGCGTATACGACGCATGTGGGGCATGCTGGGGGCAGATCGTGCATGCGTCGATCGCCCGGTGGGGAGTTACAGGCATTTGCAGGTAAGTGTGACTACCCGGGTCACCGCGGAGCTCGGTAAGTTTGGTAGGTATCGGTAAGTATCTCTGCTGGGTGGCTAACGGGCGAGTCGTTTCGTTTCTTCACACACACACACACACACACGCACGCACACACACACCGGGAATTCTCTCCGTTTCCGTTTACTAACACACACACACACACACACACACCATCCATCCATCGATCCCAGCAATCAAACTGTTCGTGTGTGCGTTCCAAATCACATGCTACAGTTATTAGCGGCCACATGCCGCTAGATGACAGCATAAAAGCAGCAGCCAGCAGCCACCCGCCGCGGTATTGGAACTGCGGGACGACTACGCGGTGCAGAAGATAGAGGCGCCCGCCGTCCGAATTGGGGCACCCGGATTCGGACATGGTTCCCGTTTCGGACACGCCCTGTCTGGGCCCGCCGGGCTGCCGTCCGAACACCCCCCGTTTGAACCGGTTCAGACCGGGTTCGGACCAGGTTCGGACCAGGTTCGGACAGAAATGCCCGATTTCGGACGCCCTGTGTTTCGCCGAGTTCCGCCACAACGAACCAGCGCCGTACCTGCGTACCGTTCGTCCCCCTACCCCCCCCCCCCCACACACACACAACACAAGGCCACGTGCGGTTACATTCTTACCTTGTCCACAATGAGGCCCACGGCACGCACGGTGTGCACCTGGCCGCCCGAGATTATGGCGATGCGCTCCCGCGGCAGCTCGCTCTCCGCCAGCGGCTCCATGGATATGCTGACGTTGGCGTCCTGTCCGTACATGCACACAGGCGTGCAATCGTGCACATGTAGTTGACAGTGAGATTGGCGTGTACAGTGCTTGCAAGGCACAGGCGTTCGTGATTGCACGACGTGCGTTCTCATGGGCGGCTGGGGCTGGCGGAGTGGAGACTCGGATCGTCTACTAGATCGCCACATGGAAGAACAACGACACGGCGGTTACTATTATGCCTGCTGGGCCTCGAGCGCGCACTCTGTTACATGCTGGCACTAACAACCTAACCGGGGTGTATCGGTTAGGTCTAACGCAGAACTCAGTATCAGACATACTAACGCCCGCCGTCTGTCGGCAGCAGCGCCTGGGAGCGAGGATGTGGGCCTGCAGGGGCCCACGCGGGCGGCCTGAATATAATGAAAGCCTGCTGCTGCTGTACCCTACCTATGGGCGCTGGTGGACTCCAGCGCGCGCGGAGTGCAGAAAATGGTAACCCGTGTCACAAAACGCATGTTACCACAGCCACGGATACCTCCCTCAGTTTCACGGACTTACCGCCTCCGCTGTAATGGCACGGATGGTTTGTCCGCCCGGGCCAAGGATGAAGCCGCACACCATGGATGGTAGTATCAGCTTCCACTGCGACACCACGCCGAGAAAGATAGACTCCAGGCTTCTCGCAGGCTCGGCGACCCCCAAGCCCACGGAGATGGCGTAAAGGCACGTAAGACATGCTGCGAGGGTGCCAGTTAATACCAGCACGCGCTCATCTGTTCCCGGGTAATACTCAAGCGGGCGAGAGAGCTGTATCCGGCAAGACGAGATTGCTGAAAGTTGGTCGCGGTTTGTTCCCCCACGGCCAATAATTGCCCTGCACGATTTATGAAATTATGTTATTCACCAGCGAGTCGGCTGGGAGTACGTGAGGAAGATCACGACCTCGACGCGCGAGCGAGCAGGGACCGAAAACAGCTTGTGGTTTCACAGCTTGCTGTGACGGCAACGCTGCAATAAACATGTTATGATAACGTCTACTCACCCAGCAGCGACATTCGTCACCAGCAGCTTGAGAAGCACAACTGTGGTACCGACGCCGGGCTGCTGCTGTGCGTATTCCGCAAGTGAGCCAACGAGCACCTTCTCAGTAACCGCATTATGAGCGTCGAAAGCGAGTGGACCTAGCATCTAGCGGCGAGCAATGGCCCTGGCCCGGCCCTGGCCCGGGCGCACGCGACGCTCCGAGCACTGGCCAGTGTTCTTTCACGCGCCGGCGGCGCGGGCGCGGGCAGGAGTGGCGTCTGGCTATGTGCTGCCAGGAAGCTCAGGTTGAGCTCGCTCGGCCTCTGCAGGGTATGTGTGGGGGGCGCATCAATTGTCGTCCCTCGCTAGCTGAGCGCTCGCTGTCTGTTTCTGCGCCCTACACCTACCCTCAGAGATGAAGGCCTCTCCCCGCCCTCCTGCCCGCGGACTGGCGCTAATCCTAAGCAAAGTTCTCCGCGATGTTCTATCTGAAGACAACCTAGCCGAGGAAACGGAAACAGTATATCGTATTTGGATCGCAAGTGTTACTCGTGTATTAACGTGTGAACGCTTTGCAGAATGTTTGAAAGAAAACTGCCTGATCAGGGTGTTCCTAGGGCGCGACTTCTGGGATTCGCGCGCGCCGCTTTGCCGAGCCCGTTGCCCGCTAAACCAATTCTCTATGCATGATAATAGGAAGTTCACTTTAATCACAAAAGGCCCAGAATCACCCCAGAACAGAATGTTGCGCGCCAAAACTTAACGCGCGCCGTGGCGTCGTCACATACCTGATCACATACATAGGGTGTCACTACAAGTCAGCAGCGATTCGTACAGGCGTGCGTTGGCACCGCCTGGACCACGGTACTAATCCAACCGCACGGAGCGGCAAGAAGCCGGAGCCGTTGCACGCTCTCGCGCCGGTGCGCCTACAGTAGGATGGCGTTGGTTCACGCACCTGGGCCAGCAGGCAAGCTGTGGATCCGACAGGTGGGCCCAGCAGCTTGGCCAAGGGGCCGTGGGTTGCACGGTCAGCGTCCGCTCGACTAATCGGTAAGCGCTTGAACACCCGGCCCGCTGCTGCAATGTCAAAAGGCCTTCCTTCTCGCCGGTTTTAACGGTCAGAAGAGGAGAATGTACTTGACTGCTGCATAGGCACGGTGTTGCCTTCTCACCCCTTCATTGCTCCTGGCGGTGGTGGTCGGATGGAGCTGCGGCTGCCGTACGATTTCGAATCGCCGCCTCCGTCACCGCGAGTCCATACGCCTTGTGACGCGTTGGAATTTCATGTGTTTGCTGGTTGGCGCGGTGCACAGGCGGGTGCCGGAACGCTCGCGCCTTGGCTGGTGTGCCGTGCCTGGCTTGCAGCCTTTGCAGTGCCTCTGCTTCGTGCTGCCGCCTGGTACCTGGACGCTTGCGCCCTGGTTAGGTTAGGTTGTACTGGTAGGGTGTACTCTTTGCCTTTGAACTATGCGGTAATCCCGCTCTTGGCATTGTGGCAGCGATGCAATCGGCGGGGCTCTGGTGGGTTACGGCTTGGCTAGGATTCGCTGTGCGCGAAGTCATACGGACCATGGTGGTGGGAGGGTTTGCAGCCCTTGCTTGTGTGCTTGCATACTCGGGTTGTCCCCTCTGTAATTCCGCACCATATGCTGGAAGCTGGGAAAGCTCCAGCGTTTTCTTCGTTGTGCGGTGTGCCAGAGCAAGCCACATGCCACTCTGCATCCGGAGGAGGCGGGAGGAGGCGGCTCAACTAATGTTACAGCTGTGGGCCTGCCTCCGACCCGGGCCCGACACACGGCCTCTGCAGCCTACCAGTGGCGAGAGCGCTTACAAAAGCAGCGCTAGAAACCCAAGCGCACGGCTGACCTGCCCTGCCCGCGCACAGCAAGCCTAGCCGTGAAACGAGAAATGCCTCCCTGTGCTCTCCTGAGCCCACAGGACCAGGCGGTGTGGAGACAGCTCGCGCATCTGAACCTCAAACGAAACCCCCGACAAGAGACAACCCGAAGACGAGCGACCCACGCTCCCCTGGGCGCTACCTACGCCTGGGAACGTTCACGTCACCCCTATGCTCCTCGTCAGTAGGCCCCACGTAGCAAGAGGGGCAGGGCCGGCGAGAACGCTCAAAGTCGCCGCACCTTGCCGCCAAGGCTACAGCCCAAGCCACCACCTCAATCGAGTCACCACAGAGGAGACAAGCACGCAACCTAGCGCCTACCCGCCACCACTCACAAGGGTCGCGAATGTACGTCACCGTCAACGGTACCATCCACACACACATCATACACACACAAACCGCGTCTCATCTACACTCTATCTAGCACCGCTGATAAGCAGCAGTTGCGAGCTGTCAAGGCTTGGCTAAGCAGGTTGCTGAACCTTAATGCGCCCGCCCTGCACGGCTAGCAGGGGGTGCGCCGTGCCTACCTCCCTCCACCCCTTCCTAGGCACCCCTAATCCTGCGAAGTCCTGCAGTCGCCTCCAAAACCCTGTCACCGCTTCCGCTTTAGCGATTTCTACAGGTTCAGTGGCGCCCTCCATTTCCATACCCTCTGGGGGCCCTGCGTTGGTAACTGCCCTCAACCTTGTCCGGGCGCGTTCCATGGCCGAGAGGGCGGCTAATACCACCACGTCCCACACTGCTTGCTGCACTCCGTGACGCGGTTCTGCTAGCCATAGCTGCTGCCGAGTGATGGTGTTCGCCATCGCCGTGTTAACCTAATCCAGCACTGCCTGCGCCACGGGACACTCCCAGAAATGATGTGCTCGCGGCGAGCAGGGTGCGCCGTGTGTTCCTCCGTGGGTGCCGCATCCACACGCTTCCTGCTGCTGGGCTCCACTGACGTGCCTATTCCAGCCAGAGGTACTCCACCCACTGCCAGCCGCCAAAGGACCTCCACGTGTTCCCGTTCCCACCGTATGTGCCACATCCTGCTCAGCATGGCGCGCACGGGGTTCGTGCCTGTAGGCGTGGTCGCAGTTGCCACCGCTGCATTTGTCGTGGTGGCTGCTTCCTCGCCTCTGGCTTCCCTGGCGAAGTCCGCGTGTAGCTGGGTCCGCCGCCAGGGGGGGGGTACAAACAATAACTCCATAATACCCCATGCCACAAAACCTCGGGGAGGGAGGGTCGGCCCCCCCTGTCGTACAGGCCTCAAAACCCATCCGTTTTTAATGTGGATTGCCTTAATAAGTATATCTTGCTGAGATCTATCACGTTGTGCAAGTTGTGCATCAGTCTGATTGCTGGTTTACAAGTCGGGGCCGGGGGGTGGGGGCGTGGGGAGGCAGGGGCGGGTTGGGGCGGGCAATGGAGTTGTGGGCAATGGGATTCGAGGCCCCAAAACCTCCGCAACCTCGCTACATAGCTTCTTGTAGCTGACACCTCGCAGCTCACTGCTGCTGCGGCCGCGGAGACTAGCGCCATGTTGAAGCCTAAACCGAGCTAAGTTGGTCCGCTGGTCTGTGAGCGCCCCAGACGAAATCTCGCGCAGGTGCTGACGAAACCGTGGGGGGCCCCCGGGGGGTGGGGGGTCCCCCCGACTTTGGGGGCCCATATCTTTGCACCCAAAAACCCTTTTCAGATGTTGAGCGCGGATATCGAACGCTCTCGTCGAGCTCTTCAACATTGAGGCATGGGGTAGAGTATGGAAGATCTACCCCCCCCCCCTGCCGCCGCTGTTCAATTGGTCGCAGTAGCATCACCTTGGCCTGGCTTACTGTATGTTAAGCGCTGGAGCCGTATGGGCATCAGCAAGCCCCTGCGCCAGCCTAGCCTGCCTATTATCTGAGCCCGCACTGCCTCCATCGTCTGCGCCGGTGGCTGACCTCCAGCGCTGATTTGCTACTCCACTTGCTCCGCCGCTGCTCGCCATTCTGGGATGACGTCTACGAGTAGCAGCTGGATAGCCTGGAGCGTCGGGCTCCTTCTAAAGCATTCCGGGGCTGTGGGGGAGAGATGCTGACCGACCCACTGCCGCCGTTCCTCCGTGTCGGCTGGCGGTGTCCCTGCTGCTGCCACCAGCCAGGGCCCCCAACCTCACAGCGTCCCCCACTGTCTTGAGGGCGTGGCACGTGAGGCGGTGTCTGCATCATATGTGCAACACGCACTGCCCTGTGCCCCACTCTCTGCCGCTTACTTGGTTTGTTTTCCGCCACAATAATAAACCTGAACAAGCTACGATGTGGGCCCCGAGCAACAGTCTGCCCGGGCTAGCCACGGAAACCCACCTAGCTGCTGACGCCCCGGCGCTACACCGCCAACGTGATTTCGCACGAACACGCCCGCCCTAAGCCCTTTGCGGCCACCACCCTCCACGAACCGCGCCGCCCTACCTCTGACAACGTAACCACACACACCTACGCCCGTGCCCCACCTCACTCCCACGCCCCATGAGGCCAACACACGGCACCGACGAGCGAGTGAGTCCGATACACCACGGTCCCAAACCCCAAAACATCTGCCGGCCTCGCGCCTCACGCCTGCTTTTGCCCACCAGCAGACTCGATGGCCTGCACGCACTCCGCCACGCTGGCCCCTCGCCGCATCGCCTCAATCAGAGCCTTGTGCTCCTCCGCGTGGCTGCAGGCAGGAACAGCACGATCGAGCAGTAACGGGGAGACGAGTCAGGGAAGAGAATTGACTGTACTGCGCCTGTTAACAACGAGCTCCAAGTATACTGTCGTAAATCGTACTGCCTGTATTGCCAGTGTACTGCCCCAGGGACGACGTATAACCCGTAACCACGAATGCTACGGACGAGGGAAGCAAAGCAGCACTCGACACCGGCCCCGCGAGCAAGGCCAGCGCACGCCGCGCTCATGAGTAACCCAGCTCAGCTCGGAGGGTTCCCAACCCGCATCGCTGGATCCGTGGCTGCATCCCACAGGGTTGCGGCGGCGTGCTGCCCTGCCAGGTTACGGCGCGCCAGTCCCACCAAGCACGCCAGCAGCCCCGGCGGCAACTGCGGCGGCGGCATGCACTTGGCCTGCCCCTGCCGCCTCGCTCGCGCAAGTGGTGCCACCGGCGCCACGCCAGGTTGCTCCAGGCCGTGCTCTTTGAACACCGCCAGCCAGCCTACCCGCTGTGTTGATGATGAGGACACATACAGGGCATGGCCACGCCAACCTTCCTCCCAACCACGTCGTCCCCATCTCCGGGTTTCCGAGCGCGCTAGCTGACACGCAGGCACGCAGGCACGCACGCAAGCACGCACACGCCAAGGCGCACCCACCTGCGCAACAGCCCCGCCGCGCTCCACACCGCCCATCGCGTGATGTTTTGCTGCTGCGCGTCGCTGAGCTTGGTCTTGGACCGCAGCAGCAGCCGCTGCAGGTCATACAGGTCCGCGGTCTGGCCCATCACCTGGTGGGATTTGGAGGAGTCGGGGGATGTATAAATGAAGGGGGCGAGGGTTCCAAAATGCGGTAATTACGAATCGCACGAGTCGGCCGCTCGCTGATGAGTAATGCGGGTGCTGCTCCGCTGTTGCTTCGTTCGTGTAATGGCTGCAAAGGCAGCGGGTGCGAGGAGGCAAACGCAATAGACGCAATATATAGAACTGCACATGGCAGCTTGGCATAAGGCCTGCTGGCGGAGTGGTGCAACTGGGTTCAGTGGGTGGACGGGGCTGACCGGGCCTAATTCGCCAGGCTGGCTGACGCGCCGGGCCGTCGCGGCCGAGCGTCCCGTGCTCGGCGCCAGCCAAGGCCTCCTGCGCGACCAACTACGGTGCTCAAGCTATCATTTGCTGCCGCCGGCGCCTCGCCTCACCGCCGGTTCGCAGAGACGCACAGCATGCTCGCTTGTAGACCCATCCACTTCCCTCGCCTTCCTCTTTGCCCCCCCCCCACCCCGCCCAGCTGCAGTCACTCCCTCCCGTGCATAAGGCTGCTCATTCAGGCCCCTCCGCCGCGTTATCTCCATCACGGCAACCCTCCGCCGGTCATCATGCGCACGCACTCAGCCCCCCCCCACCCATTACAGCAGGTGTCACACCAACGCACCGCCACGCACGCACCCGACCCAACTAACCCGCGTTGCACCCAACCCAACCCAACCCAATCCGACCCAACCCAACCCAACCCAACCCAACCCAACCCAACCCAACCCAACCCAACCCAACCCAACCCAACCCAACCCAACCGAACCCGACCCGACCCGACCCACCTCCTCGTACTCGCGCCCCTCCGCCGCCATGCCCGCCACCGCCACCAGCGCCAGCGAGTCGATCTCCTCGTCTGTCAGCTGCCGCTCGATGATGCGCTGCATCAAGCATGCGGCCGGGCAGGAAGGGAGGCAGCAAGCAAGCGAGACGGAAGAGCCACGACAAGAGGATTGAGCCACGCCGGCGTGTTGAGGAAACAGGCAACTAATTATTATGTTGTATGTCGGGGATCGACCCGCCGGCTCGGAAACTCGCCCCTGCACCCGCCCTGTAATGTTTTAACAAACTCAACCCCCACAACTAGAAAGTTGGTCATGGGACGGAAGCTACACGTTCGCCTATCAAATGCCTCCCACCACCTCCTATCTGTGTTGGGCTGGCTGGTTCGGGTTCTCTTGGTCGTCTCGCTTCTGGTTTCTGGAATAAACTACCCCCCTCCCACCCTCTGACCCCCACCCCCTACCATTCACAATGGTCAATTTCCAAGATAGGTACCGTAGTGCTTATTAGTATTGGGGCTTAATATTTTCGGGGACGGGTTCGTTCAAAACCTAGCTGGAAATTATGCAATTATATTTTTCGGGGCGGCGGGGCTGAATAATGCGCGCAGGTTAGACACAAATTTTCGGGCGAGACGGGTGGGCCACTAAGCCCACGGGAAGGCGGTACAGCCTCCAAGCGCCCCCGGTTGTATACCATATCCAGCCAGCACTAGCCCATATGCGCTTAGGCCAGATATCCAAAGTTTAAGGCAAGATCGCGGGTTTGACACGCCACGCCCGCCTGGAACACCCGCCACACCCAGGTCCCGCCGGAGACGATTTTTCGAGGTTGTCACAAAATATTCGGGGCGGCGACCCCTAGAAATAGGCCTTAAATGTTTCGGAACCATAATTCATGCCCCCTGCCCGAAATATGAAGCTCTTACAGTTATAAGCACTACGGTATGAGATTTTGCTTGGGTCGGTTCTGGAATGAATGACCCCACACTCAGCCGCGCACTGCCACATACAGCCACCCGGCTGTACATACACGCACTGCCAGTCTTCTGTCCACAAACACTGCTAGTCTGCCACCCCATCTCCCCAGCTACACAGCCTCACTCTGCGCACATCCACAGCCACACAGCCACACACCCGCACACCCGCACCTATCTACGTACCTGCTGGATCTTGGCCTCCGCGAACTCGGTGTGCTCGCGGCCCAGCTCCACGCTGTAGCCGGTGATGGGCACGCCCACCAGGTAGCCCAGCAGGAAGTGCGCCGCCTCGTGCTTGAGCACGCGGTCCTGTTGTTAGTTGCGATTGTGGTCAATCAGGTGAGAATTAATCGGGCACGGTAAGTGGTTAGTAAGCGGGTTATTAGTTAGTAATGTTAGTTAGTAATGTCGCTTGGGTCCGGGAGTTTGCTGTTATTTATTACTGGCTGCGTGCAATGGTTGCAGGAGTACATAGTTTGTTTGTTGGAATCAGGGGGGGTAGGTGCCGAGAAACATTACCTCCCGACCCCACCTTACAATACCTCCGGGACCCCCGTGGACGACGACCAACTCACTGTGTACTGTCGTACACCCCCTAAACCCCTCTAGTTTTTGCCAGAGCTTTGTAAATCAATGTCTTTCAGAGGTCTCTATTGTTTAGCGCAATGAGCGGACCCGTCAGCCCACTCCTTGCCAGGTCGTGTCTGTCCAGCACGAACCCAACCCTCAGCCCACGTGTCTCCTACGGTCTCTTCGATCAACGGCAAGTGTTAATCTTCTATGGTGCATATAGATGTCAGCATAATGTGTTGCACAGCTGTGCGCTCGTCCACGACGGCACCAACTGTTGACATGTCGGGACATGTCGGGACACATGCTGGCCCCCACGAGCCAGTTACCACTTAGAACCATACAGAGTGTATGCCCGCAATGCCTGGAAGTGTTGTACGCATTGGTTTCAGGCTGTTTTCCCTGCTGGGAGGCGCTCAGACAATATCTTGTGATAGATAGGCCGTGACAATACCGTTCCGACCCAGGGGACGATGACCGACCCTCAACTTGGGGGGCCCATATCTTTGGAGTTTCTATCCTGATTGAAACTCTGAATGCTCTCGCTGAGCTCTTTCGATTAAGAAGGTGGGGTACTTTTCCGAAGGACCTGCCCCCCCCCGTTGGAATAATGTTTTCGCAAAGGATCTCGATCGGGGGCGCGGCTAGCGCTTGTGGTCGGTCAGGCACACAGCAGGTCGAACGCATAAATCCATCCCCCACCTACCCCAGCCCCACCCTTGCGTCCGCTGGTGTACTACTGTGCCTGTTGTTCTATCGCCTCGCCACTTCAGGGGTAGGGGTTAGGGTTTTAGTGCTGGTTTCCCACTGCACGACGCCACACTGTTTTAATGGGGTTTCCCCCTAAAACTTACCCACTGAAAACCCGAAACCCACCCACCTTGTAGTCGGGGAAGAGCTGGCTGAAGCGGTCAATGACGACCGACAGCAGACCCGGCGCAGTGGAGCCGATGGCCTATTGGGGCGGGCGGGCGAGATAGGTGATGATGGAATACGGGCGGGCGTGAGCAAGAGGATGACGTGATGAGGGGCGGGTGCGCACGATGTTCAGCTACAAACTGGATGATGAACTGAATGCAGAACTGATGAACTGACGTTCGTTCCGTACGTTTAGGATACGACCTGGTTCGACTGCAAGGTGAGTTCCGTGATTCAGTGTGATTGGCTGCTGGCTGACCGACGTCGTTCATCAGCGAGCACGCTTCGTGCCTCCCCCAGGAGTCGGCTTGCTTGGGATGCCGAGTTTGAAGTAACCCCATCCTTTTCTCGCAGTGTGTGCATGTATGGTACCCCCGCCGCATGGCCAGGGGACGGAAGCGGTTGGCTCTCCGCACCCGGCCAGCAGGCCCAGCCCTTCAGTCAAACGCAGTAATCAGCAGCGCATCATGTATTTTAAGTCCCGCAACCCCGCGTGCATCTGACCAGCACCGCCAGCACCACGTTCGTGTTCGTGTCCTGTGCCGCTAGCTTGGGTAGCTACCCTTCACATTGATTGACTGCGGGAGTAAAACCAAATTCATCCATCCATCCACCTACCCGAACCCCTTAACCCCACCCCACATGTACCGTATTCCTACGTACACAGCTGCAGCAGCGCTCGCTCCACCTGCAGCCGGCCACCCAGCAGCCCACCAGCAGTGCCGCCCCTGCCTCCCACGCACGCCCGCGCACCCCTCATCACCCCAACTCCGCGCCACAACCTCGACAGTTCCGTAATACAAGAGTTTACATGCACGTTACGTTACCGTACGCTGCTAGCAACGTGACGTGACGTGGTGCGTTCGAGGGGTAACGTGATGTCACGTCACGTTGCCCCACTAACGCAGCGGTGACGTAGGACGTGGTCGCGCACCCCCACGTCTAAAACAGACATGTGACCCCCCATTGCGTTACATCGAATTCCGAGCGGACAGAGCACCCGACCGCTCGCCGCGCCCATTCTGTGTGTCCATACATCATTAGGGACATTTTGGCAGTGTATGGGAGTCCTTCCGGGCTCGCCGCGCGTCACCCCTTCGCATCCTCGGCGATGTCTTCCCCCACCACCAAAAGCCTCCCCGTTACCCAGTTTCTCGCTTAAGATTTTTCTGTTAAGGTATGAATAGATTGATGGTATCTTGGCTGCGAATGTGCGCGATAATGTTAGCGAACATGCGATAACATGTTCGTCGTGTCCTCTGAACTGGTCCCCCACAAACAAAATGCAACAGAAACACATATGCATATGCGAATTTCAACACAGGGGGCTGTATGCGTAGTGTTTGTCTCACGCCGGGCACAGGTAACGTGCCGCTACCAATGCGAACACACAATACCCTCACGTCACGTTTCCCGCAGGTAACGCGGGCTGACGTGACGTAGCGTAACGTGCATGTAACTTACTATAACTGCTCCAATCGCCCATCCATCCACCCACCCAGTCTTGTTAGCTCTTTGCAACTTGTTTCACACCGGGACTACTGTTTGACCAGTAACCCACCCACCCACCCAACTCACCAGCACCACCAGCGTAATGCCGCCGATCAGGTAGGAGCTGAAGAAGCCCCAGTCGCCGGGCAGCTGGCCCGCCGCCACCGCCGCCACGGAGGTGGTGGCCACCACGCTGAACAGGAAGGCGGCGTCGTTGCGCACGGAGGGCACCGCAATGGTGTCCGGGCTCTTGATGCCCACCTGCGGCGAGGTGGGTTCCGATTGTGGGGGAGGGAGTAGCCATCCATGGCATGGTGTGTATCAAATGTTTGCGGAGTGCCGATGCCCAGCGGAACAGCGGGTACAGCGGGGCGGGCGATGGGGGATGGCATGGTGTGATACCAGCCCAAACTAAGCCACACCCAATGCAGAAGAGCGAGGAGGTAAGCGCGCGCGGCTCGAGGGGAGGGCGACCACCGCAGCAGCCAGGCAAGGGGCGCCGCAGTCGGGATGGAGAGATGGGATGCGATAGGTGTTGCGGATGGGGTATGCGGCGGACGGCGGCGGACGGGAGGGCCGGAGGGGTAGTTGGCTCCAAATCCCATTTCAATCATTCGAAATGCGGTTGCAGCGGGATGTTCGTTGTCCGCGTGCTGCCGGCATTGCTGCCTCGTGCAGCTGGCTGCTGGCTGCATGGTGTCGGTGGCTGCTGCGAGCCAGCAGGGCGGTGTATGTGCGCCTCGCATGCATGCATGCACCCGCCGGCCACCCTGCCACCCCTGCCTTGCCTCGCCCGCCCGGGACCGCGTGCCTGTGTGTGCCAGCTCGCCTCTTCCCCAGCAAGCAATCGTGCACCCCCACACACACACATGCAGACCAGCACACCGCACCGCACCGCAATGCACGCACCTGGCGCAGCTCGCCAACGAACACGTTGCGGCGCCGCAGTGCGTCCGTCACGCCGCTGCCCCACTTGCGCAGCACGCCCTTGCCCTGCAGGTCATCGAACGCCTCCTTCACCGGCCCGCTGAACTCAATCCGCTGAGGAGCAGGAGATGGGAAATGGTGAGGCAGGTGGCAGGAGGCCAGGGCGTGAGAAGAAACTGAGGAGGTGTGACGGCAGAGGGCGCGGTGAGCGCTGCTTAAGCTGACAGAGCGAGGTCGACCTGGTCCCGTCCAAGTTTGCACAGTGCGACCCCCATGAGCGCGCTGCCGCGAAAACCCATGAGCATTGGACGTGTATTGCTGCCCATGGCCGTAAGCGCGGGCTCATTCGTGCGCTCTCGACGCTTTAGCCACAGACATGCCGATGGAGTGGCCAGCGCCACTCGTCGCGACCCCCTCTTACCATACCGAAGGGCGCCCGGCGGTAGTTGGTGCAAGCCACATCGAGATTGTCATATAGAGTCTTCGCCTCGGCCGGCGAAACAGGGGCAGCAGTGGCACTGGCTTCGGCGCGCACCCGTGCTGCTGAGCGGCCAGCGCGCCTCAGGAGACAGGGCGCATTGGCACGCGGACGTTGTGCGCAACGGGTCACAGAGGTTTGGCGGTTCAGCAGCATTGTCGCGTTGGCGCCTGAATGGATAAATTTGCTGAAGGCCTGGTTTGTTAGGGGGGACTTACTACCTTGAGTATATATTATCTCACTTGGTAATAGAAAGCAGTGGCAGGGCCTTAAAGAAGAAGCCCAGCAGCAAAGTAGGGCTCATCGAGCGCAATCGCTGGCAACCCGCGCTTCGTCTTCAAGACCCTAGGCTGCGCAACTCTGTATGTTTTGCACAGTTTCATATTCGTGAGGTATATTATTGGGTCGAATTTTCTGCGCAGCTCGACGCTGACGTCAAACGACCAACGAGCTCGACCTGCCGTTCCTTTCCGCTATAAAGGTTACAGGAAGACAAATTATTCTACTTAAGCTTGACTAGAACAATGGACAGGGAGGGACGGCTCCGCGAGGGCGGAGCCGGCCACAGTCGACAGCACAGGCTTTCTATAGAGGGAGCCGATAGCCCAAGCACGAGCGGCGCATATGGGGATGAAAACGTGTTTGGATTACCTGCGGCAGAGCTGCGGAGGGCCTGGGAGCGAATAAAAGCAACAACTCTGCGCGCGGCAGCTGCAGGCGTTTTAATCAAGGGTACGTTGGTGTCGTGATGTTGGGACTGCGTTTGATGGTAATCGGTCGCATGTCGAGGCTGCTGGGCTCCGTCGCTAGGGGCAGGCGCGGGACCAACCAGATGATTGCGCGCCTTCGCGTTGGCGCGACGCCCCAGCACGCCCTGGGGCCTTGTTGCGGGCTGTGGGGCCCTTATTTTGCATCCCAAGCATGCCCGGTCGGCCGGACCACGCCTTTTAACGCTCTTAGCGTCAGGGGCAGGGCCTCAGTGCGAGTACCTCCGCCCTCCCCCCTGACACCCCTAGTCGCCGGCGGCATCAACCGGTTGGGAGTCTCGATAGACGCGGTGCGCAGCGCTTCCTTCCGTCTTCGGAGGCCGCTGGCTGCATCATGACCGCGCCGAAGCAGTGGCTCTTCTGGGCGATGCTCTGACCCAGACCCAGAACTCCAGCGCTCAGCCTCCACCGGTCCTCGCCCCATCCGCTGCAGCCTTGCCAAACGGCCTCCTTCATCCCCACCACCGCCTCTCGTTCTCCCCTCCACATGAACCCACACACCCAACCAACCAACCAACCAACCTACCTTCCAACCAACAAACGCCCATGCACGCAGGCGGCCTGCACGCTCTGACCTTCCTCATGTACCTCATCTCGCGACTGCGCGGCCTGGCGGCGGCGCGCGGCGGCGGCGGCGGGCGGCTGCGCGGCCAGCCGGTACGGCAGCGCGCCTCCACGCTGGCTGACGCGGCGGGCGACACGGTGCTGCACACGGTGTTTCTGGCGGCGCTGGGGGGCGGCTACACGGCCGTGGACGAGGGCATCGCGCTGGTGCTGGGCAAGGAGAGGTGAGGCGGTGGGGTGGGGTGGGGTGGGGTGCGGTTGCAAGGATGTGTAGCCAAGTGGAGCAGGTAGGCAGCAGGCGAGGGCAGGTGCGTACCGATGACCGCCGGTGGTGGCCAAGCTCCAGCGTAGGCCGGCGCGGGGTGCGCCGCGTGACGGATGTTCGTCGATAAACACTAAGTAGAGTTAGGGTTTCAGTGCGTGTGCGCGTGTGGGGTGGGGTGGGGGTAGTTTCTTCCAGAAACCAAAGCGACCATTGCAACCCAACAATCTAGAAAGGGACGGGGACGGGGACGGGGACGGGGACGGGGACGGGGACGGGGACGGGGACGGGGACGGGGACGGGGACGGGTGGGGGCTGGGGCTGGGGCTGGGGCTAGGGCTGGGGTTGGGGTTGGGGTTTGGTGGGACGGGGTGCCGGAATAGCTCATTCCTATTCCCAAGTTGGTCTGGGGGGCGGGGCGAGGGGGGCTGGAGGGGGCTGGCTGTGAAGTGTGTGTGTGTGTGTTGGGAGGCGAGGAAAAGGCCAAGGGAGGGAAAGGGGCGGAGCGGAGCTATTGTGTGGGGCATGGGTCAGGGTAGCACATTCCAGAAACGAAAACCCTCGCCCCCTTGCTGCCAGTCAGACACCCTGCGGCCAGCCCCGTGGCTGCTGGAGCGCGCCTGCCGTGGCGTGGCGTGGTGCAGGGTTGGGTTGGGTTGCGGAAGCGGCGTTGAGCAGGGTGGGCGGGGCACAAGTGGGCATACCGTATGCCTGGGGCAGGAGCCGTGTGTGGCGGGGGGGGCGGGGGGTTTGCAAGGATATGTAGCGAAGTGGAGGGGAGGTGTACAGGACAAGCCGGGTGAGTGTGCCAGGGGGGTTGTAAATGTACACGACAAGCCACCCACGCTCCCGTCGCCGCGCCGCCGCACCCTCGGGAGCTGGGCTCTGTGCACACGCCGTGCTTTGCCGCACGTAGCACCCGCCCGTCCCCTGCGCCCACTCTTCTTCCTGACTCCAATGCCAGATGCAAGGAACGCCTGTGCCCGTCTGATGTTATGATGTGCCCGTGCCGCCTGTGGCCCGACCCCACCCTCATGCCGCTCGCCCCTGACCGCTGCCGCTCGCCCCGCCCCGCTCCCACCTCCCTCTCGCCACCACCACCTGCCTTCCCTGCTCCTCCTGCTCCTCCTCCTCCTGCAGCACCCAGCGGTGGCGCGCGCTCGTCGCGGGACTGGTGGCGGGGCAGACGCTGCGGCTGACCGGGTGAGAGCTGGCACGGAGGGGGGAGGGCCGGGGTGCGGGGTCCGTGGGGAGGGCCGGGGTGCGGGGTTGGGCGGTGTGGGTCTGCGCGAGTGCTTGGCTGCCTTCAGCAAGGCGACAGGATAGGAGGCGTCCGGGCGAGCGAGGTGCAGATCCGAAGCTACGGCTTGGCGCGGCGACGCCAAAGTACCGTACTAAGCAGAGGGTTTCGGGGTTTCCGCGGCCGATAAAAAATGCCAAATCACCCTATGCATCGAGACCCTACCTAGCTACACCTCGCTGCTACAGTCGCCTGTCGCACACGCGGCCCCGCCCCGCATGCCACGTGTGCGCACACGTGCCATATACGTGTGATTGTGAATGACAGCAGGAGAAGACGCCCGCCAGCTACAGCCGGTCCATGCAGCCCCCAGTCGCTTTGGTTTATGGAATACACACACACACACACATACACACACACACCTAGTACTCTCCCTTGTGATCTCTAACACACACACACCTCACACGTGCCCGCCCGCCCGTGGCTGCCCCCCCTCCCCACCCCACAGGCCCCACCGGCGTCACTACAGCCTGGCGACATACGTGCTGCTGCGCGGCCTGACGTTGCTGGTGCGCACCGGGAACAAACCCAGGTGCGTGTGGCGTGGCGTTGGCGGCGTGGCATTTGGCGCGAGCGGCGGTGCCGGCGTAGGAGCTGGCGGCTTGGCAGTGTGGCATTGGCTGTGTTACTGATGTCGGTAGTAGAGCGTTGGCGGTGTTGGCATTGGAGCTGGCGAGCCGGCATTTTGTGTGCGTGCGTGTGTGTGCATTTGCATGCGTTTGCGTTTGCGTTCGCGTGTGTGCATTGTACAGTTACATGGTGCACTGAGGGCACGCAGCGTCCGGCGCTGAGGGCTGCCCACCGGCTTCCTTCCTCCGCGCTCCCCTCGCCTCATCTCGCCCCCGCCCCCGCCCCCGCCCCCTCTCCCCTCGCGTCCTCCGCCCCCCCCTCCCGGCTCCTAGCGCGCCGCCGGCGCTGCGCGCGCTGCTGCAGCCCACGCGCGCCGCGCACGGCGACACGCTGCTGATGTGCGCGGCGGCCAGCCAGATCCTGTACAGGTGCGGGTGTGGGTGTGGGTGTGGGTGTGAGGGCTGGATGCGTGGGTGTGGGTGTGGGTGTGGGTGCGGGTGTGGGTGTGGGTGCGGGTGCTGGATGCGTGGGGGCTGGTGTGGGTGCGGGTGTGTGGGTTTGGGTGTGGGGGCTGGATGCGTGGGGGCATCGGACGCACCGGGCGCACGGGTCTCCTGGGCCGGGTGCGGGCTGCCCGACTTCCGCAGCTGCCGCTGCAGTCGCCTGGTGGTTGCTGAGTTCGGCATGCAAGTACCCCCACGCTGTCCGCCTGTCCACCGCCCCCGCTTACTGTGGTCCCTCGCACCTCCCGCCGCCTACCGCCAACTACCCCCACCCCAATCACAACCCCAAGGTACAACCCCAAAATACAACCCCTCATACACGCACAACCCCCACACAACCCCCAGCTTCATCATGGAGCCCAGCACGCTGCCGCCCTCGTACGTGCGCTTCATCACGCGCATGGGCGGCAAGGAGCCCTTCGTGTGGGCGGCCATCCGGGTGAGGCAACTGGGGGCGGGCGGGCGGGGCGGGGGTTTCCTGGTAAACAGTCCCAAAGTGCGAAGAACACGGCTGCGCTGCAACTAGGAAACGCAGCGGCCTATGCGAGCTACTGAACATCGCCGTATTTAGCCGGGCAACGGAGCGGCAGGTGGGCGACGGAGTCCAGAGCCGTCTTGAGCAATGTCAGCCTTGCGAGCCGCGCGTGGACCCCATTACTGACTAAAATACCTAAACAAGAATATTCACCTGGGCTCGGACAGATATCGTGGGGCGGGGGTGGGGGGCGGGGCGGGGCGGGGGTGTTGTTACCTGCCCAATAAACCATACCCAATGCAGAAGAACGAGGAGAGCAGGGGGGCCAGAGGGGGGGCGGCAGTCCACTCCACATCGACCAAAGTGCCCATTGCAAACCCAGGGGGGGCCGCGGGCGGAGGGTCGTTCATTACATTTCCCCTACTGACTACCAGCGGGCATGGAGCGTGGCAAAAGGTGCGGGCATGGGACACTGGGCAAACAAGGATGGAGGGCGCAGGCAGTAAGGAGAACCAACATCCCCTGTGTCTAAGCGATGGACGCAGACGCTCAGACCGTTTCCCGGCAGCCCCAACAGCCAGCCTCGCCACCTCGTCCTCCCCACAGCACACCCACGCCACGCCACACCACACCCCCAACGCCTTGTCTTCGCCGTCTGCTTTGAACTAACCCCCATACCAGGAACCCCTTCACCACCATCACCACGACCACCACAACCACCACCACCGCCACCGCATCACCACTGCATCACCACAACACAACCACCACAACACAACCACACGCCGCCATCACCTGCCCGCCCCCGCCCTGTACAGGAGCACGCGCTGCGCAACGCCGCGGGCCTGGCCCCCGGGCCGCTGCAGGCGCTGGCCGGCACGCCGCTGGCCGGCCTGAACGCGGCGCCGGGGCGGCTGCGGCGCACGCCCTGCCAGTTCTTCCACCCCGGCCAGTCCTGCGCCTCGCACGCGCTGTCCGTGGTGCCGCCGGTGAGACCGGGGGGGGGGGAGGGGGTAGCCATGCATGTTTGATTCATGACGAGGGAGATGTGTGTGTGTGGGGGGGGCGGTTGTGGTTACCAGCCCAAACTAAAGCAAACCCAATGCGTGGGGGGGTAGCCATCCATGGGATGGTATGGTCGAATTGTTGTGAAGTGCCGATGCCCAGAGGAACAGCGAGTGTACGCGCGGCGCAGACCAGCGAGCTGACCGCCCGGCTGGGGTGAGGGGCTGGGCTATCGGCAGGAAAAGCGCCCCACCCCACTGGGGGTGTATTAGTTTCTGACTGTATTCCCTCTAGGTGTATGTGCTGATCGCATTCCAACAGGGTGGTTGAGGGGGGCCCCGGGCCGCGCGGGGCCGGAGTGTCGTACGTGGCCGACATGCGTGCTGCCGTAGCGTTGCGTGCAGTGCAGTGCAGTGCCGTGCAGTAACGTCCCTTGTGATCCCCCAAACTCCCTCCCCACCTGCCGCCTGCCCACCCACCTCCCCTCCCTGCCTCCCTGCCTGCCTGCCTGCCCTCCCTGCCTGCCTGCCTGCCTGCCTGCCTGCCTGCCTGCCTGCCTGCCTGCCTGCCTGCCTGCCTGCCTGCCTGCCTGCCTGCCTGCCTGCCTGCCTGCCTGCCCTCCCTGCCTGCCCACCCACCTCCCCTCCCTGCCCTTCCCTCCCCTTCTGTGTCGCATCGTCTGTCTACATCACCCCCGTCATTAATTTAACATGCATGGAGCCCCCTCTCCCCCCCTCCCCTCCCTCCCCTCCCTGCCCTCCCCCCCCTCCACCCCCAGGCCTACGCCGCCAGCCTGGGCGTGTACGTGCCCTTCTACCTGGTGAGTGCGCTGCTGGTGCACCGCGCCGGGCTGCTGCAGCGGCCGGGAGAGCTGCTGCCCAAGATCGGGCTGGGCGTGGCGCGCAGCAGCGCCTTCCTGGCCGGCTACATCGCGCTGGCGTTTGGAGGTGGGGGGGAGGAGGGAGGGGGGGAGCTTGTTGGGGGAGGGGGGGAGCTTGGGGGCAGGAGAGTAGGGAGTAGAGAGGAGGGAGGTGGGAGGAGGGAGGAGGGGCCAGGGGCGAGGGGCCGAGGACTGCTTGCCAGGTGAGCGCAGCAGACGCCTCCTCCGCATGCCTGGGCGCAAGGGGGGAGAGGGCGGCGTTGGTGCGCCGTGCCCCGTGGAACCCCCTGGACCCGCCTGGAACCCCCCCCCCAACCAAGACCGCTGCACCAACCAACCCCCCCCCCCCGCATCGTCTGTCTACATCTCCTTCTTCATTAATTTAACATGCATGGAACCCCGCTCCAACCTCTCAAGCAACCCCTGGATCCTGCGCGGCGCACGCACGCACACACGCACACGCACACACATACACACACACACACACATACACACACACAGGTGCCTGCTGCGGCTTCCACGCCGCCGGCGTCAACACCGGCGCCGTCATCGCGGGCAGCGTGTGGGCGGGCGGGCTGGCGGTGCTGGCGGAGAAGAAGAGCCGCCGCATGGAGCTGGCCATGTACTGCGCGGCCCGGGCGCTGGAGGCGTTCATCCGGTACGGGGGGGCGGGGGCGGGGGAGCTGTGGGGGGGCGCTGGGGGCGCGGGGGTAGTTCATCCCGGAAACCAAAGCGACCGGGAGGGGTTGTGGTTACCAGCCCAAACTATACCAAAGGGGGGGGGGGGGGGGGTAGCCATCCATGGGATGGTATGGGGGGGTGGGGGGTACATGCATTAGAGGCAAGGAGAAGGCGTAGCCAGGTACACAGGTACGGTTGTCGTGCCATTATCGGTGCCCGTGTAGTCCAGCGTCGAGCTCCAGCGTTGATGCTCCAAGGCTGCTGCTCTCCCAGGGGGTTTGCCACGATCCCACCTTCGACGCCTCCTTATCTTGATGGCGTCATGCCTGGAAACTCCCTTCCCTTCCCTGCCCTCAGCTGCTGCTGGCTGTGGGGCTGGGCCGGCGCCAGCGGCCACACCGGCGCGCACAGCCACCGCACGCCGCACCCCGCCGGCCCCGGCCTGGGCGCGGCGCGGCGCAGCGCCTCCTCGCAACACCCCCCGCTGTCGCTGCCGCCGCTCCTCCCGCCGCCCGGCATGCGCGCGCCGGGGGCGCTGATGCGCCCAGCCCACTCGACGGCAGCAGGTGGCGGCGCGGGGCCGCGGCGGCCGGGGGCGGCGGCGGCGGCGGCGCCTGGCAGCGGCGTGTCGTGGCTGCCGCTGCCGGAGCGGCTGGACGTGCTGCTGTTCGCGGCGGGGTGCGGAGCCATCATGCACTGCTACAGGTGGGTGGGGCTGGGTGGGTGGGGCTGGGTGGGTGGGGCTGGGTGAGGGACTGGGTGAGGGATTTGGTGCCCAGGTGAGGGTCAGGGTCAGGGTGAAGGTGGGGGTGAGGGTGGGGGGTGAAGGTGGGGGTGGAGGTGGGGGTGGGGGTGAGGGTGAGGGCGAAGGTGCAAACAGAGGGCCAGAGAGCGAGGGACCGGGTGGGAGCAAGGGCCAAGGTGGGTGGGGGGGGGGGGGGCGGGGGCACGGGAGGCATGTCAGTCAAGGCGAGGGGAGGCAGGTCGGCAGGTTGGAAGGTGGGCGGGGACAAGGCACGAGCGGGCGACACACTGTGTCCACTCCACAACACGCCTGACCACGCCTGCAAACACACGCACACTACGCAAGCATCCCCTCCTCACCCGCCATCCCCCCTCCAACCTGCCCAAGCCGCCCTCCCCATCTTTGACTGAACCTCCAACCCAAACTCCCCAACTCCCATCCACCCACCCCCCCCCACCCCACCCCCCACACACACGCTTTTGGTTTCTGGAATGAACTCCCCCCCCCCCATCGGTATGAGTTCCTGGCGTGCTGCTCCTGTCACTCACTCCTGTCATCACCAAGACCGCTGCACCTACCACCCCCCCCCACACACACACACACGCAGCGACTGCCGCGGCCAGCACCGGGACGTGTTCCGCTCCAAGTACCTCAACGTGCTCGACTTCATCTTTGGCAACGAGGGTGAGCGGGGTGCACATGCAGCTCCCCTGGTGGTCCAGAGGACTCAAATGTAGGAAACAAATGCAGTGGCGTTATTGGCAATGTACTTTGTAGTTTGAGAAGATTGCTGTGTAGTGTGTACACAGGAAAACGGTCCCCTGCGTTTCTTCCCCCCTTGTGCCCTCCGACACCCACCCACCCACCCACCCACCCGCCGTGTGCGGCCGGCATGCAACGCGCTGTTTGTTCCCTTGTGCTCCCTCACACACACAAGCACACACGCACACACACGCACACACACACACACACACACATCCAACCCCCTCGTCATTATTTAAACATACATGGCAACCCCGGCCCCTGGTCATCGGTACGCCTTCTGTGTCGCATCGTCTGTCTACATCTCCTCCGTCATTAATCTAACATTCATGGCACCCCCTCACGTGTGGCGCTGTGTGTCCCTCACGTGGCATGCCACGTGTCACGGGTCGCACAGGCGTGCAGGCGGGCGCCATCACCCACGTGCCCACCAACCGCGAGCTGGTGGGCCACGTGCGCCGCCGCATCCGCTCCATGAGCATGAGCATGCTGTCAACTACCGCGTCAACCGCCTTCATCAACCCCGGCAGCGGCGGACCCAGCGGCAGCGTCGCCGCCGGCGGCGCCGCCGCCGGCGGCGGCGGGCCGCTGCTGCGCGGTGACTACTCGCCGCTGCTGCAGTCAGCGGCGCAGTCGCACGCGGACGGGCTGTACGGCCTGCGCAACGGCGCCGCCGCCAACGGTAACGGCGCCGGCGGCGGTTGGCGCAGCCGGTACGGCGCCGGCGGCGGCGCCGCCGCCGATGCCAGCGCGGCGGACGTGGCTCACGTGTCCAGCTCGGCGGGCTTTGGGCCTGGGCAGCACGGCGGCGGCGGCTACGCCGCCTACCTTCGAATGCAGGCCGGCGGCGGCGGCGGCGGCGGCGGTGGTGGGCGCCTGCCGCCGCCCGCCATCCGGCGCGACAGTGACCATTCCTTTCCGTCAATGTACGACGACGCCAGCCGTAACGCCTCGATGACGGCGATGCCGTACGTTGGGGTGGCGGCGGGCGCCGCCACGGTGGCGGCGGCGGCGCTCAGGACGGCGGCGGAGGGCGGGAGCCAGCCGGTGTCGCCGGTGCAGGGCCTGACGGGCGCGGCGGGGAGCGAGGCGGCGGCGGCGGCGGCGGCGGCGACGGCGGCGGCGAGCACCGCCGCCGCCACGGCGACCGCCGCCGCGGCGGCGGCGGCGTCTCGCAGCGCCGGTGGGGCCAGCAGCAGCGGCGAGGACTCCGGGTGGGAGGACGTGTGGGCGCACACTATGACTATGACGACCCATGCTGGCACCACAACATCATCAACAGCGGCAGGAGGGCAGGGAGGGCACGGAGTTGGCGCCGGGTCTGCTGCGCCGCGGGGGCACATTGCCGCCGCAGCAGCAGGGCCGGCAGCCGAAGGGCCGGCGGCGGCGGCGGCGCCAGGCGGCGGCAGCACGGGCGCGCTGGGCTGGGCGGCGCGGCTTGTGGCTGGCGCCCTGGGCCGCACCGCCAGCGGCGGCGGCGCCGCCGCTACAGCCGCCGGCAGCAGCTCCGCACTGACGGCGGCAGTGGCGGCTGAGGCGACGGCGGCGGCGGCCGCCGGCGAGGGCGCCGGCTCCGGCCGCCGCCACCGCGGCGGCTTGGGCGGGCCATTCGCCGCCACCGCCGGGGTTGGCGGCAGCGGCGGCGGCGGCGGCAGCTTCATGCGCCGCGTCTCGACGGCGCCGCTGGCGCTGACCTCCCCCGAGGCCATCATGCTGCTGTCGGACCCGTCCTCGGAGCGGCGGGGGCGAGGGCGCGACAGCTATGCCCAGCTGCAGCTGCTCAGCGGCAGCTTCGACGAGGAGGGCGGCGGCGCCGCCGGGCCGCTGGCGGGCGCCGGCGGCAGCTGGGGCGGCGCGCTTGCTGGCCGCGGCGGCGGCGGCGCGTTCACGATACCCGGCCTGGCCGAGGTGGAGGCGGCGGCAGCGGAGGCGGCGCGGCTCAGCAGCAGCGTGCCGGCGGCGTCTCCGCTGTCGTACGCGGCAGCGGCGGCGAGTGCGGCGGCGGTTGGGACGGCGGGCGCGGCGGCAGCGAGCGCGGTGGCGGCGAGTGGGCGGATCTGGATCCAGCCGCACACGCGCGCCGTGCCCGTGCCTGTGCCCAACGCCTCCAGCCGCACCCCCGCCTTCCGCCCCTCCGCCCCCGCATTCTCCAGCAGCGCGGGCTCTGCCACGGCGGCGCTGTCGTCGTCCCTACGCTCCCCTGACAGCAGCCACCACCAGCACCACCACCACCACCACGCCTCCTATCTGCACTCGAACTCGTCGCATCACGCAGCAGCGACCAGCCAACAGCACGCGAGGGCGCAGCGGCCGCCGCATCCCTACCCCCCGCAGCAGGCGCAGCAGGCGCAGCAGCAGACGCAACGGCGGGCCTTCGGCTCCATCTTCTCCGCCGCCCGCGGCGTCAGCGCTGTCGGCACAGCCCCACCCGCCGGCGGCAGCGTCGCCTCCGGACTCGACCAGCTAGCAGCAAGGGCGGCGGCGGCAGCTGCCGCCGCCGAAGCGCCGCTGTCGATGCCGTCCTTCAGCAGCGGCGGCAGCACCGCGGCGGCGGCGGCAGCGGCGGCGGCGGAACGCGGCTCGGGATCTGGACCCGAGTCCGTGTCGAGCCCCGGCGGTGTGACGCTGGACCTGCAGCGTAGCGCCTGGAGCCACCCCAGCCCGGTCCGCAACACGGCCGTATGGCCCCCTCGCGTGTCGCTGGACGCCGCGTCCGCGGCCGCGGCGGTCGGGGTCGCGTCGTCGCCGCGAGCTGCGGTGGGCAGTGCTGGTGCCAGCGGGGGTGGGGGTGCTGGTGGTGCGGGTGCCAGTGTTGGTGGTGCTGGTGGTGCTGGTGGCGGCGGCGTGGGTTTGGTGGCGATAGGGCTGTCGCTCGAGGTGGAGACGGTGGTGGAGGGCGAGGAGGGGGAGGAGACTGAGGACGGCGACGGCGAGGGGGGGCTGCGGGGCGCGAGCTCGATTGAGGAAGAGCTGGAGGAGCTGGAGGAGGACGACGAGCAGATGGAGGTCGAGGCCGGGGTCGAGGTCGAGGCCGCAACCGCATCCCACGTGGAGGAGGCGGCGGCGGCGGCGAGCGAGGCGGCGGCGGCGGCTGGAGGGAAGAAGGCCGGAGGCGAGCGGGGCGGCGCGGAGGGGGCAAAGGGGGAGGTGGACCAGCAGCAGCAGCAGCAGGAGCAGCAGGAGCAGGAGCAGCAGCAGCAGCAGGTGGGCCTGGGCGTCGGCTCCGCGCCGCAGGTGCTGTTGGCTCGTGCGGCGGGCGAGGAGGCGGAGGCCGGAGGGGGCAAGCCGGCGCGGAGGGCCGCGGGCGTGGCGGCGCGGGGCCTGAGCATGTGAATTGGGTGATGCCGCAGCCGTGTGTGATGCACTTGGCGACGCTTGAGGCATGGCGGCGGCGGCGGCGGCCGCAGCGGCGGTGGCGGCGGCGGCCACAGCGGCGGTGGCGGCGGCGGCGCCGGTTGGTGCACACCGAGCGCCGTCAGCGCTGCCGTTGCGACGGCGGCCGCGGCCTGCCTGCGTCTGTTGCGGCCGTGCGGCGTGTGCCCTCGGCTCAACTGGGGCAGTGGAGGAGCGGGCATGTCGTGATTCGGAAAGCTGCCTGCGAGGGCTTCTGGGGGCCCCTCGTGTGCCAACATCAAGTACCGTTATGTACCAACCTTCAAAAATGCATGGAGAATAAGGCATACTAGAAAGCGCCCGGAAACTGCCGCCTGCATGCTGTTGTTGAGTGCTGTGCGGTGTGGCGGTGTGAATTATTATCCTCCTTGCAAGGCGCCGGCGCGTGTGGCGCAGCGCTGCGTGATTGCTGCCCGGTGCACCCAGGGCCGCCCGAGTACGGTGTCGTTTTATGTCGGCGGCAGGTTTTCTTGCCGCGCGTCTTTGACGCCTAGTTGAACTGCGCGGGAGGCTTAGGAAAGCACGTTGGAGCGCGTACCGTGTATATATATATGGCACACAGGTGGGATTGCATGGCCACGGGGCCTTCCGGGTAAGCAGGCTGCGCTTCTGGGGCAAGATCAGAGCGGCTCTGAACATACTAGGATGGGTAGAGGGCGCGGCATTGCGGTGCGCGTACGGTATCCAAGGCACTTGGCTTGCGATGAACTCCTCTGAGCAGTTGAGGATGCGCAACAAACCAAACCTTTTCGCTTTGAAGTCTGTGCTGGGCTGTGCGGGTTACGAAAGGCCAGCGCCTCGTCGTAAATGCCACAGAGAAATGTGCGTGATTACCACCATGGGACTAACGAGACTGTGCCACCGGCTGTGTTGCGTTTTGTGACTGACATGCTGCTTACGGTAATATACAGAAAGCGTTCGGGGGGAATAGAAGCTGTGGGGGTGGGCTGTACGCGGGGCGCGGATGCAGAGGTGGGGTATAGGCAGCATTGGGGGGGCCGGGTGCACTCGGCGACTGGCGGCGTGTGCGCTGCATCCCCCGGCTGAGTGAAAGCGCGTTCGCCAGTTGCGTGGGGTGCCACCGCCCCGCGCCTGTATACTATTAGTGGAACAGGAAACCCAACATCCATGCATGTGTGATACACTGATACGTTGATACCGAAGTCTTGAGAGCTCTTGGTTAGCGCGCGGTGGTAATGGTAATGGTTATTGTATTCACGGGGCACGTAGTGGCAAATAACGCACTCTCGGGGCATGGGGCGAAGGCTGCAACACTCGGGGCGGCGGATCGCCCGCACCCGGCGCTCTTGGGACGTGCCGCAGGGGTAGCGCAGAGCGGGAGTTCTCACCTGCAGACTGTCATGGTGAAGACACCAGGCGCTCTCCGTTGCACTGCAAGTACGGTAGCGGTGCGGTATGAAGTGCAGATTGGGGGGGTGTGGGGGTGGAATGGTGGGTGCTGCCAGCCACGCAGGGGCGGGGGGTTGGGCGGCTGTGGCTGGCGGCTGCAGGTAGTTGGCTGGCTGGCGCCCACGTGACAGGCCGCGTGGGCGGCCCCATCCCGGGGACACTTACTACGGTAGTTGCTAGGGTGGAGTGGCAGCCGGGCGTGCGTGCGTTTCATAAGCCGCGGCAGGTGTCGCAGGCCGGCCTCGGCTGGGTGTTCGGCCGGCGCTACACACTGTCGGGCGTGCAAGCAAGGGAGCAGGTGTGCGGCTTGGTGTGCGGCGTCCCTGGAGTGTCTGGAGATCCCACCCCCCTCAAATACCGTCCCAAACATAAGCAGTCGCAGGAGCAGTCGGGACAGAAGCAAAATTGCGCGCTGTGACTGTACCGACTGGGGTAGCTGGCCGATGTTGCTGGAGCGTTTTGCTGTTGCGCATTCCTCATTTCTCACGCTCCGGGCGCCCGGCCAGGCGATGCCAGTACACACGCCGGCCCTACACAGCCCCTACACACTGTCGTGTCAGTGTCAACGCATACATTGTGTGCAACAGTGTGAGGCCTGTCGCGAAATAATGGCATCGCTGGTCGCTGGCTACTGACCGGCTGCAACGCAACGCGGTATAAGAAGTGGAGTCGCAAAAGGTGAAAAGGGCGGCAGGGCGGGGCGGGGCGCAGTGGGTGGACGCGGCCAGGGGGTGCGGGCTGGCGTTACAACATTGAGGCATCGGGCGTTATTTGAGTGCGGCGCTTGCGGGGCGGCCCGGAATGTCAGGGCTCTGCGCGTGCCCCCGCCAAGCGCCGCCATGAATCACGCTCTCAACCCGCCCGCCCGCTATCACCACGTACTGTCACACACCAGCGCGTTACGCCCGATGAAAGGGTGCGGCCGTTCCCTGCAAAAAATAGCGCTTGCGCCCTGGCGCCATCAACCCAGGTGCCACCAACATGAACACGTGCCTAAATGCTGTGCAAAACCATTATGAAAGTACTTTTCCTCTAGCTGTGAATAGAACCAAAGATCACCAACACGGACGGCACCACGCCTACCTCCCTTGCACCCAACCCTGGGGCCATGGAATCTCAAGCACGCACACACACATACACACCCTACACACGCAATGCATTTGTGTGTCCAACCCTGGGGCCATGGAATCTCAAGCACGCACACACAAATACACACCCTACACACGCAATGCATTTATGTGTCGCAGCCAGTCACCGTCCAAGTCCAAGCCAGACCCACATCAAACGTTGATGAAAACCACCAAAAAACACACAGCACAACGCAGATGAGGGACGAATGTTCAGTCAGGTCGGAAGCCCCATCACGCGAGGGGGCGCGCGCGGGCGCCACCACAGCATTGCAGCGCCCGCCGCACGCCGCCCTCGCCTGCGCGCCCTGTTATCGCCAAAATGTGTCGATGCGCGATTATTGTTTCCGATTCCCCCCGCCCCTTGGACTCACTGCCTTCATTCCCAGACACGCGCACCCTGCCGCGCCCCGACACAGGCGCAGCCACGCACGCGCGCGCACGCACACGCACACGCCCAGCCGTTTCCGACTTCCCCCACTTCTCCGGTTCCCCGGGGACACCATGCATCGTTCGCCCGAGACCACCTCCTCGAGACCTCTCCGTTCCTTCTGACAGAATGTATCGCCTGTGCAACTTTAGGACGGTATGCAACAGAGCATCGCCTATGCAACACTACTCGGAGGCCGAGACCTTCTTGCCGGCGGCGATGGCCTGCTGGCGCTTGACGGTGCCGTACAGGAACACGCCGGCCAGTGCCAGCGCCGTGCCTGTGTGTGTGTGTGTGTGTGTGTGTGTGTGTGTGTGTGTGTGTGTGTGTGTCGGGGGGGGGTGCCATGCATTAAAGTTAATGACGAGGTAGACGTAGAACAGACATTGCAACACACGTGGGGGGGAGGGGGGAATGGGTTGCGGGCGAGGGGCGGGGGCGGGAGGGGGTTGGATGTGTATGCGTGTGTCAAGGGAGCGAAGGAGGGGAGGGGGGTGACAGGGCGGTGCTTGCCCGCGCTCCTGACCAAACAAACAATCTGCACTACCGGCACTGCTGCTGCTGCCGCCGCCGCCTGCTACTGCCCGACTTGCTCCCACCCACCCAACAACTCACCCAGCGCGTTCTGCAGCGATACGGGGTTGCGGAAGAACAGCACGGACGCGGCGATGACCACCACGCGCTTGACGCAGTTGCCGATGGAGTGCGTCACGGGCGACACGCGCGACAGGATCATGTACGACACCTGTACGGAGGAGAGGGGATTGGGGAGGAGAGGGGATTGGCGGGGAGGGGTGTTGCAAGGGCCGTGTTTGGTAGAGCGTGGGGGCGGTTGAACGGAAGAACGCCGGTGACGTCCGGCACAGGGCACCCCCCCTCCCCCTCCCTCCCAAGCTCGAGTGCTGAAGCTACGCCGCTGAACGCCAGTACCACCCCACCACTGTAACACTTGCTGAACACATCGGCCCCCGCCCCCAGCTTGATCTGGTAATACGGTATGCGTTAGCCTGGGAACCGGAACGAACAGCTTAAGACCATCCACTCTGGGCTGGCTGTCCCTCAAACCCTTCCCCTCCTGCCCTCCCTCCCTCCCTCCTTCCCTGCCCTCCCTCCCTCCCTCCCTCCCTCCCTCCCTCCCCTCCCCTCCCTCCCTCCCTCCCTCCCTCCCTCCCCTCCCCTCCCTCCCTCCTGCCCTCCCTCCCTCCCTCCTTCCCCTCCCTCCCTCCCTCCCTCCCTCCCTCCCTCCCTGCCTACCTTTCCTCCCTCTCTCCCTCGCTCCCCTCCCTCCCCTCCCACGCCACGCCACGCCCTCCCCTCCCCACCCCACGCCCCAACCCCCCTGCCCTCCCCCCCCTCCCCCCCTCCCTCACCTGCTGGTACAGGTGGAAGCACAGCCCAGCCATGGCCGCGTGCATGAGCACCGCGTTGGGCGAACGCACGCCCTGTGCGAGCAGCAGTCGAGCACATGCACACACAGGAACGCACATGTGTTGCTTGAGAGCAGAATACTCCAGCACCATAGGTGGTTGTTGGTTGTGTCGGTGTACCGGTACACCGAAAAGCCCACTGCCCACTGCCCAGCTGCCCCCAGCTGCTCACCAGCTCCGCCAGCCCCACCCCCACCCCCACCCCACCCCACCACTGCCCAGCTGCTCACCAGCTCCGCCAGCCCCACCGGGCTCAGCTTCCAGCCCTCGAACAGCAGCGTGACGGGCATGAGCAGCGCCGCGCTGAGCAGCGTGATCACAGCGAACAGCGACATGTTGTCCAGGGGCTGCTCCGCCGGCTTGCCGTCAGCGCCCTGTGGGGGAGGAGGAGGAGGGGAGGAGGGGAGTGGGAGGAGGGGAGGAGAGGGATTGTTGGAGCAGTTTGGGGCTCTGCCTGTAGTACGTAGTTCCGAGATCAGGAGTGGAACTATGCGCCGCCCACCACCCCACGTAACCCCGGCAGCCAGGCCAGCCCTACCCCCGCACACGCGCACACACACACACACACACACACACACACACACACACACACACACACACACACACACACACACACACACACACACACACATACACACACACACACACACACCCACACCCACACCCACACACACACCCACACCCACACCACACACACACACACACACACACACACGCCCGTCCTGCAGCCCCGCAGCCCCGCACCTTCTTCTTCAGCATGAGCTTCTTGGACAGCACGTTGCGGGACTGGAAGGTGAGGTTGGAGCCCATGGCCGACAGGAAGCCAAACCAGTTGAAGGTCGCCTGCGGGCGCGGTGTGGTGCGTCGGGTCGGGTCGAGTTGGTGGTGGCGGAGGAGGAGGAGGAGGAGGAGCGAGGTGCGAGGGAGCAGCAGGACTGACCAGGAGGCTGTATTCTTTTATGCTCAAATGTCATATGGCTTCCCACGACCTTGTGCCGGCGGCCGCAACTCCATCCAGATTCAGGAGGAGTAAGTGCTGGCCCTGCCTCCACCCCTGCCTCCTCGCCTCGCCATCAAAGCCCACCAGCACACAGGCACACACCCGCACCCACCCGACAGCACCCTCTCCCCCCCCCTCCCTCTCCCCCCCACCAGCACCCCCCCCTCCCTCTCCCCCCCACCAGCACCCACCCTCCCTCTCCCCCCCACCAGCACCCACCCTCCCTCTCCACCCCACCCACCTCGGTCATGGACGCCATGGCCACGCCGCCGATGATGGGCAGCAGCGTGGCCAGCACCAGCGGGCTGGGCTGGTCGCCCAGGAACGCCGCGGACAGCGCCACGGAGAAGATGGGCTCCATCGCCTGGGGAGGTGGGGGTGGGGTGTGTGGGGTGTGTGTGGGAGGTGTGTTGGGGGTGTGTGGGAGGGGGGGGCGGGGTGCAATTCTGTGGTTGGGCTCGGTTTGGGGTGTGTGCTCTGGACGCGAGATTGTGCCCTCGGGTGTGAAATGGGTCTCGTCTTGATCCTTTGCCCCTGACTGATGCGCCCCGCCTCCCCCGTCCACGGCCGCTCTCGGTCGCCGCAGTGGACCTGTAGACCTCCTCATCTGCCGTACCCGCCCCAGGTGCATTTCCCCCACGCCACCACACTGCCCTGCCTCCCTCCATGCCTCCACCCCTCCCTGCCTGCCTCCCACCCTTTGCCTCCCATCCTTCTTCCCGGCCTCCCTTCCCTGACGATCATCCATACCAGCCACACCCATACCAGGCCCCCCGGCCACCTCGCCCCCCCCCCCCCCCCCCACCTCCACCCTCACCTTGATGGTGTGCGTGAAGGACACCGCCACCGCGCCCAGGGACATGTTGGTTAGCAGGTTGCCCAGCGTGTGCACAACCGCCAGCGGCAGTACGTTTTTGATCTGGGTTTGGGCGGGAGAGGGGGTGGGTTGGGCGGGAGAGGGGGTGTCGGTGGCGGGAGGAAAAAAGCGCACGTGCCGTGGTGTGCGCATGTGGCAGCGAGTCCCAGCGCCCCCCCCCGTACACCGAGTTGGGTTCCCACATCGGGGAACACCGTAGCAAAAAAACGAGCCAGGCCTCGAGCCCAATCCCGTGCTGCCCCGCTGCTGCTGCTGCTGTAAAAGAAACGCCGCCGTACCAGCCGCCACACGGACGGGTGAAAGCCCGAACCCCACACAACCCTGCAGCCCATGACGACAGCCTCCCGCGCATGCACCGGCGCGTGCTCCCGCGCATGCACCGGCGCGTGCTCCGGCGCATGCTCCGGCGCCCGCCCAATCTACCCTCAGGCCGTGCCCCTGCTAGTGGCTGCCTCGTTGCCGCCACCGGGCCCCGCTACCGTGCTAGGTGCCCAGCCACAGCCTCGCTGCCTAGCCACTAGGGGCTGCTAGTTGCCTAGCTGCTGCCATTTAAGCCGCTGCCTAGCCCTGCCTAGCCACTACAATACAAGCCGCTAGCCGCCTAGATGCTGCCTAGCTGCCTAGCCACCGACGGCTGTGGTACTCTGCCGCACCGGTACTCACCGTGCTCCAGGTGATCTTGGGCATGCGCTGCAGGCCGCTGCCCCACGCCACCAGCGTCACGGCGCTGCCCACCAGGAACTGGGCCTCGGTGATGGTCAGCGGGAAGGCAAAGGCCTTGAGCAGCTGTTGCGTTGTAAGAAGAAGAAACGAGGGGGCGGGGGCGGGTTGCGCAGACCGTGAGCGGCGGTGTGTGCGTGCGCAGGGTGTATGTGCGTATGTGTGTGTGGTGTACGCTGTATCCGCGGGCGGCAGCACCACCGTTAGAATAACTTGGTGTCAAACAAAGTCAAACAGAGTCAAACCTTGCCTGCTTGTTGTAGATGTTGAAGGCAATGTTGGCGGCGTACCAGCCCGCGAACATGGAGCCCAGCACCAGGGTCTGCATCAACTCGCTGTGGCTGCTGCCTGCGGGTGCGGGTGCGGGTGCGGGGGTGCCAGAGGAAGCAATAAGTGAGCAAGAATGGAGGGGTGGGGGGAAAGCACGGTTTTGAGGGCGGGTGGGCGTGGGATAAGAGGCTGGCGTGTGGGTGCGTGGACTGGCGTCAGGCCGGACGCAGCGCGGGCTTTTTGGACGACGCGCGCTGGCGCTCTCGCCGCGGCTAGGCCTGTTGGAGCGACGGTTCGAGTGCTCCAAGTTGCACTGCAAGCAAGATTGTCACACGCTGAACGCATACAAGCTGCAGGAAACGGTCGCGAGCGTTACGCGCCAGAAAACCTAGTTACCGCGGTGCCAAAAGGCACCGCACGACACCGGCGCGACACCATTTCCGTCCATATGACGGCAACAATGAGCGTGAGCGGGGTCGGCGACAGGCGCAGGCCGTGGTTTGCGGTCGGTCGGCACAATTGCGGGTCACCGAGACATTTGGCCCGAGACTTCGTAGGCACCCGGCGGAGCGGTATCTTACCATCAGAAACATCTCCCGCAGAGGCTGCGACGGCCAGGCAAGTCAGGGGACGGCGGGAGCTGACGCCCGAAACCGCTGAGCGCAGTGGCACTGCAGACCGGCCGGACGCACGCGCCACGCGCCGAGAGCTGGTCTTCAGGAGCAGCGGGGGACAGAAGGCGCCATGCTTGGCCGCAAGGCTGGGAACGATGCGCGATTTGAGCTGGAGGGCAGACATCGTTATTTTCTATGCTTTGTGTTGACCTTTTAGAAGTAGTTGTAAGCGAGCTGTGGAGGCTAGATGATGAACGCTTGCTTATGAATAAGTATGGGTACGCCAGAGCTTTCGTTTGGAAAAGCGTCAATGGAAAGCGGATGGTGGCTGATGAGTCGATGGCAGTTCGATAGACGCGGCCACATAAGCGCTTTAAAACTCAACACCCGTATTTAACGAACTGCATACATAACCTCAAAAACGAAGCAAAGCAAGTTCAAGAGACACGACACAGGCCTGAGGGTTTGACGATTTGTCTTCTTCACCACTTTCCCGCGTGGCGTCGCATCGCAGTGGCCACGTAATGGCTTTCGATGAGCAGCACCCGGAGGCAGCCCCGGCTGCTCAACCTTGTCCCGCACCTCCGCTTAGCTTCGCGACGAGTGTCCCAAGCGGTGTCCCGCTGAGATTGCCGCTGTCGTCCTGGCCAGGTGTGACAGCGGGTGATTGTGCCCGTCGACTGGCAAAGCGGGTGCGTTCGACGTGGGAGAACGAAGGCGGGCAGCATCATCTCTCCGCAGGCCCAAGCGGCTCAACCGCAGCGTCACGCGACACCACGAAATTGAGACAGCGATGGGCCGTCCCCAGCTCAGCGCGGTCGTTTTGCGCCGGCTTTCAGGCCGCGCAGTCCAGAGGCGACCAGACGACTCACGTTGGTTCCAGCCTAGCATTTCGCGCGAACTCGGCTCCCGCGGCGGAGCTTGAGGCGCTGGCGCCGTCGACCCCGCCGACCGTCGGCTGCTCGCACAGCCTCAAGTCCGAGCTGTCACCGCCCGGGTCACCGCCGCGGGTCGGCCGCGCCGCCGCGGCGGCGACGACGTCCTCGGGCCCAGCCGCGGCTCTGGTCGCGGTCCTTGCGCTGCCCGCTGGCACGTCTGCTGCTGCCGCGCCAACCACAACCAACAACAGCAGCATCAGTGGCTCGCCGGGGCTGCTCAGCGCTGCGCTGGGCCGAGGCAGCAGCAGCAGCTTGCGCTGTGGCGGTGGTGTCAGCAGCAGCGCCCCCGGGATCACAGCAGCAGCCGCCGCGGAGCCCGCCGCCCAGCTTCCCTCGGCTAAGGCGGCGCCAGCGCCCGACCCACATCGCCAGCTGGCACCGGCGGGGGCTTGCGAGTCGGACAGCGACACACAGGAGGCAGTGGCGACAGCTGCACCTGCTGAGGACGAGGCCTCCGCCGCAGCCCAGGGGCCGTGCCCGGCGGTGGCGGAGACGGCGGCTGCTGCGGCAGCGGCCAGTGCCGCGGCCACCGCTGCTGTTGACGGCAGCTGCAGCGGCGGCGGCAGTAGCAGCAGCAGCAGCGTTGGGGGGCCTGGTGCTGGGGCCGCCGGCAGCGGTGGCGGCAGCGGCGAGCAGGGGCTGCTGGTGACGGTGGTGGTGGGTGACGCGGAGGAGGGGGCGGAGGAGGAGGAGGGGGCGGCGGAGGAGGAGGGGGCGGCTGCGGCACACAGCCCGCAGGTGGCGGCACAGGGGCTCGCTGACGGAGGCCACGACACGCCGCGCCGGCACCAGCACCCGGAGCAGCAGCAGCAGCAGCACCCGGATCAGCAGCAGCAGCAGCAGCAGCAGCAGCAGCAACCGGAGCAGCACGTGGTGGCTGATGAGCTGCTTCCGGTGGTGCCGTGGGACGTGGACAACACGGAGGAGGGGGCCGGCCCGCAGCCACCTCAGCGGCAGGCACTGCCGCCGCCGCCAGGTGATTCAACCGTCGCCGTTGCAGACGACAGCTGCCAGCAGCAGCCACAGGACCCGCACCCGCGCCATCCGCACCCCGTGCCCCACCACCACCACCATCACCACATCCGCATTCACAACCTTCACAGCCTGATGCACCTGCACCTGCAGCAGCAGCAGCAGCAGCAACACCCGCACCACCACCACCTCCAGCCCCACCCGCACTCTCAGCCGCAGCCCCAGCAGGCGGCCGATGAAGACCACCACCACCACCACTACCACCACCACCACCAGCCGCTGCAGCAGGCACACGCGCCTGGCGCCGCAGCGGCGGCGCGCCCTCCCCCGGCCGCCACCGCCACCACAACCGCCGCAGCCAAGGCCGCGGCCTCACGTGCCCTCGCACCACCCACAAACCCAACCGCCGCGGCCTCGCCGTGTGGCGATGCTGACGACAGCGCTGCCGCCGCCATCGGCGCCCGCGACGCCGCCGCCCTTGATGCCCTCGATGACGCCCTCGTAGGGTCACCGCTGCCGCCCTACGACCTGTCCCGGAACGCGCTGTGGCGCGCCAGCGCCGCGCCGCGCGGCCGGCCGCCGCTGCCGCTGCCGCTGCCGCGCCGCCGGCGCGCGGGCCTGCTCTCGTCCTCCTCCTCCTGCTCCTTGCTGCGCAGCCACGGCTCCGGCTTGAGCGATGACCTGGTGCTGGTTGCCGGCAGTAGCAGTGGCAGCAGCAGTCGCGCCGCGGCGGTGATGGCGGCGGCAGCGGCTGCAGTGGTGGACAGTGCTACTGCCGATGTCGAAGGCTGGGCACAGGAGCAGGAGCAGGAGGGGCAGGAGCGGGCGGGTGGTGCCCCGCCCTGCGCCATGCGGTCGCAGCACGGCATGGCATCGCCCTTCGGCGCAGCGCTGGGGCTTCAGGGCCAGGAGCAGCCAGCGGCAGGGATGTGGGGCCTGCCACACCAGCACCAGCAGGCGGCCGGAGGCGTAGGCTCGCCGACGCCTTTGCCGGCGACACCGCTGCCGGGCGCGGGGCCGGGGCCGGGGCTGTGCTGGGGCGGCGCCGCGTGGACGCGCAAGGCCAGCCCCTTCGCGCAGGTGGCGGCGGAGGCTGTAGCAGCAGCTGCAGCGGGCGACGGCAGCGGCAGCGGCGGCGGCTGCAGCGATGGCTTCCTGGCGCCGCCCGCGCGGCCCAGCAGCCCCGGCCCCGGCGCTGCTGCTACAGCCGCCGCTGCTACAGCCGCCGCTGCAGCTGCTACAGCCTGCGGCGAGGTGATGGATGACGACGAGCTGGACGACTATTACCTGCACACGCTGTGCGGCGGCGTGGACCCCCTGGCGGCCTTCATGTCGCAGGACCTGGCGGCTACTGCCAGCAGCGGCAGTAGCAGTAGCAGCAGCAGCAGCAGCGGCGGCAGTGGAGGTGAGGAGCAGCCGTCGCTGCAGTCAGGCGGGCCTTCGGTGGAGGAGGCAGGGCAGCCGGATGGGCGGGCCGCGCAGGAGCGGATCAGCACGGCGTCCGAAGACGGCTGCGCGGCAGCAGCGGCGACTGGGATGGGGCCGGGCTCCGCGCTGGCGCCGCCGTCATCAGCAGCGGGAGCAGAGGCGAAGGCACAGATGCAGGTGGAGATGGAGGCTGAGGTGGACGCACCGCCGCCCACGCCGCCTCCCTCGCCGCTGTCACCGCGCTCGCCCGTGGCGGGCGCAGCGGCAACGCTGCGGCAGCAGCAGCAACAGCAGCAGCAGCCCCACCGCCACCACCACCAGCAGGAGCAGCTCCACTGGGAGCGGGAGCAGCAGCACGAGCAGCAGCACGAGCGCGAGCTCCTCCAGCCCTCTGGCATGCCTCCGCCGCATTCGTCGGCGCTCCTGCGAGCCGACACGCCCGCGCTGCCGCTGGCCTTCGCGCTGCCGCTGCCGCCACCCTCCCACGAGGCCGCCTTGCCCCCGGCGCCCCGGGCGGCGCCGTCAGCAAAGGCGGAGAAACCGTGGAAGGAGCACGAGGAGCGGGAGGAGCAGGCGGTGGACGAGGATGACGTTGAGGCGATGCTGTTCGAAATCGACCTCAGCGCGGCCGCAGCGATGCCCGCGCCCATGGAATTGGCGCATGCGGCAAGGGCCCCGGTGCCGGCCCCGGCAGCCGTGCAGCCGACGGCGGCGGCTGCCCGCGGTCGGAAGGCGCTGGCGTATGTCGCGAGCGCCGCCGCCGTCGTCGGCTGCGAGGCCTGCAGTGACGGCAGTGACACCGGCGGCAGCGTCAGCAGCGGGAGCAGCAGTCTCAGCGGCGGAGCTGACGGCGGCGGCGCCGGCGGTGGTGGCGGCGCGGGTGATGGTAGCAGCGGCAGTGACAGCCGCGGCGCCAGCCCGATGCAATGCGACTCGCCGCTGCCTACACCCCAGCCGGCGGCCGCACTGCGCCGCTGGGCCAAGGGCGCCGCCGGGGGGCCTGCGGCCGCGGCTGCGGGGGGGAAAGCGGAGGTGGCCGTTGGCGTGGAGGCGACGGCTGCGGAGGAGGCGGCGGCGGCGGCGACGGCGGCGGCCGCGGCGGCGGCGGAGGGTGGCTACAGCTCTGATGAGCTACCGATGGGCCTGTCGCCGCTCAACTCGCCGCCCGACACACCGGCGGCGCGGCGCGGCCCCTCGCTGCTGCAGCGCGGCAACCACCTAGGCCATCAGCCAACCGCCAACCACCACGCACCGCACCACGGCCACAACGGCCACGCGAGCCACGTGGGCGCCGCCGGCGGGGGGCCGTACCTCGCGCCGCGCCACCCGCCGCGCTGTCCGCCGCACATGCCGCCGCCGCACCACCCGCCGCCTGTGCACCACGACTCGCACTCGCACGCGCACCCGCACCCGCACCCGCACCAGCAGCACTACCAGCCCCAGCCAGGCTACCACGCCCACTTCAAGCGCCACGCCAGCCAGCAGCAGCTCCCGCACACGCCGCCGCCGCCGCCGGCGCCGGCGCAGGCTCAGCCGCCGCCGCACTGGCAGCACCTGCAGCATCCCGAGGCCACCACCGTCCCAGCTCCCACTGCCGCCGCTGCCGCCGCCGCCGCTGCCCCGGACGCATCAGCCGTGGAGGCCCCGGGCGCGGGCGTGGTGGTGCTGTGTTCCTGCTGCGACTACCACGCCTCGGAGCTCCATCCCGCCTCCGAGCTCAGCCTGCGCCGCCAAATGGCGAGCGCCGGCCTGGCGCCGCCGCCGCCGCCGCCGCCCGCGCCCGGGTCCCAGCAGCGCGGCCAGCAGCGGCCGCAGTACGGTGGCGGCGGCGGCGGTGGCGGTGGCGGGTTGGTCTGTGACCACGCGGACGGCGCGGCGGCGTCGCTTCTGTCGCACGAGGGCTTTTTGGTGCTGCTGCAGGGGGCCGTGTCGCCGGAGCCGCAGCCGCAGCCGCAGCCGCAGCCGCAGCCGCAGCAGCAGCCGCAGCCGCAGCCGCAGCCGCAGCCGTCATCGTTGTCAGGCGCTGAGGTCGCCCACGTGGCGGCGCCGGCGCAGGCTGGCGCGGGGGCGGCGACTGCAAGTGCCGACGCGGCGGCGGCCCTGGCGGCCGCGCCTGGTGGTGGTACTGCCAGTCAATGGCCGCTGCTACAGCCGCTGCTGCAGCCGCAAGGCGATGGGCAGCAGCAGCAGCAGCAGGTGGTGCTGAGCCTGGATCGGGTGGCAAGCTGCGCGCACTGCGGCGTGGCTGGGGAGGTGCGGGGGCTGCTAGAGCAGGTGGTGTGGAGCAACTGCTTCTCAGAGGGCGAGGAGGAGTCAGAGGAAGAAGGGGAGGCGGGAGGTGACAGCGCGGGGGTGCAGAGGAAGGGCCAGCAGCAGCAGCAGCAGGTGGCATGCGTGGAGGTCGATGCCATGATGTGTGAGGGTTCTGGCATCTAGCCACGCCAGCCGTACCGTACATGCATGTGGTGGAGGTAGGTGGCGTGTATGTATGGAACCCTGCAGTGGCTGCAGAGGAACAGGGCCGGACTCGAGGTTTGATGCACGTTCGCACGAGCAAAGGCAGGGCCATAGAGCATGCAAGGATGAGAAGAGAAACGTCGTACAACACGTAATTCTTTTGCTTTTTGTGCAAAGTTGGTTCATACATTTCTTTTTGCTGTCGGTCCTGGACGCGCGGCTGTGGCATGGGGGGCTGGCTAGCGTGTGTGTTGATGGTTTGTACTTCATGGCGTAATGCATTCTGAGTGCGTGTGGGCATAGCACAGGTATACACGTGCATGGATGATCTAGACAGCAAGAAATCCAAAGAGTGTGTGTCTGTGTTGAGTGACATAGGCGCAACTCTGTGAACCATGCACCATGCATTGGAACTCCGGATGAAATTGTTCCGGCGCTGAAGCAGCTGATGAGGTTACAGGAATAAATTAACGGCTAGGCCCTCCTCGGCCCTGTGTGTGTGCGTGCAGAGGCTATCGAGCCCGTTAAGTGTGATGCTGTCTGTCAACACACGTGCCGTACATATGATGAAGGCGTTTGCTGTACACTGAAACAAGGCGGGGGCGGCGGCGGAGGGGGAAGGGGGCTGCGTCGTGGCGTGTATGTGCGCTGCTGCACAGCGTTGATGACGCGCCCTGGGGGACACGGAACAGGGCTGCGGCGGCGGCGGCGGCCCCGAGCCCCGAGGAATGTGAACACCGCAAGCAAGGCAACCTCATTGATTCGAGTGCGTGTGCGGGTTGGGTTTCGCAGTGTTGCTGTATGCTTAGAAGGAAATAAAGCTCCGCTGATGGACAACAGCAGCAGCAGCAGCAGCACGTAGGCGCGTTGTTGAAGAAGGGGGGGCAGCGTGTGTGTGGTACGGTTTAATGTAGTTTTGTAATGTAGTTTGTTCGTGATGGTGGTGGGTGCGCCTAGCACGACGTGGTAGCGCGCGGCGCGTGCCACATAGACGAGTTTTGTTGCTTTCCGAACCGATAAAACAAATTCTTTTATGAGAACGGTGAGGCAGCGCGGTGCTGCTGGTGGAAGTGAGGTGCTCAGGCAGGAAGGCAGTGCACAGCAGCCGGCGATGTGCGAGGGAGGGCGTGGTGGGGTTGGCATCGGGAAGGCAGTTGCTGTAGCGGTAGCGGCACTGAACACAGCGCACGCACATTGGAGGTGCGTGGCGGCGCGTCGTGCGCGGAGCATTGCTGAGGAGGGAGGCTTGCGACTTTGCGAGCCCGGCAGCCGGGGACCGTGGTTTGGCCGTTTGGGCGGATGCCGGTCTGCACTCTGCACTCTGCAGCCAGGCGGCGCCAGAGGCTTTCAGCAGAATTGGACGTACGGTAGGCAAGGGAACCGCTGCACGCCGGTGTCGGACATACTTAGCGCAGGTTGTTCTGAGGGCGTGCGTTGGCTGGTAACAGTCGAGGAGGAGGCTGCGTTGCGTGTGTTGGCTGCATTGCGGGCGGAAGCGCACTGCGCACGAGTAAATGTAATGCACTGTATGAGGGCGAGGAAAGCGCAGTCCCAACCAAGTCCCTCATCCCATAGATTGCCGCAGATCACTTCCCCTGGCAGGAGCTCGCAGGCGGGACCCAGCCCGACACATGCAGCCGCCCTCAGACGCCACCCCCGCTACCGCCACTCCGCTTTCCATATTGTACCACTGGAGCCGGCGAGAGGCGTACCGTTGTATGCAAATGCCCCGGCATATAGAAGTCCAGGTGCCTGCTGACAGCGCGGCGCGTGTGATGCAGGGCGGGGGTTGGGGGTTGGGGGCAAGGCGGGGAACCGCGTGTCTGGGGACCGCGAGACATCGTGCATCTGTGCAGCCTCTGCGACATGGCCACAATGACTTATGTTTTTAGCAGTTATCCTTCATACAACGCTGCAGAATTATCAAGACGGAATAGCTTTGTGCGCGTTTTCGGGCACTCTGTTTCGTCACAAACAAATAACGCCCACTTGCCGGCTCGCAATCGCGCACGTCCTGCGATCCATGACCGTCTAAATTTTCAAGGACATATTCCCGACACAGCGGCACAATGAAGGGAGCTCGCCCCGGCCTGTCGGTTCCGGACTGGGAGAACCCGGGCCTGCTCGGCATTAACAAGCGAGCGAGCCACGCGCCGCTGCGCTCCTTTCGCGACCTTGGCTCCGCGGTCTCCATCTTCAAGCCCGGCGTTGTCGGCACCTGCCCCACGCAGCTGCAGCCCAGCGAGCAGCTGCGCTCGCAGCGTGCGGCCGCGGCGCAGTCGCTCGCGGCCAGGGGCGTGGCGCCGCTGCCCGGCAGCGGCGTGCGCTGGCTGTCGGGCTGCGAGTGGAGCTTCCAGCTCTTCCGCAACCCGTCGGAGGTGCCGGAGGACTTTGTGCAGCCGGGATTCGCCGCGGAGGGCTGGCACAAGGTGGGCGGGGGGGCCCCGGGCAGCAGGGGAATGGAGGGGGTGGGGTGACGGGTGGAGTGCCGCGAGCCACTGAGACCGTTGCGCGTGTGTGTGTTATGAAACAGGGAAAAGCCGTGTGTGTATGCGTGCCTGGGGGCGTGTCAGGCTGGACCCCGGCGGCATGATTACGGCGTGTCTACCTGTCGCACACCTCAATTGCGACCTGCGTCTGTGCCGCCGCCGTGCTACCAGCCCCTCGTTATCCCCTGCCCCGCAAAACATCCCCCCCCCGGACTGTAAATATGTACCTGGCTACGCCTTCTCCTTTTAACTCTAATGCATGTAACCCCCACCCCCACACACCGCGCACGCGCGCGCGCGCGCGAACCCACCGCCGACAGATCGACGTGCCGCTGAACTGGGAGTGCGCGGGCTTTGGCACGCCCATCTACACCAACTTCACCTACCCCATCCCGCTGGACCCGCCCTTCGTGCCCGCCGACGACAACCCCACCGGCTGCTACCGTCACACCTTCACCCTCACGGCTGAAGAGCTGCCGCCGGGGCACAGGTGCGGCGGGCTCACGGCGGCAAGAGCTCGCTGGGGCGCCTGCTTACTTGCTTGCTTGTATAAGAGCTTTGGGCAGCCGTAATTTCTTGCTTTGGAGTTTGGGAGCTTTGAGAGCTACCCAGCCATACGCGCGTCTGGCCCGCACCTCGCCGCACGATGCCACCCCACCCCACCCCGCCCCGCCTCACATTCGCCTCACCTTACTCGCCCTGCCCTGCCCTGCCCTGTTGCTGGCCATCCCTGCCGCTTCCCACCGCACCGCACCACCCCATCCCACTCCGCTCCACCCCACCCCACCCCACCCCACCCCACCCCATCCCACCCCACCCCACCCCACCCCACCCCACCCCACCCCACCCCACCCCACCCCACCCCACCCCACCCCACCCCGTCGTCCGCCGGAGCCGACTACACCTTCTGGTCATCGGTACGCCTTCTGTGTCGCATCGTCTGTCTACATCTCCTTCTTCATTAATTTAACATGCATGGAACCCCACCCCACCCCACCCCACCCCACCCCACCCCACCCCACCCCACCCCACCCCACCCCACCCCACCCCACCCCACCCCACCCCACCCCACCCCACCCCACCCCACCCCACCCCACCCCACCCCATCCCACTCCGCACCACCCCACCCCATCCCACTCCGCACCACCCCACCCCGCTCCGCATCACCCCACCCCACCCCACCCCCAGGGCCTTCCTCCAGTTTGAGGGCGCCGACAGCTGCCTGTACGCCTGGCTCAACGGCGGCCTGGTGGGCGCGTCCAAGGACAGCCGCACCACCGCCGAGTTCGACGTCACGCACCTGCTGGCGGGCCGCGGAGGGCAGCCCAACACGCTGGCGGTGCAGGTGCGCGCGCGCGTGTGTATGTGTGCGTGTGTGAGATCACAAGGGAGAGAACAGGTGTGTGTGAGTGTGTGTGTGTGTGTTCGTGTGAGAGAGAGGGAGGGTTGTAAATACCAGCCCAAATAAACCATACCCAATGCAAAAAGAACGAGGAGGAGAGCGTTGCCTACAATGACAACGGGGGGAGAGGTGGGGAGTGTGAAGGAGCGGCCCTCGTGTGCGCGTTATGGCCGGGTGTGCGAGGGGCTGGGCGCCCTCGCACGCAACATACACACACACACACACACACACACACACCCCTGCCCCACCTGCCTGCCCCACCTGCCTGCCCCATCCACCTGCCTGCCCCACCTGCCTGCCCCACCTGCCTGCCCCATCCACCTGCCTGCCCCACCTGCCTGCCCCACCTGCCTGCCCCATCCACCTGCCTGCCCCACCTGCCTGCCCCACCTGCCTGCCCCATCCACCTGCCTGCCCCTCCTGCCTGCCCCACCTGCCTGCCCCACCCACCCACCTGCCCCATCCACCTGCCCTCCCCACCTGCCTGCCCAGGTGCTGCGCTGGAGCGACGCCACCTACCTGGAGGACCAAGACATGTGGCGCCTCAGCGGCCTGCACCGGCCCGTGGCGCTGCTGATCAAGCCGCCCGCGCACATCACCGACTTCGCGGTGCGCACGCCGCTGGTGTTCCAGGAAAAGGAGGAGGTGGCTACTGCCGCCACTGCCGCTGCTGCCGCTGGTGGTGGTGGTGCCGCTGGTGGCGGTGGTGCCGCTGGTGGCGGTGCGGGGGAGGAGGTGGAGGCTCTGGCGCTGCGCTCCGCGCGCCTGGAGGTGGAGGTGTTTGTGGCGGGGCCGAGTGAGGAGGAGCTGAACGGTGCGTGTGTGTGTGTGTGTGTGTGTGTGTGTGTGTGTTAGAGATCACAAGGGAGAGAACAGTAGACATAGGACAATGCGTGCGGTGCGATGACGGACGGTCGCGAGTTACCTTGCATACTTTACCATGTGTGTGTGTGTGTGTGTGTGTGTGTGTGTTAGAAAAGCACAAGGAGAGGAGAGGGTGTGTGTGTGTGTATGTGTGTGTGTGTGTGTGTGTGAGAGAGAGAGAGAGAGAGAGAGAGAGAGAGAGAGAGAGAGAGAGAGAGAGAGAGAGAGAGAGAGAGAGAGAGAGATCACACCCATCCACCCACCCACCCACACCCTACAATGACTCCCACACACACCCCACCCCGTTTCCATTTACCAACACACCCCACCCCACCCGTCATCGGTATGCCAACGTGTGTTGCAACGTCTGTTCTACGTCTACCTCGTCATTAAATTAAATGCATGAAACCCCACCCGCCCCCACAGCCTGCAGCGTCGTGCTGCACCTGCTGCACCCGGACGGCTCGCCCGCCACCACCACCACCATCACCACCACCACCACCACCACCACCACCGTGGCGGCGCCGCCTCAGCGCCTGGCGGCCGGACGCCGCCGCTGGTACGCCGTGGACACGGCGGGGCAGCGCGACCGCGCGGCGGCGGGCGTGGGCGGCGTGGCTCGCTTCTCGCTGGACGCACTGGAGCTGTTTGGAGGGCTGGCCAGCGGGAACGAGGGTGGAGGTGCGGGTGGGGGTGCAGTTGGAGGTGCAGGTGGGGGTGGTGGGGGTGGTGGCGAGGGCGGGGCGGTTGTGGAGCGCGACCGCCTGGCTACAGCCGGCAGCGGCAGCGGGGGGCTGCGGCTGTGGAGCGCGGAGGACCCCTCTCTGTACGTGCTGGTGCTGGAGCTGCGGCGGGACGGCGGCGCTGCCGGCAGCGGCGGCAGTAGCAGCAGCAGCAATGTGGCGGCGCCACCAGCAGCAGCAGCAGCAGCAGCAGTAGCACCACCGGCGGCGGCTGCTGCTGCGGCGGCGGCGGCGCCTGCTCAGGTCCTGGAGTACGAGTCGTGCCAGCTGGGGTTCCGGCACACGGCGGCGGCGGGCGGTGTGCTGCGACACAACGGGCGGCCGGTGATGCTGCGGGGCGTCAACCGACACGAGTGGGACCACAGGTAGTAGGTGTGGGCGGGTCGGGTGTAGGGGTGTGTGGGGGGGGCGCGGGGGGGGGGGTACACGCAGTATCAGTTAAGAAGGGGGGGACTTGGCGTGTTTGTGGGGAAAACTTCGGGGGCGACAGACAATGATCTCTAACGCACACACACACACACGATCGCACGCAGGCGCGGCAAGGCCCTGAGTGAGGAGCACATGGTTCGCGACATCCTGCTCATGAAGCAACACAGCTTCAACGCCGTGCGGTGCGCGCACTACCCCAACCACGTGCGCTGGTGGGTTGGCGGGTTGGTGTTTTTTGGTGGGTCTGTTGATGTAGGTTTCAGCATTCGCAACTTTGGCACACCCGTGAGGGCGCACTGCGCTGTGTGGGGAAGGGAGGGGTGGGTGATGGTGGGTGTAAGCGCGGTCGGTGCGGGGGGCCGGGGAGGGGGGGCCGGGGGGGGGCCGGGGGGGGGGGCCGGGCCGGGGGCGCCGGCGTCGAATGTCCTCCCCACTTGCCTGGCTGGCCCCCACCCGCGTGCCCCGAGCCATCCCTCTTTGCGCTGTTGTGGCCTCGTGGTGACCTGTCACGTGGCCTCACGCGCCCGCCCCGCCCCGCCCTACTAACATGTGGCACACACCTCCGCCGTCAAGTTTCGTGTGTGCCCTGCTCCTCCTGACCCTGCTGCTCCTGACCCTGCTGCTCCTGCGCCTCCCACACCCCCGCCTCACCCGCCTCCCACACACCCGCCTGTTCCCCGGGTGGCCGATTTGGGAATTGGGATTGAACTGTCCCTGCGGCTCATGCGGCAGGCTGCTTTGCTTTTGGGTTCTGGAATTAATCAACCCTCCGCCCCTTCCACCGAATATCCTGGCAACCCCTCCCCCCCACTTTGGGCTGGTAACCACAACCCCCCACAACTCTAATGCGTGTAACCCCCACACGGCCGTACGGCCGCACGGCCACACAGGTACGAGCTGTGTGCGCACTACGGCCTGTACCTTATCGACGAGGTCAACCTCGAGACGCACGGCTTCGACCCCACCTTTGTGGTGAGTTTCGCACAGGCTGCTACACATGTTGGTTTCAATCATACTCGGGCTCAGCTTAGTCAGCTCCAGAGCTCAGCTAGCTACCTACCTACCTTCGTACCTTGGTGCGGACACGTGATGGGCCGGTGATTCGGGTGGGCAGCGGTGCGGGATGTCCCGAGTGGCGGCGATTGTGGGACCGTTGGGAGGGGGAGGGGCCGGGGCTGGGTGTGTGTGTCGCACAGCCCTTCCCTCCCACGTCCGGGGGGGTTGTGGTTACCAGCCCAAACTAAACCAAACCCAATGCATAAGAGGGGGGGCACGCCACGCCACGCGCGCGGCACGAGTCTGGCACGCCGCGACCAGGCGTCTTGCTTGCTCTGCCTGATGGCGGGGGCAGCAGCAGTAGCAGCAGCAGCAGTAGCAGCAGTAGAAGCAGCAGCAGCAGCAGCAGCAGCAGCAGCAGCAGCTGACAGGCGGGCAGACAGGGTGACCAGCAGGATTAGGCACGTGCAGGCGATGCGTGTGCGCCGGCGACTCATCATCGGGGGGGGGGGCAATAATGGGGCACTTGGATCTAGGTTTGCAAAGCTTTGGCGAGCACGTGTGATCATGGGCCGGGGGGGAGGCGTTGTATGGCACTTGGTGTGCGGGAGTTGAGTCAGGGGCACGCCGGGGGAAAATATCGGCCAGGCGACTTCGCCAGGACGCGGGTGTTTGTTACTTTGCTGTTTGCTACCTGTGAACCTTATCAACCTGAACACACTCCGATGATACATTTTGTTTGTGGGCGGCGACTAAGTTGTGTGCCATTCTGGACCGCAGTGGTGCCCCGATGCCCCCGTGAATAGGTGTTCCTCTTCACCCCCCGCACATGTGTTTGACACGCCACGCCGCGCACCCGCACCCACACCCACACGCGGCCGCGCCTGCCTGCCGGCCGGCCGACCGGCTTCCCGGCTACGCGTGCGCGCTCGCGGTTTCCCGTCGTTTAAAACACACGTCACGCCACGCCACGCCCGCGGCTGCTCGCAGGACAACATGTCCAACCCCGCCAACTCCCCCGCCTGGGCGGGGGCCATGCTGGACCGTGCGATCAACATGTATGGCAGGTGAGTGTCCAGCCCGCGAGCCGGCTCGGACAGACGGCTTTGAAACAACATACGGCTGTCATAAGGATTATTTATTTCGCTATGTTATAAATACTGCGGTATGCGTGTGGCGCTGTTCTACGAACTCGACGCGATTTCTGCTGGGCTACGAGCGTGCCGTCGTAATCAGCTGTTACACTTTGCGGTTTTACAATATAAAAAATGGCTTTTTACGACGTGTTTTAGCAAGATGTTTTTGCGGCCGTGGCTGCTTGCAAAGCACAAGTTCTCGGGTCGCTTAAACGAGGGCAAAGCGACAGCGCGAAGCGCGCCGTCCAAACGCAGTCACCATCATCGGTGCCGGTCGATTGACGGTCTCGAGCACTGGTGCACGTGCCGAACTCGCACCTACGCACAGCCCCCCATAGGCAAACACTGCATGCACACACAGCCCCCTGCTTTACCTGCATGCCCATGCCTGTCATCTCTCGCCACCGAAAGGCGTTGGCGTCCTGTACCCACTCACTAAAACCTTTCCGTCGACCCAACGCGCGACTGGCCGCCGCACTTTTTCGCACCCTCTTCCCCCCTCCCATTTTGCTCCTGCCAACGCTCCTTCTGCGTTCTCGTACTGCCTGTTGCTCCTACTTCGGCTCTTGTTCATACCACTGCCTGCTGCGTCTGCCTGCTGCTACTTCCGACAGGGACAAGAACTGCCCGGCCGTGGTCATGTGGTCGCTGGGCAACGAGGCGGGGTACGGCCCAGCGCACGCGGCCATGGCTGGCTACCTGCGGGCCAAGTGAGTGGGTGTGTGGGCGGGCGGGTGGGCGGGCGGGTGGGTGGGTGGGTGGCTGGGTTACGGCACGGTACGGCAGCACTGGATACGGTAACAACAGCGCTGTGAAGGTGGTCACTGCTGCCGTACAGTACTGTGCGTACGGGGAGTTGTAGTCAACGGATTGAGTGGGGCCAGTGGGGACAGCACGGGCGGCAGCACCTGCTCCTCCTCCTCCTCCTCCTCCTCCTCGGCACTCCCGGTCAACAGGGGCCGTTGGTGGCGGCCCAGCGGACGGGCGGTTGTTGAGGGCGGCTGTGGTTGGTGAGCGGAGCAGGGGCCAGGGCAGGGGCCAGGGCAGGGGGCAGGGGGCAGGGGCCAGGGCAGGGGGCAGGGGGCAGGGGCCAGGGCAGGGGCCAGGGCAGGGGGCAGGGGGCAGGGGGCAGGGGCCAGGGCAGGGGGCAGGGGCCAGGGCAGGGGCCAGGGCAGGGGGCAGGGGGCAGGGGCCAGGGCAGGGGCAGGGGCAGGGGCAGGGGCAGGGGCAGGGGCAGGGGCAGGGGCAGGGGGCAGGGGCCAGGGCAGGGGCCAGGGCAGGGGCAGGGGGCAGGGGGCAGGGGCAGGGGCAGGGGCAGGGGCCAGGGCAGGGGGCAGGGGCAGGGGCAGGGGGCAGGGGCCAGGGCAGGGGCAGGGGGCCGGGGGCAGGGCAGGGGCCAGGGCAGGGGCAGGGGGCAGGGGCAGGGGCAGGGGCAGGGGCAGGGGCAGGGGCAGGGGCAGGGGCAGGGGCAGGGGCAGGGGCAGGGGCCAGGGCAGGGGCAGGGGCAGGGGGCAGGGGGCAGGGGCAGGGGCAGGGGCCAGGGCAGGGGCAGGGGCAGGGGCAGGGGCAGGGGCAGGGGCAGGGGCCAGGGGCCAGGGGCCAGGCAGCGCCTCCACGGCTGCGACAACGAGCACGGACAGGCCAGCAGGCCGGGGCGTCCAGAGGCGCCAGCCGGGGGCGTCCATGGGCGCCAGCCGCCAACCCCTGGGGTTTTTAGTTGCAAAGGTCGCTTTGGTTTCTGGAATGAACTACCCCTCCACACCTCTCAGCACACGCCGCCTCTGCCCCTGCCGCCGCCTCCACTCACACCCCGATCACACCCTTCCCAACCGCAACTCCACCTCGCCCTTACTTCCTGGATCCTCCCTGAGCCACCCCCAAAGCCTGCCAAAACCCCACCTCGACCTCCACCCCACTACCCCACTACGTCACCCCACCTCCACTCCACTAACCCACTAACCCCACTGCCCCACTACCTCACCCCACACACACAGGGACCCCTCGCGGCCCATCCACTATGAGGGCGGCGGCTCGCGCACACCCGCCACCGACATCATCCCGCCCATGTACGCGCGACCCAGCCAGCTGCAGGTGCGCGTGCGGGTGTGTGTGAGTGCGTAGGTGTGTGGGTATGTGCGTGGGTGTGGGGGTGCGGGTGTGTGCGACTGCGGTGGTAGGACGCCACACTGCACGGCCACATACGGCACACGTGCCCCGCGCGCTGCTGCCGAACCCCACCCCGCCTCACGCTTACGCCCACCCTGACACCTCGCACAAGTCCCATACGCGGTTACACGCACACAAGCAACCAGACACCACTCACGCCGCTAACTCACGCACGCAAGCCCACTCACGACTCCCCCTCCCTCCCTCCTGTCACTCACTCCTGTCATCACCAAGACCGCTGCACCAACCAACCCCCCCCCCCCCGGGTCGTTTTGGTCGTTTTGCTTCTGGTTTCTGGAATGAACTACCCCCCCCCCCCCCACACACACAGGCGCTTACGGCGCTGGTGGACAGTGGCGCCGAGTCGCGGCCCATCATGTTGTGCGAGTACGCGCACTCCATGGGTAACAGGTGAGAACGAGTACAAGGATACAAATGGATTACAATGGATACAAGGCTAACTGCTTGATAATAGTTCATGCAGACAGATGAGGACGGAACGGATACAACGGCCGCCAGTCAACCGCTTTCCCGCTGCGCATTTGAATTCTTATTGCTCAGCAGCAGTCTAATGCAGCTGAGCTGCGCACGCCCGCTGCCTGTGTGCGCGAGCGGGCAATCAAGTATGACGCGAATTGAATACCTGAACATAAGCTCCGATCCCCCCGCGTCTACCTCGTCATTAAATAAACATGCATGGCACCCCCTCCATTACTTAGACATGCATGGCACCTCCCCCCCCCCCACACACACACGCCTCATTACATCACCCCCGCCTGTCTCCGCAGCACGGGCAACCTGGCCGAGTACTGGGCGGCGCTGGAGGCGCACCCCAGCCTGGCGGGCGCCTTCATATGGGACTGGGCCGACCAGTGCCTGGTGGGCACCGCGCAGCTGGCGGACGGGCGGCAGGTGGGTGGCTGTGGCTGTGGCTGTGGCTGTGGCTGTGGCAGTGGTTGTGGCTGTGGCTGTGGGTGCAAAATATGTATACAAGATGAAGAGCTCTTCCTTAACCAAGAAACCAAACTAGCGAGCGAAGCACAGGCAAAGGTGGGTGGGTGCGTGGGTGGGTGAGCGGGTGGGCAGTGGTGGTGGGTTTTGGTTGCGTGCGGCGTGGCTTGGGGGCTGTTTGGCTGCAGACTGGGTTGGGCTTCTTGGCGACTGCCGAGGGCCGTACTTGGGTTGATGTGTGGTGGTGTGAGTGGACTGCCATTCTGTTGTGTCCTTGCCACGTAATGCACTGGGCGGCCGGGATGCGGGCTTGGGGAGGGGAGATCAAGGGGTGTATGCGCGCACGCTGTATGGGTGAGGTGGGTGAGGGGTTTAGAGGGGGCGTTGGAAGGAAGGAGCCCTGTAGTGGGCTGTGGGGCCTGTGTGGGGCTACGTGGCGAGCATATGAATGATCCACTGCATGTGACTATGCGCCAGCGACGCAGGACGCACTTGAAACGCTCAGGTCTGGTGAACAAAACGGTTTTGCGGACACGGTTTTATGGCGGTTTCTGCGGCGAAGATTATTTAAGGGGAGTCATGCCCACCCCCCGCGCACTCAGGTTTCAGGGCGAATTATGCCGCAACGAGGTTTGCAACAGGTTTTGCAATTTGATTATGTGCCTAAATAATAAGTGACGGGGCCTGCTGGGGGTCCGGCGGCATTGCTTGGGGGCTGTGTTGCAACTGCTGCTGAGCGGGCGGTGGGCGCCCAGCCCTCAAAACCTCCCGGCCCTGCAATTCTCCACCCGCCCTTTCCACGCGCCCTTTCTTCCACCCACCTGCTCCTGCTCCCCATCTCCCCACCCGACTTCACCACGCATCCGGCCCACCCAGGTTGATTACTGGGCGTACGGAGGCGACTTTGGCGATACCCCCAACGACGGTCAGTTCTGTGCCAACGGGCTCGTGTTTCCAGACCGCTCGCCGCACCCTGCCCTGTATGAGGTAGGCGGGGTTGCTATTAAGATGAGGGAGGGGGCACGCGCGGTTTGCCGTGGAAGGAGGCACGTACTCGGGTGGTGAGGTGATGGGGTGGCGCACCGGTGCGGTGCCGTGACGGGTGCGGAGGGGCTCTCACCGCATGCGTCGCGGAAGGGTAGGGGCTGCGTGTGAGCAAGCAAGCGGGGCGGCTGACCCGGCGTGGGCGCGGGAACGTCCTCCAAGGAGGCGCCCGGTGTGAAGGTCATGCTCAGGCCTCATCTCCAGGCCGCCCAGCAGCCTGCCAGCGATGGGGTGGGCATTATATATCACAGTCAGGCCTTCGGGCCGGAGATGGTCCCTCTTGACCTGGTTGCGGGGCACCCTTGCTTGGTCGAATTGTCCCTTTATGTAACGTCGCATTCATTAGTAATATCAAATATCCAGTCCACTGCCCCCACACACATGCAAAACACCCAAGCTGCTTGCAACCCCCCACAGGCCAAAGCTGTCATGGCGCCCTTGGCCTTTGGGTGGGCGCCCGCCCCTGCCGCCGCCGCTGCTGGTAGCGGCGATGGCGACTCCGCCGCCAGCCGCCAACTGCCGCTCAAGCTGCTCGTGCGCAACAAGTACGACATGTGCCGTACGCGCCACGTGGTGATCCAGGCCCGCCTGCTCGTCAACGGCCGCCCCGTGCCTTGCGCCGCCCTGGGAGCCGCGCCCGCCGTGCCGATCGTGGCGGCGCCGCCGGCGGGCGCCGCCGACGGCCAACCGTCACCGTTGTACACTGGCGGCTGGTACGACGTGGCACCGGAAGGCCAACCGCTGGACGTTGCGCCGCGGTCCCGGGCGGAGCTGGAGCTGCCGCTGACGGTTGGCGGCTTGGCGGCGGCGGTGGCGGCGGCGGCGGCGGGAGGGGCGGGCAGTGTACGGCACCGCTCAGACGTACACGTGGAGGTCAGGGCCGTACTGGGACGGCGTACGGTGTGGGCGGAGGCGGGCCACGTGGTAGCACATGCGCAGCTGGAGCTGCCGCCGCAGGTGGGGAGGGGGGTTGCAAATACCAGCCCAAGCTAAGCCAAACTGGGGGGGGGCGGGTGGTGGTTCAGGCAAACCGCTCGAGCACCGGGCGTGTGTGGCCAATGGGGCATGGATGCGCTTCGCGGCATCCTCAGCCTCCCGCAGAGGCACGAGTTTTATGGGCGGCCAGGTTTTGTCTGGGGCCGCCGCCGACCCTACATCTACACGCTCCCTTGGTCGTTTCTCTTTGGTTTCTGGAATGAACCCCCCCCCCTACACACACATACCTTGTGCTCTCGGTGTTACGGCATCTGCAGGTTGACACGGCGGCCGTGCTGCTGGCCGCGGCAGCTGCAGGTAGCAGGCCGGCGCCAGCTGCTACTGCTGCTGCTGCTGCTACTGCGGCGGCGGCGACGGGAGGTAGCCTGAAGGTCGAGCAGGTGCGCGGCAGGTCCTGACGAGGGCCCAGAGGTGGTGTGCAGCGGTGTGGCATGTCATTTTGTGGTGTAAAGCAATGCATGGAGCAAACAATGCAAACAGCGGCATCATTATGCACGACTTTATTTTCTTTCTGCGTAATTTACCTTGCGTTTGTCGGTGCCCTCATTTGCCCCACCCAGGACCCAGCCACGGGGACGGTGACCATCACTCGCGCCAATAGCAGTAGCAGTAGCAGTAGCAGCAGTAACAGTTCCAGCAGTAGCAGCAGTAGCAGTGGTGGGCCGAGCCTGGCCCTGCTTGTGATTGGCGGCGGCAGCGGCTGCATCGAGCGGTTCGAGGTGGTGCCGCCCCCCACAGCGCCCCCCGGCGGCGACAGCAGCGGCGGTGGCGGCAGCGGGGGCGCAGTAGGCGCGGGGGTGCCGCTGCTGGCTGCGCCGCTTGAGCCGTGCTTTTTCCGTGCCGCCACCGACAACGACCGCGGCGGCAGCGGCGGCAGCAGCTACGCCGGCCGCTGGGTGGCGGCGGGGCTGGACCGGCTAAGGGTTTCTGGTGAGCACTGCTCACAGATTACACAGATAGGGCGGCGGGGGTGGCGAGGGCAGTACAGAAGCAGTTTGTCTGTGCTCAGACATTATCCGGGGTGGGGCTTGCCTCGGCGGCACGTTACGTATAGGGTTTCATATCTTGTATTCGTTTCTCTTTGTTTGTTGGCAACACGACGAGGTGGCTTCGCCACGTGCATGGACGTGCGCGCCCCGTTGTAGCGCCTTGACTACTGCATGCATTGCGCAACTCCTCTTCCTTTAGATTGGTTTAGTTTGGGCTGGTAGCCACAACCCCCCACCACCCCCCCACACCACCACCACCACCACCGCGTCGTACGTTAACACGCATGCGACGCCCACCCACCAGGCCCGGTGCAGCTGAGCGTGGAGCGGGAGGGGGAGGGAGCGGCGGCGGCGGCCGACGGCGGTGGCGGCGGCGGCGGCGTGCGCGTGAAGGCGGCGTGGGTGCTGCGCCCCGCGCCCAAGGAGGAGGTCGGCATGGGGGGCGGCGTGCAGGTGCGGGGCTGCTGTGTGTGTGTGGGGGGGGGGGGGGGGTAGTTCATCCCAGAAACCAAAGCAAACCGACCGAGGGAACCCGAACCAGCCCGCACAGCCCGCAACCCAGAGCGAGGAGGTGGTATGGCCTTAACCTGTGGGTCTTGGACGCCCTTGATTCTTGACTCTTCGGTCTTGTCGTCGGTGTCGTCGGTAGTCATGATAGGTACCCAGGGGGGGACGGGGTTGTAAGTACCAGCCCAAGCTAAGGGGGCGGGGCGGGGGCCTGAGAGAGAGAGAGCTGGCCTGGTAAGGACACGCTGCGCCGCAGGCCTCCCTGGGCGGCCCTGCCCTCTGGGCGGCCCTGCCCTCTGGGCGGCCATGCCCTCTGGGCGGCCATGCCCTCCTGCACACAGCTTGCCGCTGCTTGGGCTCGAGGGGGGAGCATGGCGCAGCCGTACATAGCTCGCCGCTACGGCGTGTGACTTGTAGTGGCTCGTGGTGCCCCGTGTGCGCGTGGGCTGTGGAGTAGTCGTGCCTGCGGACACTTTTTACACTACGTAAGCGCACCGGCACCGCTGTCCCCTGGTCAAATCCTCACGTCTGCCCGCCCGCCCGCCCGCCTCACCCGCGTCTGCCGTCGACGACGACCAACCACTGCCACTGCCACGACCGCGGCCACGACGCAGGAGGGCGTGGGCATTGGCGAGATGGGCGGCGCCCACTGGTTCGCAATGGAACCCGCCGCCGCCGCCGCCGCCGCCACCTCCACCTCCACCGCCGCCACCTCCGCTGCCTCCACCGCCTCTGACGCGCCGACCGCCGGGCCGGAGGGCGAGATCCGGATCACGGCGCGCTACGACATCTCGCCCAGCGGCTGGATCCAGATCGCTTGGATCATGGACGCGCGCGGCGCGCTGCCCGCCCGGCTGCCGCCGGGCCTGACGCCCTCGCTGCCGCGCGTGGGCGTGCGGCTGGCGGCGCCGCCGGCGCTGCGGCGGGCGGTGTGGCTGGGCTGCGGCCCACACGAGTGCTACGCCGACCGCAAGGCGGGCGCGCACGTGGGGCTGTACGGCAGCCACGCCGCCGCCATGCGCGTGCCGTACGTGTTCCCGCAGGAGAGCGGCGGGCGCGCCGACGTGCGCTGGCTGGCGCTGCTGCCGGAGGCAGCGGCGGCGGCGGCGGCGGCGGCGGGGGTTGCGCCAGCGGCCGCCGCCTCCGGCGGCGGCCTGGGGCTGCTGGCTTGCGCGGCCAGTGGCGCCGCCTCCGGCGGCGCCGCTTCTGCCGCGGTGTCGCCTACTGCGGCGGCGGCGGCGGCGGCGGCGGCGCCTCCGCCACTTCTGCACGTGTCCGTGTCGGACCACGCGCTGGAGGCGGTGCACGCCGCCCGCCACGAGTACGAGCTCAGCGGCGGGCGGGGCCCATCCGGCACCTGCTACGGCCCAGGCGGTGGCGGCGACGGCGACGCCGGCGCTAAGCAGCAGCAGCCAGCGGCGGCGGCGGCGGCGGCGGCGGCGGCGGCGGCAGCGGCGGCGGCGGCGGCGGCACAGGAGCAGATGCCGCAGCGGTCCGCGGCGGAGGCTGACGCGGACGCTGACGCGGACGCCGCCGCCAGCCGGCCTACGCACGTGCACCTTGACCACGTGCACATGGGGGTGGGCGGGGACGACAGCTGGAGCCCCACCGTACACCTGCCGTACCTGGTCCCGCCGGCCGTGTACGAATGGTGCCTTGCGCTTGCGCCCGCCGCCGGGCTGGAGGCGGCGGCGGCTGCGGCGGCTGCGGCGGCGGCTGTGTACTGCAGCGGCGGCGATAGCGGCGGCGCCGAGTGAGGGCCTGTACGAGGGGCATTGGAGGCAGGAATGGCATTGGTGCGTGGCTCGGGGCATCCGGCGTGTGTCCAGGTAGCAGGCTCCGTGCTGCGGGCAGATGACGTCTGTGTATGGGCAAGGACTAGGAGGGCGCTTTGCCCGGGTGACGGCCGGTGGTTGCTGGTTGAGCAGAACCGTGTTGGATCCCGTCAGCGTGGTGCGCGGCTAGCACGGCGCAAGGGACACAAGGAGTGTCTCCAGGGTTAGCTGGCCTAGAGCCCTTGCGAGCGACGGCCGAGTCCGCTCTTCCGCTACCTCACAGCCTCCAGCGCCAAGGCTGCGTGCGGCTAACCCAGCTGACCAGGCTGAGCTAGGGTGTTGTGACTGACGTTTATGTGCTCACCCCGTTGGGCGAAGGAAAGCTCGAGAGCACTGCGAAGAGTCCGTCACATGTTGGCGTCCCCAGTCACATGGACCCCTCAAGTCACCGTCCTGAAGCAGGGACTCAACTACCGTATATCAGCCCAGTGAATGTGTTGGGTGTCGGAACTTACTGCGGGACATACCGCACAACGGGTGTCCCGCGCCTTCAGACAGCGCAGCTGCATCAGTCAGACGGACAGACGCCCATGCAGGAATGGCCCATGGCAAGACGTTGCCACGTAGCAACCGCCATGTTCCGAAACCCGCATGCCCACAGCACACCGGTGACACCGCACGGTAGAAGGCATGCGCGGCCCTCTGTCTCCAGCCCATGAAATGCACGCGCCCGCATTGGGTCCCGACAGGGCTACCCATTGTTTTGATCTGACCGTGCATGACCTCAAGCGTATCGGGAAGCCCACGACGCAACCTGTCAAAACTGCGTGTGCCCTGGCCTGGCGCCTTGGCAGACTTCTTGCTGACTTAATTGGCGCAGGCCGGCAGGCGGAGTCGGGAAGGTGTTTCAACGTGGTGTGTGACAGGGTGTGGGGACGTGCGACTGCAGCACTGGGGTTACAGCGTGTGTGCGAATGTAGGCAAAGGAATGAAGGAACGCGGAGACGATGCCTGCGCCGCCAGATGTCTCGCTCCAGCTGACTGGCTGGCGGGTCGGACACCCAGGAAACCGTTCCCACAATGCGCCGCCGTTGGGGGACGCACCGAGCACCTGACACGATTGGTCCCCGCTTGGCTCCTGATCTGGGCTCGCTGCTGCCTTCGATCTTCCGTAACAATCCGTGGCAGCCCTCGCTTGCTCATCGAATCGTATCCCTGCTCGCCAGCCCCACGCAACCGCGGCCAGCAGGCACCGGCACGCAACGGCAGCGCGCCGCCGACGCAGTGACGCCGCGCCGCGTTCCGACACCTTCGAAGAGTGTGGGCAATACAGCGATACTTCTCACCACTGTAAGTTACGCTGCTCTACAGGGCGACGCTGCTAGATTTCGCATTAGAGCGTCCGTGCAGGCCCAAAACGTCGTTCTGACCGACAGTGACCGGCGTTGTTTTCCAATATGGTCGCCAGCTGCTCAACAGCGATGATAGCATGATATGCATGCCATTCAGGAAGATGGAATGAAAAACCGGCTGGAATGTGCGAAGTGCATATGGCAATACTGCATATTGCATCGGTCCAAAAACTTACCCGGCACTCCGGTGTCGTGGTTGGGCGCGTAGTCTTTCCGCGCTAGGCCCCCCTAAGCGAACATGAATGTATACCCGTCTCAGGACGTGCATAAGTAACACCAGCACTGCAAGTCACAGTCTCCTTCAACCTGCCTCTCTCTCGCCTTTATTAAGTTTTCTAGTGCTTCAACAAGACATATCACAAGAGTATTCAAGTTGATAATTCAACGTCGAGGACTTTCGGTCATAGAGTCTATTTTCCCGTGGCTCGGTGTGCTCGCTCAGTGATCGAGCCCTTGGATACCTTGACAAAGTTACAGCAATAATGCACAGCGGGTAGCTACGCTGGGGCTTTTACCCGGCCGGCCGAGAGGATGGTCTTCTGCTGCTTCGCACCCCGGGAGCCTGAGCCACCGCCGGCACCAGCTAGCAGCCAGACAGCAGCTGTGCAACGAGAGCCTGAGCCCGCAGCAGCTCGGGAGCCAGAGAAGGCTCCGCTCCCAGTTGTGCAGGCAGCCCCAGCCCCGCAAGAACCGGTGCCGGCCCCAGCAAGTCAGACGGAAGATGCGGGACATGCAGTTTCATTTAGCCGTGGCAGCTTGCCAACGCAGCTATCACAAGTGAGTGCGTGGAGAACGATGGGCTCAATGCGGGACATTCTTCCCTGTAAGGGACGTTAACTCTCTTGTGCATACGCTGACGTGTAATCTCATGTGTGTGGACATAGATGCTGCAAGGCGTGCCGGCAGCCGGAACACGGAGCAACGACCTCTGGACCAACTTGGCGAAATGTGCGGACAGTCTCGTCGGCGCGCTCTCCATCACGGCATCCAGGTGCGTCCTTATAAATGACCGCGGCTTGCCAGCGGCAACCGCGTGAGCTCTCCGAATAGCCCTCAGAGAAGTTGATGAAGGCCCCCGTGGGCGCGGGCAGCGCGAGCAAGACTTCACACACATCGCTATTGAAGCGACGAAATACACCACCAGCCTCTGCCGTTAGCCCAGTCTCCGCGGATGGGGCCCAGCCTGGCCGAACGCTCGACTGAGACAGCGCAGTGAACAATTGCGCTTACTGAGCGCCTCCGTGGGTCGTCGGCGCCCTGGAGCCGCACTCACCAACTTGCTTTTGGAACAATTATCGCGTGCATTTATAATGCAACCGCCCTTCTGTAGTCGAAACCGCGACTGCGGCACGACTCTGACGAAACGCGCCCCAACGGCGTATCTCAAAGAACCGGCTCGTCCGCACGGGCTGCGGCAGCCAACGGTTACCTAAACCTGAGGACATTACAGCCGCACATATTACACATCCTGTGCTCGGTGTAGCAGCGCTCAGGGTGCCGCGGTCACACGTGGGCTGGCAGCTGCAGGGCGGGCCCGGGTTGTGCCGTGTTCCTGCGAGCCATACTTTCCGTCTGCCCATCTACCGGAGCTCAACCGCCCCATCTCATTTCCTCATGCAGCTTCTACATCTTAACGACATCCCGGCGGTTCTGCAAAGTGGTCCCCAACACAGCATCGCCCATGACTTCTGCGTTGCGGAAAAGCGGGTGGGAACTGTGCCACGCGGCGGAGACGCCCAGTGCGGCCCAGGTGGCTAGCAGCCGCACACCCTCATACTTCCAGGTGCGGAGCGGTGATGACACTGAGGGTGCCATTTCGGGTCGAAGGCGCGCGGTTTCCCGTGCCGCCGGCGGCACTCACTGTGACATCAACAAGGTCGCCGCTGGGCGTCCTGCCAACGGGTCGCACGAGTCCCGCCGGGGCGGTACGCGCCGGTTAAGGAAGGGCTGACAGACGAGGTCATGGGTCCCGCAGGTGCCACGTGCGTCTCCCACGGCGCACCCACGGGCCGTGCCATCGGACTTCCAGCTCCTGCACACGCAAGCGGGGTGCCAGGCGTTCCTCATACTGCCGTTGTACCAGGTGAGCGCTCGGCTGCGATTACTAATCTCCAACGGGCAATTCTTGCTGGCACGCCGCACCATCGTGGAGACTGAATTTGCCAGCGTGCACATAGGCAGCCAGCAGGATGCACCCACGGGATGCACCCCATGCAGCATGACATGGCTGAGTCATGCACCTGGGTCGCGTGGCCCACTACCTGATGTTAGTAATCATGCAGTCGCGCGCGGATGCCCCCGCGGGCCTGACCAAGCCTGGGCATCCAAGGCTGCATGCTACCAGCTGCGGCAGTCGGTCCGCCACGCGTGGCCTTGCCTTGGCTGGCGTTTGATCCTGCTGCTCCCAACCGACACACCATCACAGGGCCAGATGGTGGTTGGTGCGCTGCTGCTGGCGCACACGGAGCCCATCCCCACGCTGGCCGAGCATCGCTGGCTCGCAGCGTACCTGCCGCTACTATCGCTGTACCTCACAGGTGTGTGTGTGTGTGTGTGTGTATGTGTATGTGTGTGTATATGTGTGTGTGTGTGTGTGTGTGTGTTAACATGAGGGAACGGAGAGAGTGTGTGTGTTGACATGCGGGAATGGAGTGTGTGTGCATACAAACATATGTGCGTATGTGCATGTGTATGTGAATGTATCATGGCTTATCTTGTTTTGGCGGGGGCAAGCGTCCGGGAGGGGAGCCAGGAATGGCACAAGCAGGCCTGGACCCAGGGGCTGTGCGGCGCCCTCATTCTGCTGTTGGGCAGGACAAAGCCGCCTGCTGTGTCGCTGCTCCACATCATGAGCAACACCAAACGCCCACACGGCCATACGCTGCTCCATGACCACCGCAGAGACGAGCGCGCTCAAGCTGGTCAACTTCACGGAAAAAATCCAGACGGCGTTTGGGCTCAACCAGCTGGCGTGGATCGTGAGCAGCGAGCTGGACACGTGGTTCGACTGGTGCCACCCCGATGATACGGAGGCGCGGCTGGTGCTGCTGGCGCCGGGTGGGTGCGGGGTGCTGGGTGCGGGGCGCGTGGTGGGGGCGGGGGTGCGGAGCCGGGCGGGGCTGTGGCGGCAAGGCGCGGCAAGCCAACGCAGGCAGGCAGGGCGCGGGCGGGTGGTTTCGAATGCATGGGTTTCCAGTGGACTGAGCAGAGTGGACAGGCTAGGGAGAGGCGTACATGTTTGTGCGATCAAAAGGGTTCGGGCTGGAGGTTGCTGAGACCAGGGAGCCTGATTGTTCCGATTACGGGAGCAGGGAAAAGCGCTGACCCGACGTGGGTCCATTGATTTCCCTCCGTAGGCTAGGGTATATGAGTACTGATCGCACAGATACTTCCGCAACACTGATACAAGGGCGTAAGCTGCAATGGCTTGCGTGCTGAGGCACGCTGGGCGGTGGGGCACCCGCGTGCAGTGACGCCGGGGCTAGGGTCTAGCAGTCATACGTACGCGCCCACAAACAGCACAGGTCACCCCTCCACCAACCGGCCCTGCTCTGCCTTCCCCACCCACCCCCGTGTGCTCCTTCCCTCCCTCCCACCCGCCCTCCAGACCAATCCGCGGCGATGGTGCTCTCGCGCAACGTGGGCGCTCTGCGCGCCTTCGACCCCGTCAACAGCATCGACGTGCTGGTGTCGGGCGGCATGCGCAGCGGCTCCGCCTTTGGCGCCAGCACCTCGGGCCTGGGCATGGGCCGCCGCTCCAGCGCCAGCATGGACCCTGAGGCGGCGGGCCTGGCGTCGGGGCCGGGCGCGGTGCGGCGCGACGCGTCCTTCGCCAGCCGCCAGATGACCGGCGGCGGGCTCAACAGCAAGCAGGTGCGTGTGTGCATGTGCATGCGCGTGCGCGTGCGTGGGGGGAGGGCCGCGGGGAGGGGCCAGCAATGTGCCTTGGGCGTGCAGCGGCGCGCGCCAGCCAGCCAGGCAGCCTCTGGACTGCAACCTCTGGACTGCAACCTTGACTGCCGCGCGCGCGTGCTGTTGTGCATTGCCTGCTGCTGCTTTCTTCTCCCCGCGCATTCAATCAATTCATCATCATCACGCCGCTGCGCTGCACTCACTCTCACACGCCGCCTCACCCACAACCCGCCACCGAGTGCAGCGGCCGGACGAGGGGCTGCTGGGCACGCACATGAGCCTGTCTAACACGCTGACGCGGCGCTGCCTGGCGGAGGGCTCCAAGCTGCTGTTCGTGGCGGACGTGATGGCGGCGCTGAAGAAGTACGGCGAGCCGTGGAAGGACGTGTTCATGGAGCAGGCGCGCGTGACCAACCCCACCTGGTGAGAGCTGGACTGGGAGGGGAGGGGAGGGGAGGGGAGGAATGGACGGGTTGTAACTACCAGCCCAAACTACACCGAATGGGGGAGGGAGGGAGGGAGGGCAGGGGCGGGTGGAAATGGACGATAGAGGGAGAGGGAGAGGGAGAGGGAGAGGGAGAGGGAGAGGGAGAGGAACGGCAGGACGGGTGTGGGAGTGAGACACTGGCGTCGACCGACCTGCCGACCTACCTACCGACCCCGGCCCTGTATTCATGTAACAGTAAGGCACGCCATCGCCGCCATCAACTAACCAACCAACCAAACAAACAAACAATTGACCGATGCAGGGTGGTGGCGGCGCCCATCGCGCACGGCGGGCGGCACCTGGGCGCCATCCTGTGGCTGTCCTCCAGCCGCCTCAACCCCAACATGCTGGCGCAGACCGCGAAGGCGTCCGTGCCGCTGCTGCTGCACACCGTGGCGCGGCAGGTGCGTGGGCTTCGCCTTGGGAAGGGGGGGAGGAGGCGTGCGTGGATGGGCGAGCGGGACAGGGGCGGTGGTGTGCGGGTGGGTCGCGGGTGGGCTGGCGCGGGCTCCTGGGGGTGAAAGTGCGCGGCGTCGCGCGAGAGAACGTGTGTTTCACGTGCTCTTTCTCCACGATACTGCGTAAAACCCGGCCACGTGCCCGGCGCCGCCCCCTCCGTCCCACCTCGCAGGTGGTCCACCTGATTCAGCAGGTTAGCAGCGCGGCGGGCTCGGGCATGGACGACCCCACCCTGTTCTGGAGCCAGCTGCTGGCCATGCCGCACCTCAACATGCTGTCGGGCGCCACCGCCACCGGCGTGACCGGCACAGGCACCGGCCTGGTCAATGGCGCAGGTGGGTGGCTGGAGCGGGGGTGGATTTGTGGTGGTAGGGATGGGGTTGTTTGGAGGACGGGAATATATGTGGAAAGCGTTCACTCCCCAAATACGCGCGCTCTGTTCTTCCTAGCTTGGGTGCTGCTGACCTGCTGCCTGCGGCGTGGACCGGAGTAGCTTTTGGCTGGCCTTGGTCAATCCGTTGGACGGTTTGCGCCTCTGCCTGCCGCGCGCCTTGCCCCTCTGCCTCTGCCTCCTCGCCTACTCCGGCAGGCCACCTGGACACCGCGGAGATGACGTCCAACCTGGGCGGCTCCATGGTGGGCGGCGCCATGACGGGCGGACAGGTGCGGGCGGCGGCAGACGAGCAGCGGGCAGCGGGTAGCGGGCCGGGCTGGGGCCGGGCGGACGGGAGGAAGGGGGGTGTGGGCAGCGGCGCAGGCAATCGGGGACACTGCTGCGGGGCTTTCCATCTGAGAGCCTGCACGGATGCGGAGGATCGCACAGGTACGGCGCCCAGGCCCCCAACGGACTACTGGACTCGTCCCTATCACCCACCTCTCACACCGCACGCCGCCGACCCTCACACACGCACACACACACACATACACACATCAGGGGGGTACTTGTGTTGCGTGCGTGTGCATACCGACGCGGCCACTGCGGCCGCGCGCATCCCTAGTCTCGGTGCTGCCGTGGAGCGGGGAGCGGGGGGCCAGCCCCCGCCAGCCCACGGCGTGCCTCACTCACACACAGCCGCGGTCAGCGGGGTCACTGCGGCTTATCGGGTTGGGCGACGCCACCCGGGATTACGGGGATTTTGCGTGGGGTTTTGGCACGTTCCGCAGCTCTGCAACCGCGCCCGCCACTGCGCCCCATTCCGCCGAGTTGTCTTAAGCGCGCCGCCTGCCCTGCCTCGTCCTCTCCTCCACTAGGGAGGAGAGCCGTTTCCTGGGTTGGGATTGGGCGGGCTGCGTGTCTAGTTAGCTTGCTTGCTGCACGCCGTTAGCATTGCCGCCTCTTTTTCTTTGCCATGCCCGTGACACTTTCGCGCTGCCGCCCTTTGCCTATGCTTCCTCTGCCGCCTGTAGGTGAGACTACGGACAGCGGGCGGGAATCAGGGAATTAGGCGTGCTGGGTAAACGTTTTTAGGCGCATGTCACAAGCATATGGGTGCATGTCGGGGTCGGTTTGCTTCGCGAACGCCCGACGGGTTCCAGGCTATTTCTGCGGGTAAGTATGACTACCGGGGCTACGCGGTACCGTCCAAGAAGTATTCGGTGCGTATCCGTCAGTAACTGCGAGCGATTGCGGGGATTCCTCTCCGTTTCCGTTTACCAACACACATACACACGCACACGCACAGGGCCGCGAGCTGGGCGGCAGCGGGCATAGCGACGCGCTGACGGGCGGCGGCATCCTCACGGGCGCGCCCACCGACACTTCCGCCAGCCGCCAGCTGCGCTACACGGTCATGGTGCGCAGCGACAGCGTGTCCACGTCCGCGCTGGTGCGCGCGTACCAGACCGCCATCGCACAGGTGGGCAGGGGGCCGGGGTGGGGTGGGGTGGGGGCCGGGGACTGGGCACTGGGCACTGGGGACTGGGGTGGGGCCTGGGGAGGAGGCTGCATGGCGGTGCCTGGGAGAGAGTGGTGGTGGTGGTGCATTTTTGCATTGATTAGTACCGTACGGAGGCATGCGGGCGCGATGGGTAGTTGGGAAAGAGGGGGGTGTTTGTTCGCGATGGGCGATGCAGTCGCACAGCGGCATTGGTGAAGGTGTTACAGGTGTTACGACCATACGACAAGCAGGCCACTTTCTGATTTCGCCCTGCGGCTCTGGCTTGCTTGCTTGTTTGCTTCCTCGCAGCACCAACGGGCGTCCGCGGCCAGCAGCGTGGCGGAGGTGGGCAGCGCGTATGAGGAGATCCAGGTGCGCGCGTGGGTGCGTGCGTGGGCGTGGGCCAACGTAGTGGTGGGAGGCCCAGGTGTTGGCCGATACTGAAGGTCCTGGAAAGCACCCGTTATAACAGCGGGGCATACAGCGCACCCCTGGTGTTTGGGAGGGACAGTATGGCACACACGAGGATTCTCCCTGCCGGGTCACGCACAGCCTTGTGGCTGGCTCGTATCGGAGGCGTTCCATGCTCGCCTTGTTGTTGCCATGCGTCGCAAAGCCGCGCCAACCGGCCCCGCACGTCCGTGCCCGTCCCTGCAGGTGATCGCCAAGGCAGGCCAGGGCGCCTTCGGCTCCGTGTACGTGGCGCTGTGGAAGGGGCTGGTGGTGGCGGTCAAGGTGATGCGGCAGCAGGCGGAGGGCCGCCGCGCCATGCGCACCGCCTGGGAGCTGGCGGTCACCAAAAGCGTGAGCCACCCCAACATTGGTGAGTGGGTTAGTTGGAGCGCCGCGGACCGGACGCCGGGCAGCCGCGCCGGTCTGGTGTGTGGTGCGTGGGGGCATGGGCGCGTGAGGAGCGTCACGTGTGTACCTTTGGTCGGGGCTTGGAGACCAGATTGTAGAGATGATATGGGGACCGGTTTATGTAGGTGGCTGTCAAGGCGTGGTGCGTTGCGTGCTTGGTTTTGGCGGGGGGGGGGGAGCAAGAGGAAGGGGCTGCTTTAGGGGGCAGTGGCGGGTTTTACTGGTGAGAGGAGTCACGGGAGGTAGTACAATGTGACGGTTTTCACGCAGGAATGTACGACCACGGGTTTAGGCCCTGTCGAATTTCGCGCCCGTGCCCGTCAGGATTTTCCAGCTCGTAAATCTTGACCTGGAATCCGAATGGGCAATTATGGCCGGCGCCGTCAGCGCCAGTCAGCCTGGCTCGAGCTGGCAGCGCCTCTTATCACATCGGCCTGACTCGTACTGGCAGCACCTCGCATCGCGTCGCCCGTTCCACCGATCCCCTCATCTCCCTCCCCTCTCCTTCCCCTCCCCCCGTCTGTCTACATCTCCCCCGTCATTAACTAAACATGCATGGCACCCCCCCTCCCCCCCCACCAGTGATGGTGTACGCAACCTTCACGGACGTGGTGGTGGTCAAGCTGTCCAAGCGCCTGATCCGCTTCGTGCCCGCCGCCACCACGCTGGCGGAACCCGGCAGCGCGGGCGCGGGCGGCGGCAGCGCCTCCGCGGACGGCAGCGGCCAGGCGGGCTCGGGCGCCAGCGACGCGGGCGCGCGCTGCCAGGTGTGTCTGGGCGCCAGCGGGGGCCGGGGTTACGAGGGGCGGGGCGGAGCGCGCTGGGGCGGGGCGGCGCGGCGCGGGGCGGGGCTGGCACACAGTACCGCCGCAGCACGCCTTGTCCTGCATTCGGACTCCGGGCCTGTCTGTCGTGCCATGCGTCTCGCCCCGCGTGTCCCAACGAAAAAGCGTCATCATATGCCGTGCGGTGCCATGCCGTGCCATGCCGCGCCACGCACCCGCCTTCCCGCCCGCCCGCCCGCCCGCCCGCATCAGGTCATCATCATGGAGTACTGCAACCTGGGCCCGCTGCACCACTACGTGGCGGAGCGCCGCTACGCGCAGCAGCTGGGCCAGCAGCAGGCGGAGAAGGAGCGGGCGGCGGCGGCGACCGCAGCGGCGGCAGCAGCAGCAGCCCAAGCCGGCGGCAGCGCAACCGCCGGGAGTACGCCGGACGGCCATCCGGCGACCGGCGGCGAAGCCGCCGGCGCTGGCCAGCCTGCGAGCGGCGAGGGCGGCGGCGCGCCCTCCACAAACGGCGGCTCGCTGCCGCCCACGGCGCAGGGCGGCAGTGCCTCCAGTGGCAACGCCGGGGCAGCGGCGGGGGTGCTGGGGGCGTCGACCAGCAGCAGCTCCTCGGGCTGCCTGCCGCCGGGCGCGGTGACGGGGCCGGTGGAGTTCTCGACCACGCTAGCGACGCTGCTGGAGGTGGCGAGCGCGCTGCAGTACCTGCACTCGCTGGGCTTCATCCACTGCGAGTGAGTTGACGTGGGGAGGGGCACGGCGGAGTCGAGGAGGGGGCTGGCTGCTGCGGGGTATCTCTTGCGGGGCGAGGAGGGGAACGGCAGCCTGCAAAAATGCTGTACTAGCCGCCCCTGCACGTGTGACCCCGCCCCACCCACTTTGCCTCTGTTTCTCTCCCCCCTCTCCCTCTCCCCCCTCCCACCCCACAGCCTGAAGCCGGAGAACGTGCTGCTCAAGGTGCGCGGCAGCATAACAGGGCACATGGGGGTTGGGCAAGGCAGCAGGGTGGAAGCGACAGACAGTGCGGAAGGGTGGCGGTCACGGAAGCCGGCCCTGTTGGCGCCCTGTCGCGCCTTTCCCTGCGCCCGCTCGCCACTACGGTACTCTCCGCCATAGCCTTAGCACAGCTTCGCTTTGCCGCGCCGAGAGGCCTGCGCCTCCAAGTCGCAACGCATTGCCTATGCTGGACTACCGAATGCACCAACGCCCTCCTCAACCTCAACGCCCCTTTCCCCTTCTCCTTTCCTTCTCCTCCCCTCCCCTCCCCCCTCCCCTCCTCCAAAACACACACAGGCCAGCCCGGGCGACCCGCGCGGCTTCACCATCAAGGTGTCGGACTTCGGGCTGTCGGAGCTGCTGACCAGCGACGGGCCGCTTATGGGCGAGCTGGGCGGCACCGTGACCCACATCGCGCCCGAGATCGTGACGCACAAGCGCGTTACCAAGGCGGCGGACGCCTACGCCTTCGGCGTGGTGATGTGGGAGCTGCTAACGGGTGCGTCCTGCTACGGGGCGGGGCGGGGCGGCGCGGGGCGAGGCGGGGCGAGGCGGGGCGGGGCGCCTGAAGCGGTCCGTGCAGTGCACGTCCGTGAATGCGGATTGTGCAGGGCCGTGGCGCACGCTGACGGAGACGGGGCGTGCCATGGGCGGCGGCGGGGGGGGGGGGGGCCGGGGCGGCTGCGCGTGTGTGGCTAGGCTGTGGGAGATGCGGCCGGCGTTCGGAATGGGGTGGGTGGGGGGTTAGCCATCTATGGGATGGTACGGGTCAATCTGAAGAGTTTGAAGTGCCGACGGGGGGCAGGGGAGAGGCTGGGCCATGCGTCGCGCTTCAGCGCACTCCCGCCTTACGTCGTCGCTTGTGCCGCTCACCGCGCACCTGCCACGCAGGCAACCGGCTGTACTCGGACCTGTTCAACACGGGGCGCGAGAAGCGCGTGCGCGACAAGCTCATCCTGGCCAAGGTGCGGGAGGCGGGGGACAGGGGCGGGCGGGCGGGCGGGCAGGCAGGCGGTTGTGCTCGTGCTGGGGGCGCTGCGAGCTGCATGGGCACTGCTGCTGGCACAACTAATTCCGGTAGTGTAGATCCAGCCCGGCAGCGGATCCGCCGGCAGGGCTGGGCTGTGTTCACCTCAAATCCACTGGGTGTTGACAGGCGGCGCCGTGTTATTAGTAAGCGTTCAGCGTCAGTAACCGCAATGAGCTGTATTGGTAACCTTGCGGCTCGGGCCAGCTGAGTCATCGCTGACGTGGCAACCGCCCAGCACTCCATGGCGCCGGCACGCGCCCAACCGCCCACTGGACACGGCCCCTATGTCGTGCCGCGTCCACACAACGCAAGCACCACCACAACCCTGCAAACCAAGCACATTGCCAACTTCTCAACTGCTGCCACGTGTCCACACGCGCCAACCACCCACTAACCGACGCCCACACGCATCGCCGCCTGTGACTCGTCGTGGCCACCAGGTGGCGCACGAGGGGCTGCGGCCGGTGTTCCCCGAGGCCACGCCCGCCGAGTACGCCAGCCTGGCGCGGCGCTGCTGGACGGCGGACCCCGCGATGCGGCCCACGTTCACGGAGATCCTGCAGGTGGGCTACGGGGGAAGGGGGCGGGGGGTTGTGGCGGGGTCGTGCGTTCGGTGTGTGGGGGTAGTTCATTCCAGAAACCAAAAGCGAAACAACCGGTGGGGGGGGGGGGGTTGCGGGAGGCAAGGGGTTGCAGGGATAGGGGGCAGGGAGCGGGGCCCAGTGCAGGGCCCAGTGCGGGGCCGATGGCACTTGCAGGGCAGGGCAGTAGCGGCGCGAGGTACTGTGTGTGCGGTCTGTAGGGCAGTTGGAACTGAGCCATGAGAGCCGTAGGTGACGACAGGACGCCCTGCGAGGGAAGCGAGGGGTCAGGGGTGTGGTTATGGCCAGGAAGGGCGGCCCACAGCTGTGAAGGCGCGCGCGCTCTGGTCGCAACCAGCAGCGCGCTCGCCTGGCCTGACGCTGTCACTACTACATGATCGGTGGTGGTGGTGGTGGTGGTGGTGGCGGCGGCGGCGGCGGTGTAACTGTGACCTGTGCGGTTGTGTGCGCTGGCTTCAGGAGCTGGAGCACATCCAGCGCCGCTACTGCAAGACGCTGCCGTCTCTGCCCGGCCTGGAGAACATCATGTCGGGAGGAGGAGGAGGAGCAGCAGCGCCGGCTGGGGCCGCGCAGCCCGCAGCAGCGCAGGCGCAGGCAGCCGCGGCGGCGGCGGCGCAGGCACAGGCACAGCAGCAGCACGCGGCGTTGATGGCGGCGCAGGCGCACGCGGCGGCCGTAGGCAACTCCATGGGGACGCCGTCTCCGGGCAGCGTGGCGGTGGGTGGCAACGGCAACGGCAACAGCATGGGCGCACCAGTGGGCGTGGCCGTCAGCGCCGGCTCCGCCGCCGTTGACGGCAACACTGCGCCGCTGCCGCAGCAGCGCATCCTGAGCGCGCACCCGCCCACGGTCCGCGCCGCGACGGACGTGGGCATGGTGGTGTCCTCCTCGCCACGGGGCGCGCCGTCGCCGACCGCCGTCGCACCGGCCGTGCCGCCGCCGGGCGCCCACAGCAGCGGCAGCCACGCCGCGCCCGTGGCGACGGCGGTGGCGCGCATGGACCGCGTCAGCAGCGGGAACAGCGGCAACGGCGCAGCGGTGGGACTGCAGTATGCGGGCGGCGGCGGCGGCGGCAGTAGCAGCGGCGGCGGCGCGGCGGCGGCGCCGAGCGCGGCGGGCGGCGGTGGCGTGCCGCAGGGCGGCATGCGTGCTGGCAGCTCGCACAGCCCGCTGTCGCCGTCGCCGCTGCGGCAGGTGTCCAACGCGCGCGCCGTGGGCGGCTTGGGCAAGGGCGACGGCAACGGGGCCGTCTTGGCGGATGCAGGGGAAGCAGGGGAGGCAGCTGCCATGTAACCGGCAGCGGGGCAGGGTGGTGCGCGCGTGTAAGTATTTCAAAAAGGACTGTTCTAACTTCATGTGCGTGCATAATGCCAACGTACGCACAATTAACAAGCGGTAATGTCCTAAGTGGTCATTGATGGGCAATATACGTGCTTGCATTGCGACTGATGTCATGCGGGGGGCTTTGACAGGGGTCACGCTGGGCGCATGCGCCTTGGTCTGCACAGGCGGGCGGGCTCTTTAGGCAACGGCGAAAGGTCGGAAGGCTGGTAGGGCGAGGTTCTCCAAGGCGGAAAGTGGTTATGTGCTGCGGACGGAAACATAACGGGTGTGTGTGGCGTCAACCGGCTGTTGTATCTGATTGCAACTTGTAGAATTGGGGGAGTACGGGTAATGGGGTTAGGTACAGCAGGTTTCTACGCATCATTATAAGGGGTATATACTTGCTACCGCGCACGCCTGATCCGGGTGCCGCCAGCAATGCCAGCACTTTCCAAATGAACATGATGCAGGGCCCCGCGGGCCCCTCCCTGTTGGTGATTACGTACCGTATAAGCGTGGCCGCGCGCGTGGACTGGTCGGTAAAGCGAGCGACGACTGGCAATGCAACTACCGTGAAGGGGGCAAAGGGTAGTGGCGGTGGAGACGGCTGGCCAGGAAGGGGACGGGCGATTGGAGGCTCCGGTTTGCGGCCTGGGCCTGCACCGCGGCCGCGTCATTTGTGTGCACAGCGTTGGTAGGGATTTGAGTTGCTGCAACTGCTTGTACTGTGCGCATGCGGCCGGCCGTGGTCGCCAGTGCACACAAGCACACGCAATATACACGGTGGGTGACGTGCACAAGGCGGGGCGGGATGTGGCCGGGCCAGGGTCAGGGCGCGTGCTGCTGTGCCGTTGTGAGCTGAGCGCGCGGCGCAAGTTATCATCCGGTAATTTCGAAAATTCGGAGGCTGTAGTATCAAGTGAACAAGTGTTGGGCGGCTGTGAGCGATGCACTGATCGATTTGCGTCAGCGGCTGCGGCAGACGTGCGAGCCTGCGTGAAGGACTTGCACGCATGCGGGCAACGGGCTGGCGCCTAGCATACAATTCCACAATTGCGGTCCTGTGACCAGGGGAGCTCATCGTACTAACGCAGGCAGAAAGGAGTGGAAGTTACTTGTTGGGCGCGCGCTTGGCTGCGAAGCCGCTGGTCCTGCTTGTCCTGTTGCTTAATCTAGGGGCAAGGGAAGCGCGGCGCTATAGGCGGTGTGTACCGTAGGTGGCCCTGCCTCTTAGTCCGGGTCGCATGTCTGTTCCGTTGACGCCGTTTCGTTCTTCAATCCGGCGACGGTGGATGCGCACCAAAGGGCTGAGGGGCCGAAGGGTCCTCGCGCAATCCTCAGGCGATGCATGAGGGCAGCCCGGACAAGACGACAGCAGCAGCAGCGGCAGGGGCACCCCTGCACCAGCTTTCCTTGCTGCCTGCTAGCTCCCCCACTTCGCATTCGCATTTTCGCGCATGTCCGTACCAAGGCAGCGGGATTGGGCAAGCTAGGGCAGGACTAGGGGCCTCAGTGGCCTGGGCAGGGTTGGTACTTGGTAGTGGACAAGTGGTCGTGTAAATGCACCTGTGACGTCCGCGCAGCGCACGGGCCGTGAGCCCGTGACTCACGACGTAAGGTGCACGAGATGCGCCAGCCCAGCGCGCCCTCAGCCCAGCAGTCCGAACCGTATAGCTTACAGCCTCCTGGCGGTATTCGGCCGGCTCATGTCAGCGGTTACCTTCTCTCGGAGGTAATGTGGCCGCGCACTACGCCTTACCGCTCACCCTCTTCTCATGCTGCTTGCGAGACACGACATCAACATCGGGTGGCGTGCTTTCGCTTTCGTTTCGCAATTTAGCGCATGTCTTTAGCAGGGCAGCAGGTTCAAGCCGCAGCACGAGCACCGTGCAGCGCAGCCCCCACGGCCCAGCGCATCACCGGTGAAGTTACAGCGCATACGGTATGCCTTTGCCCTCTGCTGCCTTGCAGCTCCGGAATTTAGCACTCAACGCAACGGGACAAAATGCCAGGGCTTCCCACTGTTTGGTCTGACCGTGCATGACCTCAAGCAGCCCCCACGGCCAAGTGGCGAGGTTTCGTGTGGCGCACTGGCCTGCGCCGCCACGACACGTGCGACTGCCAGCTCACCCTCCCCGCCGGTGCGCTGGCCAACCCTCCAGCCCACACCCAACTGCCTCGAGTACCCATGGACAAATGCTGGCACGTGTGATATCGCGAGAGGCGAGTGGCGTGGCGGTCTGTGCAGTCTGCGTGGTGTCTTGCCTGGCCGGGGGCGTCCGGACCGTGAGGACTGCGTAGACTGCGTGTCAGCAAGTTACTTGCCAGCCAACGCATCACCGGTGAAGCTTACGTACTGTGCCTTTCCCCTACGCTGCCTGGCGGGTCAGGGCGTTTGCACTTGACACAAGGGCTGCCCACTGCTTTGATCTCACCATGATACGGACATGCTCTAAACCTGACCTCCAGCATGCACTGGCGCCTGGCGCCAGGGGTGCGGGGTGGCCAACTCGGTCGGCGGGGGCGGGCAACCGTCACTAACCGCCCCAAGACCCCCTTGCGACCAAGCTCCGCGCGCCCCAAAAGCGATATTCGCTCGTTTTAGGCATAATGTAAGTGGTCTGACTTGATGCGCGACCCAAACGCGTGGGCGGGCGAGCTCGCGCATGCTCGCGACGTGCATCCCGGTCTAGACAACCGGACTGCAGCCGCGTGCGCCTGCCGTGGCATTTATACCTATAGGGAACAACAACCGGGACCAGGCGCAGGTCCTGCAAGGCGCCCGCGACGACGCCCGCACCAAAATGCAGTTGTGCGACAAGCCGTTTTCCAAAAGCAAGCTTCCGCAATTTATCCTCTCAATATCCATGAGCTTCAAAGGACATTTAAAGCATATTGCAACACAAAAATAGGTGGGGCCGGCCCGGGACAAGGCTGTCGGGCCCTTTCGAGCATCATGGGAGGTCAGACTGAGCTCACCCTGTCATCTTTGCTGCTAAAAAAAGATACCGGTATCAATTATGTGCCCATACACAGCATTGTATGTATGCCGCAGAAACAGAGAGCGCCCAGTTGACTCCATTGCCGGTGTCATGCACCTACGCTCAAGTTATTTTTGCGCCACAGTGAGCCTCTGAAAGCGGACTCCTCGTTTGGGTGCCGCTATATGTTACAGATGGTGATTCTGGGCCTCGTTGGGCCTAAAACAGGGCGGCAAGTACAAACGACTTTTGCTTGCATGGTTTCATGGCCTTTCTGGCAGTCAGCGTGTCGCAATGCATATGTTAGAGCATAAATCGCGGGTTACATTATCTTTTTGAAAGTAAAAGCCAAGTTTCCGGACCTGTCTGGCCCATGCAGCGCATGCAAGGAGTTCGAACTTCAAGGAGGAATAACCCCGGGCATATCGTCGACATAATTGTGGCGTAACTAGATACTCATAAAGAGCCCACAAGGCTGAGTCGCATACCGGGCCCGTTCTATAGACTTGTCTTTGAGCGTGATACAGCGCATTAAACCTTTTGGGCCTTCAAATCACAATCTGAAATTGCATGGGATACCATCGAAATTGATTGGAGAACAATTGGTGGCCTGTGGCAAGTAAACAACTTGAGCGTAGCTTCAATCGACCATGTTTTCAGGCCGGGCGTCGTCGCGGGCGCCTTGCAGGACCTGCGCCTGGTCCCGGTTATGTTCCCTATAGGTATAAATGCCACGGCAGGCGCACGCGGCTGCAGTCCGGTTGTCTAGACCGGGATGCACGTCGCGAGCATGCGCGAGCTCGCCCGCCCACGCGTTTGGGTCGCGCATCAAGTCAGACCACTTACATTATGCCTAAAACGAGCGAATATCGCTTTTGGGGCGCGCGGAGCTTAGTCGCAAGGGGGTCTTGGGGCGGTTAGTGACGGTTGCCCGCCCCCGCCGACCGAGTTGGCCACCCCGCACCCCTGCCTGGCGCAGCTTGCGGCCAGGAGCCAACACTGATACTTGCGCCTGGCGGCGTCCGCTGGCGCGCCCTTTCTAAGAGCGGCCAAACCACTGCAGGCAAGGTGGTCAGCAGCCCGCGTCCAGCAGGCCACAAGACTCACCACGCGGCGGCTGGAGCAGTTGTCTGGCTTTTCGTGGGGGCCTGTCTAGATGTTCTTCAGCTGTGGCACTCTGGCCACATGCTGCGCAGCGAAGTTATTGGGGCTCTGGCTGTTCTGCCCCACGGCTCGGGAGGGGGTGTCTGAAAGAAGGGAAGGCCCGCTCTCGGCGGATGCACGCTGGCCTGGCGGGTCTGGCGCTAGGGGGAGGGAGCTGACAGGCAACTGACGCGGCCGGCACGTCCTCAGTGTGCCACTCTTACCACCCCTTGGATATGTTGACCCGAACCGCACAAGTCGCCCACAGGCACTCATACGGCAGAAAGGTGGGAGACGGGGGACTCTGGTTGGGGGAAGGGTTCGGCCCTGGTGCTTTCGAGTGGTTTCCGGCCACTCGCGCGATTGCTGACGCGGAGCGGTCCTGAACGGTCTTGAGCGCAGGCGGCTCGCCGGCGGCAGGCATTGCGCAAACATACAAAAACTAGACGAGTCAGAGTTACTACATTCGAACGGCAATTATATCCCAGCATATCCTCCAGGAAGCCCTGGCCCTTCTCCTCCCCCAAATTGAGTGTGTTTACTTCACGACTAGCGCAAGCAGCGTTAAGGACCACAATATATCATTTGCCATTTCTGGCCGCGCTGGTGCACTGCTGAAAAAAAAGACAGGATGGACGCGCAGCGCTTGAGCTCCGCTGCGTCCACCAGCCCACGCTGTGAGCTACAATCGACAAAATACTGGTAAGCAGGCTAATTGCGGCATGGCGCTGCTTGTTGGGCCTGTCATGCGGAAAGCTGAGACCGAGGTCACCGCCTGGGCTCCACAGGCGGAGTCACGCCCGGCCATCCATCTCCGCCAAGTGCTTTAAGTCCATCTGCGGTCGGGTAAGCCAATCCTGTGGCGCGCGAGGAAATTCGAGGCGGAGGGCCTCGCACCACAAACCCCGCCAAACTGGCTTCGGCGCGCTGGGCCGCGGCCAAGGGCAATTTCGGATACTCATATTGACTTGAATATGGTATCGGAACACGTCAATTGCGCCGAGCGCGAGGAAATGCAACATCCTCCGGCTCGTCCGCGCGAAAAGGCTCACCGGGGCTCCGGCCAGGGCCCCTGCTGTTTCAACCTGCTCAAATGGAGCCACAGCATGCAGTCGTCGGGCGGGACGCACCAGAATATCAACAACAAACCACAACCCTGGCCTGCAACCGTTGCGTTATGACACGTCTCGACTGAACCTGGGTTGCTGCGCCTGCCGTTGCCCTGCAGCCTGCCATGCCCCTGGGCTGCGGAGTTGAGTGCGCGGCGCTGATGCGGCAACAACAGCTAGCGCCGGCGCCGCGCCGGCGGCTGGCGCACTCGCCCTGCTCCATGCAGGCGGGCCGTGGGGCCGCAGAAGGGGCCACGCCACACGTCAAGGCGCGGGGCGCCCACGGCGGGACGCCGCGGAAGGGGTCACATGAAAAGGTGCGCGTTGCGAGTGTTGATGTAACTCAGCATTTGGGGCCTGCCGCCTTCGTCCCTACACTCGGTGCACGGACCGCCCAACACCCGCGAACCCTTCGCCTGCCCCACATCACCGGTGCAGTCACCGGTCAGCGCGGAGGGCCTTTCCGCTGCCTCCGGCTACGAGGCGGACGCCCTCACCGCGCCGCAGCCGCAGCAGCAGCAGCCGGGCGGGCTGCAGGTACCGACGCTGCCGCTACTAGAAGGCCTGGTGTCCGACACCGTCGCCGGCGCGGGCGTCGGCGCCTTCGGCTGGCAGAAGCGCTGGACGGTGGTGGCGCTGTGCTTCGTGGCGTTCGTGCTGTGCAACCTGGATCGCGTCAACATGAGCGTGGCCATCCTGCCCATGGCTAGCCAGTACGGGTGGGATGCCGCCACCATGGGCCTGGTGCAGTCGTCCTTCTTCTGGTGAGAGCGTGTGTGCGTACGGCCTGCTGGGCCGGGTTCAAAAGGGGTGGGCGCGGCGGGCGGCTGATGCGGTGTGCAGTTGGCATTTTTGTAAATAAGATTTGACACGAGTTTGCCCGGCGCCGCCGCGCACGAGGCGGCACTCAAAGCCGCACGTCCCCCTCTCTCCCCCCACGGTTCGCTCGACACCGCGCGCCCCTCCCTCCCCTCCTCCTCTCGTCCTTCCCTCCCTCCCTCCCCGCGACCCCGCCCCTCCTCTCCCCTCCTCTCGCTCCAGGGGCTACCTGCTGACCCAGGTCGCGGGCGGCGTGCTGGCCGACCGCTACGGCGGGCGGCTGGTGCTGGGGCTGGGCGTGCTGTGGTGGTCGCTCGCCACCGCGCTCACGCCTGTCGCCGCCGCCGCGGGCCTGCCCGCGCTGCTGTTGGCTCGCTGCCTCATGGGCGTGGGCGAGGGCGTGGCCATGCCCGCAATGAACGCGCTGCTGGCCAAGTGGGTGCCGGGCGGCGAGCGCAGCCGCTCGCTGGCGCTGGTGTACAGCGGCATGTTCATCGGCAGCGTCGTCGGCCTGGGCGCCTCGCCGCACATGCTCAACGCCTTCGGCTGGCAGAGCGTGTTCTACGTGTTTGGCAGCCTGGGCGTGGCGTGGTGAGTGTGCGCGTGTGTGTGTGGGGGGGGGGGTAGTTCATTCCAGAAACCAAAGCGACCATTGTGGGGTTGGTGTGCGAGGGTGGGGTTGGATGTGGGGGGGGGGGGCTTGGATGTGGGGGGTGGCTTGGATGTGCATGGGGATGTGGGGTGTTGGTCGTGGGGTGGGTTGTGGGGTGGGAGGGTAGGTCGGGTCGGTCCAGAAACCGAATGTACCGAAATGGCACACCCGAAACGAGAAACCTAGAACCACAGAGCGCGGATGACGGGGATGCACTCGTCTTGTTGGCGATAGTCTTCGGGTGGGGTGGGGTGTGTTACGTCGTAAGGGTGTGTCGGCTGAGCCGGCACGATTGTGACGCCCCGCCCCGGCACTCCCCGCCCTCCCTGCATGCGCGCCCCCGCCCCCCCACACAGGCACTTCGTGTGGCGCAGCCAGGTCCGCAGCAGCCCCGCCGAGGACTCCTCGCTGCACCCCGAGGAGCGGGCCTACATCCTGGCCAACACGCCCAATAGCAGCCGCGAGAAGGTGAGAGCGATTTACCGTACTTCTTTGAGCCATGTAAGGAATGCTTTTTTTCTCTGGGCGCAAGCTGCCTTGTACTGTCAAGCATTCTTTCTCGCACGGCAGTGGCTTTGGTCGTTGATTGTCGTTTATGACATGTTCGCGAATTTGCTTGTCATGCTGCTGAGGTGGTGATGTCTGACGGCATGCTGGTCGCGCGCTTACGCGCGCGCGCGCGCACACACACACACGTACACATACACACACACGCACACACACGCACACACTTGTGATCTCTAACACACGCACACACACTGCACGCCACAGGCCGGTGCCATCCCCTGGCGCGCGCTGCTGTCCCGGCGCGAGGTGTGGGCCATCATCCTGACCCACTTCTGCCACAACTGGGGCCTGTTCATCCTGCTGACGTGGATGCCCGCCTACTACAACCAGGTGGGCGAGGGCGGGCAGGGGGCCGGGCAGGTGGGGTGGGCGGGTGGATAGGCTGGGTAGTAGGGCAGGTTGCCTCGCGTCGCGTTGGGTCCGTGTGGCATTCATGTGTGGCTGGTGTGGGACTGCCGCCGGGCTGTGTGGGGCGTGGGTCGGATGTCGTGTCCATGGGCGAGCAGGTGCAGCACGCCCTTGACGCCGCCGTGCCGTGCCGTGCCGTACACACACCTGCTTGGCAGCAATCTTTTATATGTTTGCCCTGTGCACCTGCCCTGGGCCTGCTGGCAAGCCACCAACCCACATCTATCATTACGCTGCTGCCGCTGCTGCTGTTGCCGCTGCCACCGCTGCTGCTGTACAGGTGCTGGGCCTGAACCTGACGCAGAGCGGGCTGCTGTCGGTGCTGCCCTGGGTGGCGCAGGCGGTGATGGCCAACGTGGCGGGCTGGGCGGCGGACGGCCTGGTGGAGCGCGGCGTGAGCGTCACCACCGTGCGCAAGGTGGGTGGCTGGGCTGGGCTCGGCTAGGCCGTGGGAGCGGGTGGGCGGGTGGGCGGGCGGGCAAGCGATGTCGAGGTCGAGGGAACGGCGGAGGGGGCGGCCGCGGAGGGTGGGTGGGAGAGCGCGGCCTCGGACCAAGTGGACATTCTCCGCGCAGTCGGCCCCCACAGCAGCAGGGAAAACGGCCATCCCGCACAGCTCCAGCTGTGTCCACACGTGCTTCACCATGGATGCTCAGGTGCTTGTGCTTGTTGTTTCCATCTCTGGGTGCGGCTGGCTGGCTGGCTGGCTGGCTGACTGGCTGTTTGTGCTGTCACGTGCGGCCACGTGCGCAGGTGATGCAGTCCATCGGGCTGCTGGGCCCCGCCTTCTTCCTGTCGCAGCTGGGCGGCGTCACCTCCGCCACCGGCGCCGTGCTGTGCATGAGTGAGTGCCGGTAGTCATTTGAGTGGCGTGCAAGCTGCCCGTTTCAGTCTCGCGCCAGCACCTCAGTCATCTCCTTTTGTGCATGTGTACCATGCTGCTGCTGGCTGCCAGCAGCAGCAGCAGCAGCAGCAAGCGCACAGCCATTGTATGCCCCCACCCCACCCCTGCAAACCCGGCTCTTCTGACCCCACCTCAAACGCCACGCCTTGTCCCCCCTACCCCCTACCCCGTCATTAAATTAAATGCATGGAACCCCCTACCCCCAACCCCCTACACACGCGCACGCACACGCGCAACAGTCGGCAGCCAGGGCCTGGACGCCTTCAGCCAGGCGGGGCTGTACGCCAACCACACCGACATCGGGCCGCGCTACGCGGGCGTGCTGCTGGGGCTGTCCAACACCGCGGGCGTGCTGGCGGGTGTGTTGGGCAGCCTGGCCACCGGCTTCCTGCTGCAGGTGGGTGAGGGTGGGTGAGGGCGGGCGGGTGGGCGCGGCGGGCCCTGTGGTGTGTACTCGTGCGTGTTTGCCCGCGTGTGTGTGTGCGTGTGCGTGTGTTAGAGATCACAAGGAAGATCACCTATGGAAGACCGTGTATGTGCGTGTGCACGTGCGTGTCCCGCGCTGGTGGGGAATACTTTTGAGAGGGGAGGTGCTGCGAGCTGGGGGCGTGGGGGCGGCTAGGAGCGCAACCCAATCCTCCAAATGTTTCAGCAAAAGTGAACACTGGCAGATTCTGAAAGGGTGTGCTACGTACGTCCTTTCGCTGGCTGACTCGGCTGTCGTCTGGGTGTGCTGGCGCTGCAGGCGGGCGGCGACGCGGGCGGCTGGTCCAACGTGTGGACGGTGGCGGTGGGGTTCTACCTGGCGGGCACAGCCATCTGGCTCAGCATGAGCTCCGGCGAGAAGATCTTCGATTGAGGAGGCCCCGCTGTGGCTACCGTACGGAGGCGGGGGCCCAGCAGGAGCGGGCGGCGCGGCCCGCTGCAGGTTGAGATGCCGCGGGCATGCTGCTGCTTAGTAAAGATGAAGTTCAGGAGCCGCGGCCGCTGGGTACCCGCTGGCGGGTGAGGCGAGCCGCCAGGCGTGCGCCGCAGCGGTGTGTTTCAACACAGCGCCTGCCGCCGTGTAGGGGAGAATGAAGGCGGCGCTGGGCTGTGGCAGAGTTTTAGGGTTTGCAGGGGACACAGATCGACTGCTGCTGCTGATACATGCGCAGTAGCTGGCGCGCTAGCGAGAGGCGCTTTGTATTGTTTATTACGGCAGCGCCATGCGCCGCCTCTAGTTTACATCACGTAGGAGCTTGTGTTAATTGGTGAGCCGCGGCTGGATCCCAGCAAGGCTTTGACACAGTGTAGCATGTTTCTGTTTTGCTAGCGATGATTCTTTACATTCGAGTTCCAGAAGCGTGGAAGCCTTCTGTATGTGTGTGTGTGTCGGCCTGCAGTGGGGTTCGCACATCTCAATGCCTACAGTGGAGATAGCCGAGATAGCACATCTGTGGGAGCGGCTGTCACAGGCGGGCGAGATAGCACATCTATGGGAGCGGCTGTCAGGCGGGCGAGGCGCCGGCCGGTGCCGGCCGGTGCGCACACACCGACGGTGGTTGTCCTGAAGCGGAACGCCGCAAGCCATTGGCGGCTTGGTAACTCAAGCATTATGACGCACATAGACGGCGACTCATGACGCAGGGTCCGTCGAGTATCATGTTTCTGACAAGCACTTTTTTGAGTGAGAGAGTGAGAGTGATGGTTGACAAGAACGGAGTTTGCAGGCGCGACAACGTGCTACGCTGTTTTACGTGAGAATATATTCTGTCCCCGTGCCACCTCTCGGCCAAAGGATCAGGCAGGCATGAGGTCCGAGGGGGGCAGATAGAGGGGGGCCAGGCAGTCCAAACGGAGCCGCTTGGTGCGAGGAGGTGTTCAATTGTATGTATCCGTGCGTTGAGTGGTTGATGTACGATTGCTGTAGCTGAGAGTGAGAGTGTGGGAGAGTTTGACAGCGAGCATAGGACTGAGACAGAGAGCTGGGGCTGACGTGTGAATGAGCCGGGCAGGTCGGGCACGCAGAGGAGGTACCGGTATGGTTGTGAGCTGCAGCCTGCGGCCTGCAGCCTGCGGGGCAGTGCCCGCAGCCGTGCGCAAGGGGATGACAGGGCTGGAAAGTGGAAGGGGTTCGTGAAGGTGCCCGCTGGGTTACTGTAATCACGCATCATAGGACTACCGGCGGGCTGCCGCGCTCCGGAACAGGGGGACCCACGCCGCCACGGAGCCGAGGGTGGCTGTGGTGTCATGTGTACTGCTGTAGCAGTACTGCCGGTAAAAGGACTTGATGACTAGCCGGAGACAGCTTGCGGGGTTATTGTGGAGTTGTGAAGGTTTCCCGTCACAACTGCGTTGTACAGACAGGGCTGGGTCGTTTCCCAACCGCAACACCCCAACCGCCGCGCACAGGAAATGCAGCTCTTCGGCTGCAGGAAATCGTTGCCAATGCCAGTCGTGTGAACCTGGCACCTGAGACAACAACAACTGCGGTCCCGTAAGCGCGCTTCCCCCATTCCTGCATGTCGCAGTCAACACACTCGAGGTCTCGAGCCTACCAATTACCAACCCTACCAGGCTTGGTCACGACAACGGCCCCCATAACGCACACTGCCGCGTCTCCGATACGCAGCGCTTGCTGTGAATCTTCAAATATTACGAGGCTAGGCAAACGGCACACACGAGTGGCGGGCTGCTGGCAGGGGCATCCACATCGCCAACAAGGCTAGGCAGCCGACGTCATGGGGAAACCCGTACGAGGAATTTGTGACCTCCCTGGCCCAAGCCACGACGAACCGGTCAAACAGGGGCTTGGGTCTTGGCGCAATGCAATGCCTCAACCCTCGGCTCCTCCGAACCAGCATCAGCCAGCGGAGCGCTTCATTGGCTGCTCGCAAACTCGCCACAGACGCAACATGCACACACATTGCAATCGACATCGTATACGAGCAGACATTCCATGCAGCGAAGGGCATTGCACAGGACGTGGAGGTTAGACGCACTCCAGCCGTGCAGCACGTGCCCCAGTGTCTGACTCCTTCGCGTTGGCGCACAGCCAACGTCGCGCGAAGGCACGCACACAAGCCACGCAATGCAGGTACAGCATGAATGTACGCTAACGCGCGGCGGTCCACACCAGGCCACTCACAAACACCTGCCCCAAACATCTGATGTAACTCGACATCACCATTAATTGATTTTGCAGCGTCAGCCCAATTAATGGGACTTCTACCGCGCGCAACAGGCTGACTCTACCTACCAGCAGCCAGCCAGCTTGCACGTCGTCGCATCCATCAGAAAGCTCAACAACGCAACAACACCAGAATAACAGTAATGCACGCATGTGTCATACGATGCGTACAGTGCAGTGGAGATACGCTTGAGCATGTTGAAGAACTACAGCATTGCGCAGCAGGCTCGTTCCTGCCTGCAGCATTTGTGGTGCCTATGGCGCACTAGCTGCCGCTCTGCCGCCCTGCAGCCACGAAACCAGCCGCTAGCTTCGCATGAATGACCTAGCACACTACTTGCTGTGAAAGAGCCGATGCAGAAACATGTGGATGCTCACTTGTCATTCATGCCGTGCCAGGCAAGCACCTTGACAAGGCCCCATTCACGAGATGCACGTGCAACCCCATCCCGACCCAACAAAATACTCCTCACTAGCAAACCACGCACCCGCACCCGCACGCCGGGTTGTCGGCATAACCGCCGCTCTGCTGCTGAGTGGCGTCGGCGCCCAATTTTTGCTGTGCCTTGGGTACGCCGGACCTGCCCGCAGCGCCTGCAGAGCCAATACCCCCATCTAGCCTCGCAGCAGGGCCTGCCGGGTGCGCCACACCCGGTGTGGCGCGCGAGGCGGCCCTGGCAGAAGCAACCGAGGCAGTGGTGGTAGCAGCACGCCCCCAGCGGCCCGACACAGCGGCCACCGTCAGCGTCTCTGCCACCAGCAGGTCTGAGGCTGCGGCCTGTGTGTGTCATGTGTGCACGAGAAGGGGCGGGAGCACAGCGTGATGTGTGTGTCAGCTAGGGGCGATTGCAACATATCGCACGCGCTGGCACGCTCATGTTAAAGAAGGACAGAGTATCGACAGGCATAACGCGCGGCAGGCTGCTCAGCGCATGCCATTACCGGTAGTCGCGTCAACACACACACACGGTGGCACTTTGCACGCAGCGTTTGTAAAGGCAAGTCCCACAACACCCAGGGTCTTACTTACCTCGTCAAGCTCATGGGCCATGTCTCGGAGCGCCGCCGCCACCTCCGCCATGGGCGGCCGCTCGCAGGGGTCCTGGTGCCAGCAGCGGCACACCAGATCCCACTGCGCGTCGCTGAAGTGGTGCGGCCGCGGCGGCCGGAAGCCCTCCGACACCTGTGCGGGGAGGCCGGCAGGGAGCCCGGAAGTTGAAACAACAACAACGTCACACACAGTCCGCAGGTCAGACACCCGCCGGCGCCCCTGTGTGCAGACGCATTGACTAAAAGGCTTTGTCCCCAGCGGCCGCTCATCATGGTAGTTATACGTTGCATGCGGGCAAAGCACCCCTCATAGCTAGTCGCCCCTCCCAGCCACAGCCCACAGCGCACCATGCGGACATAGTCTGCGGGCGCCTGCATGGCCCACTGCAGGCCGGCGCCGCCGCCGGCGCCGCCAGGCCCAAAGAACATCTGGAGCAGAAGCTGCCGCGACCACAGCTCGTACGCCAGCACGCCAAAGCTGCGAGATTGACAAATGGTTTACAGCGCAGGAGGAAAACATTTTATGGGCGCAGGCTTCAGAGGTAGTAAGCAATGCAATGCACAGCCCTACAAGGGCTGGCTATCTGGATGCAAACGGAAACAGCAAATAGGCATGACAATGCGCCACGCGTACTTATGTGACATCAACATGATTGACATATTCAGCGCGACACGCACCTGAACACGTCACACTTCTCGTTGTACGGCTGGCGCAGGTACACCTCCGGAGCCATGTACATGCAGCTGCCCGCCTGGCCCGTGAGGCCGTACACCCAGTCAAACGCCTCGTGCTCCGGCAGCTTGCCGCCGCTGGCCTGCGAACCTAGCAGCTCGGTGATGCTGCCCAGCCGCCGCATGTGGCTGCTGAAGCTGGCGCCGCCGTCATCTGCTGACCCTGCCGCCGGCGCGGCAGCCTTACTTGACTGCGCCGCCGACGGCGTCGGAGCACCGCCGCCGCCGTCCACTGACTGGTTCCGGCTAGCCACCACCAGCGACCGACGCGAGGCGGCGCGGCTGCTGCCAAGCACTATTGCGCCACCACCGCCGGCCGCTGCACCGAAGCCGCCGCCTGCTGCAGCGCCGCCGGCGCCCGCGACCCCGCCGGCGCCCGAGGCCGTGAGAAAGCCGGTGATGCTGGGCCACAGGTGGCGCTGCTGGCGGCGGCTGCCGGACTGGCTTGCATGCGACAGGACAGGCAGCGGCAGCGATGCAGCGCTGCCGCCGCCACCGGCGGGAGGCGTCAGAGGCGGCGTCATGAAGGGCGGCTGCTGCCGCTCGCTGCTGCGCCGGTGCCCGCCTCCGTTGCCGGCGGCGGGGCCACTGAACAGACTCGGAGACTCGGCAGCAAATCGGCTTTGGCGGTTGAAGCCGCCACCAGTGGCGGCGACAGCGGCAGTGGACTGGGGACCCGAAGTTGCTGTTGCCAAGGGCGGCTGTCCATCATGATCGCAGATCCCATCAGCTCCTGCGACGGCACCGCTGACGCTGGTGCTGGTGCCCGCGCCGGCCTTGTCAGCGCCGCCGCGCCAGCCGTCACCGCCGCCGCCTTCCCTCGCCACGGATCCCCCGCCGCCAGTGGGCAGCCCTGACGCGCCCAGCTGCCGCAGGCTCCCACTGGTGGGCGGGGAGACCAGCTTGGTCAGCGAGGTGGGCGGCACCAGCGGGCTGCTGCAGCCGTCAGGCACCCACGCCGCCGCCACCGCCGCCGCCGCACTCTTACCAGCACCCGAGCCGCCGCCGGCGGCGGCTGGCACAAACTGAAAGACCAGCTTGGAGCGAGCCGGGCGCGTCTGCTGGTGCCGCTGCCAGGACGAAAGGGATGCGGGGCCGTGGCCAGAAGCAGACCCGCAGCCGTCGACGGAGGTGCTCGTGAAACGCGTGTGCAGCGCATTGAGGGAGCCGCTGACCATGACCTGTCGGCTGCAGCTGCCGTGCGTGGTGCCGTGCTGTGTGGTACGGCCGCCGCCAGCGCCCCCCGCAACCCCGCCTCCAGCGCCTGCTACTGCCGCTATGGATGCAACACCCGATGCCGTTGTCGGGCGGCGGCTGCCCAAGATACTGCCATCGCCTGTGCGGCGGCTGTAGCACGACCCGCCGTTCAGCCCCGTCGGCCCGAACGCGGCGTTACAGCCGGTCGTGAGTCCTCTGAAGCCGCTAGTGCCCGCGGCGCCGTCGCTTTGCAGCATGTCAGGGTGCGCGGCTGGCATTGGCGTGTTAGGCGACTGAAGACTTATCGGCGCGGCAGCCGCAGCCCCGCCGCTGAAAAGGGTGAGCAGGGAGTTTTGATGGAGGATGCCCAAGGAGACAACGCTTGTGTTGGAACCCGGTCGTGAGTGCGAAGCTCGGCCGCTGCCAACTCCGCCCCCGGCAATGTTACCGGTAGCACCACCCGTGTTTGATCGCAGCGTGCCGGACGGCTGCACTAGCATCACAATCAAGGGCGGCTCCTGCTGCTGCTGCTGCTCCTGCTGCTGCGTCTGCATCTCCTGCAAGGTCGCCTCACACCATCCGGCTGCATCGCCAGCCGCGGCTGCCAGCGCGGCGGAGCCGGGGAGGCCCTCCATAGCCTCAGTACCTGCTGGCCGCCTGGCTGGCAACCCTGGTGGTACTGCTACTGGCTGGCTTCGCAGCCTGCCGGGCTGCAACTGCTGCTGTTCCTGTTGCTGTTCGTACCAGTGGTGCGCGTGACCAGCCGCCGCCTCGCCAGGGGCCGCCTCGCCCCTCAATCCGGCTGTAGCAGGTGGTGCCGCGCTCGAGGCGCTGTGCCGCGGTGGCGGCGGCGGCGGCGATAGCGGCGGCGGCGCATCACGGCCGCCGCCTGCCGCTGTCTCCTCCAACTGTATAGTCGCCGGCACCTTGCTGGGACTGCTGCTGTCACCCAGCTCGCCCGCCCAGCTCACACGCATTTTGCCAACGCCGCCGCTGCTGCCGCCGGTGGTGGCACCGCCGCCGCCTAGCACGCCGTCCAGGGCGCGCTTGCCGCCGCCTCGCCGGGCGCCTTGGGACGTGCTGCCCTGATGGCCGCTGCCGAGCGACGACACATGCCTGCTGCTGCCGCCAGCCGTCGCGCCCCCGGGCGGCGGCTGCGGCGGCTGCTGTCGACACGGCGATGTCGATGTCGACGTCGATGTGTGAGTCAGGCTGCAGCCGACCTGCGCCTCGGCCGACTTGGCCGACAATGCCGCAGCACGCGCATCCGACGGCCGGCTAGCCCAGTTATCAGCTCCGTGCAGCACCCCGGTTAACGCACCGCCGCCGCCGCCATCGCCGGCGCCGCTACCTCCACTCATGGATCCGCCGCCAGTGCTGAGTGTAACTTGGCTGCACAGGGACGCCTCAGACAGCTTTTCCAGACGGTCTCCAGCGTGGCTGTTGTGCGTCGCGGCCACCGCCGCAGCGGCGCTCACGGCGCCCGTTGCCGCCGAGACGACGCTGCCCTCCGACTCCGCAATGTCAGGCAGCGCGCTGGACTTCTCCCGACCAATCGAGCTGCCGGCGGTCGACATGCGGGCGGGCGCAAAAATGAGCGCGGCCGCGGCCGTCGCCACCCGCGTGTTGGACGGGCCCCGAGCCATAGACGCACCGCTGGTGCCGGCGGCAGGTAGGGGTGCGCCGTTGCCACTACTGGGCACCCGGCCGCCGACGCCACTGCCGCCGCTGGCGAACTGCTGAGGGTGTGCCGCCCACCGCGGCGATGAGCCTGGCGAGCGGCGGGGCGCGGCGGCGGCGGCGCTGTCGCCGCAGCCGGCGGCGGCGCCGCCTGCGCCTGCTTCGCGCGGCGCCCCAGCCGACGCAGTGCCGCCGGCTGCAGGGCCGGCGGCGGCGCGCGAGCAGCAGCTGGTCGCGACGGCGGCAGCAGCAGCAGCAGCGCTGGCAGCTGCAAACGCGCTCACTGGCACTGGCACTGCGTTTGAGCTGCACAGAGCCACGGAGCGCGAAACGGCAGGCGCGGGCACCGTGCCCGGCGGGCGCCCTTGCTGTGCGCCAGGCTGCCCTCGCCCCTGCGCCCGCCCCGGCGGGCTCATGCCTCCAAATGCCTCCGCTACCACCCTCGCCTGCGTGTCTGCGGCCGCGATGGCCTCCCCCTCCAACTCCACAGCCGTGGCGGATTCAGGTAGCGCTGCCATCGCCGCCTCCGCCTCGCCTCCGCCATCGCCTCCGCCATCGCCGCCGCCGTCGCCGCTATTGCTGGTGGCCGCGGTGGCGGCGGCGATGGAGGGCTGCTGCTGCTGCTGTTGCCCCATGGCGCGACTGGAGATGACCCGCACAGGCAGCCGCGGGTTGGGGTGCAGCGGGCCGGAAGGAGAGGCTATGTGCGGGCCGAAGGAGGAGCGCAGGTGCAGTTGCGGCTCGCTCTGCCGCATCATCATGTGCGGCTCTAGCGGCTGGTGGTGCGCGTGCTGGTGCTGCCGCGCTTGCCGCTCCACCGTAGGCGCCACTGCCGCTGCCGCGATCGGCTGCGGCAGAGGTGCAGCGTGCGACCCAGCAGCAGCGCTTGGCGCCGCAGCTGTTGCAGCCGCCGCCGCTGTTGCCACGGTAATGGCGGTGAGCTGCGAAGACACTGGCGGCGTCGGGAAGTCCTCTGCCCCGAGCGCATACCAGCCCTCCACCTCCGCCTCGTCCCCTTCCAGTCCTCCCTCTGCGCCGTCATCGCCGCCCGCGACACTACTGCTACTGCTGCTGCAGCTGTCGGCGCCACCACCGCGGTGGCCGATCCCTATGAACGCCGCTGCTGGGGACGGCGCGCCGTGTGGTTGCCTATGGGCGTTGTGGTGATGATGATGGTGGTGGTGATGGCTGCTGTGGTGGCAGGACAGGGCTGGTGAGCCCTGCTGAGCGCGGCCGCGGGTGCCACGCGGCTCGAGAGCACATCCGTAGTCGCCGGCGCCGCCGCCGCGCCCTGGCACTACAGTCGCTACAGCCGCTACAGCCGCCGCCCCGTCATCTCCATGGGAGCTGGGCGCGACGGCGGACTGCTTGGCGCGCAGCATCACGGGCCGTGAGTGGTCGACTTGCTGCGGTGTGGATGCATATTGCATATGCATGTGTATGTGCGGAGGGGGCGCCGAGTGTCAGACATGGTTGAGGAAATACACCGGCGAGTGAGTGGTGGGTAGGAAGGAGTGACAGCCGGGCACATTGCCGAACAATTCATGGACGCCATGGATGCCGAAGGTGCCCTCAGCAGAAAACGTGCTAGGTATATCTTCCACCTCAACGAGAGCTATCCGCCGTCGTGTGCCGCTTGTCAAACAAGCAATTGGTGGGTCTAGCACGAGCTGCCCGCAGACCAGACCCTACCCCACGCCCCACACGCCCCAGCTAATAATACGGTACCCAGGTCATCTGCCGACCCACGCACCACGTGCAGCCCTAGGTCCGCCAGCTTGGCCACCAGCCGCCCGCCGCCCGGCCCGCCCTCCGACTGCAACAGCACGTTCTCGGCTTTGACGTCGCGGTGGATGACGGTGGGGCTGGCGGCGTGCAGGAACGCCAGAGCCTCCGCCACGTCCAGCAGCCACGTCAGCGCCTGCACACGGATGCCATCGGGCCAACCATCGCAACACGATGTGAGCAAGCAGCTACCGCGGACACTGGTGTGTACTGATGTACTTGCCGCTGTGCCTGCCGCTGGTGCCGGCGGCCACCACGCACACCGGCGTATGCTTGTGTGAGCCACGATCGCGCCCGCACCTGTTGCTCACTGTACGCCGCCGGGTGCTGCTGGCTCTGCAGCTGGCCCTGCTGCTGGCCCTGCTGCTGGCCCTGCTGCTGCTGCTGCTGCTGGAGCGGGGGCGGCGTGAGACCCGGCGGCGCCCGCCCGATCAGCACATCCCGCAGCGAGCCACCGTCGCAAAAGTCGGTGAGGATGGCCCATGAGGAGTTCGTGAGGCCGGGCAGCGTGCCGGGGCGCAGGCGGGCCAGGCCGCGGTAGGCCACGAGGTTCCTGTGGACGGAGGCCAGCAGGGACAGAGCGAAAGGGTGAAACGCACAGTCGCACACGTGTGCCCATGTGCACACGAGCATGCTGCTTGAATAGCAAGAGAAACTACGGGCAGGTCATATGTTCCGTGGATGAGTGGCCGGCGTGGGGCCATTTGCTGCTAGCGGCGCGCTAGTAAGCAGGTGCGCTCGGACCAAGGCCAGAGCAACGGGGACTGTGGGACTACATACTGCGTAGCGGGGTCTCAATACACTTATGCACATAGCAGCAATAACCTCGCGGTCTTTTCAGGGCAGAAACCAGCCGTCCGCGCAAAGTCACCATGGGCATGGGCACGCTGTGTTCGTAGCGCCTACGAAAGTGTGATTGTGTGACGAGCTTGGCCTCCCGCAGCCCTTGTCATGTGTGCCTCCCTGCCAACCCGACGCTCTCCCCTTTGAGACACCAATTGCTGCGAGCATGGACGCACCTGTGCGCTTGCTTGGCACACAGAGCCGCTTCTTTGAGGAACATAGCCTCAAAGAAGGCATGGCTTTTCGTGTACCGAGGCGCCGGGCAAAAGACTTTGACCGCTACCCGCGTACCCAAGCATTCCGCAAGCCACACAACGGCAAATCCTCCAGCGCCGATCTGCGTCGGGGCAGATTGTCGTTAAAACAAGGGCTCATGGGGGCATGAAGGGCAAGAACGCCGGGCCGCTGCACGCAGTCGTCCTCTGCATTGCAATGTATCATGTTTGAGTTCACCTGTGTGATGAAGTGGAGCTGGTTGAGGTCCAGCCATACTTGCTTTGCAGAGTTCATTGCCAGCACGACCTTCGCCGCCAGAGCAGTACAGCGCTAATATATCACTTGAACCATCTTGAAGCGAATGCAGCTGGTCGTGCCGGCTGAGAGCCAAGGACGAGGTCAAGTCGGGCAAAAAGGCGTTGCAGTCCCAGACGCGGACGGTGCAGAGCAAGCCCCGAACAAGCTCTAAAATAGGTAAGTGTAATGGATAAAAGCTTCATGACTATTCACTGAACGCGTGTTGTTGCGGCTCGCGGCCGGGATTTGGCTGCGATGACGGTTGACTGAAACGACCGTCTTCCGGTCAGAAACAGAGACTTAATTGATATCACGGCTTTGACTCGCAGCTGTTGTGATGTCGCAAATTTAAAAGGCCCCTCACAAACGCTGTCCGGGCCCGGGGCTCAGGGGGCGGCGATGAGGCGTCGTCGGCAGCACGCTTATAAGCCATATCCTTAGTGAATGTAAGCTTGTGTACACGACCGTGTACTTGCGGTGGAGCCCCCGCCCACACTTCCCTGCACACGTGGGGCTACGTCGAGTTAATATGGCGTCGACTCCAACAGCGGTCAGACGGCTTCCAACTTTGCTTTCCAGAAGGGGGGCGTCGACAGGAGCGTGCTGACTCTGAAGCATGCTGAGTAGCTTACAGTCACCGTGCACAGCAAATAATCTGAACCCGCAACACACAACCGTGGCCGTGGGGAGAGGGGGCGCCTGGGTACGCCACGAGCCCCAACGCACCCGCAAAGCCGGCCTACCTGCGCCTTCTAGTCGGGATGCTGCTCAACGTACATGCGGCCATACAAATCCATATAAGGCCACTTAGTGAGCGCAAACCAGCCCATATCGTGCTGTGCGGACAAGCCGTTCATTGCTGCGCACAAGCACACCGTCGTAGCCGTTTGGACCATCGCCACCAGCTCATCTAGTCGCGCATACAACGCACTGCGCCCAAAATTGTACGGTAGGCGAGCTGCCTAGTCATAGCACGCACCGTACCATGCCACCAAGCGGCCCCGCGCGTCCCGGCCGCTATGGACCAGTGCCGCATGCCGCTCCCACCCTGCTGGTCCTACCTCACCCACACGCCCCGTAGGACCAGGGATTATACCCGCCTCCAACAGTACCACGTCCACACACACGCAAAACCAGCACGGTACCCCGCATCTGCCAATGTGCCGTCGTCCCGGGGAAGCTTGTAATAAGGCAGCTAACAAGACGCGCAACGGGGCCAGGCGTGTAAGGAGGCGCGGGGGTGCACAGATGACGCGACCTCCCCCCCGCGCGCGGCAGTCGCCCGCGCCTGCACACGACCTCCGTCGCCGCTGCACCTGCCCACCCGCCTCCGCTTGGCCTCTTTGAGCAGTCCTGCCGGCCTTCCCATAGCAGCAGCTGCCGCTGTCGCTGCCGGTGCCGCAGCCGCTGTCGCATCCGCTGCTTGAAGGCACGCCCTCTCCCCTCTCCATGCCGCGGCCGTTGCCGCTGCTGCTCCTGCTCCTGCCGCCTCCGCCTCTGCCGGCCATACGGATGCCGCTGCCGCCGCCATCACCACCGCCGCTTTACCGCTTACTGGCCCAGCTGCTCGGCCTGCTCGATCTGCAGGTACACGCCCTCGCTGATGAGCGGGATCTCGCAGTACCAGCCCCTGCGGTTGGCGCGGTGCACACGTACCGTACACGTCAGCAGGGCTATAGTTGGCTCTCGTCAGCATTGGGTCAGGCACTCAGGCTGGGCACATGAGCGCATGGTATGTGTTGTTGATGGCGCTGCTGATGGTATCATCGACACAGCCAGCATGCATCATGTTCGTGGGCACCCGGCCCATGTGGGCTGCCAGGCGGCCAGGCGGCTTCCTGTGGTCCCCCCGCTCATGGCCCCGGTGCCCTTGCTGCCATGAATCATCTGATCCCTGAGCCTGAGTACAACACGCGCTGCCGCCCGTGTCCCCGGAGCCCCCTGCCACGCGGTCCTCAAGCACAGCCACATCACAAACCCCATTACAGCCCCAGGACATCCCTACTGCGCTAGAAGCACTTACGACCAGCGGTGGCCCCACCAGCCCACCAACCACTGCCGCACCGACCCCCACTGCCGCACCGCCCCCCACCCCCACCACTCACAGGAAGCAGAAGAACAGGCAGTAGATGACGAGCAGGAAGATGAACCAGAACATGAGCGCGTAGAACAGGTCGGACCAGGGCGTCCACAGCACGCCGGTGGGCAGGTTCTCCTCCGTCACAATCAGAATCATGGCCACAATGTCCAGCATCACGCCCTGTGGGTTGGTTGGTTGATTGGGGTTGTTGGGGCCGGTTGGGTTAACGAGAACACACGGAGTTGTTGAAGTTGGGTTGTAGGAGTCGTTTAGGGGGTGTTGGGGGTTCCATTCATCAGGTCAGGTAACGGGAAGCAGATGTTGGCTTAGGCTTGGCGGTCAAGTAATGATTGTGCAAGTATCATGGGTGGCGTCAAGTAATTATTGTGCAAGTATCATGGGTGGCGGCCAAGTCAAGTAATGTTTAAGTGTAAGTATTATGGGTGGTGGGATTGAGGTGGATGCGTCATGCACTGCGCCCCGGGGAGGCAAGTGGGGGAGGCAAGTGGGGAGGAAAGCCGCACACAGGTTCAGGCCATGCCCTTGCGTGCGGTACCCGCGTGACGGCCACACACACGTCGCCTAACCTTTCCAAGCCAACTGCCCGGCCGCCACTTCCCCCCTGACGCCCACCAGCCCCCCAGCCACCAACCGCACGGCGTCAACTAACCAACCACCGCCGCGCCAGCTGCCGCGATGCCAACCACCGGCAACCGCAACGGTAACCACCCACCATCATGACGTGGTAGCGCGCCACGTGCGGGATCTTCTTGTTGCGCACAATGCCCAGGTAGGTGGCGAAGAAGATGAACAGCGGCGCGTATTCGTGGATGTTGTACCAGTGCTCAAACGGCTCTGCGTCGTGGCGTGGGCGACGACAAAAAGAGGCAGGCAGACAGGACGCGTCAGGCAGGGGCAGGCAGGGTCAGGCGGGCAGAGGTGGCAGCGTGGCAGGCAGGGCGCGGTCCTCGGGGGAGCTGGCCAACAAGTGCGGGCTGGAAGGCCCAGCCGTAAGCAGGGGCAGCGGGTCTGCTTGCGTGCGGCGACACGTCAGCTTCGGTGCTGCAGCGCGTGACCCTTCCTTGCGATGTGGGTCACACGGCTGCCGGTCTCGACCCCCGGGGCGGGGGGGGGGCCGCCCCGCCCCTACCCGTGTCTATCAGGCACGCTGCCCTACTCAGCACCGGCGCGACCGGCACACCCCGGCCCAGAACCATGCCCACTACTGTGAGCCAGAGCCTAGACCAGACATGGCTCTAGCCCTATGAGCATGCAGACATGGGCATCGCCCGGCTCCAGCCCCAGCGCCACCAAGGCCACGGGCATGACCGTGCGGCGGGCGTCGCGTGCCACACCCGCGTTGCCGCCCCCGACACACCCACCCGAGAAGTACTCCGTCCACACGAAGGCCGGGAAGCGCTCCACAAAGTACACGGTCTTCTCCGTCACGTCCACCCAAGGCAGCATGTACAGAATCGCGCACATGAGCTTCCAGGGCCAGGTCATCGGGCCCTCATTGCGCCCGAATTTCCAGTCCTGCTTCTCCGCATCCTCGGCCTTGCCCCCGCTTTGCGAGGAGGCCACCACAAGTTTCTGCAAGCACAGTACCGCGCGTTAGCAGCGTCCAATTGGGCACTCGCCAGTGTTCGCGCTGCGTACCCGGGTCGGTAGGGTCGGCCTCCGCTGGAGCGGCGAGACAGGGCCGAAGCCTGCAAGATCCAGCGACGTACTTTGTAATCTAATGCCGTTCCAGCATTGTGAAGTCAACATGTCGCACCTGCGCTTGGTACCCCGCTCGAGACGGCGCTGCCTGGTCTATGCGCTGCCTGGACGCAGACGGCCGGCCGCCGGCACAGAGGCTTACATAGACGCTTGCTACTAGCAGAGCTGCCTAGCGCAAGCCCCGAAAAGCCCGACGCTTGCGAGAGCAGCGCGGACATCCCCACCGCGAGTTTCTCTCCTACCAAATCGAGTTAGTCTAATGTTAAGGGCAGTGCATGGGGAATGTGAAAATATAAGCCAATTGGGTTCGCTGCGTCGACCGAGTCGACTTGCATGGTGCACTTGCATCGACGCGAAGCCGAAAGCCTTGCGCTAAATTCTTGTTCGCCACAGAATCCTTTTACATAAACGGAAATCAAGATGGTGACGATAATAGACTACGACGCGGTCAAGCGGGCCTCTGCTGCTTACCCGAAACCCGCAACATTTCATCCTTCCTATGGCACCGCGGGATTCCGAACCAACGCTGACGTCCTGGCGTCGACAGTCTTTCGTTGTGGCCTGCTCGCCGCGGCACGCGCGCTCCTGCTGGGACAGCACACGGGTATCATGATCACCGCCTCACACAACCCCATCGAGGACAACGGCGTCAAGATGGTGGAGCCTGACGGCGGCATGCTTCCGCAGGCCTTCGAGCCAATAGCGACGGAGCTGGCAAACTGCAGCTCGGACGAGGAGGTGGCCAGCGTGCTGCGGGACCGGGTCATGGCATCGGCGCCCGCAGCAACATCCGGCGCGCACGGCGCCCACGCAACAGCGCCCGTGGCGCGCGGCGCGCTGACGGTGCTGGTGGGGCATGACACGCGTCCGAGTGCCCCGGCGCTGATGGCGGCCGCGCTGGCTGGCGTGCATGCCATGGGCGTGCATGCGCACTCGTGCGGCTGTGTAACCACGCCGCAGCTGCACTTCCTAGTGTACATAGCCAACCACCCCACCGGCAGCCCTGCTGCGGCTGTACCTGCTGCCCAGGCTGCTGCGCCCGCGACCGGGCCGGTGTCGCCGCCGCTGCAATCCTACTACGACACCATCGTGGGCGCCTTCCTGACCCTCATGGAGGAGCACCAGCAGCAGCAGCAGCAGCAGCAGCAGCAGCAGCAACAGCCGCCGGCCGGCAGCAGCAGCAGCAGTAGCACCACCACCGCTGCCATTAGCACCAGCCCCGCGGACACGGTGTATGTGGACTGCGCCAACGGCGTGGGCGCGGCGCAGCTGCAGCCGCTGGTGCCGGCGCTGGCGGGCGTGGGCATCCGGCTGCAGCTGCGCAACACGGGCTTGGGCGCGGCGGCGGGGCTGCTCAACTGCAAGTGCGGCGCGGACTTCGTGCAGAAGGAGCGGCTGCCGCCCTCCGACTTCGCGGACGTGCCGGCCGGGGCGAGGTGGGGAGCGGGGGCAGACGGCAGTGGGCGGCAGGCGGGGTAGTTCAGGCGGAAGGCGGCGGTTTGTGGACCCGAGCAGGGGTTGGGAAGGGTGGTGTGCGGGGCGGCCACTGGTTTTGGAAGACCGTTCGGCAGTAGCAGGCATGTTCCTCACATGGCAAAGCCGCGCGTGCCGGCATGCGCTGTCGTGCAGGTGCTGCAGCGTGGACGGCGATGCGGACCGCCTGGTGTACTTCAGCCCCGCCGCCGGCAGCAGCGGCGGCGGCAGTGGCAGTAGCGGCAGCAGTAGCATGGGGCTGTGGGACGGCGACAAGGTGGCCATGCTGGCTGCGGTGTTCATCCGGGACCTCATGTCGCAGCTGCCGGCGGAGCTGATGGAAGGCGTCCAGGTGGGTGGGGCTGACGGGCTGGGTGGGTGACGGGCTGGGTGCCGTGGGTGGGGTGGGCAGGAGGGTGGTGGCAGCGGGGCCGGGGGGTAGGCATGGTGGGGGTTGGGCTGGGTGCGCAGGGCGGCTGGCTGGCTGCAACAAGAGGGCTGCGCGGCCCCCTTGCCTTTGAGCCGAGGCCGCCCAGGTGCTGCCCAGGTGCTGCGAGGGGGCTGGGTTAGGGGGCGCAGAGGGCTGCTGGGCGCAGAGTGGCGACGCATGTGTGTTGATGCAGCAATGAGTTGTGCTGGCGGCATGCAGAGAGAGTGAGGAACCGAGGGGCGAGTCTGCGAAAATGCTCAGCTGTGCAAAAACGGGAGACGGAGGAACTGGCCGCCGCGTCAGGAGCCGCAAGGCGATTCGTCAAACGCTTCGAAAACCACGCCTGCCCACGGACCTGACTCCACGCCTTCCCCATGCCCCCCCCCCCCATGTACCTCTGCTCCCCCCCCCACCACTACCACCACCACCACCACCACCACCAGGTGTGCTGCGTGCAGACGGCGTACGCCAACGGCGCCTCCACCGCCTACCTGCGGGACGTGTTGCAGCTGCCGGTGGTGTGTACGCCCACGGGTGAGGGCAGTGGCAGGCTGGGGGGCGGTGGCAGGCTGGGGGGCAGTGGCAGACTGGGGGGCAGTGGCGGGTTGGCTCCCAGGGTGGAGGAGGCAAGGCGCGGGGAGGCTGGTGCACATGGTGGGACTAGGGCGCGTGGGATAGGTCCTGCCGATGTCTAACGTTGGGGCCCTTACGGCACGGCAATGCACACCCCATCAAAACACGGTGTCGGTGTCGGTCTTCGTCACGCACGCCACCCCTCAGACTCCTCCCCTTGCCTGCTCGCCGATCGCCTCCCTCCCCTCTGTTCATCGCCCAACCCCAACCCCCGCTCCACCCCCGCCCTCTCATCTCCAACGCACCTCCTCTCCATTCCCCCACGCCTCTACGCCTTCTCGCCTTTTGACACATGCATGGACCCGCCCGACGAACCCCACCGCTCCCCACCACCACCACCCCACCTCACCCCCCCCCCAGGCGTCAAGTACCTGCACGAGGCCGCGCACGGCGCCGACCTGGGCCTGTACTTCGAGTCCAACGGCCACGGCACCGTGCTGTTCAGCGCCCGGCTGCGGGAGCGCCTGGCGGCGGTGGTGAGGCGGGAGGAGGGAGGGCAAGGGGGCGGGAAGGGGTTGCATGGCTGGGATTTTATATACACAGAGACGGTGGCTCGCTCAGGGATGATGGGGTGGGAGGCTGCCTAGCTGTGGCCGTGCCTGTCTGTAACTGGGCCTGGTGATGTGCTGCACTCCGCTTCCGCCAGCATGATCTCCATGGCCCACGTCACGTCACGTTGACCTCCCCTCCAGTCCCCTGTGCGGCTCTCCACCTTGTTTGTCTCCTCCCGCTCTCGCACCCCTTGTGCGCTACGGAAACGTGACCGCCCCGTCTCCCCAAACCTGCCTCTGCCTGCCGCCCTTGCCTCCCCGGCCTGCCTGCCCGCCCTTTGCCCAGGCCGGCTCGCACCCCGCCGCGCGCCAGCTGCTGCTGCTGTCGCGGCTGATCAACCAGACGGTGGGCGACGCCATCAGCGGCCTGCTGCTGGTGGAGCTCATCCTGAGGTGCGGGGCGGGGCGTGGGCTGGCCGGGGCAGGGGGGGGAGGGCGCGGGGCGGGCCGGGCGGGGCGGGGTGGGGCGGGGCGGGGCGGGGCGGGGCGGGGGTTCTGGGCGAGAAGGATGGGCAGAGTGGATGCTGGGTTTTGATGTGGATGCTGGGGATAGAAGGAGTTTGCGGCGGCGGGTGGGGCAGTTATTCCAGGAACCAACGAGACCATTGCAACCCCAAAAACGCGTAGGGCGTGTGATGGCTTGATGGCTCACGAGTGCGGTGGGCGCTGGGGCGGCACCGCAGCCGCCCGTCCACCCTGCTAACCCCCGCCGGCCGTGCCGAGCTGCCGGCCTTGAGCCGGCACGCACATGTGCACGGCGGCACCTCACTCCCCCCCCCCCCCAACGTCTGTTCTACGTCTACCTCGTCATTAATTTAAATGCATGGAACCCCCCCCCCCATGTCAACACCCCCACAGGCGCAAGGGCTGGAGCCTGGCGCAGTGGCAGGGCCTGTACACTGACTTGCCCAGCCGCCAGCTCAAGCTCAAGGTGACGGGTTTCGTGGCTCGCAGGTGGCCGAGCGGCGCCCTCTGGTGTTCTCGAAAACCTGAGGCCGCCACTGTTGCGTTCTGATGCCCGCTGCCTCGCGGTCGTGACGCCGGTGTGTGTACGGTACGCGTGTGTGACTGACTGGCTGCGCAGGTGCCGGACCGCACCAGCATAACCACCGCCGACGCCGAGCGCGTGTGCGTGAGCCCGGCGGGGCTGCAGGAGGCCATCGACGCCATCGTGGCCAAGGTGCCGCAGGGCAGGTGCGCGCACGTGCGTGGAGTGGGGTCGGGCGGCTGGGTGCACGTGCCTGTTCGAGAATGTTCCATTACATGGTGTCCTCATACCATCAGCACACCACTCGTTTGACAGTTTGCCGCCACCGCGTGCCACGCACGACGAAAGCCAGCTTCCCAGGCACCCTTCAGCTCTGCTCTGCTCCTCCCCAAGCTCCGCGACCTACGCCGCCACCCACTCAGTGCTCGTTACCCACCGCGCCCTCCAAACCGCCGATGCGGCCGCATCCCCTCCCCCGTCAACACTCAATCAACCTCCACCACGGATCCCACCCCCCCCCCACCGCCGCCGCCACCACCATCAATCACCACAGGGCCTTCGCGCGCCCCTCCGGCACCGAGGACGCGGTGCGCGTCTACGCCGAGGCGGGCAGCCAGGAGGCGGCGGACGCGCTGGCGCGAGAGGTGGCCCAGGCCGTGTACGACCTGGCAGGCGGCGTGGGGCCGAGGCCGTGATGGAGCCCTGAGGCTGCGGCGCCCTGCAAGCGGCCGGCCTCCTTCTGGCGCCGCTCGTGGCATATACCGGTGGCCAGGCGCCGCCCGTGGCAGGCAGGCCGCGTGACACGCACATACGCATCCTGCGCCGGCCGCGTCGCTGGACATCGTGTCCGTCCCCGCACACTCCTTGTGCAGCCCCCAGCTGCTCATCTGGCGCACTGGTCCCGTGCCTGCACCGCATCCTCCTCTCCCACCTCCTTGCTGGCTGCCGCCGCCACTGTCACCGCCCGGGCCAGTGCGCCCATGCCACGGCCGCCGCTGGCTAGTGGCTGCTCATGCGAAGCGGGTGGCCATCATGAACCGGATGACGGCCAGTATCCCGAAGATGAACTGCGCGGATTGGGTTGGGGGGCAACGGAACGACAGGTGGGGCCCAGCGGGTCAAGTTGCCTTGTGAACATGATTGCACGAGGTCTACGCAGGCGGGTGAGGTTGAGGCAAGACAGGCCTAGTGGCGCCACCCTGGCTTAGCAATGGCGGTTGGTGGATGTGAATTGCTGAGGGCATGTAATGCACACTCCAACAAAAACAGTGCCACCTATGCCGGGGTGCCACTTGCCTGTATCCCGACGAACGCGATGGCGGCACCGTTCAGGATGAGGTCGATTTTCAACCTGTAGGCACGCGGGCAAGAAGAAAGCAGGGGCTGAATGCCGAAACCGCGTTTCGACATTCGCGCACAGGCGGCCCCACTTCCACCATCACCACCCTTCTCTCTCAATGTCGCGACTGCCACTCCGGCACTTTGCTGCCGCACGCTCAACTGCTGCTAGCTCACTGCTGCTAGCTGCCCAGGAGCACGCTCCCGCCGTAGGCACCGCGTGTGGCTGCCTTGCCTAGCTGCTTCCCGCGATTTGCGGGTGCATGCATGCGCGCACCCCGTCAGTCATTCAGGCCCCGTCAGGCGGCCCTCGACACGGCCACTCACACGTAGGTCTGGAAAGCCACGAAGTAGATGTACATGCCCAGCAGCGGCAGCGCCAGGATGAAGGAGAGGATGATGGGCGTGGCGCGCTCCGTCTTGTTGCCCTTTGAGGCTGCGTGGCGGAGGGCAGGAAGCGGAGGAGGGCAGGAGGGCAGCAAGCGCAAGGCAGTTGCGGGGAATTGCGGGCGCGGCACGTTGGGTGCGACACGGTAGAACGCGAGCGGGAGTCAGTGCAGGGTAGGGGCAGCGGACCGCGAGCAACTGCGGGCACAGACAGGTGGGCGCATTCAGACACATACGCAGCCGCGTTTTGCGCTGACGCAATGAAACGGACGCACCCAGGAAGAGGCGCGGGATCTCAATGAAGATCCACAGCCAGGAGAAGCAAAACTCCATGGCGAAGTTCTGGTCGGGGTAGGGCAGCTGCAAGCCTGTGGGCCGAGGACGGTATTGTGACAGCGAAGTGCGCAAGAGCTGGGCGAGGCAGTCTTGGTGTGGCGCACGGCCCGTACTCTACGTTGCTAGGCCCCGTGCAATGACGCGAGTACCGCGTGTCTGCACGGAACGATGACCCCAGCAGAGCAGTCCTAGCCATGCTTAGGGGCCAGGCCGACGCACCCTTGTACACGAACACGAGGATGTTGAGGATGTAGTATATGACGTCCCACCAGCCCCCGAAGTAGATGAAGATTTGGAAGCCCAATGATGTGAGGACCCTCCGCCGGGGTTTTTGTTGTTGCGGGACTCCGGGCTGCCCAGGCTGCCCTGTGCCGACTGGCGCGGGTGCCATGGCTTGGGGCTGCAAGTCGGCAGGTTGACCGGGGTTCATCTTTGCCCAGCTCCCTTAATAAGCTTCGCTCTGAATCTCCTTATGGTAGGCTGTGGTCCAGGCTATGAGCTGAAAATGTCAGGTCGCGACCGAAGTTCGTTGCAGTGGTGCTGTGTTAAGGTGTAATTTTAAACACAAAGTTATGGCAATACCGTTGTCGTCAGGAGAATGCGAGTAGCAGCTGCTTCGCGGGATTTTCCGCGACTGCGGATTCTCAAGCAGATAGTCTAAATCTTGACAATAGTTTAAGTTACAGCAGTTAAGCAAAACTATGAATGTCACTGTGCGTTGGGAGACGGCTTGCAGTGAAAGTTGGATTCAAACCGGCTGTCGCGGCCGAGGATGCTACAAGAGCGTAGGCAACAAAAGGCGCCTTTAAACGTGTTCGGCGTTAGTACCCCTTATAAGAAAGTATCAGCGCACCACCGGCCATGCTCGACATGTCTCGACACACAGCTTTGCCAATATGGCGCCCATGCCCCTAGGCCCTCACCGGCTCACCCTCAGGCCTCCCTCGCAAGCCGGGCAACTAAAACGTATGCTTCGCTGTCCACAACCCTAGTGTCAGACCACCTAGATGTTGAAAGTGCTCTCACCAATGAATATGACAGCACCAAGCTGCAAGCAGCTCCAGTGGCCCCTCACAGCTCGTTACGCCCTACACGCACGGCCGCCCCCTCAAGCATGCACATGCACACGCACTTGCACACACTTGGGGATCGCTTCCACTGGCTATCAGGCCTACGTAAGAAGCACACCCCTGGTGCGCCCGTATAGTGCAGTCCAACACCAGTAAAACTCCGGTACGCTAGCACTGCTACGTACGTACGCACTAGTACGCACTGCCGACATGTGCTTCAATGCGAATGCGAAATGCCCATGACACGCGCAAGCGCCACTCCCGAATAAACTTAAATTGTCTGTTTATGTCTGGCTATTTACAAAGCTGTAATGTAGATATGTACAGGGGCGCACTGCCTTGCTCATCGTTAGGGTATTAAGCAATGTCAGCCTTCCCGCATACTTTGCCAGTCCAGCCCGCGTCACACTCGCATGTCCCGTTGGCCAGGTTGCACACGCCATTGCCAGAGCAATCCAGGGCGGGGCACGGCACGGGGGCAGCCGGCGGCGTCGCGGGCGTGGGGGCGCTGCAGTCGCTGCACACCACGAAGGAGGACCCGGCAGTCATTCCCATGAGCTCGGGCTGGGCCTCGGCCCAGGCCCGGATGGGTGGCAGCGCAAAGGTGCCTGCGCTGGCGGCGACGGCCTTGATGGTGACGGTCGAGGTGCCGGCGCGGAGTGAGGCGTAGGAAAAGGTGACCAGGGGCGGCGTGGTCTCCTGCAAGACGAACCAACAGACACACAGGTCTGCATGGCATGTGTACCTGATATGATGGGCTCACAATCTGTCCCTGCGCAAGTGCGCATTCGGCGCCCCAGCAGCTTCTTATGCACGCAGCTTCACGGCACGCACCTGCGCGGGACACACCGGCCACCAGTACCACCAGCCCCAGTAGCCGCCGCCGTCGCCCCAGCTGCTCAGATCGCAGCCGCTGCCGATGTCGGTGACGACGTTGGGGTCCAGCGGCTCTAGCCCCCCAGGCATCATCACCGCCAGGGTCACGGCGCCCAGCTCGTCGGGTGAGGTGACCTGGTTGGCACACGTCATGCCGCCGGCGGGGTCCATTGAGCGGGGGCGGTGAGCCACGGAGGGGAAGGGGCTTGACAAACTATGACACAGGGCAGCCCATACATGCCACGCACCTGGATGGTCAGTGCGACGACCGACCCAAGCGGCACGCCCGACACACGAGGGCCGGCGCCCTCGCCGGTGGCGGGGTCAACGACCTACGTGAGGCAGCAAGCGTGCGTGTTCACAAACGGGTCACGACAAATAATTCGGCAGGCGCAATCACTAGCCAGCGCCTGGCCACATGGAGCGAGACGCGCAGGCATAATCGTCACACACATGCGCCCACCTGCACCGCGGCCTCCACGTACATTCCTCGGTAGGTCGGGAAGGCGGGCAGGGCCACAGGCACGAACTGCAGCGCCGCCGACACAGACACCTCGCCCGTGCCCGACACCTGGGTGAGTGCGTGGGTGCGCCATTGCGTCGTGGGAGAGCGCGTGAGAGAGCGGGGCGGTGCAGGGCGAGGGCGCACACGGGCAACCCGCGGCAGGCACTGTCACGCTTGGGGCTGTGGCTGCAGGGGTCTTGTGCGCCTGCGTCCAAAGTTCCATGCGACTCGTCCTACCCTCGCACACCCCGCTTCCAACCCACCTCGAAGTTGAGCTCCCCGGGGTCGCCCGCCACAGGCGGCGGTGGCAGGGCCTCCCAGGGTGTGGTGTTGGTGACGGGCTGCGTGCGGCCCGGGCGGAAGGAGGCCTGGCGGGGTAGACGGGGCGGGAAGAGAGGGAGGCAGGCAGGCAAGGGCTGGGCTTTAACGTCCAACGGTCAATCGCAGGGGGCACCCAGTGCCCTTGACTTTGCCATTTCACCACACGCATACCTTGAGCACTGTGAGTCCGTTGGTGTCTGCCTCTAACTGCAGTTGTGGCTGGGCGGATCCGCGGGAGGCGTCATAGGACACTAGGGCAGCGGCGGCCAGCGCCTGCAAAAGGAGGGAAGTAGGTCGAAATCACCAAGCGGCGGGATCGCTCTGGAGGGGGAAATGCGCCATAGGGGCAGCTGTGCTTGTGATACGTGCATGCGTGCAGAACACACGCGCGTACCTGCACGGACCAGCTCTCAGAGAAGTACACACTTCGGCGGAAGAGGGCCGAGCTGCCACTGCCGCCGCCGCTACTGCCGCCCGCCGCCACATACGCGGCCAGCCGCGGCAGCATGGGGTTGCGGGAGCCGGCTCGCACCATCAGCAGCAGCACCAGGGCTTGGTCCTCTAGGGATGCAGGGCTGGCCTCGCCTGGTGATGGGGAGGATGCGGCGAGTGAGAGACATGGTCGAGAACCTGACTGGGCTTGGCGGCGTACGGCAAGCAGAAACCCGCAAGCGCGACACGAACAACACGCATGCATGCACGCTCTCACCCGGGCCCGAGGCAACATACATACGCCGTGCGGCCCTGCAGCCGAATGGCAGAGTTGAGCTCGCCGAGGGTAGCGTTCACCAGGCGGGGCTCGGGGTTGGACGGGCCCATGCTCAGCAGCACCAGCGACAGCACCACGCGCGTCTGCAAGCATGACACAAAGATGGATTTAGTCAGGGCGCGGTGCAGCCGTCACAACAACCAATGTACATACGGCGCATCAACGACATGCTTCCTGTATAATACATCCTAAGCAGCAGTCACGCCACTACTCACCTCGCGAGGCAGTTGCGGCCGGCTGGCGTTTCCATTCGCGGCAACCAATGCCCCCAGGGATAGGTCAGACACCACCAGTGGGTCAACGGTGTCAACGCTGTTGCTGCCGTCAGTGGGATCAACGGCGTAACTGCTGTTGCCGGCGTCCCAATCCGCACCCAGCGCCAGCCTGCGAAAGATGCGCGTTGTTAGCTTACATACGCTGAGAGGGGATAGAGGGAACTGCTATGATATGTTTGTCGCATGTTCGCGCAAGCGAGGTGTGAATGCACCGAACTGTGCCACAGTCTGTGCATGTGCTGGCACGACCCCCCGTCGGCAGATAGACCCACCGCAATGCGAGAAGGACACGGCCCCGTTACACATTCGGTCCTACCTGGCCCATGCCAGCATGTGCCAGTCGCTGTATGTCGCATTGCTTTCGCGCGCCTCCGCCGCATCCGCCACCAGCTGCCTCGCCAGGGCCCGTCGCCACACCGGCAGCAGCTTTGGCTCCAGGCGGCCGGTCCAGGGGGCCAGGTAGCGCCCGAGGCCGGAGGCGGGCAGCGGTGTGGCGGGCGCCGTGAGTGCTGGGCCGTGCAGGGCCGTGAGGAACAGTGCCCAGGCGTTGAGGCGGGTGTCCACCCTGATAGGGGAGGTACGGATGGCAATGTGCTGCAGCTTGGGACATGGTAACTGACGGCCGCCGGAGCCAGGTTTAAGGATAGATGGGGTACTTTCTACATGCAGCAACCCAGCAAACTCTATGCAAAGTAAGCGCCATCGCGACTGTCTTGTGGGTTGTCATCTCACCTCGACGGTACCCAGCCACCCCAGCGCTTAAAGTCCGTCCACACCAGCCCCAGCCCTAGCTCCGTGAGAGTCGCGAGGTCGGCAAAGCCGCGAGACACCTGCTCGTCCTGCGCCACGCTGGTGTTGGGCTGGCCGTAGGTGGCGAGCAGCGGCGGCAGTACCACCCACATCAGCGCCCGCTCAGCGTACGGGTACCTGTGTTATATTACCGTGGTATAGCAGCGGGCAGCTCGGCGTCGGGGCCGGGCGGACAGGGTCAACGAAGAACGAAGCCACTGGTGCAAACCTTCAGTCATTCAGATAGAACTACCGGTAACCACCAAGCTTCCTGCCGCACCTGTCGCCGGCCGCCGCCGCGCTGCGCTCCTGCTGCAGCAGGTTTGCGTACATGGCGGTGAGTGCCGGCAGGTTGCCCACACCCGCGGTCAGCGTCAGCCCGCCTGCAGGTGTGTTTGCATGGACGGGCAGGGTAGTGTTGAGCAAGGGCAGTGATGCACGGCGGTACTGAAGCCAGCGGGATGGAGAGCGAACCGCAACAATACGGTCAACAGGCGCTGGATGTCGCCAAACCGCACAGTGTGGCGCAGTCCCCGCCCGCTGCCTCACCGCTCCCCGGCACCGCGGCCGGCAGCTCCACGCCCTCCACCCAGCCGCCGCCGGTGGTGCCGTTGGCGGTCAGGGAGAAGGTGGTCGCCACCATCACGTCACCCTGCTGGCCTGTGTGCGCATGAAGTGTACGGCACGCACGCACGTGTAATCATATGTGTACTTCGCAACGCATGCGTGGGATGATAGGCCAGGTGAGGGAGATAGACAAGTGCCGCAAGGGTACCAAACTCCTGTGTGCACACGCCACCCAGCAGGCACCCGCACCCACGTACCGTACACCGGCACTTCAAACTGGAGTCCGTCGCTGCCGCCGCCGGCCTGGGTGTCGACCGCCCGCAGCGTGAGGCGTGCGGTGCCGATGGCTCGGCCGCTCAGTGGATAGCGCACCTGTGTGGGTGCGCTTTTGGTGTGAGCCCCCAGAAACCGGTAGCAGTAGCCGGGCCGCACCATCTGCTGCCATGAGCAGGAACAAGTGATGCAGGGGCACACACTAGTGGCACCATCCGCACGCACGCGCTCACCTCCTCCTGCAGGTCGGCTCCGGCCGTGAAGGTGACGGTCTTGGTCATGCTGAACGACGATGGTGGTGAGGCCCCGACTGCTGACAGCTGCAGCGGACTGCTCGCGCCGCCCTCCACCTGGCGGCATGAAACACACGGCAGGCGGCGAGGTGCACGCGCGTGAGATGCAACCTGTGAGGAACTCTGCTGAGCTAGCCGAGCCCGAGTTGCGGCCATGTTAGCTGCTCCCTCATCAATTGCTTGCCTTCTTTCATGGTCACATCTCAACCGCCACCTTAACTCACCATCAGCGTCACGGCCACGGTCGCGGGTGCGGAGCCCACCGTCACCACACAGCCCGCCTCAAAGGCATCTCCCACGCGCACGAACCGTGGCGCCGAGGCCGTCAGGCTCAACGCCCGCCGGACCACCAGACGTCCCTCGCCAGACCCGTACCGCCGGCCCGCCGCCGCGCCGGTGGTGGCGGCGTGGGCACGAATCACAAAGGTGCCCAGGTTGGCGGGCGCCGTGAAGGTGACACGCGCGACGCCGTCCGGCCCGGTGAGGGCGGTGGTGAAGAGCGGCGTGGTTACAAAGTCATCGGCGATGCGCAGCTCGCCGGCAACGTCGATAACGACAGCCTCTGGTGTGCTGGGCCCGCCGCCATCTGCATTGGCACATGTGCACATGCATGCCATTAAGCGCGCGTGTCAGGTTCGGTACGCATGCATGCCGTAGCGCGTGCACGATGGAGATGAATGAAACGCAAGCCGATTGTTGTTCAAGCTGAGTGTGCGCATAGCTATCAAATGCGCACCGGGAAACTGCCTGCTGCACACATCGAGATATGCATGCAGAAGACCGAAAACAACCCCGCCGCTCGACCCACCGCCTGGCGGGCCTGATGTGAAGGGCGGAAGGGGCGGCGCACGTTGGCCGGGCTTGGACTTGCGAATGGGCGGCGGAAGGCGCCGGTAGCTCGGTGTGACGCCCTGGCGGGCAGCAGCGGGTGGAAAGGCAAGCATGCGTGCGCGACCGCGTGCAGCAGGGTGTGCAAAAGCAGGGGTTAATCCTTCTACGGCAGCGGTCGCCTACTGCTGCTGAGTGCTGGTTTGGTCACACTTCATCTCACTCATCCGGCCATCGCCCTAGCTTGCAGTTACAGGTCATGTGAGCGCAAGGAACGGAACACAACATTCATCAAAGTCCAGCCTTTCAAGTAAGCCTAGGCTGTGCGTGGCCTCGCGTCAGGCACCGCACAAGTGCGCACTTTGCCTCTAAGAAACGTGTGCATGCACTCACGTTAATTGTGGTGATGGCTGTTGCGAAGGGGAGCAGGAATTCCTCATCGTTCATGTCGGCGGCTGCAGCATTGTACGGTGAGGGCGCCACGTTGAGGTCCAGGGGCAGCCAGGGGTCGAGCTGCGACAACCTGCGCGATGGGGTGTCCGGAAGCGTGTGAGTGACACGCAGGGGAAACTAAAAGTAACGCGAGGAGCAGCAGCAGGAAGGACTGCGATGTGACGGCAAGCAGTCCCGGTCCAGTTAAAGGGTCGTGGCCAGGCGGGAAGGATGTTGACAATGAGCGATGTCCGCCGCGGACGTGTGCTGAGCACACAGCCACCCGGGCGGGTGTCCCCGCCCTCCCTTACGCGTACGTGTACGCACCTGCGCACAAGCGTGTCAAACACGGCGCGTACGGACCCGGGCGCCAGGCGGTACGCGGCCATGCCGTATGCCTGGATGTCAGCCGCCAGCCGCAGGACCAGATCCTGCTGCGGCGCTGCCAGGCCGTACGGCATCAAATCCAGTACGGCCTGGTCCACGCCGTACACGGTCACCTCCGTACCCGGGGCGGCACCAGCCACGCGCACCGACACCTGCAGACACACGAGCAGCAGGATCCAGTCAGCGCATGGCCCCTATGCATTTGCTTGCTCCTTATTATCATGGCTCTCTGCCTCTCTGGATCCCGTCCCCTCGCCAGCCAGGCTCACCTCTGCCTTCTGCCCCGGCTCGATCGCCAGCAGCTGCTCCCTCGCCGCGTCCACCACTTGCCCGCCCGCCACGCCAACCGATGGGCCAACCGACACGAGCACCTCCAGGCCATTGTCGTCCACAACTGCTATCGACAGACTGCTGCTGTACGTCAGTGGCGCAAGCGGGTCGTACAATACCGACACTGGCACGAGATCGGGCGGGGGAAGCGGCATGTCAGACGGTGCGAGCCGCGGCACGTGCAGTACGGCGGTTAGGACGCAGCCGCCGGCGCAGTTGTCGTGGGTCAGGGGTCCCAGATCCACCTCGGCCATGGCACCAGAGGGCAGCTGAGGGCGTATGCGCATGGAGGGCGGGGGCACGATGCAGGAGGCAGGTCGTTCTGGAGGTGGGATCGGATCACAGAGGTAACCTGGTATACCGTATACCATCAAGGAAGCCACAACTGCATGCCTGTCAGTATGTGACACTCATCAGGCATGCCACCTCTCCGCACCTGCTCGACGACCTTGCTCTGCGTGGCGAAGCTGTTTCCCCACGTGACCAGCAGGCGGGCATGAGGCCAGGAGCTCTCACAGCGCAGGCGCGGCGTCTCACCGAGCGCGTACTGGTCCCTGCGTGTGGGTGTGTGCACGCAAAGACACAAATTAATTATTTGTTAGGATTCAGTGATAGATAGGTTCACATGCATGATGAGCGCAGGCAGGCCACCGACACAAATATCATGCGACAACAAAAGGCACATACGTCGCACTTCCACGCCCCCAACGCGCACTGCCACAACACAATAGCTCACTTGTCCAGGAACATGGGCGGCATGGGCTGACTCCGCAGCTTGAGTTGGGGCTGCTGCCACTCCGTTGCGTTGCGTCCCAACGTGGTTTCAGACACAGCACACACCGGGGGCAGGGAGGAGCACACACGCAGGCTGAAGCGGCCGAGGCAGGGGAGCGAAAGGCGGCAGGGGCTGGGGCCCACGAATCCGGATCCGGAGGTGGTGGTGCAGGTCACGACGGTGTCGCAAGCTGCGCCACCCGAGGTGCCAGGCGCGGCGGGGGTGAGGGTGGCAGTGACGGGGGCACCGGAGAGGACAGAGCCGTCAGTGTTGGAGGTGAGGACGGCGGCGACGCCAAACGGCACTCCAGGACGGTCGGGCGTCAGAGAGAGGCTGTACGTCAGGGCGTACTCCGTGTCCGCGACCCTGTGGGCGTGTGATGGCGAATGGGGAAAGTGGTTGGTTAGCGAGCGTCCGGAGGCCCTTTCAAGCAATGTATGCCCATCACCTTCATTGGCGCGGGATTTACACACTCAGCACCGCGCTCACGTAATGGTTGCAGACTGCACGACGCGCTCGCGTGTGGGCCCAATCCACTCCACATCAATGGCAATCGTGTCATACAGTGTCGTACGCTCAGACTCGGGCCGCGCCCCCAAGTCCACGGTGGCGGTTGCGACACCGTTGACATCGGTTGTGAGGCGCAGCACGCCAGAGGCACGGGCATGACGCCACGTCAGCGTCATGGGCGCGCCGCCAACCGCCGCGCCGATGTAACTGACAGCGGTTGCGGTGACCGTGAAGGTGCCGGTCGGGGACACCCAAGTGGGTACATCCACCTGTGATTAGGGACCGAGATACGGTATAGCAGGTTGCAAGTTTATTGGCACCCCCAGGCATGTGACATCGCGACATGCGACATCCCGACATGTGACATTGCGACATATGCACATACGGCCAAAACCAACCTAAATGCCCCACATCGTTTGCCAAAATATGTACTGAGACAAGTGGTGAATGTGGCATGGCGCCACACGCCTCAGCTATGCCGCTGGAGCCACATCTTGTGTGGTGGTGCTGGGGGTGTGCGGGGCGCATCAAGCCATCAGGCTATGGTGCGGAGCCAGACAGCCGCAGAACGCTTCATTCGCCACCAAATGCTTCACATATCCATATGCGGTGGGCTTTAGTGGGTATAGTTCCTTAGGCTATATGTCGTATTGTCACATGTCGGGTTGTCGATTGTCGCATGTACATGTCGCAATGCCATGTACAGGTAGGTGTGCCATGTCGCAACCAGGGGGGTCTCAATAAACTTGCACACAGCCATATACAACGTTTTGAGGAAGAAGGGGGGGTATGAGCGCACACACGAGCGACAGGACTCAGCCTAGCCACTGAATTGCTTTAAGTTTCCCATGCATACCTGCAGCCCGGCAGTTGGCAGGCGCGGGTCCGCAACCGTGAATTCAAAGCTCTTGATATAGGTCATCCCAGCCAGCGCATCAGGCGAATTCAGGTTGGGCGGTGGGCCGTCAAGCGGCAGATTTGAATAATACTTGCCATCCTCTTTCGCAGAATATGTTGGCAGGTACAGCGCCACGCTGTACGGCTGCTGGCGGGCACCGTACGGAACCTGGATCTCGCCGTGGATGCTGCCGCTGCTGGCGTTGACCTGTTATCGTGAAGGCGGGGGGTTGATTGCGGTCGGGTTATTTTATACGTGCACACGATGCAAGTGCACCGCATGATTTGTCGTACCGCCTACCTGTCGTCTTGAGTGCGCGCATGCGTGCCCGGATTGAACGTGAGCCTGCTTTCAATCATTCACCATTGCCTTGTCCCGCATCGCCCACGTAGGGTACAGCCGCCCGCAGCACAGCGACTCCACCGCGAAGGGCCACGAGCATACATCTCCATACCATGCATGCATGCAGTACGGTAGGTAGGGCTCACCTCAACCAGCACCCGCGGGGGCGGCTTGTAGGGCTCAGGGTCCGGCGGCGCTCCATAGCCGTCCGGCGGCGCCTCTGCCTCCTGGCGCAGCGCCCGCCGGCTTGTGCTGCTGCTGCTGCCGCTGCTGCTGCTGCTGGCGCCCCAGCCCTTGCTGCTGTCGCCGCTGTTGACAAGCACACCGCGGCTGAGGTCATACTCGTTTCTGCTCTGCGCACTGCGGACCCCACTCGAGCCGCTTCCCAACTCCAGCAGAGGTGGGGTGCTGCTGCCGCCGACGGCGGTGCTGGTGGTGGCGGCGGCGCTGCGGCGGCGTCCGGTGACGCTGCCGGACGCGGACTCGCCCCAGCCCGAGGACACCTCCAGCACTCCCCAGCTGGCGGGGGGCAGCTGCATGCCGGACAGCGACTCCCGGGCGACGAAGCCTGGCGCGTGATGAGGTAGGGGTGAGGTTGGCAGGTAGGGAGAGATAGGGCGGAGGCACACGCGAGAGGGACAGCGCAACAGCAGTGCAACAGGGCCCCTGCCATCCGCGGAAACCTATTGCCGCCGCCGCTGCTGTTACAATACATAAGCAGATTCAGTGCCCTTTATCTTATTGACAATGCACACTACGCCACTGCCGCCCTGCTCTGCTTTGCGTCACCACCAACCAGCGGGACACGCGCCCACCTGTGATCTTTATGCTCTCCCCGGGGCGGACCAAGCGCCGGTCCGCCACCAGTGAACACAGCACACTCGAGGGCGCCTGAGGCCACGTGTAGGGCGCATACAGGCCGTCTGCCACCAGCGCCACGCGAGGCGGCGTGGTGGCGGCAGTAGTAGTCTCGGAAGTGTTGGTTGCGGAGGGAGGCGCCATCGCCACTGCGGCTAAGGTGGCGCCGCTAGCCTGATGAACGCAATTTAGGAAGAGCAAGAATGTGCACGTAAATTAGCAACACAGATGGGCCGTGCGCATAATTTGGTGCGCCGCCAGCAGCAGCAGCCGGGCACGCGTGTGGCATGCGGCGGTATGTGGCTGCTCAACGCACGGCGGGTGCTGCCAGCTATCTAGCCATCCTTGGAGTTTGTCCTTCCGGCCCTTTCGCTCGCTAGCTTACCAACTGCCGCAGCCCAAGATGCTCTTCGGTTTCATTAGCCATTACCGTGTTCACACTGCATGTGCCGTCCGCGCCAGTGACGCAGCTAGTAGCCAGGTAAGGAGGGTAAGGAACGAACTGCGGGGCAACCAGTGGACGCAGCAGGGGATGCGGGCGAGGAGGGGAAACACGTATGGTGCTTACCAGCAGTATGCATGTTTGAAGCGGGCAACGAGGTATAGCAGGTTGCAAATTGTTTGACCGCCCCCCTGTGTGACATCCCGACATGCGACATGCGCATACCGACATGTGACAATACGACATATGCATATACCGTCAGAAGTCCCCTGCGCACCCCAAAACCATTGCGTGTACACATTTAAATGCATATGATGAATGTGGTGCGGCTTTCCGGCCCACACACGCGTCACTTGTGCTAAGTTTGTGTTGGCGTGGCTTGGGGTGCGGCATGGTGGGAGGGGCTGGCGGCTGAATTTGCATGGTGCATGGCCCCAAAAATGTGGTGATGGTAATTGAATGATGTAACCAAGCTCTAAGACCGCAAAAAACGGTCTGAGACTAGTATGTCGCATGGTCGTATGTTGCAATGTCACACGTTGCATGTCGCAACCTGACCGGTCAAACAATTTGCACACAGCCATAGCGTTATTCTGGTGCAGTGATGAACGGGGCACACGCAGTTCCGCATGTGGAAATGCACACGCACCTGATGTCCGTACAGATGGTAATCATTTGGAAAGTCTCCGTCGCTAGGAATGGCATAGAACTGGACGGTCGCGCCCGCCACACCGCCGCCGCCGCCGCCCTCCGAGGCGTCGGTGACCCAGGCGGTGAACACGGTGCCGCGGGTGTTGACCACAGACAGCGAAAGGTCAGAGCGCACGACCACTTGCGTGCGGCGGTTGGGCGGGCCTCCGACGTAGGAGGGCTGCGGGGTGCGCGCGGCGGGAGGTTAAGCGGCAGGTGGGTGAAGCGAGCGGGCGAAGGGGCAGCTGTGCATGACAAGGAGGAGACACGCACGCACGCACGCCGTGCAGCACGCCCAGAGCCGTTTCGCTTTTAAATTCCATCGTCATTTCGCCTCCGCTCGCTCCTATGTTATCGCATTGCTGCTGCCGAGTGGTTCCAACTTATCACTCACCGGGCCGCAGCATGCGTCCAGCACCTGCACCGCCGCGCCGGGCTGCAGGGGCGCCTGGACCAGGCTCCAGCCCGCGCCCGAGCCGGGGGTGGTCAGGGCCTCGGGCACGGGCACCACAGAGGCCGGATCCAGGCCCAGAAGGGCTGTGGGGTCGATGTTGTTGCCAGGTTGCTGCCAAGGAGAGGGGCGCAGCGCAGGCAGGACGGAGCAGCTAGCCGATGGGAGAAGGTGCGATTACCGGTACGAACTATTGCTGTCAGCAGCCATCAGTTCATTGCCAGGCCAACCTGCCGTGTCCATATTACTACGCGCCCTGACTGACCTGGAACATCTGAAGCAGCTTGATGACTTGGCTTGTGTTTGTCATATCCAGGGTGAGCGACCGGAGTACGCGCATAGGGTACCGCAGGGTGTCATTAGCTGGCGGCGCCACGGCGACGTACGGCCTGTTAGTCATACGGGGCATAAGTAAGGGGCACACACAGGTTACACAGGAACACGCAAATCACGAGCACTACTCCCTCTTGCGTGCTCGCTCACATAGCAAGTAACTGGATGTACGGTAGGGTACGCCCCTACCTATCTGTCACACATCACGCATGCACATACTGATGGCTGTGGCGTCCGGTGTAAACAGGCAAGCAGGCAGATACTTGCAGCAGATAGAGAACACGCGCACGTACGAAAAAGACTGCAGGCAACACACCACTGCGTCAGGCCGTCTTCGGGCGGCATCTCCAGCACCGCCACGGGGAATCCACGGGCATTTGGGGTGTAGGGGCCCTCAAAGCGAAACGGAATGTTCGTCATGTAAAAGGTCGTGGAGCCGGAGGCCTGTTACAGGTGGAAAGGTTGCATGGAGGTGGGTGAACAGTAATGGCGATTGTGCGAAGTCGGGGTAGTCAGGGGGTACCGGGGTAGGTATCGTGAAGTGCAGGCACGCGCGCATAGCAAGCAAGAAGCTGTGAGCAAATGCTGTGTCGGGCACACCTACCAGCCACCTACAGGTCTCACACCACACCCTCCCACCTCGAGTCCCAAACCGAAGCCGTCCTTCACGGTCGGGTCTGCGACACCGGTGACCCTGTGTAAACGCGTGTAAGGAGTATGTTGACTGGCGCCGGCACGCAAGAACTTGGGTGACACGTACGGTCAAACGGCCCCGATCCCATACCACCCGCCCGCCGTTCGTCCACTCAGCCCATACAGCCACCCACCGGTATTTCTTTCCGGGCATCAGGCCGGGCACCGTCATGCGCAGCCGTGAAGGTGCCGGCAGCGTGAGCGTGAACGGAAGCGGCACGCATGCCTCCGGCTGCTGCTCGTCCCCTGCTACAGCCGGTGCCGCAGCAGGCTGTAGCTCGCAGATGGACAGCACCCGGGCCAGCGACTCGAGGGAGGTGCCGGGCTGCAGGCCGTGCGGCAGCCAAAGCTCCAGACGGCGGTAGCTGCGGGATGCAGATGGATGGGCAGTTGACTGGGCACATGCTCGCTCGCGTGCCAACGTGGAAGGTATGGCACTGGATCCCCCAGCCAGTGCATTGCATCAAATCAAACCAGTGTGTCTAGCCTTGCATTCGCTCGCTCACCCGCGTCTAGTCCGCCAAGTTCATGCACCTCCCGACATACAGGCTCCTCACCTCAGCCCTTCGGCAACGCTGTCGGCCCACTGCGGGTCGGCGGGAAAGGGAAAGCGGAAGCGGCGCAGGCCCCCAAACGTGAAACTCAGGGTGTTGCGGCTGGGGCCGGACATCTCGGAGTAGAGCGTGCCCGCCGGCAGGTACACCGTGTACCTGCAGGTGTGAGCACGCCAGTGTGGGTGATGAGCGCGACGCGGAAGCTTGTCCTGGTATTCGTACGGTAGGTGGAAGTAAGCAAGCAAGCAACGACGTACGTGCGGCCCGCGCCGTTGCGGCGTTGCGTGCCATGCAGCCCCTATCGCCGCACGTCGTAGGGACACGCGCCCCGCCCATGACGGAGTCACCTCCACGCGTGTCTTCATGAGCGACTTGTGTAACCTCACAGTTTCACACGGGCGGGCCCCACGCACTACGTACATACGCACAGCAGCCGCCCACCCGGCCGCCCCCCCGCAACAGTAGCACATGTATGTACCGGCACGTACGTACGCCAAACACAAGCTGACTTTGCCCCCACCCACCAAGTGTCCGGCTGAGGCAGGGTTGCACCCATCACCAGTCCAGCGCAGGTGCTGCTGACGTTGAGCGCGGCGTCGTTCGGTCCCGGTAAGTCAGCCAGACTCAAACTGGAATTGATGGTGTTCTGGACATCCTGCAGCGCGCCGCACGGCCACAGGGTAAAGGGCAGCCGGGCCAAGGTCTCCTGCATTCCCGGGTTCTGGCCCGAGAGCACCTGCGTGCGTGCGTGTCATGTGCGGGAAATGAGGCAGTTCAAGTCAGGTTTGGTGGACATCAGCTATTCGATGGCTTACCCACCTGGGCAGAAGTCAAGCACGCACGATGGAGGCGTGTCGCATTGCAGTGAGTGTGAGGCTGTGCGGATGCTCAGCTTGGGCTGTGTCTTTGGCTAGGTGGCAGCCGGCATCTGCCCAGCGAGTGCACATACGGCGGTGTGCGGCATGTGCGGCACAACGGTCCCCACCCACTCACGCACCATGATCGCATCCTTGATCCATAGCAGATTCACTGGGTAGTTAAACTGCAGCGCCACCCAGCCTGCACGACGACAAACGCGCGTACATGCGTGCTCACGTGCATCTTGTGTACCGTATGTGCGTACGCGCGTGTATGTCACGTGGTCAACCGCAGCTCATCACCACAGCTCATTGTCGATGATGAACACGCACACCCCATTTGCTCGCAAACACGGCATTCACGGCGTCCCGCGGTGTGTTCCGCTACCACCCACCCACCCACCCACCCACGCACACGCACGGGCACGCACGCGCGCGCGCACGTACCGTCCTGCGGCACCTCGGGCAGTTTGTCGCCAGGCGCCCCTGTCCACGCGCTCCAGGCACCGGCCGTCACCTGGGTGGCCAGGCGGCTGGACACGCCGCCGGCAGTCATGTAGAGCGTGTCCCACGTTGTGAGGTTCCGGCGCGCGGGTATGCCGCCGGCAAGGACCAGCCGGGCCCCTGCTCAATGCATGCGCGCATGTGCGTGAGTGTGTGACCAGTGTGGCGGGAAACCTTCACAACTCCACAATAACCTCGCAAGCTGTCTCCGGCTCGTCATCAAGTCCTTTTACCGGCATACTGCTACAACCAGCCAGACTAGGGACGCGTTTTGGTTCACAGCAACACGAACGCTTTACTACATTATTACGGCGTGACTACATACCGTATGATCCGTACGTGAGCACAGGGGCACTACTGGTCAGGGTGCGCAGTTGCGCATGGACTGCCAAACTAACCCTAAACAGCATGCTAGCCACCCACGCACTTACCCGTTAACGGCTGGGAACGTTCCCAGCCATTTCCGGTCCCGGTCCCCATTTCCCGCCGCGCCCCGCCACCCCTGTCGCCGGCGGGTGCGCCCCTACCCAGCACCCTACCGTCGTATGCCCTGAGGCTGGTGTTCCACCTCAGGCTGCAGCTGAGGTCGGGCGGCCAGTCCACGTCTGGGTCCCAGCGCGCCGTGGTGGTGCTCACCCAGCGGAAGCGCCCAGGCACGCCGCAGCTCAGGCGGAACGGGACCTGCGGCCGTACACGGCGTGCGGACGCGCCGTATGAATGCGTGCGTCGGTGGACAGGATTGGGAGTGGGGAGGGACAGGTATGGGACAGGGATGAGTAGGTAGGAGGTCAGGCCGCAGTGAAGAAATGGACCGACACACGTGCCCTGGCCAACGCACCTGCTTGGCGGCCGCGCCGTCCCCAAAATCGGACCCCAGGGCGATGACGGGCCGCGAGAACACGACCTGCGTGCGCGTGGGAAGCATGTACATGCGTCGCCGCCAGGGCCGCCAATGGGGTGGGGGGATGGTGCCCACCCTCGCCTTCCACGCCTTCCTCGCCAGGTGTCCGTCCGTTACGCCAACCACCGACCCTGAAAAGATCGCGGCGAGCCGGGAACGCGCATACCAGGATGCTGATGCACGTTACACACACGATCACCTACCTGAATAGCCTGCCGAGAGTAGACCGCGACGGGCTCGGAGGAGTTCACCATCAGCTCTCCTGGTGTTGAGAGGATCACCGTGAGCGGCAGCTGCTTGGCTAGGAAGACTCTAGGCTTGGCATACGTCATGCCGCATAAGAATGCGAGAAATACCAGCGCACAGCAGCGCAGCATTTTGCCCGCACGCTTCTTAACTCTTTAGTGTTATGTCATACGGCGTAGTCTCAAGTTGTGTATGTGTATACCGTTTCATTACAGAACCAGAAGCTGCGCGCCTCTCCAACTACATGGTTAACACGCGATGTCATTCTGGAGCGCTTTGAACTACAAGGGCTGGCGGAATTATCTTATTGTAACATATCGCGCTAAGAAATTGGCAGTTTCACCCCCCAAGCGTGAGCCTACAGGACGTGCGGCGGCCCGCCAACCGTCGCACGGTGCGCGGGCACTGCAGGCACTGCGGCACAGTGTTATTTCGTTGAAGGATTTCGCCAGCTGACCGCATTCATTGTAGTCACACCTTACTGCTGCTACATGCCTCCGGGTGGTTGCGACTAGCCTGGATAGCTGCGACATCCCCACACTCGACCCTGCTGCTCCCCTGTACGTACGTGTCCCCGTCCTGTCCCATCCAATAGCAGCGACCCGTCATTTGAAGGGAAGGGGCACAACTATGATACCGCGCAGGATCGCTTGACTCAATCGTGCGTGCGTGGTTCGTGGGTTTGCCAGGGTATGCGAAATGTGTCATACTGGCGCAAACCGCGACTGCTACGTACGTGTCGTGTCGTGTGTGTCGGCGCTGCACGGATACTGTGGCAGACGCAGCCAGGGTTGCGGATGCGTGCCTGTGCCTGCAGTTGGTCGCCCACTGTGTGGGCATTACCCCCGAGGTCCGATTAAGCATCCCAACTTATATGAGGAGCATTGTGTACCCGAAAGCTTAAAAACGGGTGCCTGCGGGCCACAAAGTCATCCTCAAAAACTCTCACGCAGCTTGCCATGCAGGCAGCCAGGCACGCTAACACGGATCCGTTCTTTAGTTGTGAATAGCTTGATAAAAATTATCGTGGGTGTGCCCCACAATACTGTCCGAGCGTCTAACCTCGGCGAGAAGCTGCCCGCCTTTCCGACCTGTGTAGTGTGGAATGATATGAATGTTTGCAAGCGACCGCTGCCATATGATTGGTATGAAAACTAAAATCTGAGGCGCTTTTATGAAGCAGCTGTGAACGCGGGCCCATGAGAACTTACACCAGCGCTGCGCTGCTCCTGGCGCTATGCGTGCTTGTGCAAACTCCAAAATCATTTGCTAAGCCGAATAGCGCACGGGTCTTCCTCGCAAAGGAGCTGCCGCTGACCGTGGTGCTGACCACCCCCGCGGAGTTAATGGTCAACTCTTCTGACCCCGTTCGCGTTTACAACCAACAAGCGATACAGGTAGATGCTGAAAGTGTTAAGGAGCTGTGCAAGCAAGCTTGCGGCGTCGAGCTACATAGCTGTCACCTCTCGTCCACACCGCTCGTCCGTGCACCCCGCGCATGAACGGGTTCCCGCGTTCCACTGCGGAGGTGTTGGAACACGCTGATGCTGCACCTGCCCCGAGACTTGTCAGCCTGAACGCGTGCACGTACGCCGTGACTGCCCCACGTACAGGTCGTGTTCTCGCGGCCCGTCATCGCCCTGGGGTCCGATTTTGGGGACGGCGCGGCCGCCAAGCAGGTGCGATGGCCAGGGCACGTGTGTCGGTCCATTTCTTCACTGCGGCCTGACCTCATACCTACTCATACCTGTCCCATACCTGTCCCTCCCCACTCCCAATCCTGTCCACCGACGCACGCATTCATACGGCGCGTCCGCACGCCGTGTACGGCCGCAGGTCCCGTTCCGCCTGAGCTGCGGCGTGCCTGGGCGCTTCCGCTGGGTGAGCACCACCACGGCGCGCTGGGACCCAGACGTGGACTGGCCGCCCGACCTCAGCTGCGGCCTGAGGTGGAACACCAGCCTCAGGGCATACGACGGTAGGGTGCTGGGTAGGGGCGCACCCGCCGGCGACAGGGGTGGCGGGGCGCGGCGGGAAATGGGGCGGCCAGAAGAAACAGGAGAAACAGGCACTGAAAAGCCGGGTCGATGGTGCACATGCGATAGGCGCAATGCATGGCAGAAAGCGGCGCGCTGCCACGGCCACAGCCACAGCCACGGCCTCCCAGCGCATTCCGCCAGCGTCACTGTGCCAATAATTACCGGTATGCTGTCAGTACTGCGGCGGCCCGCTGAACAACGCTGCGCGACGCCGTCCAAACACGCATGTGTTAAGAGATCACAAGGATAGGAACACATGCGCGTGTGTGTGTGCTGCCGCAGGCGCGCGCTTGGCCCTGGACGGCATTCCGCCGCGCCGCGCCCTGGCCACCAGCAGCCTGTACATGTACAGCGGCGGCGTGGTCAGTGAGGCGGCGGCGCGGCTGACTGGCGGCGCCTGGAGCGCGGACGCGGCGGGGGCCGAGGACGACAAGGCGCCTGAGGTGCCGCCGGACGGTGGGTGCGTGCATAAGAAATTGCATGGGCAATTGCACGTGCACATGCACGTGGGTGCGGGGCGGGACGGTCAGGACGGAGACATGGGGTAGGAGGAGGGCAGGGCATGCAGCAGCAGGGGGCACTGCACACATGACACACAACTGCACCTGCCCATTATTGCGAGCGCTACGCTGTGTTGTGCACACTGCTGCTGCTGCTGCTGCTGCTGTCCACCTGGGTGCAGGCAAGCTCATGCTGCAGTTCAGCTACCCAGTCAACCTGTTGATGCTCAAGTCCGCATTTGTGGTGCGTGCGCGCGCGGGTGCAGCGGGTGCAGCCCGGGACGGCGGGGATGCAACGCGTGCGCTTGCGGCCCGGCCGTGGCCACGCGCACGCCGGCACGTGCACGTGCACGTGCATGCATTGGCACCCCTGAGCATGGGCATTCCCGCACGTCGAAACCCGCTGCTTGCGCAACCTCCGGTGCCTGCATGCATCCGGGCTCCGTGTCACCGCACTCGCTCGTGTGCATGCATGTCACCATCGACAGTTGCTCAGGGGCAGCGACGAGGCGGTGCAGGAGGGCGGCCCCTCGCTGCCCTACACCCTCAAGCCTTGCTGGTTGCCCGCAACTGCCCTGCCCGCCCTCGCCGCCCCGCCCGCTGCTGATAATGCGGCGCTGCTGAACGTCAACGCCACGTGCGCCGCGGTGGAGCTCGGCGCAGCGCTGCAGCCCGACACCTGGTGCGTGAGCGGCCTGTGAGCCGCCCCCCCCCACCGTCATCAGCGCCCCCAGCCCTGGCTGTGCGTACGTTGTTGTTGTGCACTGGAATGAACGAGCCGCCTCTTCCACGCCCCGCTCGCTCGCCCGCATGCACGCATGTAGGTACACGCTGCGGCTGCCCGTCGGCACCCGCTACTCAGCCCTGGCCGGCCCCACCAGCAACAGAAAAGAGGTAGGTAGGCGCAGAGCGTTGGTTCATCATACGGGGCCCCGGCGTCGTGTGGTTGCTGTCTGCAGAGCTGCCGGGTCTAGCAAGTGTCGTACAACAAGTATTGAAATTGCTTGGCTGGCTGCTTAATTTGCCTGGAGGTTGTTAGAGGCCGTGTTCAGGGAGTTGCGTGAGCCTGGCGCCAGCTTATTACGCGCCTGTGCGAATGAACATGACAAATGGTCATCGGCATATCACACAGGTGGTGTTTGCGGGCCTGCGCCGCTTCCGCTTCCCTCTGGTCCGCGACCCCTGGCGCTCCAGCAGCCCCTCCAGCGGCATCAGGTGTGTGTGCAGACACACATTCACCCGGGGGCTGCAATCCACGCGTGTGCGACTGGGAGTGGGAGAAATTAACAAGCACGAACACACAGCAGTCAGGGCCTTGCTCCTGTCCGCATGTGTCTCCATCCATCACCAGCGCACGCCGTCAGCCTACACGCTGCAACTACCCGCCCATTCTTCCCCGCAGCTACCGCCACCTGGAGCTGTGGCTGCCGCACGGCCTGCAGCCCGGCACCTCCCTCGAATCGCTGGCCCGGGTGCTGTCCGTCTGCGAGCTACAGCCTGCTGCGGCACCGGCTGTAGCAGGGGACGAGCAACAGCCGGAGGCATGCGTGCCGGGTGCGGCCCCACTGCCATTCACGCTTACGCTGCCGGCGCTGTCGCGGCTGCGCATGACGGTGCCCGGCCTGATGCCCGGAAAGAAATACCGGTGGGTGGGCGGGCTGGGTGGATGGTCGGTCAGCTACATAGGTAGATGGCCGCGTGGGGCCAAGGGGAACCTGATGTCGCCCTTATGATGCTAGCGTGCTGACGCCAATCAGCCCCCCTTCTGATACTCCCTCACACGCGTGTCTACAGGGTCACCGCAGGCGCCGACCCGACCGTGAAGGACGGCTTTGGCTTGAGCCTCGAGGTGCGCGTCGTGGGTATGTGTGGCGCCGCATGAAGTGGGGGCCCTGTAAGTTGGTGCAAATGGCAGTCCTGAATAAGCATGCTCTTCTGATAATGTTGGCGCCCTATCCCCGCACGCGCGCATTACTGCAACCCGCCCTACTTCACTGCTAGCTGCTGCCGCGCATCCCATGCTCCTCTCTGCAGGACTCCAACTCCACCGACTTCTACATGACCTACATTCCCTACCGTTACGAGGGGCCTGACACCGGCGGCGGCACCTACAGCTACAGCGGCATCCCGCTGGCGGTGCTGGAGCCGCAGCCCACAGACGGCCTAACGCACTGGTGCGTCAACCATCATAGGCATGCGTGCTTGTTCACTTGCGGCTGTGACCATGCATACTTACGTGAACATGAGGGTTGCCCGCGCCCGAAATACTCGCCATGAAGCACGGTACCATTACGTGTTACGGTGCGGTGTACCGTGTACGGTTCATCCAACTGCTTGCACGCAGGCCGTACATCACCATCGCGCCGCCGCCACGGCCGGCCGCCGCCGAGGATCCGCCGTACACCAGCCGTACGGTGCGGTCATTCGCGCTGGACATGACGAATGGCGGTCACGTGACCAAGCTGCTGCAGCTGTTCCAGGTGCGTGGACGGAGTAGATGCGAGGTGCTCACCCGTGCAGGCGTCTGCGCAAGAACGGGTGCGCTTCGTGACACGTCATCGTCATCCTTTCCGTTCATGGTCGCGTGCGCCCACGTTTGCGATCTCCTCCCTCTTACCTGCGCGGCTTTGGATTCAACCCGCAGCGCAACTACCCAAACGCGGCAGCCAATGGCGACCCCACAGCCCATCTGGGCCTGGATCCGGCCTCTGTGGTGCCCGTGCCCGAGGCCCTGACCACCCCCGGCTCGGGCGCGGGCTGGAGCCTGGTCCAGGCGCCCCTGCAGCCCGGCGCGGCGGTGCAGGTGCTGGACGCATGCTGCGGCCCGGTGAGTAAGGTTTGAAGCAACCTTGGAAGGGCAACGTCTGTGTCACGAGCAGCCGTGCGGAAAGGTTTCGGCTGCTAGCGCTATGTCGTACTACCAAGTCTGCAACACTACCGCCCCTTCGCCCGCTTGACCCTCTGCGGACCCCAACCGCTTACAGCCCCCCTACGTCGGAGGCCCGCCCAACCGCCGCACGCAAGTGGTGGTGCGCTCCGGTCTGTCGCTGTCTGTGGTCAACACCCGCGGCACCGTATTCACCGCCTGGGTCACCGACGCCTCGGAGGGCGGCGGCGGCGCCGGTGTGGCGGGCACGACCGTGTCGTTCCACGTCATGCCCACCGCGGGCGCCTACCAGGACGGCAGCCAGGTAGGCCAAGCATTCCGTCTGCAGGACATCCCAGCTAGCCGCGTGTTTGACGTACAGATCGAACACCACCTGAGAGGGCTGCCGGCGAGGTGACGACGACACAGCGGCCGCCTCATCATGGACGCATGCATGCGTGCTTCCCTTGCATGCGGCCGCCCTTTCCCTTGCATGCCGCTGCCCATGCACCACCGTGTCCATCCGCACGCCCACATGCATGCAGAACCTCCCCTTCCTGGCCGCCAGCTGCGTCACTGGCGCGGACGGCACGTGCAGCGTGGACATCCCGCCCTCGGACTCGGGGCAGCCGCCGGAGGTGAGTGAGTGCGGCAGAAGACGCATGTACGGCAGGCCAAGTCCGGTAGTTCACACCTGTGCACGAAGTGCGTGTGCTTGCACACGCCGTGGCATGACTGTACGCGCCGTGCGTACCGCGCCTCACACCTTATGCTTCGCGTCCACAGATCGGCGACCGCATTGCTGCGGTGGCCGTGGCGCCGCCGCCACCGCCCGGCGCCACCAGCCCCGCCGCCACCACCACCACCCGGGTGGCGCTGCTGGTGGATGCTCTGTATGTAGAGTCGCGGCCGCCGCCGCCCTCGGCCACCCGGGCCAGCCTGGTGGCGGACCGGCGCCTGGTGCGCCCCGGGGAGAGCCTCAAGCTCACAGGCGCGTCCATGCATGCATGCCCTGTTACTTTCCGGTAACGCCACGCGACGCTCCCAGGGGCGCAGGCGCCTACCTTGCCACTTGATGGTAGCATGGCTTTGATTACATGCTTCCGCTCAGCTGGTTGCGTCGTCCCTCTCCTTCCTATGAAGTCCCGCCCGGCCCACGCGCACTACAAATGCACTCCCATTGCCAACCTCACCCCTACCTCATCACGCGCCAGGCTTCGTCGCCCGGGAGTCGCTGTCCGGCATGCAGCTGCCCCCCGCCAGCTGGGGCGTGCTGGAGGTGTCCTCGGGCTGGGGCGAGTCCGCGTCCGGCAGCGTCACCGGACGCCGCCGCAGCGCCGCCGCCACCACCAGCACCGCCGTCGGCGGCAGCAGCACCCCACCTCTGCTGGAGTTGGGAAGCGGCTCGAGTGCGGTCCGCAGAGCGCAGAGCAGAAACGAGTATGACCTCAGCAGCGGTGTGCTTGTCAACAGCGGCGACAGCAGCAAGGGCTGGGGCGACAGCAGCAGCAGCAGCAGGAGCACAAGCCGACGGGCGCTGCGCCAGCAGGCGGAGGCGCCGCCGGACGGCTATGGAGCGCCGCCGGACCCTGAGCCCTACAACCCGCCCCCGCGGGTGCTGGTTGAGGTGAGACTTCATTGTAGGGATGCCTTGACTGGCATGTGATACCGCAACCCGAGAAGCTGGACCATGCGCTGGAACGTATGAGGCGTGAAAGGAGGGGAAAGATAGGGAAGAGTGGCACTGTGTGAGTCGACCAGGCACGTATGTGTGGGGTCGGTTGAGACCCCTTCATCGGAGCTCGTGGTCCCAGTCGCTAACAAACCCTGAATAACAGGTCAACGCCAGCAGCGGCAGCATCCACGGCGAGATCCAGGTTCCGTACGGCGCCCGACAGCAGCCGTACAGCGTGGCGCTGTACCTGCCCGCGGCGGTTGGTTCGTACGGTACGGCGCCGCTGGAGGGCCCGCCGCCGGACCTGAGCTCAGAGAATGCCCTGGCCGGCTGGAATTATGTCAGGACCTTTGATTTCACGGTTGCGGACCCGCGCCCACCAACCGCCGAGCTGCAGGTATGCCTAGTATGCCTGGGAAATTGAGGGCAGCTGTCAACGCAGTAGGCTGACCATCGTGCTTTTGTGTGTTTCTGTGGTCGTTGGCCGTACCTCCGTCCCTTGGCCCCCCCCCGTCCCTCTCATCCCCTTACAGGTGGATGTACCGGCCTGGGTGACCCCGACCGGCATCTTCACGGTCACCGCAACCGCTGTCAGTTACATCGGTGCGGCGGTTGGCGGCGCGCCCATGACGCTGACGTGGCGTCATGCCCGTGCCTCTGGCGTGCTGCGCCTCACAACCGATGTCAACGGTGTCGCAACCGCCACCGTGGATCTGGGGGCGCTTCCTGAAGACAACCGTACAACCACATACGACACTGTTGCCGTTAGTGTGGAGTGGATTGGGCCCACTCGCGAGCGCGTCGTGGAAACGAAGACCATCACGTAAGGAGGTAGTGCATGGCGTTCTGTGTCGGTCGAGGGGTTGGCGGGCCGTATTAGCTCTGTATACAGCGTTAATACAGGAACGCCCCGTGGACGCTAGCTAAGCACGCAACACCCCATTCGCCAACACACGCCCACAGGCTCGCGGACACGGAGTATGCCCTGACGTACAGCCTCTCTCTGACGCCCGACCGTCCTGGAGTGCCGTTTGGCGTCGCCGCCGTCCTCACCTCCAACACTGACGGCTCTGTCCTCTCCGGCGCCCCCGTCACTGCCACCCTCACCCCAGCCGCCCCTGGCACCTTGGGCGGCGCAGCTTGCGACACTGTCGTGACTTGCACCACCACCTCCGGATCCGGATTCGTGGGCCCCAGCCCCTGCCGCCTGTCGCTCCCCTGCCTTGGGCGCTTCAGCCTGCGTGTGTGCTCCGCACTGACCCCGGCTGCGGCAGGCGGTGGCGGTGGCAGCAGTACTCAGGTGTGCGGCCGTTTTGAAACCGCCTTGGGGCGCAACGCGACCGAGTGGCAGCAGTACGGTTCCAAGTTGCGGAGTCAGCCCATGCCGCCCATGTTCCTGGACAAGTGAGCTATTGTGTTGTGGCAGTGCGCATTTGGGGCGTGGAAGTGCGACGTACGTGCCTCTTTGCCATCGCATCATTTGTCAGTACAGGTGCCCTATGCTCAAGACACCCTATCCTTTTAATCCGATTGTTGCGTTCAGCTTTTATACTCACCGCTTTGCACACACGCACAGGGACCAGTACGCGCTCGGTGAGACGCCGCGCCTGCGCTTTGAGAGCCCCTGGCCTCATGCCCGCCTGCTGGTCACGTGGGGAAACAGCTTCGCCACGCAGAGCAAGGTCGTCGAGCAGGTGCGGAGAGGTGGCATGCCTGATGAGTGTCACATACTGACATGCATGCAGTTGTGGCTTCCTTAGTGGTATACCACACGGGTATGACGCCGGTTCAGGGAGGGGCGGAATCGTGTCCACACGTGTTTCTCTGCACACGCGGTAAATTAGCCCCTGCCGCTCAGGAAAGAGCTATTATAGTATATAAGGATCTTAAGTCCTGACATGCAAGTCAATTTATGAGGGTCGCTGTCACCACATTTCGCAAAGCATGCCTTCGCTACAGTCCGTCTTGTTGGCCGCGGAATGTACGTTTGGTCTCCCTGTTGATATTTTAGACGACGGCAATTGCAAGCTGTGTCAAAGCCACTCAACTATGGAAGCGAAAGAAGCATGTTGACCGCGACAGCACCGATTTCCTAACAAAAACAAGTGATATGGGACCGTCATAACATAATAACGTTATGGATAAGCGGGGCTCTAATAGCGAGATCGGCCTGACGGTCGTGCCGTACCGTGCCGACAGGACAAAATGCACCCCTCGGACAAAATGCCTCATAGCAGCTAGGTGCGATGTAGTACCAAAATTCCCACGTGAGTATGGTATTGGTACTACATCGCAAACCCTGTTAAAACCGCCGTGCCGTTTGACCCCTCTCCCAGACCGGCGTCATACCCGTGTGATGGTATACGGTATGCCAGGTCACCTCTGTGATCCGATCCCACGTCCAGAACGACCTGCCTCCTGCATCGTGCCCCCGCCCTCCATGCGCATACGCCCTCAGCTGCCCTCTGGCACCATGGCCGAGGTGGATCTGGGGCCCCTGACCCACGACAACTGCGCCGGCGGCTGCGTCCTAACCGCCGTACTGCACGTGCCGCGGCTCGCCCCGTCCGACATGCCGCTTCCCCCGCCCGATCTCGTGCCAGTGTCGGTTTTGTACGACCCGCTTGCGCCACTGACGTACAGCAGCAGTCTGTCGATAGCGGTTGTGGACGACAATGGCCTGGAGGTGCTTGTGTCGTTGGCCCATCGGCGGGCGCGGCGGGCGGGCAAGTGGTGGACGCGGCGAGGGAGCAGCTGCTGGCGATCGAGCCGGGGCAGAAGGCAGAGGTGAGCCTGGCTGGGCGAGGGGACGGGATTTGGAGAGCAATGATAATAAGGAGCAAGTGGATGCATAGGGGCCTAGTGCTGACTGGATAGATCCTGCTGCTCGTGTGCCTGCAGGTGTCGGTGCGCGTGGCTGGTGCCGCCCCGGGTACGGAGGTGACCGTGTACGGCGTGGACCAGGCCGTACTGGACTTGGTGCCGTACGGCCTGGCGGCGCCGCAGCGGGATCTGGTGCTGCGGCTGGCGGCTGACATCCGGGCATACGGCATGGCCGCGTACCGCCTGGCGCCCGGGTCCGTACGCGCCGTGTTTGACACGCTCGTGCGCAGGTGCGTGCACGTACACGTGAGGGAGGGCGGCGAGGGCCCTTGTTACTGAGGGCGTTACGAGCACTGACGCACACCATTCAACTGTTGTGCCCTCCTTGCCTTGCTCACGACACGCACCTCACAGGTTGTCGCAGCTCGACCCTTGGCTGCCGCTCGACATTGCTGTGCGCAAGGCGGCCCCTTACAGCGGCTCCTACTGGTCGTCAGGCGGCGCCGGACTGTCGGCGGCGGACATGAGCGATGGGGAGTTCCTGGACCAGTATGCGACGGCCATCACCATGTTTGCGGTGGGATAATTTGTGGGGCTCAACTTTGCGGTTCTCTAGGTCCCTGGCACACCAAGAAACTCATTGGCGTGACTGCTGGGGCGACGATGGCGAGGAGGCTGGAGGAAGGCATGTGCAAGGCATACACACACGCACACACACACACACAGGGTGGATACAGCTATGCTGATGGGATCTACAAATACAGGCCCCTGGCGCCGTCCAAACGTCGCCAGCCGCCGTATAGCCGCGGCGAGCGCGGTCCGCCTACGGCGCCGCCGGGTAGGTGCCATGGATATGTGGGTGGGGGTGAGGGTGTGGGTGGGGGACGGGGGGTTGTGGTTACCAGCCCAAACTAAACCAATTTAAAGGAAGCAGAGTCAAGTAATGCAGGCAGGTTGCTCCCATTGAAAATTAGAGAGGGCGTAGCCCTGTAGCCAGGGGGGGAAGTGCTATGCATGATTGCATGGCGCACATGTCGCCATGCATGGGAGTGACGTGGGCCTCACCGGCGTGGCGTGAGGCTGGGGTTCGGGTCGGGTTGGCGTGGCGTGGCGTGTTTGGCAATCCTGCGGCACGATACTAGCAGGTAGGGGGGGACTCAATCAGTTTGAGCAGGTGCTGTTGTACAACGATTCGTTTGCTTGCTATGTCATGCTGGCCCCGCATGATTAGAGAGTGGAGGCGTCGCCGGCGAGCTACGCGTCGCCGACGACTTCGTAACCACGCCGCTCTTCACCACCGCCCTCACCGGGCCGGACGGCGTCGCGCGCGTCACCTTCACGGCGCCCGCCAACCTGGGCACCTTTGTGATTCGTGCCCACGCCGCCACCACCGGCGCGGCGGCGGGCCGGCGGTACGGGTCTGGCGAGGGACGTCTGGTGGTCCGGCGGGCGTTGAGCCTGACGGCCTCGGCGCCACGGTTCGTGCGCGTGGGAGATGCCTTTGAGGCGGGCTGTGTGGTGACGGTGGGCTCCGCACCCGCGACCGTGGCCGTGACGCTAACGGTGAGTTATGGTAGCCGTTGAGACGTGACCATGAATAAAGGCAAGCAATTGATGAGGGAGCAGCTAACATGGCCGCAACTCGGGCTCGGCTAGCTCAGCAGAGTTCCTCACAGGTTGCATCTCACGCGCGTGCACCTCGCCGCCTGCCGTGTGTTTCATGCCGCCAGGTGGAGGGCGGCGCGAGCAGTCCGCTGCAGCTGTCAGCAGTCGGGGCCTCACCACCATCGTCGTTCAGCATGACCAAGACCGTCACCTTCACGGCCGGAGCCGACCTGCAGGAGGAGGTGAGCGCGTGCGTGCGGATGGTGCCACTAGTGTGTGCCCCTGCATCACTTGTTCCTGCTCATGGCAGCAGATGGTGCGGCCCGGCTACTGCTACCGGTTTCTGGGGGCTCACACCAAAAGCGCACCCACACAGGTGCGCTTTCCACTGAGCGGCCGAGCCATCGGCACCGCACGCCTCACGCTGCGGGCGGTCGACACCCAGGCCGGCGGCGGCAGCGACGGACTCCAGTTTGAAGTGCCGGTGTACGGTACGTGGGTGCGGGTACCTGCTGGGTGGCGTGTGCACACAGGAGTTTGCTACCCTTGCGGCACTTGTCTCCCTCACCACCTGGCCCATCATCCCACGCATGCGTTGCGAAGTACACATATGATTACACGTGCGTGCGTGCCGTACACTTCATGCGCACACAGGCCAGCAGGGTGACGTGATGGTGGCGACCACCTTCTCCCTGACCGCCAACGGCACCACCGGCGGCGGCTGGGTGGAGGGCGTGGAGCTGCCGGCCGCGGTGCCGGGGAGCGGTGAGGCAGCGGGCGGGGACTGCGCCACACTGTGCGGTTTGGCGACATCCAGCGCCTGTTGACCGTATTGTTGCGGTTCGCTCTCCCGCTGGCTTCAGTACCGCCGTGCACTGCCCTTGCTTGACACTACCCTGCCCGTCCATGCAAACACACCTGCAGGCGGGCTGACGCTGACCGCGGGTGTGGGCAACCTGCCGGCACTCACCGCCATGTACGCAAACCTGCTGCAGCAGGAGCGCAGCGCGGCGGCGGCCGGCGACAGGTGCGGCAGGAAGCTTGGTGGTTACCGGTAGTTCTATCTGAGTGACTGAAGGTTTGCACCAGTGGCGGCGTCTTCCTTGATTGGCCCTCTACACCCGGCCATGCCGCCCTGTGGCCCATTGTTGCCCCACGCTGATACAACACAGGTACCCGTACGCTGAGCGGGCGCTGATGTGGGTGGTGCTGCCGCCGCTGCTCGCCACCTACGGCCAGCCCAACACCAGCGTGGCGCAGGACGAGCAGGTGTCTCGCGGCTTTGCCGACCTCGCGACTCTCACGCAGCTAGGGCTGGGGCTGGTGTGGACGGACTTCACGCGCTGGGGTGACTGGGTACCGTCGAGGTGAGATGATAACCCAGCAGGCATTCAGAAAAACGAATCGCTTATATGACTGGAGTCTGCTGGGGTTGTACCCCTGCCTGGCCCGGCCAAGCATTACACGTCTACGCCTCTCGCTTCCTCCCGCCGCCCTCCCCTCACGCCCCTATCAGGGTGGACACCCGCCTCAACGCCTGGGCGCTCTTCCTCACGGCCCTGCACGGCCCAGCACTCACGGCGCCCGCCAAAGCGCTGCCCGCCTCCGGCCTGGGGCGCTACCTGGCCCCCTGGACCGGCCGCCTGGAGCCAAAGCTGCTGCCGGTGTGGCGACGGGCCCTGGCTAGGCAGCTGGTGGCGGATGCGGCGGAGGCGCGCGAAAGCAATGCGACATACAGCGACTGGCACATGCTGGCCTGGGCCCGGTAAGATCACGTGCATTTGTTCGCGTGGCGCATGCTCCAGGGTGTCCTGGCACAGCAGGACTCACACGCCACCGTAATTCGCCGCACGCGGTACTGTAGGTGTTCCCAAACACCTTTGATCCCCTGCTCCTTGCAGCCATGCCAGTCCGCCCCGCTCGCTCGCCCCCCTTCATTCCTGCCCCTTGGTCCATAGGCTGGCGCTGGGTGCGGAGTGGGACGCCGGCAACGTGACCACCGGCGGCGCCAACCGCCGTGTGGCGGCTGACCTGTCATTGGCGGCCCTGATTGCCGCCAACGGAAAGAACGCCAGCCGGCCGCTGCTTTCTCGCGAGGTGGGTCAAGATGTCATGCTATGACCGCTGCTTTGAACGGTATGCGGGAATAATTGCAGTGTGCAATATGTGACGGCTGTACCGCGCCTTGAATAGCAAGCATTCCGCCCTTGTGTCATGCTTGCAGACGCGCGTGGTGCTGTCGCTGGTGCTGCTGAGCATGGGCCCGTCCAACCCCGAGCCCCGCCTGGTGAACGCTACCCTCGGCGAGCTCAACTCTGCTATGCGGCTGCAGGGCCGCACCGCTTACGTCGCCTCGGGCCCGGGTGAGAGCGTGCATGCATGCGGTTTGGGCGATACGCCGTGTCAGAGCACGCTTGCAGTATGACCCACTAGACCCACACTCGTCGTCAAGCTCGACGACTAGCCTTGATTGCAACTATTGTAACCCTCATTTAATGACCCCGGTCCGGCAGGCGAGGCCAGCCCTGCATCCCTAGAGGACCAAGCCCTGGTGCTGCTGCTGATGGTGCGAGCCGGCTCCCGCAACCCCATGCTGCCGCGGCTGGCCGCGTACGTGGCGGCGGGCGGCAGCAGCAGCTCGGCCCTGTCCGGCCGAAGTGTGTACTTCTCTGCGAGCTGGTCCGTGCAGGTGCGTGCGTGTGTCCATGCATGTGTGCGTTACTAACATAATCTCGTATGCACATATCCTGCACTCTTTGTGTGTTGAACTTGCACCTCCTTTCCTCCTTTTGCAGGCGCTGGCCGCCGCTGCCCTTGTGTCCTACGACGCCTCCCGCGGCTCTGCCCAACCGCGGCTGCAACTAGAGTCAGACGCCAATGGACTTACAGTGCTCAAGGTGTGTGGTTGACTGGTTGAGTTACGATGAGAGAATGAGCGTAGGACGCGCAACGTGTGGCCACGACCGACCGGGTGCATCAATCCAGCGCTCGTTCATCTCTTCCTTCCTATTTCCCTTCCTTCCCCCCGTCAGGCCTTTTTCCGGCGGGGCCGCACGCAGCCCGTCACCAACACCACAGCCTGGGAGGCCCTGCCACCGCCGCCCGTGGCGGGCCAGCCAGGGGAGCTAAACTTCAAGGTGGGGCGGGAGCGGGGTGGGCCAGCTGTTTAGGCCGAGTCGCATGGAACAACATGGAATGAAGCGGATAAGGCTCCCACGGCCATAGTCCAAAGCGTGACTATGCACCCCCCACTCAATCGCCCTTGTGTGCCCTCGCCCTGCACCGCCCCGCTCTCTCACGCGCTCTCCCACCACGCGATGGCGCACCCACGCACTCACCCAGGTGTCGGGCACGGGCGAGGTGTCTGTGTCGGCGGCGCTGCAGTTCGTGCCTATGGCCCTGCCCGCCTTCCCGACCTACCGAGGAATATACGTGGAGGCCGCTGTGCAGGTGGGCGCATGTGTGTGACGATTATGCCTGCGCGTCTCGCTCGGTGTGGTCAGGAGCTGGCTGAGGACGAGCTGTCTGTGGTGACCTGCCGCCTGCATGTGGAAGAATGACACGCACGTCCCCTGCCTCACGTAGGTCGTTGACCCCGCCACCGGCGAGGGCGCCGGCCCCCGTGTCTCGGGCGTGCCGCTTGGGTCGGTCGTTGCACTGACCATCCAGGTGCGTGGAAGGATGCGCCCTGTGCGTGTCATGATTTGTCAAGCCCGTGGCTCACCGCCCCCGCTCAATGTACCCCGCCGGCGGCATGACGTGTGCCAACCAGGTCACCTCACCCGACGAGCTGGGCGCCGTGACCCTGGCGGTGATGATGCCTGGGGGGCTAGAGCCGCTGGACCCCAACGTCGTCACCGACATCGGCAGCGGCTGCGACCTGAGCAGCTGGGGCGACGGCGGCGGCGGTGGCTTTGGCCGCGGTATGCGGTCGCGGTGGTGGTACTGGTGGCCGGTGTGTCCCGCGCAGGTGCGTGTCGTGGGGTTGCGTGCATGAGAACCTGCTGGGGCGCCGAATGCACACTTGCGCAGGGAAAGCTTGCTGGATAGGTTGTGAGCCCATCATATCAGGTACACATGCCATGCAGACCTGTGTGTCTGTTGGTTCGTCTTGCAGGAGACCACGCCGCCGCTGGTCACCTTTTCCTACGCCTCACTCCGCGCCGGCACCTCGACCGTCACCATCAAGGCCGTCGCCGCCAGCGCAGGCAACTTTGTGCTGCCACCCATCCGGGCCTGGGCCGAAGCCCAGCCCGAGCTTATGGGGACGACTGCCGGGTCCTCCTTCGTGGTGTGCAGCGACTGCAGTGCCCCCACGCCCGCGACACCGCCGGCTGCCCCCGTGCCGTGCCCCGCCCTGGACTGCTCGGGCAATGGCGTGTGCAACCTGGCCAACGGGACATGCGAGTGTGACGCGGGCTGGACTGGCAAAGTATGCGGGAAGGCTGACATTGCTTGACATGTTGAAGTACATATGATAATGAGACTTGGGAGTACGTGCACTGCATATGTGTTCAGGCAACAGTTTTTGATTGCAGGGCGCTGGTGTCCACCACGTGTTATAAGCAAAATGGGCATAGCCACAGCAGCTGCGTATGAGCACACGTCGTGTGCTTGCCCGGGATTAATGTGACGTGTCTCAACCTGTAAAAGCAATACAGTTCCGGTTACAGGCACATGGGGGCGGGCGGTCGCCCCTGTACCCTGGGTGCGTATGTATGGCACAGGTACCGGTATTGCGGTCTACCCAGGCGCCCTGACACAGGGGTCTACCTGCCCTGACACGCTCAAAGTCATGCATGGTCAGACCAAAACAGTGGGCAGTCCTGGCATTGTGTCCCGTTGTGTTGCTTGAGTGCCAATTCCCTGACCCGCTAGGCAGCAAAGGGCGAAGGCAGGTACGCCGCTAACGCGCTGAAACTTCACCGGTGATGCGCTGGCTGGCATTGCTGACACGCCGTCCGCACGCTCTGGGCGCCCTGACACGCTGCTTGAGAGCAGCTGCGGAGTTGCAACGTTGGTTACAAGTGGTGACACAGCGAGATCACCTCCGGGCCATGTTGGGTATCCAGTGTGCCACACACCTTAACGCCATTCAAAGGCCCGTGAGCCACATGCTATTCCACAGCTCCAAGCCCCAAACAAGTACCGGTAGACGGGCCAAGCAATGAACTTATATGAGGCATGCGTAAACGTAAACGGTGTGGATTGCAGGGGATGATGCACAAAAGCGGCAGCTAGATGCCATGGCACGGCAACCACCGCCAGCACCCAGGCCTAGGGTACATGTTGACAGTACAGGCTTCCTGCCTCAATGCAACTCAACGAACACGGCCACGAGCAAGCACCTGCCCCAGTCCCCTCGCCCCCTATGCAATGCAGAAGTTCGCCTCAAGTGCTTGTGCGAGGGAGCGACATTCTTGGAATCGGCCCCTGCCATAATAACTAGCAGGCAAGCCCTGGGGAACCCCAACAGCAGAATTGCCAGTTAATGGTATCGCAAAACACGTGTGCCATCTGACTGCCCTAACTGCTTCAAGCTCCCGTACGAGAATCAAGCCTCCTGCCATGGGGCACCGGGCCACGCAGCCGCGACGGGCTTTTGAGAAGCTGCCGCGATACACGATAACCAACAGCATTTTTCGCCTCAAGTTCCAGCGCTATCGTGATTCCGTGATCCCACGAACCCGGAACATGACTAAAGCCAGGGGTCCCCTAACAATAGCTGCTCCAGCTGCGTACCTCATATCATAAGAAACACCAGGGAATTTATACGGCTACGCATATCGTGGAAAAACCGACTCAATAAAACGAACAGATGATATAATGACGGAAGCGCGACGACATGAAGCGAACGCGTCAGTTTATTCTCTGCAAACCTGTGCGAACACAACCAACAAACATGCATGCCGTGCAGCCCCACACGGCTCTCAGAGTCCTTTCACACAACAAAGAAAAGAAAACAAATATCAATGCTAGTTTGCGAGTGCCAAGTGGGTGAACACTGCAACTTGCAGCCAGACCGCTCACCCGGATTGCAGTCAGTTCATACTTACTTCATAATGCTCGCAGCAAGTGCCCCCAAATTCCGCGTAGGAAAGAACGGTCGCAGCGTGGCGTTTCTTGGGTTGTCCAAAGCTACGTAGCTCAAGCCCTGTCTGACTGGATCTCAATCAACTAGCTAACCCTGTACTAGTCTGCCTTACTAACCTGTAGCCTACACAAGGTCCACTGACAGCATACACATGCACATCTCGTAGAGAGCACATGTGTGTGTGTGTGTGTGTGTGTGTGTGTGTGTGTGTGTGTGAGTGAGTGTGGGTGTATGTGTGTGTGTGTGTGTGTGTGTGTTGCTGAGGCTGCTAGTTCGTGCACGCCTAGCAGATGACACAGCCACACCCGCAGCTTTTGGGCGCAGCGGCCCCGCAGCCCGCCGCCGTCGGCACCGACTCCGGGGCTGCCGCCAGGGGTGATCTGGGGCCGGGGGTGCCAGGCGGGGTGGTGTTGCCCCGAGCTCCGCGAGCGTCCTGTGGAGCCGTGCGGGAGGAGAGTAGCTTCCTCAATGAGCGGGCGGTGCGCACACAGGTCATCAATAATCAATATAGGCCGCACCATCAGACGGCATGCACAGGAAGCTCGTCATCCCCAGGCCTGGGTCTGGGTCGTGACAAACGCCTAGGGCCGCGCAGCCCGCCACCCCCCCCCCAAAAGCAAGCACGCACCTTGGCTGCTGCCGCCTCCTCCAGCATCGCCCGCAGCGCCTCCGCCACCTGGGCCATGGGCGGCCGCTCGCAGGGGTCCTGGTGCCAGCAGCGGCACACCAGCTCCCACTGCGCGTCGCTGAAGTGGTGCGGCCGCGGCGGCCGGAAGCCCTCCGACACCTGTGTGGCAGAAGAGCGACCAAAACACGAGGTTTACCGTACAAGGTAGGTTTGGGCGTGCGCCTCCTTTTTCACCCTCTCCTGCACCCGTGCCATACGCAAACAGCAGGTGTGCTGCAAGCCTGCAACCAATCAAGCAGCAGACAGCTGCCCAGCAGCAAGCGCCAGTCCAGCATGTCACCAGGCACGCCACACTTTCTATCATGTGCGTCATCCGTACACCCCAAGCCACTGCCGCCTCGGCCTAGTGCCGCCATGCTGCGGGCTCCGGCGCGTACGGTATGCAACGCGGTCAAAGGGCCACGCACGTAAAAGCCCACGCACGGCCCATCCCAAGGCTCAAACTCACCCTTCGCGCGAAGTCCGGGGGTGTCTTAATGCCAAGGGCGGCGGCGCGCGAGGTGTTCATGTAGGTGATGAGAAGCAGATCGCCAGCCCACAGCTCGTACATGAGCACACCGAAGCTGTTGTCCAGGCGTGTATGAATAAAAATGCGAAAAATCGGCATCAGGCAGCATCAGGCATTTCGAGACGCAGGAAAGCTGCAAACGGACCCCCAAACCTCGCGCTGCCGTTCGCACGTATGATTCCGGATGTTCACGAAATGAAACCGGAAGGCGCCCACGGGGCGTGAATTTGCTTGAATTGACCAGTGACGAAAAGCGATCGTTTGGCTACGCACCTGAACACGTCGCACTTCTCGTTGTACGGCTGGCGCAGGTACACCTCCGGAGCCATGTACATGCAGCTGCCCGCCTGGCCCGTGAGGCCGTACACCCAGTCAAACGCCTCGTGCTCCGGCAGCTTGCCGCCGCCGGCCTGCGAACCAAGCAACGCCGTGATGCTGCCCAGCCGCCGCATGTGGCTGCTGAAGCTGGCCTGGGAAACCTCCAGCAAAACCGCGCCGCCAGGTTCGTAACCGCCGCCGTACAGCCCGTAACCGCCACCGTAGCCACCGTCGTAGCCGCCGTAACCACCGCCGCCGCCCGCCAGCTCGCCGCTGATGGGCCCGGCGGCGCCCACAGCACGCACCGCAGCACGCACCGCACGCCCGCCGAGCCGCAGCTTCTCCAACGGCGCCGACACCTGTCGGTCCATGGCCACACCGCCGCGCCGCAGGCTCGCGGCCAGCTGCGACCGCACGCGCTTCGCCGCCGCGGCGCCTCCACCGCCGCCGCCGCCGCCGCCGCCGCCACTGGCAACACCGCCCGCCGCCGCCGCCGCCACAGCGATGGCGGCCCCACCTGGCGGCGGCGCGGGCAGCTCCGTGCCACCCTCCTCCTCCACGTGCATGGTGCAGGGCCTAGTGCCTGCCGCGTCCCCGCCCTCCTCGCCGTCCTCAGTTGGCGACAGGCAGACCGACGAGCCGGCAAGCGACATGCGCTGCTGCCGTTGCGAGGCGGCGGCGGACATGACGCCCGCGAAGTTGCCGCTGACCGGACCATAACACCCGCCGCCGCCGCCGCCGCCGCCGCCAAGGGAGCGCGCAGACGCGCCGTGCACAGCCGCCGCAGCGCGCGCCATGCTGACGGTACGAGGAAACCTGCTGATGCCAATGGCCGCTGCCGCCGATGGCTGCGCCCCAAACCCAAGCAGGGCGGCGGCGGCGCCGCCGCCGCCGCCGGCCGGCGAGCCCGCCCAGCCGCTGCCTGTGCCCGTCGTGCCGCTGGTGGGTGCACCCGAGCCCGCTCCACTGCAGCTGCGCGGGGCCGTAGCGGCGGCGCCGGCTCCGCTGACCACCAGCCTTGACGGCGGTATCACGCCCCGCACCCGCAAGGCGCCGGAGCTGCTGCCAGGGTACTGGTGCCCGCCGCCGCCGCCGCCGCCGCCGCCGCCGCCGCTGGGCTGGGAGAAGAGGCTAATGATCGAGTCCTCGCGCATGACGCCGATGGCGATGGACTTGCTGCTCTCCGCCCGGTCGCTGCCGTTGCGCGTGAGCACGATGGGGCTGGTGCGGCCGTCGCCGCCGCCGTTCATCACCTTGGCGGTCATGCCCGTGGTGGCGCTCACGACCGCCGCCGCCGCCGCCACCGCCGCCACCGCCTCGCTGCCGGCGCCGTACGCGCCGCCGATGACGCGGGACAACGCGCGGGCCGGAGCCGCGGCGGCGGCGGTGCCGCCGCCGCCGCCGCCGCCGCGCGGCCCGAGGTTGCTGCGCCCTGCGGTTCCCAGTGGCGGTGCCGTGCCCATGCCGTACAGGGGGCTCTGCACGCGCGCGGGGCGGCCGCCGCTCGCGACGGTAACGGCGGCACCGGCGGCGGCGGCGGCGGCAACATCCGCTGGCGCGCGGCACGGCGTGTGCAGCATGGCTGCCGGCGTGCTTGCCTGCCGGGCAGGAGGGCGATGGAGCGCACGGCCTGTGCTGGTACCGGTAGGCTGCTGCTGCTGCTGCTGCTGCTGCTGCTGCTGCTGCTGCTCTTGCTGCTGCTGCTGCTGCTGCTGCTGCTGCCTCTGCTGGGTGGCAAGCATGGCGGCGGCGGCATTGGCGGCGCCGGAGGCGCCGCCGGACGGCAGCGACCCTGCTGCCGCCGGCGAGGGCAGCGAGTGGCGCAGCATGGCAGACGCGCTGATGTCCGCGGAGCGCATCAGGAGGTTGGAGCCGCCGCCGCCGCCGCCGCCGCCGCTGCCACCGCCGCCGCCGCCGCCGCCGCCGCCGCCACTGCCGCCGCTGCCACCGCCGCCGCCGCCGCCCGTTAAAACAGCGCCGCTGGCGCTGGGCCGGCCGCCCAGCCGCGAGACCTCTAGCAGCGGCTGCAGGTGCTGCGGGTGCCGCTGCGCGGCGGCGGTGGCGAACACGGACGCCATGCCGCTGCCGGTGGAGGCACGTACGGCAGCTGCGGTCTGCGGCGGAGCCAGCGAGCCGACGTCTGCCGCCGAAAGCGGCGCACCAGCCCCTGCCGCCACCGCTGCCGCCGCCGCTGCAGCAGGGCGGGCGTCCCCTCCCAGGCTGGGCTGCCGTCGGTGCGCCGCGTACTGCTGGTGCGCCTCCGCCTCCGACACCACCGCTGCCAGCACCGTCACCTTTGGCACGTCATCACTGTCACCCAAGAAGCCCCGCCCAGGATCAATGTGCTCCTGCGCGGCGGCCGCCGCCGCAGACACCGTCGCAGCCGCCGCGCCAGCGTCAGCACCTGCTGCTGCTGCTGCTGCTGCTGCTGCTGCTGCTGCTCCTGTGCCGGCGGCGGCGGCCGCCTCACCGGTAACCGCCACAACGTTCGCTGTGGCGGTGGCGGTGGCGGTGGCGGTGGCGGTGGTGGGCTCGGTGGACGGCGGCAGGACGTCGCCGTCGGCGCTGACCATCTCGAGCGTCGCAGCGGACGTCTCGTTGGGCGTGGTTCCGGTCTGGTCTGACGTCAGACCGGACTCGCCGCCGGCGCCCGCCAGGACCACCAGACCGCCATGCAGCATCGCCTGCGCGCCCATCAGCCCGTCGCCCGTGCTGCGTGCCGTGCTGGCGGCGGCGCCGCCGCCGGAGGCGGAAGCAGTGGCGGATCCGGGTCCGGCACCGACCACCATCCCGCCCTCTGGGTACCGCCGCCCACTGCTGCCGCCGCCACGGCCGCTGCCGCGATGCGGCGGCGCCGGTAGCGGGACGGATCGCGGCGTGCCGGCGGCGGCGTTGGATCCGCCGGCAGTGCCGCCGCCAGGCCGCAGGCCCACCGCCGCCAGCGCGGCCGACAGGTCGACGCTGCCGCGTCCGGTGGTGTTGGTGGCGCTGCTCCCTCCCTCCGAGTCGCGCCCGTGCGACGCCAGCATCATCAGCGACCCCGGGGCCGCCGCCGCCACCGCCGCCGCCGCCAGAGCCGCATCGTGGCCGATGATGTCAGAGACACGCGAGAAGGACGGCGCGCCGCTGCCGCTGCCGCTGCAGCCGTTCACAGACGAGGCAGCCGCCACCGCCGCTGCCACCGCCGCCGCCGGCTCAGCCATCCCGGCCAGCCCCATCCCGCCCATGGGCGACAGGAAGCCCAGTGACGGCGAGCCCATGGCATGCAGGCCGCTGCCGCCGATGCTGAGGACGCTTCCTCTCATGCCAAGTTGCGACGACGCTGACGGCGGCGGTGATGGCCGCGGAAGGCAGGCGTCGCCGCCGCCGTCACCGCCGTCACCGCCGTCGCCGCCGTCGCCGCAGGTAGCGTGTTGGCTGCCGCCACCGCCGGCCAGCTGCAAAACAGGCTCGGCCACGGCAAAGACCGAGCCGCCACCAAACCCACCGGGGGGGATCGCTGCCGCCAAGCCCACCTCCGCCGCCGGCGAGCCACCTCCAACGCCACCGCCACCAACACCACCGCCGCCGCTGCCAGCTGACGGAGGCGCCTGTAGCATGCACGTCAACGCGCTGCGCTGCCGCTGCGGCGGCGGCGGCGGCGGCGGCTGCGCCAGGCGTGCCGCGGCCTCTGACGCCGCCGGCGCCGCCAGCCCCGCCGCCGCCAGCGTCACGTGCATGCCTGACGTCGCCATCGCCTGCACGCCTGACGACGACAACGCACCCGCCTGCGCATGCGGCGGCGGCAGCGGCGGCGAGGGCGCGAGCGCCGCCGGCACCGGCGGCTGCGGCGGCGGCGGCGGCGGCGGCAGCGGCACATCGACGGAGGTGGTCGAGCAGCTGGTTGCAGGTGCGCCGTCAGCAGCCGCCGCCGCTGGAGGCGCTGTCGCCGGGCCCGGCGGCGCCGGCGGCGCAGCAGACGGCGCCGGCGTCGATGCGGCGCAGGGAGCGCCCGGCACGACCGCCCTTACTGCTTGGGACGCATCGCCTGCGCTGCCGCCGCTGCTACACCCCGGCAGCGCCGCCGCCGAGGCCGAAGCCGAGGCCGAGGCTGCGGACTCGGCGGAGGCGCCCATGGACGCGGACGCGGACGCCTCCGCCGACGTTGACGTGGACGAGGACGCCGCCAGTGCGGCCGCCGCCGTGCAGTTGCTGCCGGTGCAGGTACAGGCGCAGGTGCAGGTGGTGCCCGTGCAGGCGGCGCACATGCCCGTGCAGGCGCCGGTGGCGGCGCAGGCGCCGGTGCCCGTGCTCGCGGAGCAGGAGCCGTAGCCAGAGCCCCCCAGCGGCGGTGCTGCCGGCGGCGTGAACAGTGAATGCGTACTGCTGGTGCCGCGAGCCGCCGGCGCCGCCACCGCCGGCGCCGCCGCCGTTAAGCCTGCGCCCGCGCCTGGTGCCGCCGCTGCGTCATCAGGCGCTGTTCCCTCGCCGCAGGCGCTTACCCGCGGCGAGGCGGCCTGTGAAGCAGGCGCGGACGCAGACGCAGACGCAGCGGCTGCCGCTGCCGCCGCCGCCGCTGCCGCCGCCGCCGCCACGTCCTTCACGTTCACCACGTGGCCGCCGCCGCCGCTGCCCCCGGGGGAGCGCGGGCTCAGTGGCGGCGTCGAGGAGGTTGTGCAGGAGCCTGGAGCCACCCCGGAGCCAGCTGCCGGGGGCGCCAGCAGCGCTGCCGGGGGCGCCAGCAGCGCTGCCTCCGCAACCACGCTGAGCGCAGGCGCTGGCCGTAGCTCTATCGACGGCGCCGCCGGCAGCGCCGCAGCCTCCGCCCCCGCTGCCCCTCCCGCTGCCACTGCAGCGGCGGTGGCGGTGGCGGCGGCGGCGCCGCCTCCTCCAACCGCCGCAAGGAAATGAGGATTGAGGCTCGCCACGGCTGGCAGCCGGTCGCTCGAGTCCCCAGTCACGCCGCCACTGCTGGTCGGCCGCCCGTCCGGCGCCGCCTGGTCCTGTGCTGATGCTGCTGCTGCGACCACCACTGCCGCCGCGCCCGCTGCTGCCTCGTCCTCCTTTACGCCACCGCCGGCCTTAGCAACGCCGCTGCCGCCCTCTTCCACCTCCTCCACCAGCACCGGCCGAATCAGCTCCAGGCTCAGCGGCGGCGTAGCCGCTAGGCCACTGCCGCCGCCGCCCCCGCCGCCCCCGCCCCCGCCGCCGCCGCGGTCTCGGCTGCAGTACCCGCTGTCGGCATACGCGCCCGCCTCCTCGTCCTCACCCAAGTGGTCCACGGTGGACAGCAACCCGCCCAGCTCCGCGAGCACGCCACCGGCGCCAGCGGCCCCGCCGTCACCGCCGCCGCCGCCTCCCTCCTCCAGCGCAATGTCGCCCGACAGGCCCATTTGCGCGGCCCGCAGCGTCGTGAGGACCTCCGACACGGCCGGCGTGGCGACGGTGACGAAGGCCGACTCGGGCCGGCTGCTGCCCACAGCGGCGGCGGCGCCGGCGTCGGCCGCGGCGGCGCTGAGCATGCCGGCGGCGGCGGCGCTGCCGCCGCCGGCTCCGCCCGCCACAGACACAGGCGTTTCGGAGCCGGCGCCGCGCCGCCTCAGCATTACCTGCCGGTTCTCCTCCACGCACTGCCATGGGACGCACGCACGAGGGAGAGCGCTAGCGCTTCAGTCGTTGCTACTAAACAGGGAGAGAGCTGCGGTGCCAGTGCAGGTGCCGGTGCAGTGTGCCGGTTCCTGGTGGAGGTCCCAGTCGCCAGTCGCCACCACCACACATCCACCACGTTCATCATCACATCATCACGTACCAGACCCCACCAGACCAGACCCTACCCCACCAGACCAAACCCTACCCACCCCACGCCCCACGCCCCCACACGCCCCGGCTAATAATTCGGTACCCAGGCCATCTGTCGACCCACGCACCACGTGCAGCCCCAGGTCCGCCAGCTTGGCCACCAGCCGCCCGCTGCCTGGCCCGCCCTCCGACTGCAGCAGCACGTTCTCGGCTTTGACGTCGCGGTGGATGACGGTGGGGCTGGCGGCGTGCAGGAACGCCAGAGCCTCCGCCACATCCAGCAGCCACGTCAGCGCCTGGGTCTCGCTGTACGCTCGACCGCGGCCCTGCGTAATGCTGCGCGTGATGCGGTCGCGCAGCGTGCCGGACTGGACAGAGGGATGGGCGGGCGGATGGGTGGGCGGATAGGTGGGCGGATGGACAGACGGATTGTGGGCGGATGGATGGGCGGATGGACAGACGGATGGGTGGGCGTTGCGCGGCGATGGGCGCCGCGTAAAGTGCGCGTGCGCGGGTTGCAAGCAGGCAGAGGAGAAGGAAGGAAGGACGGGCAGAAGTAAGAAGGAAACGGGTGGGGAGGACGGACGTGAGCGATGCTTGGACGTCAAGAGGAACAGGACCGTAGACCGTGCTTGGGACCGCCATCCCATGGTATTTCAGTGTACACCGGTTTCCCTCCCGTCGCCAAGCCTGCTGCCGCTTCCTCGATCCCCCTCGTGCCCCTCCTCACTGCTGCTAGGCGCCGCTCGCGGGGTGCTGCTCCACTGGTCCACTCTCCACTGACTACCTGACTAGCTGACGACGAGGTACCGTAGCTAGGACTAGCTGGCAAACTAGCTAACTGCTAGCTGGCTAGATCACTCACGTCGCAGAACTCCAGCAGCATGGCCCACGTGGGTCCCTGCAGCGGCCCCACTCCCGGGAATTCAGGCGGAAGCCGGGTGAGGCCCAGGCCCTTGACCAGGTTCCTGTGCGTGTGTATGTGAGGCGTGGGAGGGAAGGGGGTGCGCGCAAACGCAGGTGGGGAAGCGGATGGGACGGGGAGCAGGTTCGGTTGTGAAGGCAGTGGCACGCGGCACAAGTTCGGCGCGCTTTCCGTGCCGAACGTTCCGGGGTGCAGTCAAGGGCTGTCAAGGAAGTGTATGTGCGCAGTGAGAGGCGCCGCCCGCCTCTGGGCGCGGGCATATCGCCGAAGCGGAATTCGCTACAGCGAGGATCGGCACTGCCCCGTCTCGAGAACGGTACATCACCCAGAGCTATTACTGTCCTGGCTGCGCAGAGGCAAACGCGCTCAAAGCGGACGCGAAGAGCATCTTAACGGGCACGCTCCCGGTCTGACACTCCCCGCAATGTGTGCATGCTCTTTTGCAAACTGTGAAGATATGCTAAGGTAAGACATACACGTTACCGTCACAGGGGGGAAAACGAAACCCGGCCCGGCCCACATCTGTCTCTGGCCCCTAACTTGCGGCTTACCGGTGGCTGAGTGCCATGCAACTGTTAGCTTCGCTGAGAAACAGGCGCTCCACGACCTTCGGCACCGGTCCGCTACGCAGAGGACGCAGCAGCTTGAGCGCTGCCGTGCGCATTTCACCATTGCTTACTAGCGCGCTGCAAAGGTATACTTGAGCAAATCCTCCACGCCCAATGCATTTATCCACTTGGCGCACAGCGGAAGCAGGCAGGAGCGCCGGAGCGCCCTCGGCAGCCTGATTCATTATTGTTGCTTTGGACTATGTGAATATCAGTGGTCTATCATCTTTGCGCAAACGTTTGAGGACTTTCAGGCACCTCGGAGTCCCCCGGTGTCTCCGGGGTGCGCCGACGCCAGCGCCGTTTTATTGATATGTATGCGTGTATATTGAGTCAAAAAGGAATTGCCCTCAAAGTCACGTCCAACGCGTTTGAAAACGGGCCAACCATGCGTGCGCGGACTCCGACGGACAGAATGCGCGGGGTCCGATCCCACTGCGGCCTCACGCATCAGTGGTCCTTGTGCACGGCAAGCAAGATGAGATGCAGCTAGCTGTGACCGCTGTCCAGATATAACATAACAAGGAGGAGGAGACCGGGACTGTGCACAGTCCAATCACCGTGCAAACTCGCTATATGACGGTCCCCTTGTAACCCGACGGTAATGCAAGCAAGGGAACAGGTGTGCGGCGTCCCTCGAGTGTCAGAAGAACCCACCCCCCAAATACCGTAAATACATGAGCAGTCGGGACAGAGGCAAAATTGCGCGCTGTGACTGTACCGACTGAGGTAGCTGGCCGATGTTGCTGGAGCGTTTTGCTGTTGCGCATTCCTCACGCTCCGGGCGCCCGGCCAGGCGATGCCACCACACACAATGCGACGCCACGCAGCGCGAGACAGATGGAAGCGTCGCACCTGCAGGCAGGAGTCCAGCGTCCACCGATGAGCGCTAGGCCGAGGGTAAAGTTAATGCGAGCGGCGTGCAGCAAGACAGTGGCCGGGCGACAGTGTGCAAAGCAAGGGCAAAAACAGGGCGCGGCAAGGCAGAAGAAGGGGCCCGATGTGTACGGTATGGCGGGCGAACGAATGCAGTGCAACACGCCAACATCACATCCCCTTGTAACCCGAGACCATGTGCGCGCCGGCGGTCTTGTGGCCTGTGAGAGCCTGTGCGCCGGTCCTTTGCACGCTACGGTGCTTAGACCAGTCAGGAACTCAGGGAATTTTCATCTGCACGCGTGCCTGCACGACCGCCAAATAACGTCAAGTGTGTGTGGGGGGGGAGCCGCAAGGGCGGGGCCCAGGCGCTCAGCACGCCAGGCACCCTGCCTTCAAGACACAAGCAAGCCCACGGGGCTTCAGTAGACGTAGCCTAGGATCATCACCGGCATTGCCATCATTACCATTTGGACCATGGGCCAGCCGCCCAGGCACAGGCAACACCGCCCACCTGCCCCGCATCCCGAGTGGCACCCGCTCCGTCGGGAACCAACACGCACGTGTGCACCCCCGCACGTGTGCACCCCCGGCCGCCTAGCGCGGTCACGGCAGCATGACATTCCCTGCACTGGCTCACAGCCTCGCACCCCCTCGATCACCGCTCCGTTGCGCTACAAGCGCTTCTCTCGTCGCACGCAGCGCTAGATGGATGGTGCATTAGCAGGGGAACCCCTGCGCTTAAGTAACTTGACACTCCATCAAGGCGGCACATGCAAGGCAAGTCACACACAGCTTCTTATTTCCGCCTCCCCCGACCGCACGCACTGGTATCTGACGGCAGTGCGGCACTACATCACGCCGCGCTGTCAGTTAAGACGTGCTTCGCCCACTCACGTCCGCTGCACGAACCCCATGCAGTTTACAGCCCATTGCCCACCGTTCTCTTCGGTCCGACTTGCCACCCCAGGCATGCGTACGCCAGTCGTCACTCACTCCCCCTCTCGCTCGCTGGCTCACTTGCTGTGGGCATTGCCCCTTTCGCCACACGTGCTACCCTACGCGCCAATGAGATTCTTACACCGACCATAGGCCCGCACGAAGCATGACAAAGATGAAGACAATCACGATGATGGTGGAGGTGACCCCTGTGACCGGGCGGGCGGGAAGGGGGCATGCGGGCGTCAGCTGCAGCAGTGGGGGGAGCACTGTCCTGCAAACCCTTCGAACTGGCCTTCAGGCAAGGGGCAAGACCACGTGCCACGAGCAACACACGACCTTGCGGCTTGCGTCAATATTAGTAAGCACGCCGCGTCGCGCCCGCGTGGTCACCAGCGGCACGTCACACAAGTCGCACTCACAGAAGTATGCGTATCCGTACTCCCAGTGCAGCTCTGTGCGGTGGGTGGCAGGGGGGTTGCAAGGGGGCATGGGGCGTGAGCCAAAGCCAAACACACACTCCGCACACGGCACGGCTTGCTTGACGCATTTTTACACAACTTGTTGGTATACGGTGCAAAGTGCCCCCGAGACAGACACACGGCGGCCCGGTACCAACCTGGCAAGGTATCGAAGTTCATTCCATAGACCTGCATGCGCGCGGCGTTGGCAGGAGTGCCGTAGTGGCATTCAGTTGCAGGCAGGCGGCGTGTTAGGAAACACGAGGTGGGGGAATGCAGGTGTGTGTTTGCGTCCCGCTGTCCCCAGCCAACCCTGCAAAGCTGCAGTGCCCTTGCTACGGTATCCACTGCAAAATCCCACCATCATTAGCAGCCGGTCTCATTTACTCACTCCCGCATACACCAACGTCCCGGCTAAGCCCTGCCCGTCTGTCCATCAACCCTGAGCCTCCAACCGCCCCTGAATCCCCTGTGAGGCCTGCAGTGGTAACCGGAGTCAGTCATGTCCTGCACGCCGCCCCCTCCACCGCCACGCCCCTTGCAAACTCAAACCCAGCTGCCGCTCCATGCATACCGCATACGGCATACGGCATGCTGCGTGCCAAGCACAGCTAAACAAATAAGCATACAAGCTCGTGTGTTGTTGTCACTACTCACACCCGCCAGGAAGGTGATGGGCAGGAAGATGGTGGACACGACCGCTAGCGTCTGCGCGTACTGGCTCTGCTGGTGCGTGGTGAGGTTGAAGATGAGGCCGATGAGGTCGCCGCACTCGGCCGACAACGACATGAGGTCCTCGCAGATGGTGCTGCGGGTGGGGGTAGGTGGGGCGGGGGGTAGCCATCCATGGATGGTGTTTGCTCAAAACTGGAGTGCCGGTGGGTGGGGGCGGGAGGGAGAGAGGGCGGGTGGGTGGTTGCAACGACATGTTGTGAAGTGGCGAAGTGGTGGGGGGCAAGAGGGCGGTGGGGAGAGGGCGGCGGCGGAACGGTACGGTTAGGTAGGGGAGCAGCGCGCGTGTGTGATGACACGGCGTGCCACCCCTGCATGGTGTCACAGGTCGCCACATTTGGCCAGCAGCAATCGTAACGTCATTGCAGATGGAGCCATAAGGGGGCGGCCGGCCGATTGTTCTCCGGACCCAGACGCGAATTTTTTCGTTGTTGTGGTCATGAATTGTTCCAGCTGGGCGCACGCACACGCGCATGCCCGTGCACAAACCTGACGTGGTCCTTCACATCGCCCATGTAGATGCGTGTCAGGCGGGACAGGAACGGCGCCATGGCGCCGCCGCCGCCGCCGCCGCCGGCACCCGACACGTCGTCCAGGCCGCACGCCTGCAGCTGCTGGCGGCGCGCCGCGGCGGACTCCTCGGCGGCGGCGTCGCGCGCGATGATGTTCCCCACCACGGCCTGCGTGCGCGTTCGTTCACGCACATGGGGGCGTGCGCGTGTGGCCGAACGTGCGTGCGCGTTTGTGCGGTTGCGTAAGCGTGTGTGCGTGTGCGTAAGCTAGAGACGCTTCGGGTAGAAAAGACCGGGTCGCGCAAAAAATTGCTCGCTCACGGGCTTGTCACCCGCGGCCCAACCAAACAACCAACTACGTGCCGTACCCTGGTGGTACGGCATACCGTGTCGTACCATACCTGCATGGGCGCGATGGTGCGGTCGATGCGGCGCAGGTCTCGCTGCATGGCGTGCAGCTCGCGGGTGGAGGCGGCGGAGGGCAGCTGCCCGCCTGTGTGTGTGTGTGTGTAGGGGGGGTAGCCATCCATGGATGGTGTTTATCAAAATGTGGGGGGGGGGGGCATGTGTTAGAGATCACAAGGAGATAACAAACAAATCAAAGACCGTGTGGGCATATGTGTGTGGGCGTGTGTGTGGGCGTGGGCGTGGACGTGGGCGTGGACGTGGGCGTGGGGTGCGCGGGTGTCATGTCGGTGTGTGCGCGTGCGGGGGTAGAGGTCGACGCAGCAGTGGTGGTGGTGGTGGTGGCAAGTAATAAGGACAAAAATATTAGCCGTGTTTGGGTTCCCTTCGTCAGGGGAGGCAGAGTCAAGGCAGAGTGACTCCGTTGCCTGGGTCCTCACCCGGACCACAAATTGACCTGCAAACCGCTCTCCTCCTCTCGCATTGACAACCGCCTGCCAGCCCCCACCTGAGCAGCCGCCTCAGCTACCCAAACCAGGACCCACATACAGCCCCTTGACTCCCAACCCTGGGCCCAGCGCTGCTGCTGCTGCTGCTGCTGCTGCTGCCCACGCACGCACGCACGCACGCACCCACCCGGCGCCATGACTGCGGCCTCGTACTGCTGCAGCTGCTCCGTGTAGGCGCCAACCACTGGGAAGATGTGGTCCACCTGGTGGGTTGCGGCATGGTGATGGTGTTGGTGTTGGTGTTGGTGTTCTTGGTGTTGGTGGTGGTAATGGGGTGGCGTGCGTGTATTGGCGGATGATGTTGGGTATGTGTATGCGGGGGCAGGGCACGGGGGTCATCTGGTCGGTTTTAACCTCGGGGTATCATCCTCTCCAAAACCCACACCGCACCACACCACACCACACCACACCCCTCCAGTGGCACCCACCAGCGTGTCGATGACCAGGTTGGCGAGGAAGGAGGCGTCCTCGGCCTCACGCACCTGCACGCATGCATGGGGCACGTGCATGGGTGCATGGGTGCGTGCATGGGCACAGAACCAAACCAAAACCCAAAGCAAACAACGCGGTGTTGCGGGCTCTGCAAACAACAATGGTGCATGGCGTCCTGGTGCACGTGCACGGGTGGTGCATGGCGGGCAGCCACCAGCACACCGCATGGCCGCATAAGATCTTGCCTGAGGACATTTGAACTGAACACACGCCAGCACAAACACTCCAGGTGGGCGCCCGAGACCCACAGGTTAAGGCCACACCACCTCCGCGCTCTGGCTTGGGCTGGCTGGCTCGGGTTCTCTTGGTCATTTCGCTTCTGGTTTCTGCAATGAACTACCCCAGCCACCCACCCAGGGGCACGGCCGCACGGGCACCCCGTCCCACCCCGTCCCACCCACCAGCACCCACCCACCAGCACCCACCAGAGTGCGCTGCTCCCTTAGCTGCGCCAGTATGGGCCGCGTCACGTCGGAGCCGTCGGACTGGAAGATGGTGATGAGCGTGTTGGCGTGCTCGCCGCGCAGCAGGAACAGCGACACCTGCACGCGTGGCAGGCAGGCAGGCAGGCAGGCAGGCAGGCAGGCAGGCAGGCAGGCACGGTGATGATGGCAGTGCAGATGCAGAGCACACATGCATACACGGCGTCATCGCGCAGAGCCGTGTTTACTATTATGTGTTGAGTGTTGAAGTCAGGGGGCGCGTGCGATGGGCAGCTCCTGCTCTCAGATAGACTTTCATCAGTTGCTGAATTGAAATGAAATGCAACGGCTTCACAAAAAAAGCAACGAAAACACGCGCGTGAAGCAAGCAAAGCGCTTAGGGCCAAGGCTGAAATCGGGCGGCTGTGAGGCGGCAGCGCCCCCTGCCACGGCGCAGCACTTTGGCACCGCACTGCTGTGATCACCCCTGCGATGGACCAGTGCCCCCACCGTCCCCACACCGCCGTGTATGTGTCAGCTGCAGCTACCGCCTTTCGGTTTCCTTCCGGTCTTGATATATCTATTGGGTGCGGGAATTATATAACACCCCCTCCCCTCCCCCGCCTCTTTCCTCCGCAGGCACCTGCTGCGCGCTGACGTGGATGTCTCGGCCGCTGTGTTGCTCCATGTGCGTCCCGCCACCGCCACCGCCGCCACCACGCCCGCCGCCGGCGCCCCCGCCGCCGCCGCCGCCGCCGCCGCCAACCGCCGACCGCGTCAAGATAGAGAAGCTAGGTCGGTTCCCGCCGGGGCTCTTGGCGCCGCCTGTCGCCGCCTGGGCCGCCGCCGCCGCTGCCTGGGCCGCTGCCGCCGCCTCCGTCGGGCTCCCGTCGCCGCCGCCGGTGACCTCGTCCCCCTCCTCTCCGACCGCGTGAAACTCGGCGTCGGAGCTCACGATCACGGAGCCGCGCCGCAGCGGCAGCGGGTAGTGTGAGGGGCCGGGCAGGCTGGGCTTGTGCCCCGCGCCGGCGGTGATGCTGCTGCCGCTGGCGAAGCCGGCGAGGGCGTTCATGATGGTGCTGTAGCTGGAGCCGGAGGCGGAGGCGCCGCGGCCGCCGCCGACGCTGCGGTCGGTCTCGGAGGCGGCGGAGGCGGCGGCCGTCGCCGCCAGTGCCGCCGCCGCCGCGGCGGCGTCCGCGCGGCGCGCGCCGGAGATGGTCCGCGCCATGCGGCGCGCCGCGTTGGGCGTGGCGGAGGGCGTGTGCGGCGCAGCCGCCGCCGCCGCCGCGGCGGCGGCGCGGGCGGCGGCGGCGTCGCTGATGGGCGCGTCGGGTGCGTCGGCGGCGCCGGCGGCCAGGTAGAGGTAGATGAGGGAGATGTAGAGGCAGGAGTCGTAGAAGTCACCCTTGATGCGCTGCGGCACGTGCACTGCATGCATGGAGGGGTGCATGGAGGTGTGCATGGATGCGGGGGTGCAGGGGTAGGTGTTACCAACCCTACCTATAGACCACATCCAATGGGGTTTGGGTCGGAGGTGGGGGTTGGGGGAGGAGGCGTGCAAGTGGGTTTGCGTGCGGGCGATTCGTGCGGGTCGGCGGGTGGCGCGGCGGCACGGATGACAAGGGTGGTGGGGGGTGGCCATCCATGGGTGCATAAGAGTGGGGAGGGGAGCCATGAGGCAGAACGCCTGGGAAAACATGACTGTGGCCTTCTTCTGAGTCTCTGGGGATATGCAGCACGCCAGGCTGACCGGCACGATCCCGCCACCCGCCCGCCTCACCCACCCACCCACCCACCCACCCACCCACCCACCCACCCACCCACCCACCCACCCACCCACCCACCCACCGAGACCTAAAGGTTAAGGCCATACCACCTCCGCGCTCTGGGTTGGGCTGGTTGGTTTGGGTTCTCTTGGTCGTTTCGCTTTTGGTTTCTGGAATGAACTACCACCCACCCACCCACCCACCCACCCACTCACCCGTGTCCTCCAGCGCCAGGGGGTGCAGGTCGTAGGTAAGCGCCAGCAGCTGCGTGTGTTAGAAAAGCACAAGGGAGAGAACTATGAAAGACTTGTGTGCAGCTGCGTGTGTGTATGCGCGCGCGTGTGCGTGTTTGCGTGTGCCAGAAAGCACACACGACAAGCACACACAGGGGGGTGTGCTATTGTGCGTGCCCATGCGTGCAAGTGCTTGACAAGGAAAGCCCTACTGTCAGAATGGGGTCGCAGCGCAGTCCTGCACGAAACGTTTCCGTATCTGCGTGGAGCATGCGTGGAGCATGCGTGGAGCATGTGCCCTCCCACGCACGCACGCACGCACGCACCTGTATGACCTCCCAGTTCAGGCCGTCCACGTGGATCCAACGGACACGGCCCGTGGCGGAGCCGTTGAGGCCGCCGCCGCCGCCGCCGCCGCCGCCCGCTAGCGCCGCCGCCGCGGCGGCGGAGCCGCTGACGGCGGGCCCGCCGCCGCCGCCGCCGCCTGGGCCGGAGAAGGATGCGGCGGCGATGGTGGTGCCGGGCCGGGGCCGGGGGTTGGCGGCTAGGAAGGCGCTGAGGTCGTCGGCCGAGAGCAGGTCGGGAGTGATATTCACCTCCCTGCCGAATTGCATTATTGCATTATTGCATAGTGAGACAGGTTGCAGGGATGGGTGAGATGGGTGTAGAGAGGACGACTCCTAGGTCAGTCGGGTGTAGAGCCGTGGCGTGGGGGCCTCGGGGCAAGGGCGCAACCGCCGCCGGCAGCAACCGGGGCTGGATTCCCCGCACTCCAGTCCGGCCCTCCCTGCTCTTCCCTGCTCTTCCCTGCTCGCTGCCCTGCCTGCCTGTCCCGAGCCCCCATCTGCCTCCCGGGCCGCCCGCATCCTGCCGCCGTGTGCCAGCAAGCCCCTATCCAGCCCCCCTCCCAACCAGCTGGCCCCCTCCAACCCAGCTGCCCCCCCCCCCACACACACACATAGGCGGCTGCGTATCCCAGCTGCAACGCAGTCACGTTCTTCGCAGTTTGTTTCTTACCGGGACCGTTTACCAGTAACCCCCCACCACACACACACACACCGCCAGCCCCCAAGCTGCCCCCATCCCACCCAACCCCCCAGCCAGCCCCCCCGACCCCTCCCTCCCTCCCTCCCCTCACTTGCTGTCGTAGTCCACCACCGTCACGCGCACGGGCAGGCACCACTTGGCGGCCAGGTGCGCGTACTTGGCGCGGCGCGGGTCAATGCCGGGCGCGGCGCCGGGCTCGTGCCGCTCCATGGCCTGACGAGGGGGAGGAGGCGGAGGAGGAGGAGGTGGAGGAGGCGGCGGAGGAGGAGGAGGAGGCGGAGGAGGAGGAGGAGGCGGAGGCGGCGGAGGAGGAGGAGGAGGCGGAGGAGGAGGAGGAGGCGGCGGAGGAGGAGGAGGAGGCGGAGGAGGAGGAGGCGGCGGAGGAGGAGGAGGAGGAGGAGGAGGAGGAGGAGGAGGAGGAGGAGGAGGAGGCGGGGACACCAAGCACGACGAGTAGCAGCAGCGGCGGCGGCGGCGGCGGCGGCGGCGGCGGCGGCGGTAAGGAGGTGGGCAGGGAGGGAGGGAGGGAGGGAGGCAGGTCCGCGCAATGCTTAGTCATGGGGTAGCACGGGCGGGAGGAGGGCAGAACCACGCGACGTCACCTTGCGAATACCGGTACTATGCTTGGTGGTGAAGGCTTACGAACGTGGTGAAGGCGCTGCGCATGTGTGTCTTCCATTTCGTGCGGCCAACTCCATTCCAGCGCGTTGCTTCCTGAGACTCCGCCCGACCCGGGACCCTGACCTCCAACCCGGCCCCCTCCCCCATCCACACATAGGGTGGTTGCTTTGGGTTCTCCTGCGATGATCTACCCACACACTGTAATAACCATGGGTCCAAAAGTGCATGTGCTCGTTACACACACACACACACGCACACACGCACACACACACACACACACACACACACACACACACACACACACGCACACGCGCTGGCCCCTCGCCCACCTCGTCGATGGCGTGCATGGTGTGAAGGCCGTGCATGACGCGCTTGGCCGTGGACTGCCACCTCGACTGGGGGCTGCTGGCGCTGTGGGTGTGCGCCGGTGGTGGTGGCCGGTGGCCAGGTGGGGTTTCCATGCATGTAAATTTAATGACGAGGTAGACGTAGAGCAGGTGGGAGATGAGAGGATGGGAGGCCAGGTGGGGTGCAAGGCGAGGCGGGGCGTGTGTGACTTGATGTGAGTGGGTGGTGGGTGGGTGTGGTGCACGGGTGTGTGTGCGGCAGCCATGGCGGCCAGGCCGATGCGCATGTGGGTGCGGCGTGCGCCCCCGCCCCCCGCCCCCTCGCCCCTCGCCCCCTCGCCCCCTCGCCCCTCGCCCCTCGCCCCCCTGCCCCTGCCCGGCCCCTTGTGTAACCCACCCACCCACCTGCTGAAGCGCCGCATGCGAGGCCCCGCCTCCAGGTCGCCCGCCACGCCGCCGCCCACCGAGTCCGCGCCCCCGCTGATGCTGTGGCGCTGGTGGTGGTGGGGCGGGTGGTGGTGTGGGTGCCCACCCGCCGCGGCCGCAGCGGCAGCAGCAGCCAGCAGCGACGCGCCGACCGTGCCGGTCCCGAGGCCGTGGGAGTGGGGGGCGCGGCTGTGCGGCCCGGGCGGCGGGTGGCCGTGCCCCGGGCCGTGCACGTGCGAGTGCGCGTGCTGTTGCGGGTGCGGGGGCGTCAGGGTGTTGGGCGTGCGGGCGCGGGCGCGCGCGCCGCCGCTGGTCAAGGCCGCAACGGCGCTGCTGAACACATTGCCGCCGCCGCCGCCGCCACCACCGCCGCCACCCAGCAGCGCCGTTCGCTCGTCGCCGTACGACAGGGCGCCCGGTCCGTCGGCGACGGAGGATGAGTCATCCTCGGCTGCGGGCGACTCCTCCTCGGCTGCAGCGACGGCGGCGGCGGCGCCAGCCGCCGGGGGGTCCTCCGCCAGGCCCTGCTGGGGCATGAGGTCCCCGCCGGAGGGCAGGCGCTGGTAATGACGCGGCGGGCTGTTGCCGGCAATGCCAACGTCAACGCTGCTGCTGCCGCTTCCAGGCGGTACCGGCATGCGGGCCCTAGAGCCTCTCTCTTCTCTCACACCTCACAGCCTGGGGATGGAGTGGTTACCCCGTGTCGGAATCCAACAGCTGTCAGCGGCGTCTGAGGAGACGCACGTGCTCAGGGCCACGACCCCTGGCCGGCACTGCCCGCTCGCTGCTGCGTTTGGCCCCCCCCCCCCCGGGCTGAGACCAGCCTCCACGCTCCACGGAGATAGTGCCTGTACATGTGCAGGCGAGGCAAGGCCGCGGCAGACGATATAGCAGAAGAAGTTCGCAGCAAGACGATGTCAGCCAGCGGGCATACGGAAGGGTACGAGGCCTGTGCGGCCCGCAGCGGCGTGCCCCACCTTCTCCGTGTTTGCCTGCCCCTCGCCCGCTGGACACCCACACCAAACTCACCAATGCCAAGCTGCTGAGCACGCAAGGGGTGTCGAACGAGCGCGTCCGCAACGTGTCGGGCTTGATGCCGAGAGCAAGCACGGGCACGAGAAAGAACGCTTAAAGCCTAATACATGAACACGAAAAACTACTCAACTGTGTTAACAAAGACCATGCTGTCTGGCTCGAAGCATTCGACTAGGGCCAACGGTCCCGCAGAGAAGCGCGGGAGTCCAAGTGCTGTCTTTCAAGTGGATAGCCGACTCATGGACTGCTTTGACGTGAGCATCGAGTAATGATATGACAACTAGAATGAAACCCAACTTGATAGCCGAAGCATGTTGCGGAATGCAGTCGGCATGAAAGGACTAGAAGAGCCGCTAACAACTTTGGCATATACCTGATTATAAGCACAGAGAATTGTCAACTCCCGTAAGCAATATAGCTGTCCGAGTGCGGGTTGAGACGACCTGCGACACTTGCGGGACCCCATAGCAAGCTCCCTTTGCAGGTAGATACATTTAAGACAGAGAGAGACTCACAAATGTATCCTTGCATCTGGGTCGGTCCATGCCAGCAGCGTTTGGGCACATTTGAGGAGTCGTCAGCCGGCGGGCGTCTTGCCAGGACAGCCCAGCGTCGCGCGTATGCAAATTAGAATGCGTGTATCATGACATGGAACTACCACTCGCGTCAGCGTTGTCGAACGTCCCTGACCACGTACGCCCGCTTGCACGCCCTCCCCGCTGCCCTCTGCCTCGCAGGCGCACAGCGCGAACAGGCCTTCGCCTGGTCTAACAGCGCGCAGCGCTAGCCCTGGTCCTGGGGCGAGGCGAAGGCGTTACCACCCGCTCAGAAGCCCATCTGACTGTGGCGTCTTAGCGGCCATGCAGCCAGCAGCCCACACGATGGGCCGCTCGGCCGGCCTCTCCGCCGCAACCAGCCGGGGCACGGCCTGGCCCCCGGCGCCGCGCAGGTGCCCGGGCGCCGCGGTACCCGCCGTCCGCCCGGTCGTGACGGCAGCAGCGGGCGGCAAGGCGTCGGGCTCCGGGCCGAAGGCTGCGGCGGGCGGCCCGGCGGCTGCGGGGAAGAAGGCGGCGCCGCAGCAGTGGGTGCCGCCCAACGGGATCCTCAAGATCAACCCGGAGCTGTTGGCCACGGGTGGGTGGGTGGGTGGTAGTTCATTCCAGAAACCAAAATCGAAGCGACCGAAAGAACCCGCACCAGCCAGCCCAACCGGGTGGGTGGGTGGGTGGGTGGGTGGGTACGGCGTGTGTGCTGCTGACACGAGGCTGGAGAGCACGCCGCTGTGTGCATGTGTGTATGGGTGGGGTGGGGGAGATGATGTGTGTGGGAGGGTACATGGCGCCAGAGCAAGACCTGTGCACTGCGCTTGACGGCGGTAGACAGCGGTAGACAGCGGTGGACAGCGGTAGACAGCGGTAGACAGCGATAGACAGCGGTAGACACAGCGTGACGTCAGCGTCAGACTCATTGAGTAGCTGCCGTGGAGGAGATGGAGGGGGGTCCGTGGAGCAGGAGGAGAGCGGCGCACGCTACGTGACGGCGCGGATACGACCCGGGCGCGTGACTGCACCAGCACTCATCCCTCTGTGGCCACACACACGCGACATGTCCCGCAGGCGGGCTGGAGGTGGGGCGCGAGGGCCCCCAGGCCAAGGCCTCGTTTGACGGTCACCTCAAAGGCCTGTTCATGCCGGTCAACCTGGACCACCCCGGCCTCAGGTGTGTGGATGGTCAGCTACCAGCGGGCTAGCCGAAAGGCGTGGCCGCTGTGTGTGGTGGGCACATGGCGAGTGAGCGGGGCTACCTCACGCGCTGCCATGTGGTGGTGTTGAAGCCCCGCAATGGCGCGTGTCGCCAAGTGCCAAGCCCCTGGTCCCTGGTTACTGGTGTTAAAAAGCACGAGGGACAACAAAACTAAGGAGGTGGCGTGCGCATCCTCGGGCGTTCAGCCAGTCGTGCTTCGTGTGCTCGTTTTCCAGACACGCATCCACCAGCTTGGTCTCGTGTGGGGGCGAACCGCTTTGCCACCCATCCTTGGGATTCCTTGCAATCCCTGACGCGCCAGCCCGCCCCCTCGCTCCTAACCCCCGCACCTGGCCATACCCCACCACGCAGGGTGCTCAACATCGACCCGCCGCTGCTCACGGTGGAGGGCTTCATGAGCGCCGAGGAGTGCGACGCCGTCGTGGCGGCGGCCACAGGTACCTGGGGGGAGGGGGGGAGAGGGGGGGAGAGGGGAGGGGGTTCCATGCATGTCAAATTAATGACGGGGGAGATGTTGATGACAGACGTTGCGACACAGAAGGCGTACCGATGACCAGAAGGTGTAGTCGGCTCAGGGGAGGGACTCAGGGAGGCAGCGTGGGGAGGCAGGCAGGCAGGGAGGGAGGAACGAATGCGGGGCGAGGCCGAGAGGCTGGAAGAAGGAAAGGGAGGGGGAGAGGGAGGGAAAGGCAGGGAGACGGGGAGGGAGGAAGGTAGGGAGATGGGGAGAGAGTGGGGGAGGGAGGGAGGTGGGGAGAGAGGGAGGGGGAGAGACGGCAAGCTCATGAAGGGCGCTGAGGGGCGGCGTTGCTGTGTAGTTGAGTGCCGGCCGCTTCAAGGGGGCTTGCAGCGGGCACTGTAGGCCGGTAAAACACAAGCCACGGCGGGGAGCGTGGCGTGCACCCCCGCCCTTCCTCCTGATACCTCTGGCTGCCCTCCCTGCGGCCCGTGCCACCACAGCCAGCGGCCTCATGAAGCAGTCGGGCGTGGGCGTGGGCGGATACCAGGTGGGCGGGCGGGTGGGCATGACCTTAAGCAGAGGCCGCTACGGAGCTGTTTCGTGTGCACCCTTTTGAACGGTCGATATCGGCTGCGGAGCAGTAACCCCCCACCGGTCAAGGGACTCGTGCTTACACAAACGGCGCGTACTTCGAGAACAAGCACGAGCAAGGAACTTGCAGACAACATTCATGCCATGCGGTGCTGCATTCTTGTGCTTTATCTCTCGCTCTCGCTCTCGCCCTCAGGTCAAGGACGCCGACAACGTCCGCACCAGCAGCACCCTGGCTGCCACCACCGAGGTAGGTGCGCCTGGGCGCGGGGCGCGGGGCGAGGCGGGGGAGGCGGGGAGCCAAGGGGCCACGCGCAACAGCTGCGACAACCCCGCCCTGACCCTGCTGCCGTCATGGCGTGCATGGCGTGTTTCAAGGCACATGCCTGCAGCCCCCGCCCGGCGCCCGCACCCAATCTTCAGCACTTGGGCCGGGACTTCACACACCGCCTCCACGCCCACCCACCCATCCTCCTCAACTCCTACACACCCGCCCGCCTACACACACACGCATGCTACACGCAGGGTGTCGACCCTTTCTCCTTGTGCTTTTCTAACACACATGCAGGTGCAGTCTTTCATAGCTCTCTCCCTTGTGATCTCTAACACACATGCAGGTGCAGTTCATAGTTCTCTCCCTTGTGCTTTCCTAACACACGCATGCAGGTGCTGGCGCAGCATGCCGACCTGTCCTCGGCGCTCAACGTGATGCTGGAGCGCGCGCGCGGGCTGCTGCAGGGCCAGCTGCCGCCCGCGGACGCCGGCGCCGCGGCCTTCGCGCGCCCCAGCGCGCCGGGCCAGATCTCCTTTGAGCTGCCGCAGGTGTGGGGGGTGCGCGCGTGCGTGCGTGGGTGGGTGGGTGGGTGGGTGCGCGCGCGCGCGGGTGGGTGGGTGGGTGGGTGGGTGGGTGGGTGCGGGTACCGTGTGCGTCCGTCAAGACAGGTCAAGACGCGGATTGGGCTTGGTGGGGCCCAGTCGCCTCGGGCGCCGGGGACGTGTGCTGTGTTTGTGGCCGCGGTCGGTCAGTTGGCACTTGGCAGCAGCGCAAGCATGGCCGGCTGGGCGATGAGGGCGTGCGGTCTGTGTTACGGTTTGGGCAGTCCTTCCAAACATTTCACATCCGTGTCGGTACTAAGGACCCTGCCCTCTCCTGAACTGTCTGACGCAGGTGGCTCGCTATCAGCCAGGTGCGTACAATTGATTAGCTACCGCTAGCGGCATGAGCAAGCGCGCGCCAAGAGTCAGGACTCGCGACGAGGAGGCAAGAGTGAAGCAGAATTGGGGCAAATAAAGGGTGGTCTAGTGCGTCTGCGACTGCGTCCGAAGCCACGGCACCCCACCCCCTCACATGCCACACACACGCACCACGATATACAAGCTCACCTCAAGGGCCTGTCACGTTGATAAACATTCCAGCTCCCTGCTGCTGACCTTATAATTCCCTTTTACTGACGATCCCATGCCTTAGGCCAGCATTTCCTGACGCACGAGGACGCGTTCCCGCCGCCGGTGGTGGCCACCAAGGGCTACCAGCGCCGGGCCACTCTGCTGGTGTACCTGAACGACTGCGTGGAGGGTGAGCAGGACTGGACTCTTGGGGAGGGGAGCCGGCGTTCGACTGGGTTGAGCCGCGCTAGCTGCTGGATGGATTAATCGTGCTGGCTGCATGCAGCAGCGTTGACCGAAACGCCGACGTGCTGTGGGTTGGGCGCCATCTGCTGTATGTGGCTTGGGTTTCGTTGAACAGACGCGGGCAATCGGCAAGTCCAGCAGCAGCAGACCGCGCTCCAGGGGGAGGCTGTGAGGCATGTTGAGATTTTAACTCGCTGCTGCTGCGGCGGCGGCTGACCACGAGCCCGCGGCCGTCTGCCTCCCTGAACCCCACTGCCTGCCCGACCATCCCACCACCACCACCACCACCACCAGGCGGCGCCACCAAGTTCGACGTGCTGGACATTGCGGTTCAGCCGCGCAAGGGCACTGCGCTGCTGTTCTTCCCCGCCTTCTCCAACGGCGTGAACGACCGGTGCGTGCATGTCAGTTGCATGTCACTTGCCTGTGATGCATTGCATGCCCGTGTGGCGTGTGCGGCGGCGGCACTACTAGTTGCTGTCTGAGCAACTGCCCTTGGGCACTGCGGAGTCACTGCATACGGCGCCAAAATAGGTCCCTGTTTATCCTACACACAAATACTCATGCCTCATGCCTTCCTCCTCTTGCTGCCCTGCAGGCGCACGCTGCACACCGCGCAGGACGCCGTGGCGGAAAAGTGGGTTACACAGCTGTGGATGAGCGTGGGCGTGCGTACCGCCGCCGCCAGCGCCAACGGCGGTTTGCCCGCCTTCGTGACTGGCGTCAAGGGCGTATCGGCGCCCGAGCCGCGCTCGCGCGCGGGCAAGCGCGGCGTGCCGCCGCAGCGCATCAACACCAAGATTTAATGGAGCGGACTAGGTTGGAGCTTGGGTTGGAGTGGGAGGGTGGGAGCGCGGCGGGGTGTGTGAGTGGAGGGCGCCGGGCCGCTGGCGTGGTGTGAGCAAGTGTATCCCAATATTGGGTTGTCACGATACCAGCGCTTTAAGCTTGGAGTGTTTCCTAAAACATGCATCGTGCGCGCCGGGCCTGGTGATGGGCGCATGGGGTTTACGAGCGGTCCGGAGCCCGGTAGGCGGGAGCCGTTCGACGTGCCACGCTAGGGATGTTGCACTTGAAGTCTTGAACACACCTTGGGTCCACCAGTATCTGGGCCTACTGGAACGCTGTGATAGTCAGCTCAAACAGTGCATGTGTAAAGATGCAGCGGCGGGCGCATAATATAACATGGCACCTGGTGTCAGCTCGCTGACGCCGGCGCCTCCCCAGGCAGCCGTTAGTAGCAAGCGGAACCTTGTCACTTTCTCAATTAATGTAAATGGCCGATGCGAAGGAAACCGGCGTGCGAGCATCCTGCATCGGGCGTGCATGGGAATTGCGAGGCTCAGAACCAGCCGAACCGGACAGGTACCGCTGCGGCCCACCCACGACCCCTTACTTTTGCAGGTGTTGCTGTTTCTGCACAGCAAGCACTAATTATTCATCCTGCTTAATTGGCGCCGCTCACAACGCGTGCAGCCCTTCACCAACCACACGAGTGGAGCAGCTTGTGACGCTTGCGGACCTTGCTTACAGTTTTAAGCAAGAGCCAGCAGTGATCTTGAACTTCAGGTGAGGAACTTACGACCGAGCGCGTGGTGTTGCGCGGGTGGCTTGCACCGAACTTGCGCATTGCACGCCGTCGCGGACGGGGCCGTAGTAGGGCAGCAGCATGGTCGCTGGTGCGATACACTTGAAGTAGACATGGTTACGACCGGGCGAAGCGCACCTTGCGTGACGCCACCAGGCAGCCACCAGAAAGGTCGCCTCAGACGGGTTGGCTTGTGAGCTGCGCCATGCCCCGCTCGAGTCGCATTTAGCAACTATGGGAGGTAGCGATTCCGATACTCGCTGCGCGGCGAGGAGCGCGATGGCCGTTTGGCACTGAAGCTGATAACGTTGGCGCGATTCACCGAAACGAGCACCTCAGCGTCCTTCGCGGCTGTACCGGCGCGCGCTCTCTGCCGCCCATACTTGCACCCTACACCACTCACCGATGCTCCCGCTCCTGTTTAACCGCGCCCGCGCAGACCCCTCTCGTATACACACGCCGACGCTTCGAGGAGCTGCACACCATCGCCATGGCGTCCGCCAACCGCGTCGACACCGGCGCCTGCCGCAACCCCTCGCTCAACATCCGGCCCGACCTGGCTCGCGCCGCGAACGCCATCACCGGCGCGCAGGCCGATGACGAGCTGGTCGGCCCCCGCGGCGACTGGTGGTGGACGGGCAAGTGCCCCGCCGAGTGCCCCGGCTTCGACAAGGCCGCGGGCGTGCTGCGCTCGCTGCCGCTGCCCGACACGCGCAACTTCACTCGTCAGTCGGTGCTGGACTACTTTGACAACACCTGGACGCAGACGGAGGTTCTGTTTGCCAGCCTGCAGACCACGGACGCCTTCATCCGCCAGCCCTACCACCAGCTGCGCCACCCCATGATGTTCTACTACGGCCACCCCGCCGTGCTCTACATCAACAAGTTCCGTGTGGGCGGCCTGCTCACCGACGGCATCAACCAGTTCTTTGAGCAGGTGCGTCTCTTATTTTGTGTGTGCGCGCCGGAGTTGCAGCAGTGAAAAAGGAGGCGGGCTAGAAAGCAAGGGCCAGAGTCACTGCCGCGCCTACCGTGCATCACGCTGCCGCGACCACACCTGCCCGCCCGCATCACACCAAAGAAGGCAACGCTTGCCCGCTCCTCGACGTCGATCGTTTGGCAATCGCTCCCGTTGCTGCCCTGCCCTGCTCTGCCCCGCCGGCCTCCCGCCCCTCTCTAATTCCTGGCCCCTCCCCTCCCCTGCACGCACGCTCACGAACGCTCACGCGCGCGCGCGCAGCTGTTCGAGACGGGCGTGGACGAGATGAGTTGGGACGACCTGTCTCGCGGCCGCGACGACTGGCCGCCGGTGCGCGAGGTGACCGAGTACCGCCGCAAGGCCTACGCCGTGGTGCGCGACGTCATCCTCAACCACCCCGCGCTGGACAAGGCAGAGGTAGGAGGGCGGGAGGGAGACGAGGGAGGGCGGGGCCCACTACACTACTGGCCGCCCGCGTGCGGTGGCGGTGGGCGGAAGATGGGGTGGCAAACGGGAGCGGGGTGTAGATATCGTTGACATTGACTTGGGGGAGGGAGGAATGTGGAGAATACGGGCCTTGGGACGGGATTTGGCAGGTGGCAGGTGGCTGTTGCGCTGCTGGGGCGGCTGGGGCAGGGGGCTGCGGTCGTCTCGCTGTTGTCATGCTGTGCTGTGTGTTTCGTGCCAGTGCCGCCGGCCGGCCAGGGCCCCGCCCCCTCTGGTCCCCAGGCGCCGCGCGACCTGACCCGACCCACGTCGACCCGACCCGACCCGGCGCCCGACAGGTCGGCTGGGACGACCCCGCCTGGGCCGTTTTCATGGGCTTCGAGCACGAGCGCATCCACATCGAGACCAGCTCGGTGCTCATCCGCGAGGTGAGGCGTGGGCGGGCGCGGGGGTGTGGGTGCGAATGGGGGGGAGGTGGAAGGGGGAGGTGGAAGGGGGTGGGTGGGGGGAGGTGGAGACGGCGCGGGCGGCGATATTGTCCCACGGCAGGGAACGTGGCACATGGCCCTCATTATCAAGCGGCTGTGGCAGGTTGGGCCCAGGGCGCGGGATTGGGAGCGCTGGGATGCGGCTTGGCGTTGGGTATCCGCAGCTGAGTAGACGGCACAGTTGCGGGCGGAAATCGCGTTTTGGAATGGGGGGTGTATGATGCACATGGCGGCATCAGCGCACAATCACAATGGGACACGCATGGCGGCTGCCACATGACAAGTTTGAAGCATGGTTGGGCGCCGAGTGATGACTACTTTAGATGACGAATCCGAGCGGCGACCAACGCAGCTGTCCGGCGTTCTGCCGGCGCTGTAGCCGTCTGCGACGACAATCGAGGCATTTGTCTGACGGCCAAAAGTCACCAGCACCGCCATTTCCCGGAAACCAAAAGGACTCCCGGCATACCCACATGCACAACACGATACGGACGCACATCAGCGCACACGGCGCATGCGCCAAGCGAGCGCCATGCATGCTCCTGCGCTGGCCTTTCGCCTGAATTGCTGCTGCCGATACTGCCCTGATGCTGCTGCAGCTGCCGCTGACCAGCGTGCGCAAGCCGGAGTTCTGGCCCGACTACCACCCCTCCAGCCGCAACGCCTCGGCGCCGGTGCCCACCCAGGGCGTGGACTTCCCCGTCAACAACCTGGTGGGTACTGACGTGGGTGGTGGGTGGTGGGTGGTGGGTACTGACGTGGGTGGTGGTTGCCGGCGTGGATGCCGACGTGGGTGATGGCGTGGGCTGTATGTGGGTCATGTGGGTTGGACAAAGGAAGGAAGCGCCTTGGAGTGGCCCTTGGAGCGCGACAGCGGCAGCAGCGGCAGTGAGGCGAGCGCTGTCAGCGAAGCGCAGCAGCACGCAATGGCGACGGCGACACTGGCGGCCGGAGAGGAGCCGCTTGGGGTGCTGCAGGCGGGAGGATGTGGGGTCGGCGCGGGCGGGGGATGTGGGGCGGTGCGGGCGGCGAGCTGCGGAAAGCACGGCAGGCGTAGGCATTCGCGCGTGCGTGGATTGGCGCCGTTGAAGGAAGCAGAAGCACCAGCAGCTGCGGCTCGCGCCACCGCGACCGCTCACGGCACTGCTTGGATCCAGCAGTCCGGCGCCCGGCGTGCACACAGCGTGCCCGTGACGGGAGGCGGGGTGGCAGGCGCGCTAGAAAGAGCGGCGCAAGCCGCTGAGCCAGCAACACACAAGCATATCGGCAAAAGCGTATTCCTACCCCGGTACCGTTGTAGTATCGCTCGAAAGTTCATGTACGCCGCACCTCCAGCTGTGAATACACACGTGTCGTCTCCCGCGGCCGCTCCCTGTCACTCCCTGAGCAGGTGCCTGTGGCAGGCGAGAAGGTGGTGCTGGGTAAGGACATTGCCTACCCCTCCTTCGGCTGGGACAACGAGTACGGCACCAAGGAGATCAACGTGACCAGCTTCAGGTGCGGTGGGGCCGCGTGGTCGGCAGGGGCCATGTTGGGTGGGTTGTCGGGGTCGGGTGGGGGAATGGGAGAGGGGCTGCTGGGTGAGCCGTGGCGGTGGGCAGGTGGATGGGCGGAGGCTGAGGCGGCCGCCCCGACGGGGGTGGGGCTGCGGCGAGGGCCAAGGAGCGTGATGCAACAGCACATGCATCGCGCCAAAGGGGGAAGGGCGGGGCACGAGTACAGTGCTCGCTAGGTTTTCTCGGTCCTGATCGCTAGGCTTTCTCGGTCCTAAGCGTATTGCTGCGCGCGCAACCGCCACAGGGCCACGCAGTTCAAGGTGACGAACGGCGAGTTCCTTAAGTTCGTCAAGAGCGGCGGCTACTCCAACCCCAAGTACTGGTCCACGGAGGGCTGGGGCTGGAAGACGTTCCGCAACGTCAAGTGGCCCACCTTCTGGATGCCGGACGGGCCGCAGGGGCTGCACCGGTGAGTGGGGCGGGCGGTGGCGCGGGCGGTGGCGCGGGCGGACGGCGTGAGGAGGAGGAGGGGCGCAATGGGGGAGGGGGCCAGGGGGCCGAAGGGAGCTGCGAGCTGGGGGCGGTCAGGGCCGAGCGGCACAAAACCGCGGAGGCTGGGCGGACCTGGCACGTGCCAGGAGCAGTCAGAAAGCTGGGCGGCACGACGGAGCCGGGAACCGGGACGGGCTGCGTGTCTTAACAAGCACGGCACACGCACTGCACCTGCCTGTCCCCAACCTCACCATCCTCCCCCACTTGATCTCTTCCTCTCCCTCCCTCCCTCCCTCGCACACACGCACAGCTACAAGCTGCGCGTGCTGTTCGACGCCATCGACATGCGCTGGGACTGGCCGGTGGACGCCAACTACCACGAGGCGCGCGCCTTCGCCGCCTGGCGCACCGAGGTGGACGGCGCCGCGGTGCACTACCGCCTCATCACCGAGGCGGAGCACAACCTGCTGCGCAACACGCGCGACCGCGTGGACGCGCACCTGCACATGCAGCCCGGCAGCGTGGCGGCTGCGGCGGCGGCGGCGGAGCCGGACCGCCGGCCGGCGGCGAACGAGCGCGCGAGCCCCGACCTGGCGCTGGAGCTGGCGGGCACCAACGCCACCGTGCGGTGCAAGGAGACGGGCGCGGGCGGCTTCAACGTGCAGCTGGCGCACAGCAGCCAGAACCCCGTCACTGAGCTGCCGCCCTGTGAGTACCGGCGTGTGTGTCTGGTTGGAGGAGAGGCGGTGGCTTTGGCGGTTGTGGAGGGCATGGGCATGCGCATAGGCATGGGCGTGTTACCCTGATGGTGGCGAGGGCTGTGTCGAGGGAGGGAGGGAGGCACGCAGGAAGCCCTGCGGATGACCTGCTTCAAACGGCAAACGGAGTAGCGCCGAGGGTCCGGCATTTGCTGGAGCTGACTGACTGATTGACGTTCGTGCGCTTTCTTTGTGTCCGCCCTTGCAACGCCCCCCCTTCCCCCGCCCGCAGCTGAGAAGGGCTTTTACGACACCTTTGGCTCGGCCTGGGAGTGGGCTGAGGACCACTACGCCGCCTTCCCCGGCTTCAAGGTGCACCCCTTCTACGAGGACTTCTCTGCGCCCTGCTTCGCCGGCAAGCACCAGCTGGTGAGCAAGCATACGGGAAGCAGTGGGCCGGGGATTTGGAGGGGCAGGAGACAGGGGAGGGGCAGGAGAAAGGGAAGGGGCGGGAGAAAGGAGAGGTAGCGAGGGGGCGGGGCAGGAGGTGGAGGGGAAGCTGCTGTGGCCAAGATGCTGTGGGCCTGGCTCTAAGGCGGGAGCAGGTAAGCGGCAGGCCGGCAGCGGCAACGAGATGAGGCCCCCTGTCGACAACCGACCCTAACCACCTCTGACCTTACCCTCCTCACCCTCCTCACCTCACCTCACCCCACCTCACCCTCCTCACCTCACCTCACCCCACCTCACCCCCCCCCACACACACACAGATCCTGGGCGGCTCCTTCATCTCCACCGGCCAGCTGGCCTCCAAGTTTGCGCGCTACCAGTTCCGCCCGCACTTCTTCCAGCACGCCACCTTCCGCCTGGTGGTGCCCGACACTGACCTGTCCCTGTACGACGCCGCGCGCTACGGCCCCGCCAACCCCGTGACGCCCTTCTTCGAGACCAGCTGCATGGACTCGGCGCCGCCGCACGTGGGCGACGGCCCCTGCTGCTCCAAGTCGCGTCGCCAGGCCTTCACGCCCACGCTGGTGGAGGAGGCGGCCAGCACCAAGGCCAAGCTGGAGGCGGCGCAGGTGGCGTACGAGAGCGACGCCATCCTGGCGCAGTACCTGTCGCTGCACTACGGTCCCGTGGAGCGAGTCTACCCCGAGCTGGCCAAGGAGACCGGCATCATCGCCGCCGCGCTGGACTTCCCGGCCAAGCTGGCCGAGTGCCTGAGCTCCTGGGCGGAGCGGTGCGGCGTGCTGCCCGCGGAGGGCGAGGCGGCGGCGCCGGCGGCGGCGGCCTCCGGGAGCGGCCGCGCGCTGGACCTGGGCTGCGCGGTGGGCCGCTCCAGCTTCGAGCTGGGCCGCCGCTTCGCCGAGGTGGTGGGCGTGGACATCAGCAAGACCTTCATCGAGGTGGCCGCCAAGATCCGCGACAACGGCCGCATGGACTACGAGTGCGCGGTGGAGGGCGAGATCACGGAGCGCCTCACGGCCGCGCTGCCGGCCGCCGCCGCCGCCGCCGCCGGCCGCTGCCGCTTCCTGCACGGCGACGCCACGTCGCTGCCCGCCTCCGGCGCCACCGCGCCCGGCTCCTTTGACGCCGTGCTGGCCGCCAACCTGCTGGACCGCGTGCCCGAGCCGGCCGCCTGCCTGGCGCAGATCAAGGCCGCGCTCAAGCCCGGCGGCGTGGCGCTGCTGACCAGCCCCTTCTCCTGGCTGGAGCAGTACACGGACCGCAGCAACTGGATGGGCGGCCGCTACGTGGACGGGCTGCCGCGCCGCAGCGGCGAGGCGCTCAAGGCGGCGGCGGCCGAGCTGGGCTTTGAGGTGCTGGAGGAGGGCGCGATGCCGCTCATAATCCGCGAGCACGGGCGCAAGTACCAGCTCATCAACGCGCACAAGCTGGTGCTCCGGCTCAAGCAGGCGTAAAGGGTGGCAGGCGCAACGGGCAGGGGCAGGGATGGCGGGGTGTTGGTGTGTGTGTTGTGGTGGCTGGCAGGCCGGCTGACTTGTGGAGCAGCGGCTGCGCGGCTTGTGTGGGCTTGTGTTTGGGTGACTTTGGGGCCACTCGTAGTATCCATGACGGTGAGGGAAGCAACGGGCATTTGGGGAACGGAGTACACAGGCGTGTGTGAATTTTGGTCCAGGTCTAAGTACAGGCAATACGAGAAGACTACATGTCTTTTGTAGGGGGCCTAGTATCGGACCAGAGGTGCGTGGGCACGCAAAACAGAGATACGAACACGCACGGCCGCGACAGGTCGGCACGGCTGCGTCAGACATACGCACAGTGGGTTTGCTGTGAGCGAGTGCCGCACATGCAAAAGAGGGGAGCAGCGATACGAGAGCGAGCGAGCGAGTGAGAGGGCATGTTGTGCACGTGCGGGATGGCCAGCCGAGAGGCGGGATGGTCACCACGAGTGTTTGATTGACAGAAGCTTGACGGGCCGGCGCTGGCACATCCAGACCAGACAGACTAGTGAGCTGCAGGAGATGTTTCGTGATCAACGTGACGGCACTGAATGTGGAAAGGCATGAGCACGGGAATGCTGGGGCAATTGGTCGGGGCAGGAGGACAAAGACAGGGGCTGAAGCCATGTAACCTCCCATGTGCGTTGTTGACCCATCATCATCTCGTGCGGCATGGTGCCTGGTGAGAAACGGCATTGGCAAGGCCCGGGACACAGGCTTCCGGTCCAATCACCCTGTCCAATCGCTCCTTCGTCGTCATGATCGGCCATGCTACCCCCACACCAATCCACATTTCCACCGTGACTGCGCAGTTCCTTGATATGAAAGGCTGGGCGCAAGGTAGGCTTCTGTGATGGCTACCCACAGGCCTGCCGAAAACCAAAAACCATTGAATGAAGGCTGCCCTTAAGATGTTTATCTTTTGAATGCATCCCCCCGACAGGTGGTCATGATCTTGGTCATGATGCCATGGGGATGGGGGGATACGGAAGGCGCGGCGGACCATGCCATTGATTACAATGATTGGCATTGATTTGGCAGCAGCGGAGTCTGCGTTGTCCAGTGACCACGCGCAGTGTCAACTGGACACACCACCATTGCAACGTCCGCCCGGTGTTGCCCACATGCCTTGAGGGGCGGTGATCACGACGAACGCATCCGTTCCCGAGCTCTGGCTCTCACGGCTCTGACCAGCAACAACGCAATTGTGAGCTGCTGTCCCGATTGCGGGCGCGCCCTGCTCTCCAACCTGCCTCATGACGCGACTGCGCGTGATTAGCACATACATTCTAATCAAGCTGTAGCTACCCGCTGCACCCATAGTAACGTCGCAGCTCCAATGCTGTTTGGAATTAACAGCAACCGCCGATACCTACGCTGTGCCTACCCAGCCGTAAATGTACTCCCTAATTGCGCGCTCTTGCCACGCGCTACCAACGCAAGTGGCATATGGACAAACATTTCACGACGCCAGGTCGTCGAAATCTGACATGTCATACTCCACGTCGGCATGGTGGCGACCGCCGCCGCGGGCCGCCGCCGCCGCCTGTGGCTTGCGGCCGCCAGCTGGCCCCGCCGCGGCTCCACGCCGACCGCGCGGAGCGGGCGGCGCCGCGGCTGACCGCCGGCCGCCACGGCGCCCTGCCGGCGCCTCGTCCTCGCCATCCTCCCGCTCCGAGCCACTGCCACCGTCCCCAGACTCCGAGCCACTCGCGCCCTCGTCGTCGTCGTCGCCCTCCTCATCTGCCACCGCCTTCTTGCCCAACAGGGCGCGGCGGCGGTTGGCCATGATGGCAGCTGTGCGGGAGCCGGCAGCGGGGCCAGTAGTGGTGCCAGCGGCGGCCGTGTCGGCGCCGCGGGTGACGCGGCCGCGCGCGGCGGGCTTCTCCTCCGGCTCCTCCTCCTCCTCTTCTGAGCCCGACGCCTCCTCCTCTTCATCCTCCTCCTCGTCTTCTTCTGACTTCTCCTCGTCTGACTCCTCGCTTGAAGCAGCAGCCTTCTTGCCCGCTTTGGCCTTGCCGCCACGGCCCTTGGCGCCTCGCTCCTCGTCGTCGTCCTCGTCTGACTCCTCCTCGCTCTCAGAGCCCGATGCGGCCTCCTCCTCCTCCTCATCAGCCTCGCCCGCCTTGTCCGAGCCCGACGCCTCTTCAGACTCGGCGTCACTGTCCGACCCAGACTCCAAGCCCGACGCGTCCTCCTCGTCTTCCTGCTGCTCCTCCTCCGCCTTCTGGTTGCGGGTGGACCGGCGTGTGGTGCGGCGGGTCTCCTGCTCCGTCTTCCTCTGTAGGCGGGAGGAAGCGCGGGTGCCGCGGCGGGGCCCCTCCTCCTCCTCCTCGTCCTCCTCGTCATCCGAAGAAGACTCCTCCGCCTCCTCGTCCGCACCCTCTTCCTCATCATCGCTGCTGCTGCTGCCCTCCTCGTCGCTCGAGGCCTTGGCGGCCTCCTCCTCCTGCTCCTCGTCGCTCTGCTCCTCCTCCTTCTCATCATCGTCGTCGTCCTCCTCCGCGGCCTTCTTGCCGCCCCGGCCCCGGCCGCCCTTGGCTGCGGCTGCGGCCTTGCCCTTGGCCGCCTGCGTCGCTTGACGCTTGTTGGCGGCGGCAGCGGCACCGCCGCGGCCACGGCCGCCACGGGTGGCGGGGCGAGCCTCCTCCTCCTCCTCCTCCTCCTCCTCGTCCTCCTCCTCCTCGCTCTCGCTGCTCTCGGACTCGGAGTCGGCGTCACGCCCACGCTTCTGGCCGCGCCGGCCGACCGCAGCGCCCCGGGCGTTGGAGGCCGCCAGTGCCGCCGCCTCTCGTCCCTTGGGCTTGGTGGCTGCTTGGCGGGCACACAGGAAGCAAGAGCCGCAGGCGGGCAGTCAGTTTCGCATTCTGCCACGCTCCAAGATTGCAAGGTTGCTACAGCTGATACCCATGCAGATACAGAGCTAGGAAATAGCCGAAGACGCTACCCACCTGGCGCGCTGGCGCCCGCCGCGCCGCGGCGTGTGGGGTAGCGGTCCGACAGAAGCTCGCGCGGGATTGCCGCCAGCGCCTGGCGGGTGGCGGCGGCGCGGCCACCGCTGCCGCTGCCGGCCTTGGCGGCAGCGGCAGCACCCTTGGCGCCGCCCTTGCCGCCGCGCGTCACCGGCTCTGGCTCCGCCGCCTGCGCGTGGTGCGCCTCACGCGGGGCGATGACCGACTTGCGCAGCGCGCCCTGTGCGCAGCAGCGTGTTTGCAGCGGGGGAGCAAGTAGGTAAGCAGTGTTGTGCCAGAGCCAGCAGTTCGCGCAGATTCCATATGCCCGCGGCTGGCGGCGGGCATGGAAGAACGCATTGCGTGCCTGACGCTGAGGCTTTCTTGCTGAACGCACGAGCGGCAGTAGTGGATTGACCCTCGCAACTGCGCAGCCTGGCGGTCACATGGCCACAAGCACTCGCGTGACGTGAGCCCAGCCCCCTCAAGCGCCCTCCCTGGTCCCTGCCCCCAACCTGTACCTACCTGCAAGGCGCTCAGGCGGAACCAGGCCGCGGCCCAGGTGGTGCACAGGCCCGGGTGCTGTGCGGGCATGCCGTACAGCCGCCAGTGCGGCTTGAGCGCCTGAGAGGTCGGGGAGGAGGAGGTGGAGCAGCAGGAGGTGGCGGAGGAGCGGAGTGTGTGAGTGGCTGGTCAGGACGGAGGCGAGGAGGGCGGAGGGCGGGAAGGGGGGGCTGGCAACACGGCAAGAACGCAGCACCTCACCTCCAATCGACCCCAGCAGGCAAGCCCTCTCCCCTACACAACCCCGGCAGCAGCCGGCCCCCTCCCCCCCTCAAGCCCCTCACCGGGACTGTTTACCAGTAACCCCCCAGTGGTAACCCCCTCAAGCCCCTCACCTCGTCTACCAGCATTGCCTCGAACACGGTCATGGCCGCGCTGAGCTGCTGCGGGCTGGCGGCACCCGCCACGAACGCCTGCCAGCGCTCCTGCCGCGCCGTGCTGCCCCAGAAGCCGCCGCCGCCGCGCGCCGCGCTGAACGCCTCCGCGGGCAAGCCGCGGTGCATGGCCAGCAGCTCCGAGCGCAGCGCCTCAGCCTCCGCCGCCGCCGCCGCGTCGACAACGGCGGCGGCCTCGGCGTCCGCGGCGTCGGCTGCGCCGGCGCCGTCGACGTCCATGGCGTCGACGCCGCCGGGCGCGGCGGAGCCCTGGCGGGCGGCGGCGGCGCCGCGGCCGCGCGGCGGCAGCGTGACCGCGGGCAGCAGCAGCGCGGGCGGCGGCGGCGGCGCGGCGGGCTCGGCCTTCACGTCGCCGCCAGCGGCCTCGGGCTTGGCTGCGGCGCCGTCCTTGGCCGCCTCGGTGCCAGGCTCGGACTTGACCTCGGCGGCAGCAGCGGTGGCGGCGGCCTTGCCCTTCTTGCCCTCCTTGGCGTCCGCCGCGGCGGCGGCGGCGGAGGCCAAGCGGTCGCGCACCTTGAGCAGCGCGGCACGCAGCGGCCCCTCGCGCATGCCCTGCAAGCACACGCACACGCACACACACACACACACACACACACGAGCGTTCTCTGCCTTGTGGTCTCTAACACACACACGCCAGCGCGCAGCGCACCACACTCAGCCGCAACCGCAGCCGCAGCCAGCACCCGGTCACGCGACGCGAGCTGTGTCGCGAGCTGCTGCTCGTTGACAGGTATGTGCCATGCTGCAGGGGCGCACGCTGCCCGCCCACTGCTTTCCAGTGCGCGACGACCTGCACCGGCCGCCCACAGTCCCACAGTCCCACCCACCCACCCACCTTGGTCGTTTCGCTTTTGGTTACTGGAATGAACTACCACCCACCCACCCACCCACCCACCCACCCACCCACCCACCCACCTTGGGGTGCAGCCAGTTGATGAGGGCGTTGAGCGGCTCCGCGGCGGAGAACATGCCCCAAGAGGCGCCGCCGCTCGCGTCGCTGCCAATGGACACGATCTTGGGCCGCGGCCGCTCCCGCGGCAGACCCCACTCGTCCAGCTCCGGCTCCGGCGGCGGCGGCGCGTCAGCGCCCCCGGCGGCGGCGGCCGCCGCCTCCGCGGCGGCGGAGCCATCGGCTGCGGCCGCCGCGGCTGCGGCCTTCTTCTGTTCCGCCTCCTCCTTGCGCTTCTTCTCCGCCTCCTCGGCCTTCTGCGCCGCAAGCCAGCGCGCCTTGAACGCCTCTTCGGAGCGCATGTCCTCGCGCGTGGCCAGACCTGTACGAGGTGTGGGGGTGGGTGGATGGATGGATGGATGGGGGGCAAGAGTGTGTTACAATCCAACAAAAAGGGGAGATAGGGAAAGGGGGCGGGGCGGCGTCGGCGGCAGTTGGGGGCAGGTCAGGGGGGGATAGTAGCCATCCATGGGATGGTATGGGGGCAATGTGAAGAATAAGAAGTGCCGACGACCAGAAGCAAAGAGGAGCCGGGCACAGGTGCTAGCACCTTGCACATGCTGATATGCACAGGCACAACCAAACACACACACACGCACACACACATTTGTCCTCTCCCTTGTGGACTCAGAACACACACGCACGCACCCGGCGGCCGCTCCTCCACCAGCACCACGCCCGGCTGGCCCGCCGTGCCGAGGCAGTCGGCGCCCAGCCACCAGTACCTGCACGCATGGTAGGCAGGCACGCAGGCAGGCAGGCAGGCAGGCGCACACGCAGGCGCACAGCGGGGCGAGCGCGTGGCGTCAGCGTCATGTGCGCTGAGCTGGACTCACATGGCAGGCAGCGGCTGGTCGCCTTGGTCCTACCACCCACCCAGCCCAACTGCCGCCGCCCCGCCTGGCCGTCCTGACAACCCTCACACACATGGATTGTGCGCAATCCTTTGTCATTACCCCTACCCCAGCCAGCCTGCCCCTGCCCTGCTCCGCACCTGGAGCCGTGGCGGTCCTCGCCCAGCGCCTCCTGCCGCACCACCAGGCCCTCCACCTGTGTGTGGAATGTAGACACGGACATGGACAGGGACGTGGGCAGGGACATGGTGAGGGCGAGGGTGATGGGGCGTGTCGGGTGGGGCGGTTGGGGCTATGAAGGTGCGGATAGAGGCCATGGTCCAGCGCTCGCGTGGGAGACCAGACAGACGGGACAGAGCAGAGGATGCGCGGAGCCGGCCGGCGCAGGCTCGGCCCCCTCCCCCCGGCCCCCCAACCGCTACCAGCGGTGGCCAGCCAGCCCGCGTGTGCAACAGCTGTCCTGGGGGCTGTATCGGAGCCACCCAAACCCCTCTAGCTCAAGCCCGACCTCTTCCGCCCCGCCGCGGGTCCTGGAACACCCACGCATCCACCCACGCATCCACCCACGCATCCACCTACGCATCCACCCACGCATCCACCCACGCAGCCCCCTCTTGGTCGTTTCGCTTTTGGTTTCTGGAATGAACTACCCCCCATCCCCCCCCCACCACACCCACCTGCGCCTCCAGCTCCATGAGGCGCTTCAGCTCCGCCTCGGGCAGCACGGACAGGTCCGTGGGCTTGCGCCAGTTCGAGCGGGCCTTGCCGCCCGCGCCGCCGCCCGCGCCGCCTGCGGAGCAGCCGCCGAGTGCAGCCGCAGCAACAGCCGCAGCAGCAGCAGCAGCAGCAACACGAGCACCGGCCAAAGGTGAGCGCACAGCAGCATGGACGTGGACCCCCTCCCCGCCCCCGCGTGGCCAGCAGTGATGATGGTGGCAGACCACATTATTGCGCATGCATGCATGCACGCACGCAGGTGGGTGGGTGAGTGGCACGGCAGGACGCTGCACGGCTGGCTGCCAGCGCGGAACCTGAGCATCGTGAGCAAGAGGTAACGACTGCGCAAGGGCCGGCCATGACTGATCCCCCACCTGCACCCTCCTTGCCGCCCGCCTCGTCCTCGCCACCCTCCGCGCCAGCAGCCTCCGCCGCCTCATCCTTCGCCGGCTCAGCGGCTGCAGCAGCGGCGGCGGCGCCCTTCTTGCCCTTGGCGGCGCCCTTGCCCTTCTTAGCGGCGGCCGCCGCCGCCTCGGCCTCGGCCGCCGCCTTCTTAGCAGCCTCCTCCGCCTCCTTGGCTGCGGCAGCCTCCTTTGCCGCGGCCTCCTTTGCAGCCTTGCCCTTGGCGCCCTTGGCTGCCGGCTTCACCGCCGGCTCCTCCGGCTTAGCCGGCGCCGCGGCCTCCGCCGCCTTGCCTGCGGCGGCGCCCTTCTTGCCCTTCGCGCCGCCCTTGGTGGCGGCCGCAGCATCAGCGGCTGCGGCGCCCGTGGCGGCGGCGGCGGCTGCGTTGTTCTCCTTGTTGTCGGCCGCAGCTGCGGCGGCCGCCTTGGCGGCGGCCTCCTTCTCGGCCGCCGCTTTCTTCGCCGCCGCCTGCTCCTCCTGTAGTACCGGGAGCAAGAGGAGGCGTAGGCCAGAGGAACTCCAGTTGCGGCTGGTCCCGTGCACCGCGCCGTGTACCGCAGCCCCGCCAGCCCGCGCCGCCTCCCTCTCTCATGCGCTGCCGGGCCCCATCCTACCTGGCATTGGAACCACCAACTGCCCCTCCCCCCCCCACCCACCGCCTTCACCCCACACTTATCCGGTTATCCCCGTGTCAGAGCCAACGCCGGACACACAAATGCCGGACCCACCTGGATCTGGCGCGCCTTGGAGCGGATGGCCAGCGCCTCCACCCTCGCCTTCTTGCGCTCCTCCACAACCTCGTCCAGCCGGTTGCGCAGCGCGTTCGTGTCCATGGCCAGCTCGCACAGCGTGGCCAGCAGCGCCAGCCGCTGCCCCGCGCTCCAGCCGCTGCTGCTGGCGCTGCTGGAGCTGCTGCTGCTGCTGCCGCCGGCAGGGTGCGGGCAGCAGGCGGCGCCGGTGTTGTAGTCGTAGTTGCCCAGCAGGTGCGCCAGCCGCAGCAGGCCTGTTGTTTTGTTGTTTTGTTATGTTTGGTTGGCGGGTTGGTGCAGTGTGTAAGGAAGCAAGGCTATGCCCGGCGGTTGAAATCAAATATCACGAAACAGCCGTCGCGGTTGCTCACCCCCAATCTCCTGAAGCCCGGGGCGGCTGTGCGCGCGCAGCGTCACGCGCGGCCCCTCCGGCACATCCGCCGGCAGCCACAGCGGCCCCTCCGCGCCACCCCCACCAGCAGCAGCCGCCTTTTGCTGCTGCTGCTGCTGTGCCGGCACCACCGCGGAGGTGGCGCCAGCCCCGGCGCCGGCAGCCGCAGCTGCGCCCCCGGCGCCACGGCCGCGGCCATGCAGCTCGGTCACCACGTGGCTGTGGCTGTGGCAGTGCTGGAAGGCGGGCGAGCTGGGCAGCCGGGTGGGGGCGGCGGCAGCGGCCTTCTCGCCCGCCGCCGCCGCGGCGGCGGCGGCACGCGGCGTGCCGGGGCCGGCGCCGTCCACGTCCACCATCACCGCCGCCTCCTCGTCCTCCTCCTCGCCGTCCGCCTGCGGGTGACGCGCGGGGCCACGGAATCAAACGGTGTGGTGGTTCAGACCGTTGCGCACGCCGCCAGCAGGGCCCCCCTCACATCGGGCTCCACGCCACGAGGCTGCGGCCCCACCCGTTTACACATCAACAAGCGCATCGCGGCCTTGCCTGCTGCCTGCTGCTGCCTGCTGCCCCCCCACACACAGGATCCCGCCTGCCCGCCTACCTTGCCGGCGCTGCCGCCCTGCGGCCCCAGCCCCGCCGCGCTGCAGGCGGCGCAGAACCAGGCGCCCTCGGGCACCTCCAGCAGCGGCGGCTCCACGCAGTAGCAGTGGTACTCGCCGTCGCAGCCGTCGCACAGCATGAGGCGGCCCTTGTCGCCGTCCAGCCAGCACACCCTGAGGGCGGGAGGGAGTTCCATGCATGTTATATTTATGACGGGGGAGGGGGAGAGCACGCGTGTGTGAGCAGGGGTGTGTGAGTGTGTGTGTGTGTGTGTGAGGGAGGGGTTGAGGATTGGAGGGTTGCAGTGGTTGGGGGATGGGTTGCAGTCGGCATGCGATGGGGAGCGTGAGGGGGCGGCTGGAAGGAGCAGGTGCCACACCAGGCGTGCCGTCGTTGGTTGGGGGTTATGGAAGAAACACGTGTAGGTTGGTCGGTGGCGCCGGGACCTCCACACCCACACCCACACACACATCGCCGCAATGGCGCAAACAACAACAACCATAAGCGCACCTGCAGCCGTCGCGGGGGTTGAACATGCGCGTCGCATCGTTCAGGCCCACGGCGTCCTCCTCCTCCTCCTCGGCCTCCTCCTCGGCCGCCGCCTCCTCCGCCTTCTTGCGCCCGCCGCCGCGCCTGCCGCGGCCGCCTCCGCCGCCCCTCCTGCCGCCCTTCTTGCCGCCCGCGCCCTTCTTGCCACCCGCACCCTTGCCGTCCTTCTCCTCGTCGCCCTGGGCCTCCTCTCCTCCGTCCTTGGCGTCGGCCTCTGCGCCCGCGGCGTCCTTCATCTCCGCGTCCTCGCCCTCGCCTCCGGCCGGCGGCTGCGACTGCGGGCGCGACGGCGGCGCCTTGGGCGGCGGCAGCGCCAGCGCGGCGGCCTTGTGCCGCAGCAGCTCCTCCAGCTTGCGCTCCGCAGCGTCGGCCAGACCCGGGTCCGCGTCCTGTGTGTGTTAGAGATCACAAGGGAGAGAACAGCAGTGTGTGTGTGTGTGTGTGTTAGGAAAGCACAAGGAGAGGAAGGGTCGACACTGTGCGTGCAGCATGCATAGGCAACGGCGCGCCATCGATCGTCGTTCGCTGCGCGTGTTACCTCGTTACCGCGCGCGTGTGTGTGTGTGTGTGTGTGTGTGTGTGTGTGTGTGTGTGTGTGTATATGTGTGTGTGTATATATGTGTGTGTGTATATATGTGTGTGTGTATATAATAATTGATCGCGGTCAGCATCCAGCCCCCAGCAGCCAACCAGGAAAGCCAACGTGGAGGCAGGTGCGGTAGGTGGTGGCAGCGCAACACCCGAGGCGGCTGCCGCGCATTTCCTTCCGCCTCCTTGCATACGCACCCACACGGTGCACACACTGTTACTGTTACTGTTACAACCGCCGAGGCGGGTGGTGCCCTTTCAAGCCGGGAGGCTATAGGCACAATAGGCATCGCTAGTTATCGTGACTGGGTGTCCGTACACACACGCACATGTACACACACACGCACCTCGTGGCCGGGGATCTCCACCTTGCGGCGGCTGAGCGCCTGGCGCCACAGCCGCAGCGCCGAGCGCACGTCCGCCACAAGAGCGCCCAGCCAGTCGTCTGCACGGCCGGGTGGGCGGGCGGGCGGGCGGAGCGCGGGCCGGGGGCCGGGGGCGGCGTGGAGGACACGTGCAACAATGCAGTGACGCGGCAATGGCAATAGCACGCAACTCATAAGCGTGGGGTTAGAAACCATAACCGGGAACAACCAAAGAAGAAAGGAAAAGCAACCGCTGTTCTGGCTGACCCGGCAACCTGCCCTGCCCTGCCCGCCTGCCCTGCCCGCCCCCTATCCCTGTCTCCTCCCGCAGTGCCCCCACACCTCCCACCAGCAACCACACCCCCCACCAGCAACCACCCACCAGCAACCACCCACCCACCCACCCACCCACCTGTGGCCTGGTACAGCCCCGCGTCCAGCCGCGCCGCCACCATGTGCAGGTCCAGCCCCCGCGGCGCCTTGACCGCCTCGCTGAACTCGGGCGCGTAGAAGCCCAGCGAGCCGCACTTGCTGCTGGCGCCGCCGCCGCCGGCACCGCCGCCGCCGCCGCCGCCCGCCTCGCCGTCGGGCGAGTCCATCGTGAGCAGCGCGTGCAGCAGGCGGCGGCCGCGGCGGACCTGCCCCTCGCCGTCGATTTGCTGCATGTGTGTGCACGTGTGGCCGCAGGGGTGAGGGGTGAGGGGTGGGGGGTGAGGGCCGCAGGGGTGGGGGGTGATGGTTGCAGGGGTGAGGGGTGAGGGCCGCAGGGGCCGCAGGGGTGAGGGCCGCAGGCCGTCGATTTGCTGCACGTGTTAGGAAAGCACAAGGAGAGGAAGGGTCGACACTGTGCTGCATGTGCGGCCGCAGGGCCGCAGGGGGTGCCATGCATGTTTGAGTTATGACGAGGTAGACGTAGGACAGACGTTGCAACACACGTTGGCATACCGATGACCAGGGGTGAGGGGATGGGTGGCATGCTGGGTGCGGTTGACTGCAGCTGACCTGGGGTGTGGGGGGCGCAGCTGCTGCGCGCTACCCTTCAATCCTACACACTCGAGGCACTGCCCTTCCGCCGTGCCTGCACACACACACACACGGAATCTCGCACCACCCACACCTGCAGGCTGAACGCGGCGGCCTCATCGTCCCCGCTGCTGCCGCCGCCGCCGCAGCCGCCGCCGCCCTGCCCGGCCGCTAGCATGCGCTCGGCGGCGGCGCGCGCGCGGGCGTCGTCGGCGGCCAGCAGCGCGTCGGCGGCCCAGGCGCTGTGGGGGCACCGGGCCGAGGGGGAACGGCGGGGAGTTATTGGGTAGGAGTAGCTGTCTTATTGGGTGTGACGATGCGCTTGGCGGTTGGCCTCTTTGCGCGGCTACGCGAAGCCTAGCACGCATTTGAATGCACGCGCAGGGCCGAGGGGCACGCAAGCTGCTGCGCGTCCGCCCACCCAGAGCCCCGCCCCGCCCCGCCCGCCGCCGTGCGCCCGCCCCAACCGACCCCCCGCGCCAACTGCCGCCCCGCACCTGGAGGCGTGCGGCAGCAGCGCGATGCGGCTGAGCAGGTGCGGGAAGTTGAGGCCCGCCAGGAGGTAGTGCTGCCAGTCCTGTGGGGTTGGGTGGCGGGGTTGGGTGTGGGGTGGGTATGGGGGTAGGGTGCGCGTGGAAGTCAGCTGGGCGCGGGAAAGGGGCAGGTGAGCTTGTGTGCGCAAGTGCCGGGGTGGGTGGGGGCGACGCGTCTAGTTCAACTTGACCGTTGAGCGCCGGCGGACTTGGTTCTTGTCGCGATCTTTGGCCCCTGCGTCGGCCCCAGCCGCTGAAGCGCCCAACGTCTGAAAGGGCAACCAACTGCCCTGCCTCTCTCCCTCCCCCTCCTCCTGGCCCCTGCCCCCCCACTGTCCCACGCCTCTCTCCTAGCCTCCCCTCACCGCCGGCTCCAGGTTTGCCAGCTGCCCCGGCAGCCCCAGGCTCTTGAGGGCGGCGGAGCGCGGCTCGCTGGTGGACAGGTAGCGCGCGGCGGCGGCGGCAGCCAGGTAGCGCCGCGCCGCCTCGGGCCACGTGGCGGCGTCCAGCGGCGGCGCGGCGGAGGCCAGGTCGCGACCCTGTGGTGGTGGCGGCGGCGGCGGCGGTTGGGCGGCGTCAGGGGGTTCCACGCATGTGCAAGGCAGGGGAGGGGTGGTTTCGAGGCGCGCAACAGCCTCGAGGTGTGCGATGCCATGTTTCGGGGCTGGCTGGTTCTGACCGGCCGGTCAAAGCTCCACGCTCCATAAACCACCACAAACACCACAACCACCACCACAAACAAGCACCAAGCACCGCTCCTCCCAATCCCCCGTCCCCCGTCCCCCTACCCACCCTCAGGCTGCTGGTCTCCTCCACGAAGTGAAGCAGCTCGTCCAGCGCCTCGCCCACCAGCAGCCGGACCTGTTGAGCCGTTGGCGTGTGTGTGTGTGTGAGCGTGGGGTTGTAGGCACTGGGTTGTAGGGGTGTTGTGGGAGTGATGTGGGGTTGTCAATTGCAGCCCATTCTAAACCAAGAAACCAAACCAGAAATCGAAGGTGTTGATGTAACCCCACGATGTAACCCTATACACAGGAGGTGGTCGCCGCAAGACGTGGTGGTCACAGGAGGGGCGCCACCAACCCCACTGCCTCTCCTCCCTCTGCCCCCGCCAACCCCACCAGCCACCAGCGTACAACCTTTCCCTCCCTTCCCCGCGCCACCCGGCCCCCGGCCCCCAACGCCCCGGCCCCGAACGCCCCGGCCCCGCAGCGCCGCCCGCCCCCCAGCGCCCACCAGGCCCAGGTGAAGCTCCTCCGCGGCCCTCCTGGCGGCGGGCGGCAGGCGGCACGGCGGCGCCGCCACCATGACCAGCAGGTCGGCCAGGCTGGGCACCTGCCGCGCCTCCAGCTCCAGCAGCGAGCTGCAGGCAGGTGGCGGTTGGGGAGGTGGTTGAGGTGGTTGGGGAGGTGGTTGAGGTGGTTGAGGAAGAGGTTGAGGAGGTTGGGGAGTGGTGTTTGAGGTGTTTGAGGTGGTGGTGGTGGTGGTGGTGGACGAGGTGGAAGTGGTGGTTGAGGTGGTGGTGGGGGGGTCCCAGGTGTGATTAGTTCCGAGTAGAGTTGTAGACGCGGCGCAAGGTTTGTTGGGTGGGGTGGGGTGGGCCACATGGTGGTGGTTACGTACGTAAATGGGCGTGCAAGGCAGCCCACCGCAGCTCCGCCCCAGGGCGCCCCCCGGTCCTCCTCCTCCTCCTCCTCCTCCTCCTCCTCCTCCTCCTCCTCCTCCTCCTCCTCCTCCTCCTCCTCCTCCTCCCTCCCCCTCCTCCTCCCCCTCCTCCTCCTCCTCCTCCCCCTCCCCCTCCTCCTCCTCCCCCTCCTCCCCCTCCTCCTCCTCCCCCTCCTCCTCCTCCTCCCCCTCCTCCTCCTCCTCCTCCTCCCCCGCCTCACCGGTGCTCCCACAGGAACTCGTACACGAAGATGAGCTGCTGCAGCTGCTCGCACCGCAGCGCGCCGCCGCCAGGAGCACCCGCACCCACACCCGCCGCCGCCTGCGGCTGCACCAGCGCCGCCGCCGCGGCACCGGGCGCCGCCGCCGCCGCCGCCAGCTGCGTGGCCAGCGCGGCGGGCGGCGGAAAGGCCAGCTCCAGGCGGCTGCCGGCGGGCGCGGGGAACTCGGCGCTGAGCAGCTCGCGCTCGTTCACCTACGCGCCATATGTGTGTGTGTTAGAGATCACAAGGGAGATAACTAGGTGTGTGCGTGTGTGTGTGTGTGAGAGCGTTTCGTGTGTGCGTGCCTTCAGCGCATGGTGGGGGTTCCAAGAATGATTGCAGTCGCGCGGACTCACTCCGCCGCCCACGCCGGGCCCAGATTTTGTGTGTGCCAGCATGGTCCCCCTATCGGGGATGACAATGCCGAAGGCTTACCACGGTGCTCGCTACGTTCACAACGCACACAACCCACGCAACCCACACACCACACCTCCACACACACCTGGTCCTTGGCCAGAGACGGCGCGGCGGCCTCGGCGGCCTCCTCCGCAGCCTTGGCCTCCGCGGCAGCGGCCTCGGCCTGCGTGGGGGCCAAACATGAGTAGTGGCGTCAAGGAGGGGCCTCGAATGGAGGTGCTCAGAGTGTACCTTCCACCCCCTCCGCCCTCTGCCTTGCATCCCTTTCAGCAAATGCCCCCTGCTCTCGTGCCCCGCCTTGGCCTCTGCTGCTCCCCTCCGCTGCTCCCGTTGGTGCTACCGAAGCCCCCCGCACACGCCCGACTCGCCACGGGTACAACAACTACACTCCTCCCCCTCCTCCTCCTCCTCCGCCTTCTCCGCCTTCTCCTCCTCCTCCTCCTCCTCCTCCTCCTCCTCCTCCTCCTCACCTCCTTGTCCAGCTTCTTCTTCTTCTTGGCCGGCTTCTTGCCCTCCTCGCCGCCCTCCTTGCCCTCCTTCTTGGGCTCCTTGGGCTTCTTCTCCTTCTTGGGCTTGGGCTCCTTGGGCTCCTGGGACGCACGAAGCGCGTTCGTTTAAGAGCAGGAGTCATGGAGCGGGGCAGCTTCCACGGCGGCCCCTCGTCCCTCCCGGCCAATTGGAGCTGTGGTCCCGGCCCCACCCCCACCTAGCCTCCCACCAGCTCGACAGCCTGCCAGAAGCGCGCGCATCGCATACCCACCCACCCACCCACCCACCTTCCCACCCATCTTTCCTCCCGCCCACCCACCTTGGGCTCCTTCTCCTTCTTGGCGCTGGAGCCGCCGGCGCCCTCGCCGCCCGCCGCCTTGCCGGCGCGCTCCTTGTCGGCCTTCTCACGGTCGCGCTCGCGCCGCCGCGCCGCCGCGCGGTCGCTCTTCTCCATGGCCCTGATCTGTAGTTGTTGTTGTTGTTGTTGTTGTTGTTGTTGTTGTTGGGAACACAGGCGTGGCGTGGCATGGCACGTGTGTGGTGGTGGTGGTGGTGGCGGTGGTGGCGGTCGGGGCAAAGGCAAGCACAGAGCGAGCTGGGTGAGGCGAGCGCGCTCGCAGGAGCAGGCGCACAGGTGCGCTCGCTCCACGACCTGGTCAGCACCGCCCCACTGCGCCGCCACCGCCCCACTGCGCCGCCACCGCCCCACTGCGCCGCCATCACCAGGTGGTCGCAGATTCCGTTACCGCCCGCCCGCTCGCCCGCCCGTTCGCCCGGGTGCCCCCCCGCGCCGGCCCGCCCACCGGCCCGCCATGCATGACCCCCTCCCCTCCTCAACCTGCAGTGTTGCACCCCGCCCCGCCCTAACCCCGCCCCCGCCCCGCTCTACCCCCGCCCCCGCCCCGCCCTAACCCCGCCCCCGCCCCTTTCAACGCCGCCCCGCTCTCAACCCGCTCTCAACCCGCCCCGCCCCGCCCCACCATCTTGGCCCGCTCCGCCTCGTCCGGCTCCGCCATCACCAGCGCCACGCGGTCCACCAGCCGGTCCAGCACGCCGCGGACCTGTGGGGGAGGCAGGCAAGGGGGGCAGGGGGGGGCAGGGAGGCAGGCAGGGAGGCAGGCAGGGGGGCGCAGGGAGGCGGGCAGGGAGGCGCAGGGGCGGGGCGGAGGTGCGGCGCAGGTGAGGTACGAGGTGAGGGCAGGGAGGAGGTGAGGGCAGGGAGGAGGCGGGCGCGAGCAATGAGCCAAGAGGAGGAAGGGTCATGTGCTGTGGGGTGTGGAACTCACAGCGCAACCCAGCTGCCTGGCTCGCACGTCAGCCATGCCCACGCGTGCTTGGCTCGCCCCCCCCCCCCCCACACATCTGTGGCTCCCCCCTATTGATTAAACACCATCCATGGACGGCTACCCCCCCCCCCCGGGGCGCGGCCTGTCCCAGCCTCACCTCTAGCTCGTCGCGCGTCAGGCGGCCGCCCTTGCCGCTGCCGCCCTCGCCGGCGGTGCTGCGCCGCGGCGCCTTCTCCTTCTTCGCGCCGCCCTCGCCGGCCTCCCCCTCCCCCTTGTCCTTGTCCTTGTCCTTGCCGCTCTTCTTCTTGCCGCCCTCCTTGCCGCCCTCCTCCTTAGCCTTGCCCTCGCCCTTCTTCGCCGACTTCTTGGCCGAGCCCTCCCCGGGCTTCAGGAACGCCGAGATGCTGGTCTGCTTGCCCTTGCCGCCGGCGCCGCCGCCCTTGCCGGCCTTGCCTGAGCCGGCCGCGAGCGCGGCGGTCCGGCGCGACGCGATGGCGCTGCCCTCGGCCGTCCAGCCGCCGCGCTGGATGACGTACAGGTAGGCGGCGCAGCCGTCCACCACGCCGGGCAGGTCCTCGACGGCCTGCAGAACCTTGACGTCGGACAGGCCGAACAGGTCCGTGCCCCAGTGCTTGGACGCCTGCACCGGCGGCATGGCCGCCAGCGCGCGCTGCGTGGGCGTGGGCTCCTTTGGCGCCTTGGCAGCGGAGCCGGAGCCGGAGCCGGCAGCGGAGCCGGCGGCGGAGCCGGCGGCGGCAGAGCTGGAGCCCGGCTTCTTGGCGGCGGGTGGCTTGCAGGCGGCGATGGCGGCGGCGGACTGCGCCGCCACGGCCGCCCACACGGCATCGGGGCTGGCGCCGGTGGCGAGCTGCAGCGGCAGCTCCAGCTCCGGCAGCTCCGGCAGCTCCGGCAGCTCCTGGCCCTCGCCCTCCTTGTCCGCCTTTGCGGAGGCGGCGGGAGCGTCCGGGTTGCGGTCGAGCAGCACGACGAAGAGGGGCGGGTCGGCGTCGGCGGCGCCGGCACGGATCTCGGAAATGTACCTGTACGGCGGCGGCGGCGGCGGCCCGGTGGGCTCGGCCTTGGCATCGGCCTTCTCCTTTTCCTTGCCCTTGCCGTCCGCAGCCTTGTCCTTCTCCTTTTCCTTGCCCTTGCCGTCCTTCTCCGCGTCCTTCATCTCCACATCGCCGCCCGCCTTCGCCGCCGCCTCCTGCTCCTTGCCCGTCGCCTTCACGTCGTCCTTGTCGTCGCTGCCGCCGTCCTTCTTCCTGGCGCCCTCCTTGTTGTTGTTGTCCTCCTTCTTGGGCGGCGGCGGCCGCTTGCGCGGCGGGGCCGGCGGCGTGTAGGCCGCCTTGAAGCCCAGTGGCCACAGGCAGGTCTCCGTCACCCAGCCCGGCGCGTCGTGGATGGCGCCCAGGGACAGCACCACCACGCCTGCGGTACACGAGACGCCATGCGGCATACCAGCCAACACGACTCAGCAGCAAGTACGGATTGTAAACCGGCAAGCCACACTTGTGCAGGTGGATAGCGTGTCGCAGGCGGCCTTTCATAACCGCCCCCGTGCGTGGTGCACCACGCGGCGCGCGTCTGTGCGGCTCCTCGCGCCGCCCAACCCCGCAACACGGAACACGACATGACACGACACGCCCCACACCCACCCTTGTCGGTCTTGTAGGGCAGCTTGACGTTCAGGCGCGCCGCATTCACCGCCGCCCTCTTGGCAGCCTCGGCGCGCGGCATGTCCGGCTTGGGCTTGGGCGTGGGCTTGGCGGGCGTGGACGGCGCCGCCTTGGCGCCGCCCTTGCTGTCCTCCTCCTTGTTCGGCTTCTTCTTCTTCTTGCTGCCGCCGCCGCCCTCGGCAGCCTTGTTGCCTCCCTCGGCGCCGCCCTTGCCGCCCTCCTCGCCGTCGGCGCCGGCCTCACCCTCCGCTGGGCGCTTCTTGGACTGCGGGGGGCGGGAGCAAAACAAAACGCCGCAGCGGCACATGAGGCGGAACCAGCGTAGCGACGAAGTCCCCAACAAGCGGCATCCAGCAAAGCGCCGCCGATGCAACAAATCGTGGACAGAGAAGGCCGGCCGATGCGCCCCGAAAAGGAAGCAAGCAAAACACGACCTGCGCTCTTCTCCCAGCCCACCCGGCATGACGGCCACCAGGCCACAGCCCCCCGGCCGCGTATGCAGCTGCCGTACACCTTCCGGCGCCCCCAGCCCGCCAGTGCCCCCAGCCCACCAGTGCCCCCAGCCCGCCAGTGCCCCCAGCCCACCAGTGCCCCCAGCCCAGCCTGGCACACCTTGCTGGCGGTGCCCTTCTTAGCCGAGCCGCCTGCAGCCGCAGTAGCAGCAGTGCCACCGCTGCCACCCGCGGCGTTCTTGACCGCCTCTGCGGCCTCCTTAACACCCAGCTTCTCATACACCTCAGCCTTGGAGCTGCAGGGATGGGCAAGCGGCGTCCCGGAGTCAGTGTGGGTCAGTTTGAATGCAACTGCGAACTCCGAGCGAATGAATGTAAAGTTGACAACGCATGGCGTGTGCCCTGCGCCTGCCCCACGAAACCCCTCTCCGCCCCCGACCAGTGCCTCCCCTTTGCCAGTTGTCCATCACATGCCACGGCCGTCCTCCGCACCCTTTCCTTGGGTTCGGTCGGGCTGGCATGTCGTACACACGCTAATGCCTCGTCGCCACGCCCTGCTGTCCCGGCGTCTTCCAGTGCCCTTCGCCCCCGCCCCAGACCCCTGCCCCAGACCCCAGCCCCAGACCCCAGCCCCAGACCCCAGCCCAGGCCCCAGCCCAGGCCCCAGGCACGCACCGAAGCATCTTGCCCTCCGGCGTCTTGTAGTAGTAGTCACGGCCGCCCTTGCTCTTGGTGTCCTCTCCCACGCGCTGCTTCACAATCACCTCCCAGCCGTCCGGCACGGTGCCGCCTGCGGAGTGGGCCCAGAGCGGGCGGGTGAGCGGCTGAGCGCGTAAGGGGCGGGCCGTCAGAGCGGGATCAGGCCCCCTGCAGCAATCAGCCTGAGCCTGTGCCGCGAATAGCCCACCAAGACACAGACCAGCCCAACCCACGCACCCGGCCTAGGCAACGCAGCGCCTTCGCTCCCCGCAGCCCCAAAGGAACACACCCGCCCCAACAACACAAGCGCCTCAACCGGCCCCTCAGCACATGCGCCTGCCCGGCACCTTGGCCCCTCCCTTGCGCCCTGACCCCAGCAGCATCTCAGCAGCCCTACAAATCACGGCATGCGGCCAGCAGCCAGCCCGCCACCCACCCAGCTCCGCCACCGCCTTCTTCAGCCGCTCCAGCGCCGCCGCGTCGCTCCACGTGGGCCGCTCCGCCGGCGGCTTCTTGGCACTGCCGCCGCCGCCCGGGCTCTTGGCGGCGCCGTCAGCGGCGCCCTCATCCTTGTGCTCGCCCTTGTCGGCATCCTTGTTGGCGTCCTTGTCGGCAGCCGCCGGCTTCTTGGCGGAGGACTCGGGCTTGGGCTTCTTCTCCTTGGCCTCCTTCTTCGCAGCCGGCTCCTTCTTGGCGGGCTCCTTGGCGGCGGCAGCAGCACCGTCCTTCTCAGCGTCCTTGTCCTTCGCCTCCTTATCCTTCTTCGCTGAGCCGGCGGCTTTGCGCTTCTTGCTGCTGCCCTCCTCCTTCTCGCCGCCCTCGCCATTCACCTCCTTGCCGGCCTCGTCCGCATCGTCCTTCTTGTCCGCCGCGGCAGCGGCGGCGGCAGCCGCCTTGGCGCTCTTGTCCTTGGTGCCCCTGGCGGAGGGCGTGGCAGCAGTAGTAGCATCCGCGTCCTCGCCGCCGGCCTCCTCGCCGCCGTCATCGGCCTTCGCCTTTTTACGGCTGCTGCTGCCGCCACCGCCAGCCTTCTTCCCCGCCTTGCTGGCGGTGCCCGGCGCGTCATCAGCGGACGCGGCCACCTTCTTGCCTGCTGGCGTGGCCGCGGCGGCGCCCGCGACGTCGGTGGCGCCGTCCTTGGCGCCCGCCTGCTGCTCCTGTTTGGGCTCTGAGTCTACGTCCATGTCCATGGCTGTAGCACCGGCAGCAGCAGCAGCACCTGCGCCCGCACCCGGTTTCTCGTCCGGGCTAAGGTGGTGGACGGAGGGCGTGGAGGCGTGCTGGGCGTGGCTTGTTAGCAGCAGCTGCTGCTGCGGCGAGGCAGTGGACATAGCATAGCGCTAGCGCGGACGACGCGGCGTGGCGAGCTGTGGCGAGAGCGCTGCTGGACTGTCGCGGCTGCGTGTCACCTGCAGTAGGCAGAAGTAAGCACACAGCAGCGGCACGCATACGTCCTATGTGACAGAGGCCGTTATCTAGGAGGCGTGGTAGACGCAAATTATGCGGCGATCCGGTGAAAGCATGTAACACGGGCGGGCGCCAGTTCGCGATGTGAAAACGCCTTGGTGGACACAAGCGCCCTGCAAAAACCGTGCGTGTGCATGCGTGTATGCCGCGTGCTATGGGCGTGCTGAGGCCCTTGACAACATAATGGAGCTTTGGGGTTGGCGTGGAAATGGTGGGGAAGCATGCCCGATGCAGGCGCGCACGCGAGCCAGCTCCTACCCCGCTCGGAAAGCAAGATGCACCCCCCCCATGCGCACACTCTCCCCCCACACCGCCCCGCCGCAGCTGTAAGTGGGCAGCTACGTGCGTGCCAGCATGCGTGAAAATGACGGGGGTTGTGGGAGCGACGGGGGAACTCGGGGGAGACAGGCGTAGGTACCTTGCGCACAGGCCACGGCCTCGACCGACCGCCCCCCTCCTGATCAGCCCCAGCGCCGAGCCAGCCGAGTTGCGAGCTGCACGCGCCGCCTCGCACCCCAGAAGACCGCACGTCTGGGCTGAAGGCGCGCCCCAAAGACGCTCATAGTTTTTGATATAGAATACAGGCGCGGCTGCTAGGCTAGCAAAGCTCGGGCGGAAGCAAGGTCGAGGGCGACACACCGCGTTCGCGACCGCCTCCGCACGTCCTAGGGCCACCAGGCTCATACCCTGTTGGTGTCTGCTGAACTCTTCACCCCCGCACTGCCACTAGGCATCATGTAATGACCTGCCGCCGATAGTCCCGGCCGCCCGTCTGCGTCGCGGGCGTGGGTTCAAAGCTCGGCACTGTGCCATGCCATGGGCTCTGCTGCGCGCCTGTGGCCTGAACCTCCCTAAAACCTCTCTACCAACCTAAAATCCTCGTGATATCACTGTTCTGCTAAGCCAGGTCCAGGAAAGCTCACCTGTATGACTCCCGCCCAAGCCCAGGCGCCAGCTCCTGGCCGCTTCCAAAGTCAAGTGCGATGTAACTAGTTACAAGCTAAGACTAAGGCGTTAAAGGCGCTTTCGCAGCCAACTGTGACTTGTGCCTTGAACAGTTTAAAATGCAATTTCGATCGGCTTTGGTGACTGGCAGAGCCTAGCGTATGACAACAGCCAAGCTTAGTCGCTCTACATGAGCGTATGCAGTGCGACGGTTGCAGTTGGTGAGGTCGTGACAGTGTGCAATTAGGCACAGGTCGGGCAGGCCCCCAGATTGCGAGCCCCTCGACCTGTCGCCTGCGTCGGCTCTTGCTTGCCATGGACACGTGCGCGGGCGAGGCTATTCTATCGTGACAGCCACTGTTTGTGGATTGTCTGATTCATACATACAGCTCACGGTAGCGCATACCACGGCCCAGAGGCTAGGCTTAGGCCGCTGCCATGGACAGTTTTATTTTGATAATATCTGCAGCTTTCTGCAGCATTAAAATGAAGCAAGATGGTCGTAGACCCTGTGGCGAACATTATTCGAGTCGGGGGGAAGGGGGGATCCCGAAACTGGAGGGGTGAAGGCGTGCCGGTCGGCGTGCCAAGTGAAGTATGTCTATAGGTTGTCACACAGGAAATTCATTCGCCTAATTACAAATGGCCTATATGCTTCACCAGTCAGGGCTGCAAGCCCAGCGCTGCGGTCCTGCAGCCCGGCGTTCTGCAAGTTTGCCATTTGCACAGACCGTGCCGAGCGCAACCCACATTCACCGTAGCGCAATTGCGTCCCCAGTAGATCTTTGTCAATCACGCCTGGGTACGTCGGCCAGCTCCTCGCAGCGCGTGCAGCGCATGACGATGCTTGCGCAGTCCTCGGCGACGGCCCAGCAGGCGACTGAGCCCGCGGCCGCGACTGAGCCGTCCTACATCTGCACATCCGTTACGGCTACCACCGTGGAAACCTTCCTGGCTGAGATCCAGGAGGCTGCGGCCAGCGGGGTGGACATCATCGAGCTGCGCCTGGACTTCCTCACCGACTTCGACCCGGAGCAGCACCTGGAGAAAATCCTTAAGTCGTGCCCGCTGCCCTACATCGTGACCTACCGCCCTGTTTGGGAGGGGTAAGCCGGGAGGAGTTAGCGGAGCGGGGCACGACAAAGCATTTGCAGGGGTAAGGATAGCGGAGAAGCTGGCACGCACACGTACGGGCTCGCACAGGCTCGCCCTCTGTGTGTTTCGCACGACAGCGCCGTCAGCCACCTACGGGTGGCGGCGGCACGGGCGCGTGGCGCAGCCGAGCCTGCGATCCCCACCCCCACGGGGTGCCAACGTGTGTTGCAACGCCTGTCCTACGTCTACCTCGTCATTTACTAAACATGTATGGCACCCCCAGCCCCAACCCCAGCCCTTTCACCACCCTACCGCGCCCACCCACCCGGCACACAACTCCGCACCCTCCCAACCCACCCTCCCTGCTCGCACCCCACCCAACACGTGGCATGGATCTTCTGTGTGTTTTGTCTTTGTGATCTGTTGTTGGGCGCAGCGGCAAGTACGAGGGCCCCGAGCCGGAGCGCCTGGCGGTCCTCAAGCTGGCGGCGCTGATGGGCGCGCCGTACGTGGACGTGGAGTTCAAGGCCTCGCCCTACTTCTTCGCGGGTGGGGTGGGGGGCAGGGGGCAGGGGCAGGGGGCAGGGGGCAGGGGCAGGGGGTGGAGGTGGCAGCGGGTGGCCGCGGATGGGGGCAGCGGGCGGGGTAAGGGGCAGGGGGTGTGGGCAGGGAGGCAGGGAGGCAGGGACCGGCAGGACGCAGAGGGTGGAGGGAGGCAGGTGCAAGAGAGGGAGGGCGGTGGAGAGGAGTACGTACGGGCAGATGGGATGGAAGACGGGGCGAGGGCGGCGTGAAGTGGGTGGAGGCTGGGGCACTGGGGGAGGGAAGTGAGGGGAAGAGAGGACAAGCTCTGGGGAATGGGGCTGGACGGGCAGCCCAAGACAGCAACGATTAGGGGGGTGCCGGGGGCAGTGCTGTGATTAGGGGGGTGCCGGGGGCAGCGCTGTGATTAGGGGGGTGCCGGGGGCAGCGCTGTGATTAGGGGGGTGCCGGGGGCAGCGCTGTGATTAGGGGGGTGCTGGGGGCGGCGCTGTGAAGCCAAGAGATGTCTGTGACTTCCGCGTGGGCGTGCAGAAAGAGTGCCCCACCCACCCACCCACCTGTCGCTCGCCCCCAACCACTGCCTTTCCTCTTCTTACCCACCACACCACCACGTCGGCCCACATCACCACCACCACCCCACAGACCCGCACGAGGTGCCGCTGTCCACCAAGGTCATCCTCTCCTACCACGACTTCCAGCAGACGCCGGACGCGGCCGTGCTCAACAAGCTGGCGACGGCCATGCGCCAGGTGCGTTGGGTGGATTGGGTTGAGCGTGTGGCTTGGGCGTGTGGCGTTGCTGGGACGTGTGGAGGTTTGGCTGTTGAGGGTAGGGGGTTAGAGGATAATACCCGGGGTGGATGCTTTTCGTTTGAGTTGTTTGGGACATGTGGATGAGTGGGGGGAGGAAAGGGTGCGTGATACCAGCGGTTGCCCGCATGGGACCCGACCAACTAACCCAACCACCAACCCACCAACTAACCCAACTACCAACGGTCGATCCAGGCGGGCGCCGACATCGTCAAGCTGGCGGCCATGGCCAACGACATCAGCGACGCGGCGCGCATGCTGGACCTGCTGCGGAACAAGGACGGTGAGGGAGGAGCGAGCGGGGAGGCGGGAGCGGGGAGGCGGGAGCGGGAGGAGGAGGAGAGGGAGGAGGAGGAGGAGGAGGAGGAGGAGGAGAGGGACGGACGAGGTGGGGAATGGAGGGGCAGGAGGCGCTGAGGCGGCGCCGCAGAAGAGCTGGGCCGGTAGCGGGAGGCTGCTGAGCTGGGGGCCGCGGGACGCTGCTCCCTTCCTTTGTCGTCCCTTGACTCATGGGGCTGCGGGACAGACAGGGTTCCCTGGTCACAAGTCCACATGCCCTGCAGCCCCAGTGCTGGAGCCCCGTGTCCTCCCATTCCGGCTTCCGTTTGACGGGAAGATACGGTAATGCCCCGGCCGCCGCCTTCCTGCCATCCCAACACACGTGCCTACGCCGCCGCCGCTGCTGCCTGACCGACCGCCCGCCCGCCCGCCCGTCCGCCAGGCCCCATGATCGCCCTGTCCATGGGCGAGCGCGGCCAGATCGTGCGGCTGCTGGCGGCCAAGTACGGCGGCCACCTCACCTTCGCCGCCATGAGCCCCGAGCGCGCCTCCGCGCCCGGCCAGCCCGACATCGGCCGCCTGGCGGGGCTGTTCAACTACCGGAAGCAGGCACGGGGGCGGGGCGGGCCGGGGCGGGCCGGGCGGGCGGGTGTTTGGGTTGGGCTGGGTTGGGTTGGGTTGGGCTGGGTTGGGCTGTGGGTAGGCGAAAGGCGGGGCCAGGAGCGGGATGCATGGGCCCAGTTTGGGGCCGGTCGGGCATATCATGTTCAGCAGATCGCTGTGCGCACACCCCTGGACCTGCTCACATGTCACGCATGCACATACAAACACATGCTCGCACCGCTTACCCGCTCGCAGACGCCCTCCACCAAGGTGTTTGGCATCATCGGCAACCCTGTCACGCAGTCCAAGAGCCCGCTCATACACAACACCGCCTTCCAGCACATCGGTGCGTGGGCGTGGGCGTGGGCGTGCGTTGGTGTGGTGTGTTAGAAAAGCACAACGAGAGGAAGGGTCGACACCGTGCGTGCAGCATGCGTAGGCAATAGCGCGCCATCGTGCTCTCATTACAACTCGTTTTCCACTGTGTCCTCGCAACCGCCGCTGCCTCCTGCCCCGCCGCCGCGCAAACCGTGCTGCCTCGCGCCCAGCCCGCCCGCTGCCACCCGCCCCCTCCATCCCCAGGTCGTTTCGCTTCTGGTTTCTGGAATAAACTACCCTCCACCCAACCCACCCCCTCCACCTCCCCCCCGCCATGGAACCCCCGCCCGCCCGCCCAGGCTTCGACGGCGTGTATGTGCCGCTGCTGGTGGACGACCTGGACCGCTTCCTGGCGGCCTTCGCCGACTACGACGATTTTGCCGGCTTCAGCGTCACCATCCCGCATAAGGTGGGTGGTGGGGTTCCACATGCGTTGAAGAGTGCGTCCGTATGTATGTGCGTGCATGGGGCGGGGGGTAGATCCACAGGGATGGATTGCAAGGTGGTGGTGTTGGGCTGGTGTTGTGTGCTTGGGTGTCTAGTGTGCATGCAGCGCAGGGCGTGACCTGGCCTTTGAAATTAAGGCACGGCATGGCAGCGGGGGGCCAGCAGAGGCCACCGAGTGCTTGGTGGGGATGTGCGTGCGTGCGTGTGAGCGTGCGTGTGTATGTGTGTGTGTGCGCGTGCGTGTGTGTGTGTGTATGTGTGTGTGTGTGCGTGTGCGTGTGTGTGTGACAAGGAGGTGCTGGACCAGGGCGCAGGCCACGGCCCTGCCACGTGCATGGCACCACACCTGCACCACGCCCCCCGCCCCCCGCCCCCTAAATAAACATGCATGGCACCCCCTCCCCAAAACGGAACAGGAGGCGGCGCTGCGCGCGGCCAAGGACGTGGACCCGGTGGCGGCGCAGATCGGCGCCGTCAACACGCTCATACGCCAGGTGAGGGCGGGTGGGTGGGCGGGTGGGTGGGTGGGTGGGTGGGTGGGTGGGTGGATGGTGGTGGTGGTGGTGGTGGCACCTGATGGGTGGGTGCATGGGCGGGTGGGCATGGCAGGGCGTGGGTAATGGGTGCGTAGGGCGAAGGGAGAAAGGTAGGCGAAGGGAGTAGGGCACGGGAGTAGGGGGCCCAGGTCAGTGTCGTGGATGGGGGGCTGGCGCGTGCATCGGAGGCTGGGCTGGCGGGGGCAGGGGCAGGATGATACCATGCAGGGTTATTTACATACACAGGACCGAAAAACACGAGCGTGTCGGCCGTGTTAGAGGTTTCCCAAGCCGCCGGCCGGCCTGGCTTGAACAGTCACCAACCCTACCTACCTGCCACCTGTCACCCCAGCCCGACGGCTCCTTCAAGGGCTTCAACACCGACTGGGAGGCCGCCATCTCCGCCATCGAGCGCGGCCTGGCGGGCGTGCCCGGCGGTGCGGCGGCGGCGGCCGCGGCCGCGGCGGCGGCCAAGGCGAACGGGGCGGGTGGCGCGGCGGCGGAGAGCCCGCTCAAGGGCAAGACCGTGGTGGTGATCGGCGCGGGCGGCGCGGGCCGCGCGCTGGCCTTCGGCGCCGCGGCACGGTGCGCGCTGACTGTTACAGAACCGGTGCCGCGAGGGTGACGCAGGGGGCAGGGGTCGTGTGTCGATGCTTGCGTGGCTGGCCCTAGTCGCGTGTGGAAGGGTGGGCCGCTCCTTGAAGAGCAAACCTTCAAGTTCCGCTTGCGACGCCCTGCTGTCTTCCGCCACCTCGCCACGTCGCTGCACCACCGCTATCCTCCCCCACCTCACACGCTACCGCCTCGCCTACCGCCTCGCCGTCCCTCCCCGCCCGGCCCCCGCCCCGCCCCCCTCACACAGCGGCGCGCGCGTGCTGATCGCCAACCGCAGTCGCGAGCGCGCCGACGCGCTGGCGGCGGCGCTGGCGGCGCAGTACGGCGCCGGTGCGGCGGCGGCGGTGTCGTACGAGGACCTGGCGGGCGGGCGGGTGGCGGGCGACGTGCTGGCCAACAGCACCAGCGTGGGCATGGCGCCCAACACGGAGGAGAGCCCCGTGCCGGCGGCGGTGGCGGGCAAGGTACGCGCTGGGGAGGCTGCGAACTTGCTGTGTGGGGGAGGGGTGTAAATACCAGCCCATTCTAAACCAGAAAACAAACTAGCGAGTGAGGCACAGGCAAAAGCGACAATTGTAAGGCATAGATACTTATGGCGGGAGGAGTGGAGGGTGGAGTGGCGCTGTTGGGGTGTGTGCAGGCGCGTGCAGGGCCGGTTGCGATGTGGGCGCGGTGTGGATGATACGTGTGGCATGTGCGAGTAGGGAGCTCGTGTGACGGTGACCGGGATATACAACCAACCCCACCACCATGCGGCGCTGCCCCCCCTTCGCCATATTCCTTGCAACCCCTGTTGGTTCTTGGGGTTGCAATGGTCGCTTTGGTTCCTGGAATGAACTACCCTCCCCCCCGCTCTCCTTCTCGCTCATGCATTCGGTTTGGTTTAGCTTGGGCTGATATTTACAACGCGCCCCCCACCGGCCGGCCCCACCACCGCCCCCCGCTCCCCTCCCCTCCCCTCCCCGACAGTTCAAGGTGGTGTTCGACGCGGTGTACAACCCGCTGTGGACGCGGCTGCTGCTGGACGCCCGGGCGGGTGGCGCGGTGCCGGTGGACGGGCTGCAGATGTTCGTGGGGCAGGCGCTGGAGCAGTTCCGGCACTTCACCGGCGGCGTGGAGCCGCCCGCGGAGCTCATGGAGCGGACGGTGGAGGAGAGCATGGGCGTGAAGAAGCAGTAATGGCGAGGGGGAGGGGGAGGGGGTGTAGCTTGAGTTGCTGCTGCCAGTTCCGCACAGTAGCGGGATGGGGATGGGGATGCGGATGGGGAAGGGGATGGGGCGGGGTTTGAGATTGTAAGTTGGGTGTAATGGCGGAGGCAGCAGGAGCAGGAGCCGCGGTGGCGGTGGCGGTGGCGACAGGAGGTGCAGACTGCAGAGGGGCTGATCAATTGCATGGGATGATCCATGCACTACTGGGACCTCGCATTCTTGCCCCATGCCTACTCCATCAGTGGGATGATCCATGGCCTGGTCACATGGCCGGGCCGCCGCGACAAGGGCTTGCGAGACCTGGTGGCCGTGTTAGGAATGAGCGCCGCAGAATCAGGGCGCGTTAGCATTCTGCAGACATTGCCCCAGTGGCTTTGAATTCGCAACTTGCGGACCCATGTGACCGTGATGGTAACTGACGCCTGGCCTGCTTTCAGAACCACGCCGTCCACGCGACAGCGCATGCAGCTATTACTGGGTGTACCCGTTGCTACTGGTGGCCTGGCATTGTCGCGAACAACGGCTCGCAACCGGGGCGGGAACCAAGTCTGGGCGGGGTGAACGCGGAGGCACGCGTGCGTGCGCGACCCCAGGGACGAGAGGCGTTGGACTGTGGCCTGTGCGGGGCCCGCGCTTACGGGGGTCGCGACCACATGCTAAAATGCGCTGCTGATAGTGTTCGATTGCAGAGGTAAATGCTTTGAATTGGCGAAGCCGCAGGCTTCCGCAAAAAGGGAGCGTGAAATCGCAAGCGCAAACGCTTCAACTCCGACGAGAAGCCTTGCCCTGCCTGCCGGCCCCTGCACGCCTCAGCGCGCTAGGCATGCAACATGGTGCGCATGCGTTTTGGGCGCTCCGCCACTCGCGTCTTTCCCCTTATCGCTAAGCCCGTCGTACGGGCCCATGCAGCGCTTCTCCGAGCCGGTCGATAAAGAACTTGCGCGCTCGCTACTCGCATACACACATTACCAAAATGATGCTCACCAAGTCCGTTGTTGTTAGCCGGCCGGCCGTGCGCCCGGTTTCCACCCGCCGCGCGGTGGTCGTCCGCGCAAGCGGCGTGGACCTGAACAAGAAGGTCCAGGAGGCCGTGAAGGAGGCTGAGGACGCTTGCGCCAAGGGCACCTCCGCGGTGAGGCGTTACTAGCAGCTTCAGCGGGGCCACACCATCGGGCAGCGAAGGATCCTGGGCACTCGTCGGAACGCTGCGCTTACCCACTTCGCGTTCAGCCGCGTCCTAGCCTCAGCTGGACTTTCCAACAATGAATGGAGTTGGGTGGAGCTGCAGATCATGCCGTTCCTGGCCTAGGGGGCGACGATACAACGCGGACCGCTCTTTGGCTTGCACGGGCCTTCGGCCTCGTTTTCGACAACTAGTGACTTAACAGGCTTCTCTTTTCCATTTTGTAGGACTGCGCCGTGGCCTGGGACACCGTTGAGGAGCTCAGCGCTGCTGTCTCGCACAAGAAGGATGCCGTCAAGGCCGACTCCACCCTGAGCGACCCCCTGGAGGCTTTCTGCAAGGACGCCCCCGATGCCGATGAGTGCCGGTGAGTTGCTGACCTGGGGCAGCGTTGTACCGTATGGTCATCATCGATCGCTCAAAAGTTCTCCCACATTTCCGAGACCGTCCGTGACTCCAGCCATAGTTCGCTCGCTCTGTTCGCCTGTTTTTTTGGGGCGAATGTGTTGCGTCGGCATTGCCGTGGGTGTTGCGCGCTCAGTGTGCATTACTAGGGTTTCGGTATCTACCCGGGGCGTGCGCAGGAGCTTCATGTATGCGTGTCGGCCGTGGCTCATGTGTTATATGGTCATCTGCTCGTTGGCCTGCTTCTTACCCGCGTCTGTCCCCTCCCTCTGTTACCTGTGCTCCGTACAGCGTCTACGAGGATTAAGCGGCTCACCCCCAACACGGGCGGGCGGCGAGGCCTCGTGGTAGCAGCGGCGCTAGTGCAGCTCGCTGGTGCCTGAGGATGGACTACTAGGGAGATGAGTGGCGCACGGCTCGGGCAGGGTTGCGCAATGCAACTAGGCCTGACCGGGCGGAGGGAGAAAAGTTCAGAGCGGTGCAGGGTGAAAACGTTCCTGGAGCTCGCGTTCTTATTGGATGTTCGCCGCGTGTAGATTTGCACAGCAGGCGCTTCCACTAGAGTTTTCGGGCTAGGACAGGACTAAGCTCTTGATCGTATTTCGGAGCGGATGTGGTGAGCAGCAGGCCGGGCTGGGGTATCCCTGCGCCGTGCCCTGTGATTTTGGTGTGGGGTTTGTTTGGCCCCGCTTGTACCGGTTTCTCATGTTGTACAGAGTCGTCGGGTCGCTGTCGACGCATGATGGAAGGATTCATGCATCATAGGACCAAAATAACTTAGAATGTAACGGTGCACGCCGTTGGTATGGTCAAAGCTATATGGTCACGGCCCCATGCGTACCGAGTCGTATGCCCTTGTCTTTGGGGGGGGGTCGGGCACCGAAGAAAGGCACGGTACACTGCTTGGGCACACATGGTCACGGGCCATGCAATCAGTTAGATAGAGCCAGCACGGGCAAAGACAGCACGGGACAGCTGATGTGATGACCTCGGGCACCGTAGCTACTCAGATCACCGGAGTAGACTCTCACTGCAGGGGCGCAGGAACGGAACAGCGGATCACATCTGAGCCGCAGAGCGCAGTCCACCCGCCGGAACTGCTTGAGCCGCACGAGTAATCGGCCCGTCATTACCTGTGTGGCTCGCATCCCACTGTGGTCATTCGGCGCTTAAAACATATCGCTGGGCCAGACGAACGCCCCCCATGGGCAACAGCATCTGCGGGCACTACGTCTTGCTGTCTGCGGCAGCGGGGTGAAACAATGCATTGGCGTCTGGAGTCAACGGAGGTGCGTCCGCAGCGTCAAGCTTAAGTCGTAGCATGAAGCTCCCGGGGCGCCTCCTTCCAGGTACTGGCAACGTGCGGCAGGAAGTTGCCGGGTTGCCGGGTTCACGCCGATGACCTGGGCCTGCATCGGGCCGGCTGCAACGTGTGGCGTAATCAGGTCGATGGGCCCGCTTCTCGTCGCTCGCTGAGCGGTCGTGTGGATTAGTGTAGGTAGTAGCGCGTAATAGTGACTATAATGCAGACGCTTACGTCGTCGCGCAGCGCCGCGCGTCCAAACATTCTCCGACGTGCATCTCGAACTCACGCGGTCGCCACGATGGGATTTTTCAACTTTGGCAGCCTTTTTAGCAAGGAGCAGTGCAAGCTAGCGCCTTCTCAGGCCCCGGAGGGATTGAAGCTGGCGACTTTCGCTGGTGCGAAGTGGATGGGCTCGGGCCGCTCGGCCACCGCGAAACACGGCGTGTCGCGCCTGCGTTTCCCCTCCGCGTTTGGGTTCAGGATTGCCCTGATTGCACATTGGACGTGCGGCTAGTGGGCGGGGTAGGCGGGCAATAGGCTCGCAGGCAGGGAAAATGCGGCGGTGTGCCCAGCCGACGCTGCCTGGCACGTCTGGCTTGACCCCCGACCCCTTCACTTCCGCCGGAGGTGTCCCTCCATGGTCTCCGTGGTTGCCCTGATCCTCAATTCAAGCGCCAGCGAACAACACTGCACCTGTAATCATTCTCGCAAACCAACTCCGCACGCAGGCGGCTGCTTCTGGGGCATTGAGCTTGCCTACCAGCGCGTGCCGGGCGTGGTGGCCACCACCGTGGGCTACACGGGCGGCGCGGACAAGAACCCCAACTACGACTCTGTGTGCAGCGGCCGCTCGGGGCACGCCGAGGCCATCCAGTGCACATACGACCCGGCGCAGTGCAGCTACGGTGAGGGCGGCAAGGGCCGGATGGTGAGGGAGGGCGAGGAATGGGAAGGGTGTGGACGAGCGAGCGGGGATGGGGTTGGCGGGGTTGGAGGGGAGGCCGGGCGGCGACTGGGAAGACGGAGATGGGATGGAACCTGGCTGGATGATAACTGCGGACACAAAGAGCCGGCGCCGGGTGTGTAGGTGCCGCGCTGTAGCGCGCCCCCTCAATGGCGCCTGTCGCATTCACCTCACCTCCTCTGTGGCCCTCCCGCTCCACCTCCCGCTCCATCTCCCACACTGTGTGCGCGTTTATGTGTGGCGCCCTGACGCACAGACACACTTCTGGACACCTTTTTCGCGCGCGTGGACCCAACCACCCTCAACCGCCAGGGCAACGACCGCGGCACACAGGTGTGTGTGTTAGGAACCACAAGGGAGAGGACTAGGGGTGTGTGTGTGTGTGTGTGTGTGTGTGGCCGGGGGGGGACGGGGTTAGCCGTACTGAGCAGCTGTCGGCCATCGCTTAGCTGTGTACGGTAGTAGCAGCGAGTGTCTAGCTGTTTGCCCCCACATCCGCATTCTCTAACCTGCCACCACCGTGTGGTCCCCGTGCTCTGCGCCGCATGATGGCACTGCCCCCTGTCCCACGTCCGCCCCACACGCCAGCACAAACGGCGCACGCCGCCTCCTGTATCCACATCCGCATCCACGTCTGCATCTGCGCCTGCGTCTGCTCGTCCCCACCTTGGGACTGGCTGGCTTGCATGTTCACAAAGTTTACCCAAGCTGCCAACCGTATGCCGTGTCTTCTTGCAACTTCACTGACCGTATTGGAGCAACAAGCCGCCCCCCCCCTGCCCGCCCCTCTCTCCGCCCTGCCGACCGCAGTACCGCTCCGCCATCTACTACCACGACGAGCAGCAGCGCGCGGCGGCGGTGGCGCGCATCGCGGCCGTGAACAAGGCCATCGCTGAGGGCAAGGCGCCGGGCCGCTGGGCGGGCGACCGTGTGGTGGCGCAGCTGGAGCCGGCGGGCGACTACTACATCGCGGGTGGGTGGGTGGGTGGGTACTGGTGGGCGGGTGGGTGGGTGGGCGGTAAGTTTATCCAGAAATCAAAGCGACCGGTGCAACCCCAAAAACCAGAACCCAGAACCATAGAGCGCGGAGGAGAGGGATATACTCGTGTTGGGTGGGTGGGTGGGTGGGTGGGTGGGTGGGTGGGTGGGTGGGTGGGTGGGTGGGTGGGTGGATGGGTGGGTGGATAGCAGGGGGGGGGGGCGGCTGGGCATTGCGGGTTGGGACTTGGGAGGCATGGCGATTGGGGGCTGGGGACTGGGAGAGGAGGAGAAAGAGTGGAGGAGAGGGAGAGGGAACCATATCAATTCCGGCGCCAGCTGCTTCATTCTGGGTGAGCGCCGCCCGGCTTCCCGCCGACCGACTCCGAGCACGCGGATGACGCCTGCCTGCTTGCTGTTGTTGTTTCTGTTGCGATACGGGAGCAGGGAAAAGCGCTGACCCGACGTGGGTCCATTGATTTCCCTCCGTAGGCTAGGGTATATGAGTACTGATCGCACAGATACTTCCGCAACAGTTGCTGTTGTTGTTTCTGTTGTTGTTGCTGTTATTGTTTCTGTTGTTGCTGTTGACGGGCGTCACCCCTGACCGCCGCAGAGGACTATCACCAGCAGTACCTGTCCAAGGGCGGGCGCTTCGGCGCAGCGCAGTCGGCGGCCAAGGGCTGCACTGACCCCATCCGCTGCTACGGCTAATATGTGCAAACCCGGAGGCAGAGCCAGCGAAGCTGCTAGGCGAGTCGTTGCGTTTGTAGCAATTATAAGTCCAATGGTTGCTTGGTTTTGGGTGTGTTGGGCTTGGCTGAGGCGCGCTCCAATCCAGTTGCAGTTGCGAAGTCGTGATGTTTCGGCGGCTGCTGTCTGGCGTCTGCCCTCAGCGGCAGGCGCTGGTGGTTGTCGGGAGCGCTTGGAAGCCTCCACAGCATTGATGAATATGGATCACGTTGTTCAGGATTATGAAGTCCAGGGAAAGCGGAAACTTTTAGGGGAGGAGGGCATCCTTTCGGGGCACGGGGGGGGGGGGGGCGCCGGGCGCACGCGGGGAAAGCTGCGGACTGTGGCAGCCCGCCACGCCCGCGCCCGCCCGCCCGCCCGCCAGATGCCGCAGTTTCTGTCGCAACTTCGCTAACGGAGCCTTACACTATCCCTCTTGCGCATCATGGACACATGGAGGCAAACGCTGTAGGACTGAGCAGACCGACCTTCGTAGCATGCACAACTATACCAACTCTGGTCCGGAACCGATCTCTGAGATTGCTCTACATCCCAAGCAATAAATAGCCCTCAGAGGTACACCTATGGGCCTTACCTAGCTTTTGGACTCATTCGCTGCTGTATCTCATTTGCTCTCTCGCGCACAATTGGGGCACATCGCACTTTTCGCGTTCGCCAGCAGACCTCGTTTTGCCTGGGCGAGTGCAGCAACCTGCTCAAGTAAGTCATTGTAGCTCCTGGACCCAGCATCGTGGGGCCTAGGGACTCCGGAGGGCATCTTTCCGGGCGAGGAGGTTTGGTACCAGGTCTGGCTGAGAAATCATCAATTGGCGTCGTCTTGTTCTGTCGCTTATGGGTTTTGTTCTGGAGCATTGCGAGCATGGGAGCGCCTCCGGACCAGAGCGTACCGGGGACCTGAAATCACATGTTTGTTCCCCGCCGCTCAGGCACGAAGAAGGCTAAATTGAGGCCACGGGACCGGTAGATCATCGCCTTGCAAGGTAAGACATTTCGAGCTGGTCGGCGGGCTTACGTGGCATAGAGACGCCCAGTCGCGCACTTGCATACTCCGACGTTCGTGGGCCGACGTCGCGCGCTGTCGCGCGAAGCTGGGGGCCTGTCGCGTGTTCGCCTTTGAAATGACCGGCCACAGCGGTTTTATGCTATGGTCAGTGCGTAAGACCGGCGGCCCAATACGTCAACCCTTCCTCCACGGGCGCGCAGCGGGCGCTGGGACACACGAAACCTACCTTGACCTTCCTTACCTGCTGGCTACTACTGCTACTACTACTCACGAGCGCAATTGATGAAGTACCGTACTGCCGGATGAATCAACTATACCGCCCTACACTCTTACAGGGACAGCCACGCAATGATGCCTACGAATACCTGCCCCTCCCACTGTGCCGGATGTGACCAGGTGTGTTACATACTCTGTTTTAGTGGTACCTGTGTTGGTGTGCGCGGCGCGCACAATACGGTACCCCCCCCCGTCCCCTTACAGCCCTTACACGCAGCGACATCCCACGCATTGAGTGGACCACGCAACCCCCCAATAGCAGACTGTCTGCTGGTCACCCGGGCTCGCTTTCGCAATGCCGGCCGCTTTCTTCCCCCAGTTCTCCCCAAACCCTTGCCCCGCCCCCCGCCCCCCGCCCCCCAGAAAAACACCAAGAACCGCCGTATCCCGCACCCCAAGGCGGTGCAGTGGCTGCTGCATGTCCTGTGTGGCCGCGCCGCACAGGCGCTCATCAAGGCTGCGCACAGCGCCGGCGTCCCCATGGCCAGGTTCCTGCAGGCCATGAAGGAGGCCACGCCGGCGGACAAGCAACACCTGTGGCGCGTCTCATTCCAAGGCCACACGGTCGCGCTGTGCCAGGCCTTTCCCTGTCCGTGCTGCCGCCGTGTGAGTTGCTTTTTAGTGGGCTGATAATGAACGGCAACGGAAACATTTAGAGCCCCGCCCTAGTTCGTTTTTGCCCAGGTACGTCAAGTTCATGCTCTAAGCTTCCCGGCACGCACGCACGCACGTCGACGTCCCTGCTGCAGGTTCTGCCATCCGCCGCCGCCAACCAGTGCCTGAGGAATGCTTTCACCCGGCTGGGGCGCCCTGACGGGCTTGAGCGCGATGACTTCGACGGCCGCGTCAAGGCCGTCAACCAGCTGCGCCAGCTGTGTGCGGAGCAGGGCAGGCAGGTCAACGAGATGGTGGTGGTGGCGGGCGGCGCTGCTGCAAGCGGCGGCGGCGGCGGCGGCGGCGGCCTGGTTCACCTGTGCGGCCTCGGGCCCCGCACGGATGTCGAGCAGGCGAACCAGCAGGGTAGGTGCCGTACGGACGTACCGTACTGTGGCGCACCTGCTGCTGTCAGAACTAGTTACGTGGCCAGGGGCTTGGCCTGCGCATGCATGCGTGCGTGCGTGCGCTGCTGCTGGTAGTAACCCCAGGAATATTGACATACAGAGGCGGTGCGGCAGGCGGGATGGGGTACTATACGGGGCCCCACCGTAGGAGCAAAGCTCACTCCTGAACCCGCATTATCCACAGCGCTCTCACTTGGCCGGCCCCAACCCCTAAACCCATCGCTTTCGTTGTATCAACATTCACACACACACACCCAGAGCTGGAGGGCATACTGGGGAGCGCGTTCCAGGACGCACCGGCGCTGTTGATGCATGTGGCTGGGGAGCAGCAGGGTGCCGCCGCCGCCGCCGTAGCCGCCACTGCCGCCGCCGCCGCAACCGCCGCAACCGCCGCAGCTGCAGCCGCTGCCGCGGCTCCTATGGCGGCGGTGGCGGCCGGCCCTCTGCTGGCTGCTGCCGGCCCCGCTACAGCTGCTGGCGGCGGCGCGCCCGCGCCGGCGGCCCCTGCTGGGGAGGTGGGGCCGGAGCTGCTGGCGCTGGTCAACACCACCAGCACGTGCCCCTGCTGCGGCCTGGTGCGTGCGTGCGTCCATGGGTTGCGCGCTGCTAGATAGGCTTGCGTTTGCTTTTCCATCCGCAGGTAGGCCCAGTGGGGTCATGCTATCTAGTGGCGTTGTGTCAGGTAGCTCATTGTGCCGTCTTGGCGTTTCGCAGTCGCAGGTAGGCTGTAGCCGCGGTATACGGGCACACACACAGTGCATGCAGTGTGTCGTCTGCGTGTGTGAGTCGTGTGGTAGCTAGTGGCGGGCGGGAAGCCCGTACGCTCCCGCCGGGCCCGGCGGGAGTTCTGGGCGTACGTGTGGCACGTGCCCAGCAGAACACTTATTCACTCACTCTGCTGCTTGGTGCCGCTGCGGTTAAGTTTAGTAAGTTCCTTGCCCCCCTAGCTACCCGCTGCCCATTATCACCATCACATGTTTGAGCGGGCACGCATGCTTGTATACCGTATATGCTTGTGTGCAGGTGGGGCCTGACGGGGTGGTCGAGTGGCACCTGAAGACGGCGGCCAACGCGGTGGGGCTGCAGGAGCAGGAGCACGTGCACCCAGGCGACGTGAACGGGCTGGCCAAGGCGCTCGAGTCGCACTGCGTGCACATGGGAATCAAGATAACGCAGCTGGACGACAGGACGTGGACGCACCTGTGCGGCGCGTTCGGTGCGCCCCCACTCACGCCGGCGGCGGATGGGCTGGAGGGGCTGCTGCTGCCGCACGGTGCGTAGTGCGTAGTCCTAGTACGTAGTGGGGTTGGGTCGACCTGCGGTCAATGCGTGCCTGTTTGCATTGCCCCACGCACAGTGGTAGGCGTTGCTTGCCCCCACATGACATTTTTGCTGCATGCTGGTTGACAATTAGGCCAATGCTTGCCATGCTGCTGAACGCAGAGGCGGAGGTGGAGGAGGAGGAGGAGGATGTGGAGGAGGAGGAGGATGCGAAGTGGCTGGAGGGGCTGGAGGGGCTGGGGGATATGGAGGGGCTGGAGGGGCTGGGGGATATGGAGGGGCTGGAGGGGCTGGAGGGGCTGGAGGGGCTGGAGGGGCTGGGGGATATGGAGGGGCTGGAGGGGCTGGAGGGGCTGGAGGGGCTGCTGGAAGGGCTCGGTGGCGCTGGCGACGCGGCCCGCAAGCGGCTGCTTCCCGAGGTGACCAACCCCGCCGCCGGCCGCGACGACAGCGGCGACGGCTCGCAGGCCAAGCGGCAGGTGAGGCCTTTGGGATCGGGTGCTGCAGCTGCAACTAACAGCGCTTGGCTGGTGAGGTGTAGAGTGGATTCTTCGTCCTTGGAAGCGAGCAGAGCGGCAAGGATCTGCTTTAGATAGCATATGCTCTCATTCGCACGTTACCGAATCATTGCAGGTGGTGGCGGTGGCCGTCAACCCCCGTCCCAGCAGCCGCCTGCCGCCAGCCGGCCACTGAGCGTGGGAGGCGCAGCCTGCAGCAAGAGGCGGCAGCGGCGGCGGTGGACTGCTGTTAGTTCGTTATTGTCACTACGGTACTACTGTTCCCCTGCTGGCTGGCCCCTGCTAGATGGCCCGTACCTGCCGCCAGCGCGCTAGCTGGCTACGTACTACGGGGGCCCGCTCATCAGGGCCAACCCGCGCCCGCCGCCGGCATCAACCAACTGATAGATGGATGCTGCACGCATGGCACGTGACGACGACAGCAGGTAGTGCTAGCTTGCATCGTATGTGGCAACTACTACTGTAATATATAACCGCCGCTAGCTGGTTTGTCGGACACGGGCGCCGGCGGCGGCGGCTTGAGCAAGGCTGATCGCTGTGACACTACCAGTGACACTGAATGTTTGGTAAGGCACAGTAGTGACACACGCTGCTGCACGTGTGGGAATGGATGCACGTCGGCAGCAGCAGCAGGTTGATTGCTTGGCGCCCTCTGTGATGCATTATGCACGAGCATTATTGGCGCATGCAGCATGCATACCGCCGCCGGCCCGTCGCGGAGCGCAATCCTCTAAAACTTTGTTATTATACATAGGTTGTTCAGAAATCCTCTGCATGGTGTACATGGTGTGCCTAAATTGAAGCGCGCACAATGGCTGTACAATTGCAGCTCACGGCGCGTGCGTGATCTTTCAGTCCGCCGGCTCTTGCTGCATACCTAAACCCGCCACGCCGGCGACTAGCGTGAGACCAGTGGACTTGTTCTATAAATATGCGTAGAAATTTCCGGCATGTTCGGTGAATTCGTAGACGGTTTTAAGAGGGTTTGGCACGGGCCATCTACGCTGACACGGCTCCTGGGCCCCCATTCCTACGGGGTTTGGGGCGCGTGCCCCCCCCCCCAAAGGAACTTGTATTAACGTAGACGTTTTCAGGCCAATCTGGCGTGAGACTACGCTTGGCCTTGAAGCCGAGCCGCCTCCGGCCCATTTATCAGGCCACTGCGTGATGTGTCCTGTATCCTCAACAATGGCTTGATTGCTGCGTGCGTGGGTTGCGCGCGAGTGGTTTGAGAAGCGGACGTGTATATATGTTAGTTACTTCATGTTGAGCTCTCGTGCTGCCCAGTTGCTTGCTGGGGCTTGCTTATTATCTAATGTATTTTTGCCGCGTCCGTGGCTCTGAAAGGGCTGCCGGTGCGCTTGGGCGGAGGGGTAGGCATCCATGGGATGGTGTGAGTCAACAATGTGGAGAATATGAAGAGCCGACGACCAGAGGTGGGTAGGACCGTAGGAGGGGCAGGGTGACGGACAAGGCGGGTGTGTGACGGACATGTGCTAAACTACTGAATTGTATGAGTAAGCGAATGCGGAATCATCGACCCGACGTTGATGACATTGCTAGCAAGCAAAGAGAGAGGAGGCGAGGAGGGTGCGCGGCTGCAGCAGTCGGATGCGGGCGGCAAGAGACTAAAGAGACTACAGCAGACCCAGCCGGCATGCTACAAGGGTGTCGTCACTCACGTGGAGTGCGGCACGCTGCACGCAGACCACAATTGTGTTAATGTTACAGCTGTGGGCCTGCCTCCGACCCGGGCCCGACACACGGCCTCTGCAGCCTACCAGTCTCTGGACTGGCGAGAGCGCTCACAAAAACAGCGCTAGAAATCCAAGCCCACGGCTGACCTGCCCTACCCGCGCACAGCAAGCCTAGCCGCGAAACGAGAAACGCCTCCCTGTGCTCTCCTGAGCCCACAGGACCAGGCGGTGTGGAGACAGCTCGCGCACCTAATACCTCAAACGAAACCCCCGACAAGAGACAACCCGAAGACGAGCAACCCACGCGCGCGCTCCCCTGGGGGCTACCAACGCCTGGGAACACACGTGTCACCCTTCTGCTACTCATCAGCAGGCCACACGTAGCAAGAGGGACAGGGCCGGCGAGAACGCTCAAAGCCGCCGCACCTAGCCGCCAAAGCTACAGCCCAAACCACCAACTCAATCGAGTCACCTACCGCAGAGGGGACAAGCACGCAACCGAGCGCCTACCCGCCACCACAAGGGTCGTGAACATACGTCACCGTCAACGGTACCACCCACACACACACGTACACACACAAACCGCGTCTCATCTACACTCTATCTAGCACCGCTTATAAGCAGCAGTTGCGAGCTGACAAGACTTGACTAAGCAGGTTGCTGAACCTTAATGCGCCCGCCCTGCACGGCTAGCAGGGGGTGCGCTGTGCCTACCTCCCTCCACCCCTTCCTGGGCACCCCTAATCTTGCGAAGTCCTGCAGGCCGCCTCCAAAACCCTGTCACCGCTTCCGCTTTAGCGATTTCTACCGGCTCAGTCTCCATACCCTCTGGGGGCCCTGCGTTGGTAACTGCCCTCAACCTCGTCCGGGCGCGTTCCATGGCCGAGAGGGCGGCTAGTACCACCACGTCCCACACTGCTTGCTGCACTCCGTGAGGCGGTTCTGCTAGCCATAGCTGCTGCCGAGTGATGGTGTTCGCCATCGCCGCGTTAATCTGCTCCAGCACTGCCTGCGCCACGGGACACTCCCAGAAGTGATGTGCTCGCGGCGAGCAGGGTGCGCCGTGCGTTCCTCCGTGGGCGCCGCATCCACACGCTTCCTGCTGCTGGGCTCCACTGACGTGGCTGTTTCCAGCCAACGGTACTCCATCCACTGCCAGCCGCCACAGGACCTCCACGTGTTCCCGTTCCCACCGTATGTGCCACATCCTGCTCAGCATGGCGCGCACAGGGTTCGTGCCTGTAGGCGTGGTCGCAGTTGTCACCGCTGCGTTTGTCGTGGTGGCTGCTGCCTCGCCTCTGGCTTCCCTGGCGAAGTCCGCGTGTAGCTGGGTCCGCCGCTGTTCGATTGGTCGCAGTAGCATCGCCGTGGCCTGGCTGACTGTTAAGCGCTGGAGCCTTATGGGCATCAGCAAGCCCCTGCGCCAGCCTAGCCTGCCTACTATCTGAGCCCGCACTGCCTCCATCGTCTGCGCCGGCGGCTGACCTCCAGCGCTGAGTTGCTGCTCCACTTGCTCCGCCGCTGCTCGCCATTCTGGGCTGATGTCTGCAAGTAGCAGCTGGATAGCCTGCAGCGTCGGGCTCCTTCTGAAGCCTTCCGGCGCTGTGGGGGAGAGATGCTGACTGACCCACTGCCGCCATTCCTCCGTGTCGGCTGGCGGTGTCCCTGCTGCCACCAGGGCCCCCAATCTCACAGCGTCCCCCACTGTCTTGAGGGCGTGGCACGTGCTGAGACGCACGTGGCGCTGTTCCATACCTGGTCTCGGTGGTGCTGGGGGCTCGGCTCCCTCCGGGCTGAAGTCGGGATCCGCGCTATTCTCTTCTGCTTCCGCTGCCCGTTGGTTATTGGGCAGCAACGCGTTGGCCCAGAGGAGAATTGTGAAGGCACCCAGCCGTACGGCCCGGCCGAACTCCGTGTGTGTACGGTGCGCGGGTGCGGGCACTGCAAATAGGCCGTCAGCTTCAACATCCGGGAGTGCGGCCTGACGAAGGTGGAGGAGCAGGAGCAGCCGCCGCCAAGCTGAACCACCAGGTTGCGCCTGCGGGTGTTTGGGACTAGCTAGGTCGGCAAGTGGGAAGTCCTTCAGGTCCTCGCCACCTCGGGGCTGCAGCTTAACTTCTGCCCTGTTAGGCTACTCATGTTTGAGGTTGGGCTTTGGGCGCGGCCTGGGCGGGGACGTGTCAGAGTGCGTGACACGCGTGGCGTGAAGCCGCGGGATGGGCTCGAAGGCGCATGGGCCGTCCACACGGTGTCCGCGCTTTAGCCCAAACTTGCCAAGACTATTGAGTTAGCAAAGCACATTGAATCAGTGCGCCCTGGTGACAACAAGACACGCGTGTGCAAGAAAGACGAATAGCATTCCTTCCAACAGTTGCGCTGCACAGCTCATGATACAATGAGACGCAATATACGACAAGCGTTCTATTGTTTGCTAAGCTGGGTTTTTGAATAGGAACAACCGTCGACCAACCTCGGTTATCGGTGCTCATGCTCAGCTCGCTGTGGCAAAATGAGCCGCGTGAAGCCTATGGCAGCGATGGCGGGTGGTGCCAAGCCGTTCGTATGGTTCGGGCGGGCCTGCGACTCGCTCACAGAGGCGGACGTGGCCACTATTCGCGGTCGGCTGGTGCGGGAGCTGGCACACGTCCTCTCCTACATGGCCGTCAGCGACCTGGGTGAGCGGGGCGAGGGGCGGGAGTCAAAGGAAACACACTCAAGTTTGGGTGAGGCGCAGGCTTGTGCAGGGCTTGGGGGCCGAGGGCGCGCGTGGGACAATAGTTCGGGTAGGTGGAGCGGGCGGCTTCGGGTTGAGGAGCCGCGCGCACAGCACTCAGCAGTGGCAACGGCAGGAAGCTTGACGTACCGGTACTTGGGCTTGCCCCCACAAACCTATTGGCTGGACGTTGTTCCCTGAGCTCGCAGAGAAGCCCAATGAGCCGGTGGTGGTTCTGTTTACGCGCCTGCCGCCGGAGGTCATCCGGCCGCACCTGCTGAACCCGCCCCGGGCCGCAGCGGGAGGCGGCGGGGGCGCCGGCGGGGGTGCCGGCGGGGCAGGAGGGGCCGCTGGCACCGAGCTCAGCACCACGGTACGTCTCACAGGGCCCCGTGCGAACCCCCCCCCGCCTCGCACCCACCCACCTGTGTTTCAAGCCCCCGGTGCGACCCCCCCCACCCGCCTTGCCCTCTCTCTCCCTCCCCCCCCCCGTCTCCCGCTCGTCTCCCGCGAGCCCGCCCCCCCAAACCGTCCCGACGGCCCCCTCCCGTCCGCTGCTCTCACTCACTCATGCTGCCCCGCACCGCACCGCACCGCAGGAGACGGCGCGGCTGCGCTCGCTGCGGCGGGCGGTGGAGGAGGCACGCGGCACGCTCAACCCGCGGCTGCTGCTGCTCGTCCCCGTGGCCTCCCCCTGGGCCTGGACCTTCGTGTTCCTTCGCTCCCACGAGCGCCTGCGGCCCGCGCTGCACCGCCTGGCGCCGGCGGCGGCGCAGCTGGTGGCGGACCGGCGGGTGCTGGTGCTGCCGGGCGTGACGGCGCTGGACGACCTGACGCCGGGGGCGGAGGTGGTGCAGCGGCTGCGGCACAAGGTGGCGCAGGGGCTGCGGCCGCTGCTGACGTGGATGGCGGAGCAGGGCGAGGTGGAGTCGGGCACGGGTGGCGGCGGCGGCGGCGGTGGTGGTGGTGGTGGTGGTGGTGGTGGTGGCGGGGTGCAGCAGCAGCAGCACCAGCAGCAGCAGGCGACAGGAGCGCCCAGCCCTGGCGGGAGAGGCGCTTCTGGGGCAGCAGCAGCAGCAGGACCAGCGGCAGCAGCGGCAGGCGGGGTGCCTGAGAAGGTGCCCATGCTGTTCGTAGCCGCTGACGTGGACTTGCTGGCGCAGCGCTTCGTCACGGCCACTGAGGCGCCGCCGCCGCCGCCACCCCAGCCGCTCAACGTGTCTGGCGAGCGCTCCCCAGGGGGCCCGCCGCCGCCGCTGCCGCCGGTAGGCGGCATCCACGCGCTGCACGCCTCCCTCGACATGTCCATTGAGGGCTGGGATGATGCGGTTGCGGCGGCGTCACGCGACGCGGCGCATGCAGCAAGTGGCGGCGGCGGCGGCGGCGGCGGCGGCGGGGGCGCCGGCGGCGGCGACGACGATGGAGTGGCGGTGGCGACGGCGGCAGCGGGCGCCTGGGGACCGCCGCAGAGCGCGGGGCTCACGGACGTGAGCGATGCGGAGATGCAGCGGATGCTGCTGGCACGTGACCGCATGTATGACGTCATCAAGGTGGGCTGGGGTTGGCTGGGCGTTAGGTGCCGGCAGCTGCGCACGTGCCCACATGGGGATGGGGATGGGGATGGGGATGGGGATGGGGATGGGGATGGGGATGGGGATGGGGATGGGGATGGGGATGGGCTGGTCTGCAGGGTCGGCTAGAGAAAAGGACGGGTGTGTCTATCCAGTGTCGGTCCGGGTAGGCGCGTGTGTACGTATGGCGTGTGTCGGTGTGCGGTGGTCGGGATGGGAGGTGACTGGGGCAGCCTCAAAACTGAGCCGGTGGGGAGGCCTCGTGGGGAGGCCTTGCCTGCGGGGTCGGCGGGCGGGTTACTTGCACAGGAAGGCTCCGAGACCGAACCAGCGGCTTGTAGGATGGAGGTGTTAGGTGGGCGCCTTCGGTGGGGGCATGCGTGTGAATGCCGGCATGCAGTGTGAGGGCTGGCATGCAGTGTGAGGGCTGGCGCCGTCCCCGGCTCCCCAAACAAGCAGCAATCAGGTGGTGCTCAACTGCCTGGCCCCCCGGCCCGGCCCCCCACAGGTGATGCGGCCGCGGCTGCTGGTGCTGGTGAACTGGCTCCGGCCGACGCAGTGGGTGGTCGTCCTGATCCGGTGGGTGGGTACTGGTGGGTGGGTGGGTACTGGTGGGTGGGTGGGTACTGGTGGGTGGGTGGGTGGGTGGGTGGGTGGGTACTGGTGGGTGGGTACTGGTGGGTACTGGTGGGTGGGTGGGTCGGTGGGTGGGTGGGTGGGTACTGGTGGTGGGTGGGTGGGTGGGTGGGTGGGTGGGTGGGTGGGTACTAGTGGGTGGGTGGGTGGGTGGGTGGGTGGGTGGGTGGGTGGGTGGGTGGGTGGGTGGGTGGGTGGGTGGGTGGGTGGGTGGGTGGGTACTGGTGGGTGGGTACTGGTGGGTACTGGTGGGTACTGGTGGGTGGGTGGGGGTAGGTGGGTACTAGTGGGTGGGTGGGTACGGGTGGGTGGGTGGGTGGCGTGCATGCATGGGCCGCATCAGGACAGTGCCCCCACAAGACCCGTCTACTTCAGTGCTCCTGCCTCACGCCCCCCAGCCCACCCCGCGCGTGCTCCATGCTCTCCGTCCTCCCTTGATCCCCGATACCTTGACCTTTTCTCACGTCCCCCATCTCCTCCCTCCCTCTCCTCCTCTCCCCCCCCCCCCCGCTTCTCCCTTCTCCCTGTATTTCTCCTCACCTCCCTCACCTCCCTCACCTCCCTCACCTCCCTCTCCTCCCTCTCCTCCCTCTCCTCCCTCTCCTCCCTCTCCTCCCTCTCCTCCCTCTCCTCCCTCTCCTCCCTCTCCCACCTCTCCTCCCTCTCCTCCCTCTCCTCCCTCTCCTCCCTCTCCTCCCTCTCCTCCCTCTCCTCCCTCTCCTCCCTCTCCTCCCTCTCCTCCCTCTCCTCCCTCTCCTCCCTCTCCTCCCTCTCCTCCCTCTCCTCCCTCTCCTCCCTCTCCCACCTCTCCCACCTCTCCTCCCTCTCCTCCTCTCCTCCCTCTCCCACCTCTCCCACCTCTCCCACCTCTCCCACCTCTCCCACCTCTCCTCCCTCTCCTCCCCCTCCTCCCTCTCCTCCCTCTCCTCCCTCTCCTCCCTCTCCTCCCTCTCCTCCCTCTCCCCCCTCTCCTCCCTCTCCTCCCTCTCCTCCCTCTCCTCCCTCTCCTCCCTCTCCTCCCTCTCCTCCCCTCTCCCACCTCTCCCACCTCTCCTCCCTCTCCTCCCTCTCCTCCCTCTCCCACCTCTCCCACCTCTCCCACCTCTCCCACCTCTCCTCCCTCTCCTCCCCCTCCTCCCTCTCCTCCCTCTCCTCCCTCTCCTCCCTCTCCTCCCTCTCCTCCCTCTCCCACCTCTCCCACCTCTCCTCCCTCTCCTCCCTCTCCTCCCTCTCCTCCCTCTCCCACCTCTCCCACCTCTCCCACCTCTCCTCCCTCTCCTCCCTCTCCTCCCCCCTCCTCCCTCTCCTCCCTCTCCTCCCTCCCCTCCCTCTCCTCCCTCCCCTCCCCTCCCCTCCCCCCCTCTTCACCCCCCCAGGCAGTACACTCGGCTGCTGCCCGGGCTGGCCGCCGCGCTGCCCGACCGCACCGTGTACGTGTGGGCGCCGCGCCGCCTGCCGCGCCCCACCGACGCCTGCCTGACCGACGTCTGCTACAGCAACGCCTGCCCGCGCCGCGGCCAGCTACAGCCGGGCGCCAAGTACTGCCCGCACTGCCTCACCGCCAAGTACTGCAGCATCGAGTGGTGAGCGAGGGGCCCCCGGCCACCAGGCGCCAACCGGTCCCCTGAACCGGACCCTCCGGAGCCCCTTCTTAACCCCGGCCCAGCCCGGCTGGACGAGATGGTGTTTGGAGGTTTGATCCCGGGCTGTGACGATACACAGGTGTATCATATGTTCCGCACAGTGCAGTGCGCGAAGTGCGGGTGTGTCTGCTTTTGCTTTGTGGACTCGATCAATCCGCCTCACCCGCGCCACCGCCTACCTGTGCTGTCGACTGCGTACCTGCTGCGCGCAGCCAAAACGAGCACTGGCGCGCGGGGCACTGCCGCCTGTGCACCCGCCTGGTGGAGAACAAGCTGCGGCGGGGCGGAGGCGGAGGGGGAGGCGGGGGAGGCGGGGGAGGCGGGGGAGGCGGTGCAGCGACAGCGACAGGGGGGCACGGGCGCGCGCCGGGAGGCGGGATAGGGCCGGGCGGCGGCATCAAAGCCGCGTCAGCGCCCGCGGGCTTCGGTGGCGGCCTGCCCTCAATCAATGTCCGCTCCTCTGAGCAGTCGCTGCACGCATGAACATGAACATGACCTTCACGAATCACGACATCATCGCGGCGTCATGCCGTGGCCTGGTGGTCTGTGGAAAAGCCTGCGAGCTTGTGTGCCCGTGTGAGAGCCCCTGTGAGAGCTGCTCCGCGTGTCGATGTCGCCGTGTGCCTGACGCTGCAATGTCGTGTTGCCTGCGTGTGTGACTGGGTTGACTTTGTTGACACATTCATTCAACCCCCTGGTTTGTTTGGACGTTTGGTTCCTAGGTCTGTCTGGTTTGTGGCTGACTAAGTGACACTACGCACACGATCAAGAGCAGTTTGGTTACAACCACCGGGGGGCCGTAACGGCCGTGATTGAAGGCACGTTACGAAGTGGCCATTCCTGGATGTACGGTTGACGTATTTGTTGCCGCAAGTTTTGCATGATACATAGAATATGGACTATGACACGGTATTCATTTTGAGACCTGACTGCCTGCTAATGACCAAGAAATGTCTGGCCTACTAACACCACAAACCGCAAGCATCAGGGTCACACGTATGTACATGCTTGCTAGCCCCGACATGGAACTGTTCGTCCTATCATAGTCATGTATGTCCGGGTAAAATGAATGAACGGCCCCCAGCCGGCCCGGGTGCTAAAGCCATGCTCGCGACAGCGCATCTACTGCTGTAACAGCTAGCCCTGGCCCTGAAACATGAGTCATCCATGTCACCCATGTTCGCGCGCACCAAGTGTGCTGCAGCCGCGTTAGTTGTGCCTGTGCAAGCCGCCGCTCTCCAGTGCGGCGGCACACCCGGCAAGGCGGCTGCCGCTGCGCCTCAGTTGCTGGCTCGGGGCACCCTGCCGCCAGCTGGCTGCCGTGCGGCCGTGGCTTCTGAGGACGCGACCAGGCCAGGACCAGGTGTTCCGCACCACAGGGGCAGAGCACGCCAGGGCTGGGCTGCCGCCGCACGCCGCCGCAGTCCTTCAGTTAACTTATCCCGACCCCGCCCCGGCTCCTTGATGCTCTCTCCCTCGCTCCCTCCCCCGTCCCCAGTGCAGACGCAGCTGCTCCTGCCTCTCCCCAGCTCGCTGCCGCCGCCGCCGCCGCCGCCCAGCTCAGAGCACGTCCTCCGCCTTGTAGGCGACCATGGTCTTGACGTTGTGCACCTTCGGGACAGTGAGGCGCGAAGGAGGAGGAGGAGGAGGAGGGGCCAGCCAGGGCTTGGGAAAGGCGCGCTGCAGTGGCTTTGTTTTGAAATGGGCGTTGGAACCGCTGGCCCGCACATGCAAGCTACCCACGCGCCTCTCGCCCCCGCCCCCCTGCCGCCCCCCTGTCGTTTCACTTCTGGTTTCTGGAATGAAATACCCCCTCTTATGCATTGGGTTTGGTTTAGTTTGGGCTGGTAACCACAACCCCCCCCCCCCCCCAAACACACACCTTGGTGCTGAAGGCGCGCAGCGACACCACCTCCGCGTTCTTGATGTTGCGCGCGTCGCTGTCCTCCCTGTGTGTGCACACGTGTGCTTTTGAGTGTGAGTCATCATGCATGTGTCAAGCGAGCGGCATACGCACGCAAGCACAACAGCGCCAAGCAGCAGCTTTGCCGCCCGCCGCTGCGTGTAGGGAGCCGCAAAGCACACACACACACACACACACAGTACTCTCCCTTGTGATCTCTAACACACACACACACACACACACACACACTGCTTGGCGTTCCTGTCCCTTCGCACGCACAAGTCTTTCATAGTACTCTCCCTTGTGATCTATCTAACACACACACACACACACACACACACACACACACACACACACACACACACACACACACAGGGGCTGCCCGCTCACCACTCGGCGGGGACCTCGTCCACGTTGTCGGTGTACACCAGGATGTCGATGGAGCCTGTGAGTGGGGATAGATAGATAAGGTGGGTTGGTGGTGGTGATACATGTGGTGTTGAGCAGGGGTGAGTGCATGGGGTGTGGATGTTTGTGACCATGAGTGGCTCGCGGGCGCCCAAGCCGCGCACGTGCGGGCCGTGCACGTGCGGGCCATGCGTGTGCGTGTGCGCGCGCGTAGCAAGCCGTGCGGTCGTGCGCCACTGACCGAAGCCCTGCGCCCTTTGCGCGCCCCCCCCCCGTCCCCCCTTTGCCTTCCCCACATGTCGGCATGCCAACCAGCCGCCAGCCACCACCACTCACATCGCGTGTCCAGCAGCGGCAGGAAGGACACGCTTGCGCAGATCTGCGGCCGGCAGGCATTCGCGCCGCGAGGTGAGTTGGGGCGAGGTGAGGCGGGCGAGACAACGGGCCCAAACTGCCTCACTACCGCCCACACGCCCTCTCACACGGCCACACACGCCCTCTCACACGGCCACACACGCCCTCTCACACGCGCGCACCTGGCGCAGGATGCCCGCGATTTCGCCCTTGATTTCGCTGTCCGCCTTCTCTGGCGCCTTGCTGTTGTGGGTCAGGAGAGGGCGCGGGGCGGGGCGAGGTGGGCAAGGGGCGGGCAAGGCGCGAAGGACAAGTACGTAAAGCACGGGAGACACAGCGGGAAGGGGAAGAGCTACAGCATGAGGTCCAGCCGGGGACTTCGCGAACGGTCGGAGGCGTAAGCAGAGGTGCGCGGACACGCACCGAAACCAACTTTTCGCCATAGCTTCCCTCACCTTCTGCGCTACCCCCCACCCCCCGCCAACGCCTTGCTGGCTTGACGGAGCCGCCCGGCCGCGACCCTGCTAGTCTTCAGACCGAAGCCTGCACCGCCCCCTTTAACTCTGTGCCTGCCACGACCGCTGGTGACAAACCGCTCACCCGCCAGCCAGCACCTCCTGATTGGTCTCCACGTCAAACGTCCAGCGCTCCAGCACCTCTGACGTGTTGGCGTCCGTGATGACCAGCACCAGCTGGCGTAGCTTCCCGCTCTCCAGCCAGGCTGTCGGTTTGTCAGGGATGGACGTGGTCATGATCGTTGAGGTTGCGAGAGGACGAATTCGCAAGCGTGCAGCGGGGAAAGGGGTGTGCTGGCTTGACTCAGCCCTGTCGACCGACTCACCCTTGGTTTGAGACAGCACCGTGCTCAGGTACTTGTTCAGGCTGTCGTCGTTGCTCACCCACAGCATGATCCCATACTCCTTCTTCTGCTTGAAGTCCTCAGAGGGATACACGCCTCGCTGATAGAGGATGCTGCGAGCGAGAATGCATAGCTTTAAGCTTTGCGCCTGCCTCCTCGCTCAACAGCGCAAGTTGACTCTTGAAGCACAACCAACCTTTGGACAGCATACTCAAAGTATTGAGACACAATTTGCGCCGAGCCCTTGAGCGTGATAGTGCTCCGCTGCAGCTGCGCCTGGCACTGCATCGACATGTTTGCGTTGTTTTGCTGCAAATATTACGCAGGTAACGACAAGTATTGTGCTGCCTTAAAGCGGGGGAAGTCTCGATGCCACAGCTGTCGCGGACTGTGCTTGGATCGCGATCGCGCGACGAACTATCCACAATTCCCCCTGCGCAGTTCCCATTTTGACATACTGTATGTAGTTGTGTCACATTTGCATTGAACTTTGCTGATACATAACAACGGAAGCAACGAAAGAGGGACTTACCGTCTTCCACAGGACCAGCGCCCGACATGCCCCCTCCTTACATTCTTGGTTTACCCCTGAGGAGTCCCTGAGCTAGTTCCTTTGCTTTTGCACCTAAACGACCTGCATGTTCCAAGCTTTAGTAGGTTCCGCGGGCGCACATGTGTACTGAACCCTAAGAAGGCGCCCCTGCCGCTGGAGGATGGCGCTGGAGAGCACTGCAGGTGTGCGGGGTATGCCGGCGTGCACCAAGTGCACTCTCCTGAGTAGCCCTGACCTGACCTTGCGCGCGCACCGTCTGCGGTCGTGCATGTACCATATTACAACTGCAGCCGCCCACGGTCCATGCCCTTCGCGCGCTGTGATGTGTCGTCCTGCGCAACCAGTCGTCACACGGCGTGCCTGGCTCCCTGCGCGTCTTGCGCTGCCACTACAGCAAGCCTCCAGCGTAATCAGGCGAACCCATTCCGCAGCGCACGCAAAATCGCAATCCCACATTTACATTCCGTGAAGTGGCCCGTCAATAGACTAATTCCTTAACTCCCACACGCCCTCTGCGCTCCTTGCTGAGTGCGTGCTGACCCGCCCCGCACACGAACTAACCAGCAGTGGCCCAATCCCACCCCGCAGGCAGGCTGTGGCGGTTGCGTACGGTCACCCCACAGCCCACAGCCATCAGCTCTCAATGTCGCTGCAGCCGCCTTCACCGCCGCCGTACCGCCCGCACGGTATACACATGCCCTGATGGGCGTACATCCGTACACAAGCAGTACAAGCAGGCAGCGGCTGGAGTCTCCTGCCACCTGCCGCCAAGCATGGCAGCAGCAGCACGCCAGCACGCCGGCAAGCCGGCACCCGCACATCGTCGCCAGCACATGGCCAGCACCCGTGCTTACCCCCCACCCCACCCCTAACCCACCCATGGACACGGACGGCGCTGACCTATTGCCTTTGACCTAATGGCACCTGGGTCCATCCACGCCCGACGGTACGCCCAACGCCGCCTAGGCCGCGGCCTTGTCCGCGTAGCTGCCCTCGCCCGCAGGCGCCGGTGCCACCGTAGTGCCCGCAGCGGCCTCCGCGGCCTTGCTGCCGCCGCCGGCTGCAGCGCCCTCGCCGCTGCCGCCTTCCGCGCCCTCGCCGCCGCCGGCGGCCTCCGCGGGGCGTGAGAGGGGTGGGAAGTCGGCGGCGGAGGAGGGCGCGGGCGGCTCGCCGGCTGTGGTGGGTGGCGGCCGAGTGCCGGGGCTGCCCACGGTGGGGGCCGCGGCGCCGCCGGTACTGGTGGTGGTGGCGGCGGCGGCGGCGGCGGCAGTTGCGTCGGCGTCATTGCCTGCGGCGGAGACGGGTTGTATGTCACGCTACGGTTGGAGACCAGCAGCAGGTGTGAGCAGGTGATAAGCAGGTGGGCAGGAGGCGCGGGGGGCGGCAGGAGAGGAGTTCTTTTGGGAGGGTATGGACTTGGGAGGCTGAGGGGGATGCATGTGGGTCGGAGCAGCCGGTGATGCCGCCTGTAGGCCGTGAGTGTGTGAAGCTTGGCTCCGCGCCTCCTGCGCCCGCCCCGCCCCGCCCCGCCCCCCGAGCTAACCACCTTTGGAACCCCTACACGGGCTGTGTGCGTGCCCTGACTCCTGAGGCACACCGTGCGCATGCCACACACCAGCCTGCGCCGTACATCTCTGCACTGCACTGCCGTACTTGCGCCGGTCTCACCGCACTTACCGCCGCTGACGACAGAGGCGGCGGTAGGCGACTTGCCGGCCAGGACCGTGGTCTGCGTGGCGGTGTCGCGCGCGGACGTGGTCGCGTGGGGGTGGCGGTGTTGGGTTTAGGGTGGGATGCATGTCGCGGAGGCGGGTTGCAGGCCCGCAGTGCGAGCGGTGAGGCCTCGCATGTGAGAATGCCGCCGTAGCAACACACACGCAATCAAAGGGTTCACCAGCCCTAAACCCGACGCCCCCAACTGCCCGCCGTTCCGAACTACCTCCATAGCGGTGATGAAGCCGGAGGAGGTGTTGCCGCCGCCGCCGCCGCCGCCGCCGCCTCCAGTGCCGGCCGCGGTCAGGTCGGCGGCGCGGCGCTCGTCCTGACTGCTGCTGCCGCCGCCTACGTGTTGGGGTGATTGGGCGGATGGGTGGGTGGGTGGGCGGGTGGGTGGGTGGGCGGATGGGTGGGTGGGTGGGCGGATGGGTGGGTGGGTGGGCGGGTGGGTGGGTGGGTGGGTGGGCGGGTGGGTGGGTGGGTGGGTGGGTGGGTGGGTGGGTTTTTTGGCTACAAGCTGGTCCTGCACTTGGCGTCTCTGGGAGCATTTGGGTGGTCCGTGTGAAGTGCAGGCGAAGAGCAACGCGGGTGCGAAGCAGAGCCTCGCGCGGGGCGTGCTGGGAACGGAAAGCAGGAGTAGATAGGGTAGATAGGGCTGGAGGCGTGCCGGGCGCCAAACGAATAATGCGTTAGACCCGACGCCGTCCCATGCACTGTCTGCCCTGAGCTTCCCTAACCAACCTCCCTCCTCCTCACTGCTGTGCCCCCCCCCGTGCTTACTCTTGCCGGTGGCCGCCGTCTCCGCCTCCGCCGCGGTCGGCTGCACGTCGCCAAAGGAACGCGTCACCAGCGTCGGGGTGCCGCCGCCGCCGCCGCCACCACCACCGCCACCCGGGGTGCGCTTGGCGGCGCTACCGCCACCGGTGCCGCCACCGGCAGTAGCAGCAGTGGCGGCGGCCTCCAGGGCCGCCGGCGTGCCGGCGCCGCCGCCGGTGCCGCTGCTGGGTCCAGGCGTGGTCCCACCGCCGGCGGTCTTGGAGGCTGTAGCAGCACCAGCGGCCTTGGCCGGCGTGCCGGCGACGGCGGCTGTAGCAGGAGCCTGCTGCTGCTGCTGCTGCTGCTGCTCCGTGGCGCCTGTTGCGGTGGTGCCGATGTAGGGCGCGGCGGCAGTAGCATCGGCCGCCTCCGTGGCGGCGTCTCCGCCGGCAGTAGCAGCCTTGGGCGGGGTGCCGCCAGTGGTGGTGGTGGCGGTGGCGGTCGTGGGCGGTGGCGCCTGAAGGCGGTAGGGCAGCAGGTGGGCCAAGTGAGTCAGGTGGTGGCGGACTGGCGCCTGCCCGGCTGGTGATGCGAGGGGGTTAGGGGGGGAGGGGGATGGGAGGCCCTCGCTGTGCTGTGCCTCGCTGATCTGCACCCCACTGCACACAGAGCCCACGCCAACGCCATACCGTACTATCCAGACCCAGGCCCCGTCCCTGTCTCGTCCCCCCCCGCCCCGCCGTCCTCAGCATCAGCTACTGCTGTCGCCACTGCCATTGTTACTGCTGCTACTGCCGCTGCTACTGCCGCTGCTGCTACTGCCGCTGCTCCTCACCTGCGCCGCCGCCGCCGCCTCCTCCACCTCCATAGGCACCGCCGTGTCGTCCACGCCGCCCGCGCCGCCGGCGCCAGCTGCTGCCGCCTGCACCCCCGCGCCCACATCGCCCACATCGCCCGCGCCCGCGACCACTTCACCGCCGCCGCCGCCGCCGCCGCCGCCGCCGCCGCCGGCCGCCGCCGCCTCCGCACCCGCCTGCAGCACCGCCGGCAGCTCCTCCGCCGCCGGCGTGGCCGCCGCCGCCGCATTGCCACCGCCACCGCCGCCGCCGCCGCCCGAGCCCTCCGCATCTACCACCTCCACATCCTTCACTGTCGCATCCTGCTCCCCACCACCGCTGCCACCGATGTCGCCGCCGCCGGGCGCCGCTGCCGCCGCCGCATTATTCTGATCGGCGCCGCCGCCGCCGCCGCCGCCGCCAGCCACGTCCTTCTGCGGTGACGGCGTCGGCTGCTGCTGCTGCTGCTGTTGCTTCTTGACTTCGCCGTCATGGAGGCGTTTGAGACCGGACGCAGTGCGCTCCAGCGCCGCGGTGGGTCCGGCCGGGCCCTGGTCGGTCATCTTCACGTCTCCCACAACGACGTCGCCGCAGCAGCTACCGGGATCGGGCGCAGACATTGCTGCTGAGCTAGCTTTAAAAGTAACCCGAAAATGCGCTAGCTAGCGGAAACGAGGCCAGGAGAAGCGAGGCTCGAGAGAGCTTTCGCGCCGGAACAGTGGCGGCGCGGCGCGCTGCTGTGCTTATTTGCGCGGCCTCGGCTGCGGATGTTTATTGCTAGCGCAGTGGTGCTGCTGCTGCTATAGTGAGCTGCCTGTCGCGGTGTTTGCTGTCGATAGTCGCAGGTTCGCTCCCAGTTCGCGAGCGCCGGCGCCATGACGCGCTTTGGGCGATGCCATCCAGCGGCGGCCCCGCGGGTCGCCCAGCAGAGGAGGAACTCGCGCTTGGAGCTAGGCGGGTCTTTATTGTGAAGAGAGTTTTGAGGGACCACTCAGGTGTCACATTGCCGCATTGAACCACTTGCTTGCTAGCCCACATCGCCGCCACGCACAGCAGTGCCGTTGCGCTTTCGCCCGTCCGCGCTATTGCAGCAGTAGCAGTAGCAGCAGTAGCAGCACATTCCTCGCCCCTGGCCTAACAGCAGACCGCAATGGCCACCGCCGCCAGCCCGCCCGCCTCCTTCAACCTGCCCCCAGCAGCCGAGCAGCAGGCCGGCGCCGACACCCTCTTCGGCAGTAGCATCGGCACCACCGGTGGCGGCAGTAGCAGCAGCAGCCTTGCGGCGCTGCTGCACTGGGCGCTGTCGCTGCCCGGCGGCGTGGCGCGGGCGCTGCTGGCGCCGGGCAGTGGCGAGGGGCTGCTTGGGCTTCTGCCGGGCTGGGCGCGGCAGCTGCTGCCGGGCTGGGACCCGGACCGCGACATGCCCGACATGTTCGGCAAGGTACGTACCAGGGGGGGTAGCCATCCATGGATGGTGTTTATCAAATGTTTGTGAAGTGCCGATGTCCAGCGGAACAGCGGGTACATTTAACGTGTATGCTCCAGGGGGGGAGCTGTAGTAGGAACATCAGCAAAAGACACATCTAGATGCCCCAGGGCGCCGTCCGCAGGGATTGTGTACTTATGTGGCATTGATTGTCTCCTACCGCCCACAGGGGCTGGGTGTTGTTGGGGGCGGAAACTTTGTTATGGGGTGGAGTGGGGAGGGCAGAGAACCCGAACCAGCCAGCCCAACCCAGGGGCATTACTGGTGCTGGAGGTCAGGCGGGGGTTGGTGCTGGTGCTGCGGGTGGTGGCGAGAGGGTGTGGAGGATAGGTTCAGGGGGCGTGGCTTTGGGCGTGTACGGCGTTGTAACCACAACGCCACGCCCGATGACTCCATCCCGCCATCCACGCACCTCGACGCCTCCCTTCGCACCTACTTCAGATACGGTGCCCAACTCCCAAAGCGCACATGCAATTGCGCCGGAAACACAAGGGCCCGAAATGTTGCGCGAGAAATGCTGAGTTGTGTGGCTTGGTTGCGGAGATGCGCTAGTAGTGATGGTGGTGGTGGTGTCGCCGCCATGGCTCACGACGATGCCAGCTCATGTGTGCATTATCCCCCATGGAGCCCCCGCCGCCCCCGCTTCCCGCCTCTCGCCTCTCTCCCCCTCCCCCCCCCACGCAGGTGGTCATGATCACGGGCGCAAACAGCGGCATCGGCTTCCAGGTGTGTGTGGGGGGGGTGGGGGGAAGATGGGTGGGTGGGTGGGGGGAAGATGGGTGGGTGGTGTGTGTGTGTGGGGGGGGGGAAGATGGGTGGGTGGGTGGGTGGGGACGATGGTGGTGTGCGGGGGTGGTGTCTGGCCGGGGACATAATGCTTTCCCTGCTTCTCACTGCCACCGCACCCGCCACTGCACCACTGCAACCGCACCCAAGGCCTCCTGTTCCCAACCCGTCCTTCCTGCCCTACTCTTCTGCCCCGCGGCCCCCCGCGGCCCTCCCTCCTCGCCCCACACCACGCCACGCCACACCGCACCACACCACACCGCACCACACCACACCGCACCACACCACACCACACCACACCACATCGCCCCCCCCCCGCTCCTCAGGCCGCCAGGCTGCTGGCGCGCAACAACGCGCACGTGGTGATGGTGGTGCGTGACGAGGACAAGGGCCGCAAGTGAGGGCGGTAGGGGGGGAAGGGAGGAGGGACGGGGAGGGAGGGAGGGACGGGGTTACTGGTAAACAGTCCCGGTGAGAAACAAAATGCGAAGAACATGACTGCGGAGGGGCAGGGACGGGAGGGAGGTGGTGGAAGAGAGGAGGGGCAGGAGGCAGGGGATGGGGGCGTGCAGAGGTGGCATGAGAGACAGCAGGTGGTGGTGGTGGAGAGGGGTGTGGAAGGCCAGAAGGGCTGGAGAAAGGCGGGGAGGGGGATGAAGTGGATGGGGGAATGAGGGGGATGCACCTCCGGGGTCCCAGTCACCTGTGTGCGTGTTGTTCCCCCCTGTGGCCCATCCATTGAACCGCTCCGCTGCCTCGCATCACTCACTGCCCACCCCACCGCCCCACATCACTCACTGCTCAACCCACCCCCACCGCCCCACTGCCCCACCGCCCCACCGCCCCACTGCACCCCTGCCTACCCACCACCGCCACCACCACCACCACCACCACCACCACCACCACCGCCTCTACAAAGGGCGGCGGAGGCCATCAAGCGCGAGGTGCCGCACGCCAAACTGACACTGATGCAGGCGGACATGGCCTGTCTCAGGTGGGTGGGGGAGGGAGGGAGGGGAGGATGGGGGTAGTTCATTCCAGAAACCAAAGGGGGAAGGGGGGAGGGAGGGGGGGAGGGAGGGAGGGAGGGGTGAAGTAGGCGGCGGTGGGACGTGGCCTGCTGCCTCACGTGGGTGAAGGGGGGAGGCAGTACGGTAGATAGGGAGGGAGGGTGGGCCGCGCTGGCGGGTGCGGGCTGGCGGCTGGGGCCATGGGGAGGGGTGGATCGTGGGCCTTGGCCTGGGAGTGGGAGTCTGTTGCAAAGACCCGACGGGCGGGTAATTGAGGTGGGGTTATTGGGTCTACAGGGCCGCGCGTGGCTTGGTATTGCTGATCTGTCACCCCGCCAACCCACTTAACACCACCACCTTGTCACACCTCAAACCTGACCCCACCACCGCCACCTCCTTACTGTAGGTCCGTGAAGCGCCTGGCCGACGACTTCGCCGCCGCCGGCAGCCGACTGGACGTGCTGCTCAACAACGCGGGCGTGCTGGCGCCCGGGCCCTTCGCCGTGACGGAGGACGGCTTTGAGACGTGAGCGCGGGGGGGGGGGGGGAGGGGGGTGTGTGCATGCATGGGTGGGTGGCGGGGTGTGGATGGCGGGGTGGCGGGCGGATCGGCACGCTATATGGAAAGCTCTGGAGCTCTTCGTAGTCGCGTGCGCCGCTTGGGGCGGAGGCATGGGGCCCTTCCCGGGTGCCCCAAACCAAACGAAACACGTGCTGTGTGTGTGTGTGTGTGTGTGTGTTGGAGATCACAAGGGAGAGTACTATGAAAGTATGTGTGTGTGTGTGTGTGTGTGTGTGTGAGTGAGTGCGCGCGCGGCGCACGTGTCTGTGGCGGCAATGTGACAGCGCCTCAACGCCGCCCGACACCGCGCGCACCCGCCGTTGCTCGCGTCACACGCCCGCCAGCCCCCAGCCACATCAAACTTCCGCACACAACTCTTCCCACCCCACCCAACCCACCTTCTCCCAACTTCCACCCCCTGGCCCGGCCCGACCCGCCACAGCACGCTGGCCACCAACTACTACGGCCCGCTGTACCTGACGCTGCTGCTGCTGCCGCGACTGCGCGCCTCCGCGCCGGCGCGTGTGGTAAACGTGGCCAGCTTCGGCGAGGCGTTCGGGCGCGTGCACTGGGACGACCTGCGGTGAGCTGCGAGCGAGTGCTGCTGGGGTGGGGGTGCGTGCGTGTGCGTGTGTGTTGAACGACAACCAATGCAGGGGAAAACCGTGTTTGTTGGGGGCCGGGGGTGGGGGTGGGTGGGTGGGTGGGGTGGGGGTAGTTCATTGCAGAAACCAGAAGCGAAACGACCAAGAGAACCCGAACCAGCCAGCCCAACCCAGAGCGCGGAGGTGGTGTGGCCTTAACCTGTGGGTCTCGGGCGCCCTTGAGCTTCGGGGGAAGAGGCTGTGGCTGAGGGGGTGGGTGGCCATGCGGAACTGGGCGCGGCAGTGAGGTAGGGTGGGGGGGGGGGTATTTCATCCCAGAAACCAAAGCGGCCATTGCAACCCAAAAGCCCAGAACCTGTCCCATCAGCGGGCTCTCGGGTCACTGACCGTCCAATGGAGTTTGAGTGTTAACAGGTGGTCCCTTCTCGGGCTCGCGGGTCACTCCCCTGACCATCACACCTGGCGTAGCCGTGTTCGTGTCACCGTCCACCTGCACGACCTTGAGCTTGAGTATTACAGGTGGTCCCTCCCCGGGCTCACGGGTCACTCCCTGAGCATCACACCTGGCGATAAAAGCGTGTCATGAGAACTGCACCCGCACCTGCACCACCACGTCGGTTTAGGGTTGTATATTATGTTTCGCCCTATTGTGGCACCACCCCTCTTCGATGGGGCCGAGTGGCCTAATGGATAAGGCGTCACCCTCCGATCGATGCGGACGTAGGTGAAGATTGCGGGTTCGAGTCCCGCCTTGGTCGTTTTGCCCCGCTTGAGCGTGGCGGCGGCGCCGCGTACGGCAGCCGTACGGCACGCAGTGCGCAGAGGCATGGTGTGGGCATGCGGGTTGAGCCCCAGGTGGCGTAGGGGTGGGGTGGGGTGGGGTGCGGAGAGCCACCGCAGCGTGTGCTTCCATGTTGGGGACTGTGTGGGCGCCCCTGCTTTGAGCGGTTGGCAGCGGGCGGCGCGGGAGCCTTTTGGAAGGCGGGGCGGGTCTGGGGGATGAGGGGGACGCATATGTGGGTGGCGTGAGGGGCACAGCCTCTGAGGGGCTGTGCGGGGAGGGAGCTTTGCTGTCGCACAGCATTTCAGTACACGCGCACACACACCCGACCAGCCCCGCGGCGCCTGGGCACCTGCGCAGCTGCAAACCCTTGCGACGCACAGCCCTGTTGCGTGTGCCGGGCGCCCCGCCTCTTCACTGCCGCGTTGATCAAGCCATAGGGGTTGCCTGGAGCCGGAGAGGGGAGGGGAGGGGAGCTGGGAAGGGGGGGTGGCCACTTGGACGCCCCCACCCGTCGGGTGCACCACAACAGAACCCCGGAACCGTCGACATCACGCAGGCACTGCCGCTGTCCCGCACGCCCCAAAAGCCTGGCGCATACGCTCTCGCTCGCGCATGCGTCGCTTCAGGCGGGCGAAGCTGACGCGCAAGGGGGATCGCCAGATGCAAGTCCAGCCATTCTTGAGCCACCGCTGTCGCGGGCTATGCGTGAATATTAACATGCCATCTCAGAGCACGCGTTGCGGCTGGCTGTGGTCTCGGCGCCACCTCGCCGGCAAGCCGCCACATGCGCGAAATGGCGCCAAAGCCAAACGCTGTTTTGCACGCTCGGCGAGTTGTAATAATTTGCACTGCATACATAGTGCTTCTTTATGCAACGTATCTGTGCCGGACCTCGCAACAGTTCGCCCTTTACAGCCCCCATGCGGCACGCTTCGCCCCACCCACCCCGCCGTCGCTGCCACGCACTCATGTTCACCACAAACTCACCGCCCCAAAAAAGTCCCTGCCCCATCAATACTCCCCAGCCGAGTACCCTTGAACAACCATCCCTGCTGCCACCACCACCGAACAGGGGTTCCCCTGCCACCGAACGTCGCCGCCAAACCCCACCGCCCCTGCCCTGCCCCTGCCCCGGCCCCTGCCCCTGCCACACCTCCCGCCATCGTCCACCCCCAGCAACCCCGGAAGGAATATGCGTCGGGCCGTCGGCACTGCATTCCATACCCGCATCCAACAACTTGAACACCTGAAGACCCAACAATGCCCAACAAGCAACACTACCACCTGGCTACCGAACAAACACACACACACACACACACACACACACACACACACACACACACACACACAGGGGCGTGGACCTGCGCACCAGCGGCCTGCCTGCCTACGCCGCCTCCAAGCTCTACCTGCTAATGGCCAGCCGCGACCTCAACCGCCGCCTGCGGGGCACGGGCGTGGACGTGTTCGCCGTGCACCCAGGTGGGTGGGTGCCTGGGTGGGGGGTAGTAAGGGGAGGGCTGGGAGGGAAGGCGAATGGGAGGGAGGGAGGGACGTGTATGCGTGTGTTTGTGTGCTATGCCGCTGGGAGAAGGCGGGCAGGGCTGGGGAAAGGCAGGGGGAGCTCTGTGCATGGGGACTAGGAGGGACGTGGGGCGCGGGGCAGGCGGGCGAACAGAGCTCCCCCGGAGCGGCGGGTGGCTGCGGGCCTGCTACAGGTGGTGCGGTGGGAGCGCCGAGGGGTGGGGTGGGGGGAGGCCGCACCGGTGCACCGGGCCGTACGCAGCACACACACGCTCTCTCTCTCTATCTCACCCACGCACAGTCTCGCTGGCTCTCTCTATCTCACCCACGCACAGTCTTACGTTTAGTTCTCTCCCTTGTGAACCCTAACACACACACGCACATACATACATACACACACACGCACGCGCAGGCATCGTGTCCACCCCCGGCGAGCTGAAGTCCGACAGGTCCTACCCGGTGTCGGTCCTGGCCCTCATCAACAGCCGCCTGCACGGCCAGTCCGAACTGCGGGGCGCGCTGGCGCCGCTGTTTGCGGCCACCGAGCCGCGGCTGCAGGGTGGGGTGCGGGGGGTGGGGTGCGGGGGTTACTGGTAAACAGTCCCGGTGAGAAACAAACTGGGGTGCGGGGGTTGGGTGGAGTGCCGGCGGGTGGGAGTGACGGGTCGCGGAGTCGGGGGGAGTACGGGAGGAATGCGGGTGCATGGAGGAGACTGGGTGTGTGGGGTTGCGGGGGTGGGGCAGAGTGTTGTGTGCGTGTGCGTGTGCGTGTGATGTCGTGCTTGTGGCTGCCAAGCCCGCCAAAGTAATGACGGTGTGTGTGTGTCGCGCGAGGGCGTCATGGGCGGGTAGTGCTGGTTAGGCGGCCGAGGCTCCGTTGGCCTGCCAGTTACCTAAAACGTGACCTTGCTCACGCAGTCACAACACAATTTACAACACAGTTTACAACACAACACAACTCAATCAAAACACACGCAGGCCGCGGCGGCACCTACATCGGCCCCAACAGCTTCGGGGTGCAGCTGTTTGGCTGGTGGGTGGGTGCGTGCGTGCGTGTGAAAACGTGCAGCCGTGCAGGCGTGCTTGCATGGCGTGCTGAAGGGCGTGTACGTATGCTGCCGGGCGGATGGGGCCAGCGGGGGAGGGCAAGGGGGCCCGTGCTTCTGTGCCTCTCACACACGGGTCCTGCGCCATCCTCTCACATGATACACCGCACATACACGCCTCACTTGCGTGCACACGCACACGCACACACACACACACACACACACACGCACACATCTCTCCTGTTCTCTCCCTTGTGAACTCTGACCCACCTCTACGGCTCTACCTCACACCCCTACCTGCCCACCCAGGGGCGGCTCCAACACCGTGGCCCGCACGCCCGTCAACTGGGCGGCGCGCGACGCGGCGGAGTGCCGGCGCCTGTACGACCAGAGCCGCGCCGTGCTGGACAGCGCCACGGTGGTGAGGAGGGGGGGCGGGGGCGGGATGAGGGGGGGCGGGCGGGCTGAGGAGGGGGGAGGGGCAGCGGTGCCAGGTGGGCAGCAGGCTAAGGGGGCGGGGAGCTGCAGGATAGGCGGGGCGGGGCGGGGCGGGGCGGGGCGGGGCGGGGCGGGGCGGGGCGGGGCGGGGCGGGGCGGGGCGGGGCGGGGCGGGGCGGGGCGGGGCGGGGCGGGGCGGGGCGGGGCGGGGGCGGGGCGGGGCGGGGCGGGCTGCGGGCTGCGGGCCGCGGGCTGCGGGCGCCATGCATGCCCCCAGGCCCCCAGCATCATCACCACCTGCTACTGGTCCCACCGACCCGCTGGGCCATCTAACACTTGTTGTGTCCTGCAACCAACTGCCCGCCCCTGTTGCAGGCGGCGGGCCTGGGTGCGGTGCCCCTCACGCACTTCGCGGAGGCGCAGCAGACGGCCGCGGCGAAGGCCCTGGCGCCAGCCACCCAGTCCCAGCACCAAGCCCAGAAGCAGCACCAGCAGCCGCAGCAAGCGGTCTCGTCGCTACCGCTGCTGTAAGACGCGTGGCGGGCAGGTCCGAGGAAAGGGTGGCTCATGCGAGGATGCCAGCCCGGGCAGCCGGGGGGCAGTGCTAATGGCGATTCAGCGGTTGAGGAGACACTTCCGTACCGGTGGTTGCGCGTTGAGGCGTGCCTGTTGGTGTGTGTGCTGGCTCAGTTTGGCGTTGAGTGTTAGCAAATTGAATGGACTACTGGGCTGCATGCGCAAGACCAAGAGTGTTGAGTGTTGGAGGAGTTGAGCATCGGCATGAACGGACCCAAACTTCTCGGCTGGCTGGCGGCGGGGTGGGGTGGGGTGGGGTGGGTGGGGTGGCGGGGCCAGCCGGAAGCTTCCGTTGGAAATGATTCCTCATGGCAGCCAGGGGGGTGGGCGGCGGAGCCGCGGAGCGCACCTGCGCGGGGCGCAAGTTGAGGGCATGGTTGGGCTTTGCGCCATGCGGGCTAAGGCGCACCATGCGGGCTAGGGCGCAGGGGCGGGTGAAACGTGTATGTGGGGGGGTCGGAGGGGGCGGGGGGTCGGAGGGGGCGGGGAAGTCACGGAGGCGGCTGGGCTGAGTCAGCAGGCGCCGCCTGGGGGCGGAGGACAACGTTGTTTGAGTTGCGCTCCGAGGGGAGGCAGGCACGGGAGGCAGGTCCATCAACGTGAACCGGATCACTCCTGCAGCAGGCAGACGTCCTGGCCTTTCGCGGCCCGCGCTCGCGTGTAACCGGCGTGTCAGTTAGGGCGGGGACGCGGGGCGAGCATCCGAGGCAAGGGTTCCGGACTTCCGGCGCGCCGACACGGCATGACTTTAACGCCCAGGTGTCACCCAAAGCTTGCGCCCAGACTTAAAATTAAGTCAAATCAAGCCCAGCCTCGAAGGCGAACTGGGCTGCCGGATTACCGAGTGACGGAGAGGGCCGATTTTTTGGAGTCGGGACATTCCCCGGCACCAGGCACAATTCTGCCGCAAAAACCTCGCCCCGAAGTTACTTTCTCTATACCGAGTTGCAACACATTATAACTTTGCAGACGACAAGTGCGCACGGAACGGAGAGTACACGAGCTTTTTTCAGGCCCCAGGGCCCTATGTTTTTGAGCCTCTCAAGCCCGCTGAACCCTCTTATACTTGTACCGATACCATTTTCGAGCGGGCAGTTGCTTATGATGCCGGCGGATGAGGTTGCGAGCTCGTCGTTGCGACCAGGGCAAGGGCCGCTCACCGTCAAGCGGCTCTACCAGAGCGGGAGCAACGAGTCGACGGAGGTGCGGGAACCTTCTGGGCTCGTTAGGGGCCGGCAGGCGAGCTGACGCGTGTGCATTCTCTGTTCCAGGTTTCCTCAAGCCGGAAGCGCGCTCGGTTGCATGGCGAGCCCATAGTCCGGCCAGGGGCGCCCCCACCAATTAGCTTGAGCGCCTTCCGAGTGCCCGACAAGCTGAGCCCGCCCATCCGGGAGGACGACAAAGGTGAGCAGCGGTCTCGTCGAGGGGCCCGGCCCCAAAGTCGTCAATGCAACCCGAACTGAGCGTCCCCGCGCCCTCGACACTTGCAGATGGACACTTCCAATACGAGCTGGGCGAGAACTTGTCAAGCCGATGTAAGTTTGGGGTGCTCCCGGGGCTGCCAGGCTCGCAATGTTAACAACGCTCAATTTTGCTGCCCGCAGACAAAATCCTCTCCAAAATGGGGGAAGGTGTGTACCTGCATGCTGGCCCTGTGTCTCAGGGCTGCTGGCGTGGGAGAACGCTCGCCTGAGGCACAATGCAAATTCGCTGTGCGCAGGGACTTTCGGGCGGGTGCTGGAGTGCTGGGACCGGAAACGGGAGGACTACGTGGCTATAAAGATTGTGCGCAACATAGACAAGTACCGGCATGCGGCGATGATCGAGGTGCGCAGGGCCCCAACCGCCGGAGTCTGCTGTGAACCGGCCCGGCGCCAGCCCTGCGCCTCTTGCTCCCCGCCAGCCGCATTGTTCCTGGCGGGAGCTAGCCCAGGGGCGCTAGCTCTACCGCGCTGGATGCATTGTGAAGCGGCCTTGTTGTCGCTGGCGACCGAAAGAGGGCAGGGGCTGGGCATGGCCGCACGAGCGGGTTGTGCGGCTCTGCCTCCACCTCACAGCCTGCCCCGTAGAGTGGCGCCGCGTCCCCGTCGCCCTCCCAACCCTATCTCCAAGCTCCTCCTATGTTTTCACCTTCCAACCACCTCCTACCTCCTACCCACCCACCCACACCTCGTGCAGCTGGAGGTGCTGAACACGTTGGAGAAGAACGACCCGCGCGGGCTCAAGTGGGTCGGGGCGGGGATGGGGATGGGGCCACATGGGGATGGGGCATGGCAGCATGGGGTACGGGATAGGGTCATGCGTTGCTATGCTGAGTTGGGGGTTGGAGAGGTAGGCTCTTGGTTAGAGTGTGGGGCGTTGCAAGTCCACCGGTGGGGCATCGAGAGCCCGGGCCTGGGTGCAGGCCTGCGGCCTACTGACTGCACTTCTTCGCTCTTGTCGGCTCATCCTTGTTGTTCCGGCTCATCCTTGTCATGCAATGCAATGCAATGCAGCCACTGTGTGGCGCTGCGGGAGTGGTTCGACTACCGCGGACACGTCTGCATGGTGCGTGTGTGGGGGGGGGGGGCGGCGGCATGGTTGTGTGCAGGGGCGTGGAGCGGGGGGAAGGGGCGGGGGAACACGTTTGGGGGTGGGAGGGCTCGGACGGCAAGCGTGTGTGTATGGCACGGTGCTGCTGCGGGCCGGGAGCCGGGAGCCGGGAGCTACGGAGGGTGGCGGGGGGTGGGGGTTTGGGCGGGGGCGGGGGCCGCGCGTGAAGGTCCCGCGGCATGCGGCTCCGGCTGGCGGCGAGGGGCCGGCACGGCCAGCAGCGGCAGCAGCAGCAGCAGCAGCGGCGGCGGCTCAGCAGCAGTAGAGCCCAGCCCTGGCCTGTCCACAGTCGTCAGGCGGTCCAGGCTCATGCCAAGGGAGGGGTGGGGGGGGGAGGAGGGGGGGGTCGCACCGCCCGGCGGAGGAGCCGAAGCGGCGGCAGCTGCTACCAGCAGGCGGCGGCGGGCGGTGGCAGCAGGCGGCGGCAGTGGCACAGCTGCCGCTTGGTGCCGCTACACGATATTCAACACGCTGGAGCTGTCGGCGGCAATGTCACGGCGCCGCAGGGGGGGGGGGGGGGGGCGGGGGCGGGGGCGAGGCAGGGGGGGTCCCCACTGCGGCAGTGCGGCCGCCACCACACCGGCGCCCCCCCGCCCCGCCCTTGAGGGAGCGGGCGCACACCCACACCTGCTGCCGCCGCTGACCCAAGCAGCGGCCAGGCAGTGGGCAGTGGGCGGCGCCCCGGGGGCGGGGGGCCTGGGGCGTATGGCGGCGCCACCGGGGGGGGGGAGGTACCATTAAAATAAAATCACGCAGCCGGCGGCGCAGCTCTGTCTGGGCAGCCGCTCCGGCCGCCGCCGCCGCCGCAGCAGCAGCAGCAGCAGCCGCAGGGTCCTTCTCACTTCCTTCCCACCCTTTTGCCTGCTCCCGCACCACCACCACCACTGCTGCTGCTGCCGCTGCCGCCTTCCCCAGGTGTTTGAGAAGCTGGGCCTGAGCCTGTTCGACTACATGCGCAAGAACGGCTACAAGCCCTTCCCGCTGGACCTGGTGCAGGTGGGTGAGGTGGCAGTGGGTGGGTGGCAGTGGGTGAGGTGGCAGTGGGTGAGGTGGGCAGTGGGTGGCAGCAGAGGGTGAGGTGGGCGGCAGTGGGTGGGTGGCAGTGGGTGAGGTGGCAGTGGGTGAGGTGGCAGTGGGTGAGGTGGGCGGCAGTGGGTGAGGTGGCAGTGGGTGAGGTGGCAGTGGGTGAGGTGGCAGTGGGTGAGGTGGGCAGTGGGTGAGGTGGCAGTGGGTGAGGTGGGCAGTGGGTGGCAGCAGAGGGTGAGGTGGGCGGCAGTGGGTGGGTGGCAGTGGGTGAGGTGGGCGGCAGTGGGTGAGGTGGCAGTGGGTGAGGTGGCAGTGGGTGAGGTGGGCAGTGGGTGGCAGCAGAGGGTGAGGTGGGCGGCAGTGGGTGGGTGGCAGTGGGTGGGTGGCAATGGGTGGGTGGCAGTGGGTGAGATGGCAGTGGGTGAGGTGGCAGTGGGTGAGGTGGCAGTGGGTGGGTGGCAGTGGGTGAGGTGGCAGTGGGTGAGGTGGCAGTGGGTGAGGTGGCAGTGGGTGAGGTGGCAGTGGGTGAGGTGGCAGTGGGTGGGCGGCAGTGGGTGGGGGGCAGTGGGTGAGGTGGCAGTGGGTGGGTGGGTCGGGTTGCAGCAGGGGTGCGGTGGTGAGTGGGGGTGTTTGTGTTGCCCCGCACTTGGTGGCTGGGGCGGGTGGGCTTGGGTGGGACAGGAGCGGGTTGGGACACGGGGGGGGGGGGGCACGGGGGGACACGGGCGGGCGCCTGAGAGGCGTAGGTGGGTATGTAGGTGGGTAGGGCATGGGGCCAGCATGGAACTACCACACCGGTACCTGGGGCCTTCACAGCCGTGACAGGCTGGCTGCGACACTCCGCACGTACACAGCCAACCTCGACAGCCCCTTCCTTGCAGCCAACCGCACACGCACTCAACCACCCACCCCGCACACACGCACTCCACCCACACACCCCACACACACGCTCGCTCCAACAGGACTTTGGCCGGCAGCTGCTGGAGGCGGTGGCGTACATGCACGAGCTGCGGCTGGTGCACACCGAGTGAGTAGTGGGTGTCTTGACTGGGTGTGTGCGTGTGTCTGCTGTGTGTGTGTGTGTGTATTTGTCTACTGGCTGTGTGTCTACTCTGTATGTGTGTGTGTGTGTGTCCACTGGGGTGGTGGGCGTGGGGGCGGGGGTCAGGCAGGTGGTGGGGATGGGGGCCACCAGGGAGTGGTGTGTGTGTATGTGTGTGGGAGGGGGAAGTTCATTAAAGAAACCAAAGCGAAATGACCAAGAAAAGGTTATTATTCCAGTTTTATACCCGAAATCAAAGCGACCCGGGGGGGGCGTGGGCAGGTGATGGAAACCCAGGGAGGGGCGGCGGTGGCGGTGGCGGTGGCGGCAGGTGTCTAGCGGCCGGCCGCCGGTTGCCGGCTACCGGCTGGTGGTTGCCTGTCTGTCCGTAACGGAGGGCCAACGGGTGGGCTGATTCTGCTCACACCCGCACTCGCCCGCATGTCGCCTCCTCGCCCCGCTCGCCGTACCAAACCCCACTACCGGTACTGACGCACATCTCGTCCCGCGGCCCTTGGTGCCGCCACCCGCCACCCCACCCCATTAATTTAACATGCATGGCACCCCACCCCACCCCACCCCGTCTCCTTTTAACTCTAATGCATGTACCCCTCCCTCACACCCGCCACGCAGCCTCAAGCCGGAGAACATCCTGCTGACGTGTCACGAGTGCGCGGCGGCGGTGGCGGCGGCGGTGGCGGGCGGGCTAGGCGTGCAGCAGCCGGCGGAGAGCTCTGGGTCCAGGTGAGGAGGACCGAGGTGGGGGGCGGCGGCGGCGGTCTGGTGGCGGTCTGGTGGTGGCCTGGTGGTGGTCTGGTGGCGGCCTGGTTGGGGCACAGGGAGGGGCACAGGGAGGGGCAGCTGCCGAGGCTGTGGATGTGTGAACATTATACACGGCCTGGGCCTTATTAGGCTGGCTCGGGCTCGTAGCAGTCAATCCACGTGCCCACCTGCTCCCTACTCATCCCGCATCCCTCCTCCTCCAACCCCACTCCCTGAAACCCTCCAAACCCCACCCCCGGCTGTGCCACTGCCCTCCTCCCGCCCCCTCCTCCCCTCCAATCCTGCCCCCTCCCCCTCCCCCTCAGCGGCAGCGGCGGGCGCTGCTGCAGCCGGCCTCCCTCCAGCGCCATCAAGGTGATCGACTTCGGGTCCGCCACCTTTGAGGAGCAGTACCACTCCTGCATCGTGTCCACGCGCCACTACCGCGCGCCCGAGGTGAGGGGAGGAGGGGGCGGGCAGGCGAGGGGGGGGGACAGCAGGAGGCGACAGAATACTTTGTCTGCGGGTCTTCTGTACCTGTTCTGCCACTTCGCCACATATCCCCCTTGCACCCCCAACCACCCACCCACCCCCGCCCACCCACCCACCCCTCCTGCACAGGTGATCCTGGGCCTGGGCTGGTCCTACCCCTGCGACATGTGGTCCATCGGCTGCATCCTCATCGAACTCATCACAGGGGAGGCGCTGTTCCAGGTGAGGGCCTGGGGGTGGGGGCGGGGGGCTGCGGGGGGGGCTGCGTGGGCGTGTGCGCGTGGGCGTGTGTGTATGCTGCACCGGGTAGCCCCTCTTCCACCCACCCACCCACCTGCCTGCCTGCCTGCCTCCTACCCGCTATCCCCTACCCACCCATCTGCCTCCTACCCTCCCCCTACCCACGGTACGCCTTCTGTGTCGCAACGTCTGTCTACATCTCCCCCCTCATTAACTTAACATGCATGGAACCCACTGCCCTGTGCCCCCGCGATTCCACCTCGTGCAAACCCACACCTACCCACCAACCTCCTCCCCCCCTACCTGCTCCACTTCGCTACACGTCCTTGCAACCCCCCACCTCCACCCGCCCCCCGCCCCCCACCTCTTCCTCCCACCAGACGCATGAGAACCTGGAGCACCTGGCCATGATGGAGGCGGTGCTGGGGCCGCTGCCGCCCGCGCTGGCGGGCCGCTGCGCGCGCACGCCCGCGGGTGAGGGGGAGAGAGAAGGTCTCACGGGGTGGGGTGGGGTACTGGGGTGGGGTGGGTAGTTCATTCCAGAAACCACACGGGGTGGGGTGGGGTGGGGTGGGGTGGGAGAGGCAAGAGCGCGGGCGGAGGCCGGTGGAGGCCGCGTGACGACCAGACACACCGACAGGCCACGAAGTATTCCGAAAACACACACACACACACACACACACACACGAGCGATTGCGGGGATTCCTCTCCGTTTCCGTTTACCAACACACACACACGCTCACGCTCCCACTCTTGTGCGCGCGGCGCAGGCAAGTACTTTGCCACCGGCACGGGCCGCCTCAACTGGCCGGACGGCGCCGTGAGCCGCAAGTCCGTGAAGGCGGTGAAGCGCCTGGGCGGCCTGCACCAGCTCATCCTGGAACAGGGTGGGTGGGTGGGTGGGTGGGTGGGTGGGTGGGTGCCGCCGCCGCTGCGGTGCATGCGGTGCATGCAGTACCTCCGCCTCCTTCCCGCCTCACTAACCATACCCGCCCCGCCCCCACACCGCCCCCACACCCCCGCCCCGCCCCGCCCCCACACCCACACAGGCGACCCCTCGGCGCGCCCCTACGCCGGCGAGCTGGTGGACCTCATCGCCGCCATGCTGCGGTACGACCCCGCCGACCGCCTCACCGCCGCACAGGCGCTGGAGCACCCCTTCTTCGCGCCGCCGCCGCAGACGCAGCAGCAGACGCAGACGCAGCAGCAGACGCAGCAGCAGCAGGCCCTGCAGGCCCTGCAGCAGCAGGCCGGCGGCGCCACGCTGGCGGTGCTCACGCCCGCGGCGCTGCTGGCGGCGGCGGCGGCCGCGGCGGCGGCGGGGCCGCAGCCGCCGGCGGCGCTGTCGCTGCCGCTGACGGCGGCGCAGCTGCCCATGGCGGCGGCGGCGGCGGCGGGGCTGCCGCTGGGTCTGGCGGCGGCGGCGGCGGCGGGGCTGCCGGGGCTGATGGGGCTGGAGGCGGCGGCGCTCGCGCTCGGGGTGGGCATGGGCGGCCCCGGGGTGTCGCTAGCAGGGCTGAGCAGCGGCGTGGCCCCAGGGGCGGGGCCAGCGGGGACAGGCAGCCTGTTGCTGCTCGCACCGGGGCCCGTGTCGTCCTCTGTTGCCACCGGCGGCGGCTCGGCGGCAGGCGCGGGAGCGGGAGCGGGAGCAGACAGCGGCGCGGCGGGGCCAGCAGCGGCGGCTGCTATGGCCTCGCAGCCTCAGCCGCAGCAGACGCTGCCGCACGCCGCCGCCACGGCGGCGACGGGCGTTGGGCGGCACCTGGCTCAGGCCGTGGCCTCATGACTGGGCGGCGGCGGCGGCGGCGGCGGTGGTCTTCTGGGCCTGGGCATTGCTGGCCTCGGGACAGCAGCAGCTGGCGGCGGTGGCGGCAGCGGCGGCGGCGGCGGCGGCGGCGGCACCGTGATGATGGGCCCTGCCGGCGTCATTGTCGGCGGTGCCGGTGCGGCGGCTGCTGCTGCTGCTGGCGGTGTAGGCGTCGGCGTGGGCTGGGGCGGCGGGGTGCTCGGCTGGAAGCCGTGGCACTGGCACGGCTGGCGCGGCGCGGTGCTGCTGCTGGCGCGGCGCGTGCAGCGCCGTGGCGCTGGTCCTGCAGCTGCTGCGGCCGCGGCCGCGGCCGGGCCGGCACGCGCCGCCAATGGCGGCGACGCCGGTGGCGGCGGCGGAATGGCGGCTGCGGCGGCGGATGGCTGCGACCCGCCCGGGTGACGAGCGGCCCGCGCTGCTGGCGGTCCTGTACCGTGTACGTCGTAGTAGAGGCGCGCCATGATGGTCTATGGTCTGTGCGGGTGTGGGAACGAAGCGGCGTGTGCATGGGTAGGACGACGGTGACGGCTTCAGAAGAACCGTCGGGCGGCTGCCAGGCAGCCACACGCAGCATTGGCGTGCCGGCTGCGTTGCCGGGCACACAGTTGCTTCCCAGCCTCTCGCGGAGGTGTGTGTATGTACGTAACGCCGTAAGGGTTTTTTTGTACGGAGGTTTGTTCGGCGAATGCATGAAGCATGATCTCATCACATCATCGCACAGACGAGTTGGTATGGAGCCGCTCTTCTTCGGAGCAGATGATGCTATGTCTGGAGGTTGTGGAATCGCCTATTGTTCTTGGCAAGCTGTAGTGTTTCTTTGACAATCGCGCAGACATCGCGCGGGTGGGATTTTTGTGCGTGTGTGTATGTGTGTGTGTGTGCCTTTACCTTGCATGTCTTCCTGCAGGTCCCCTCAATGTGCGGCGGTTGCCTGAAGCCGGAAGCTGCCGTTCGCCGTGTGTGGGCCCCGCATGTGTTGATGTATGCACGGCGCATATAGCTTTTTACCGCAGAGGTTGGTGGACTCCTTTGTTTGTATGTTTTGTCGCGGATAGTGCACAGAAATGAAATGGCTTCGTGCCGCTTAGCCGTTTGACCGCAATGATTTTACTCCGGCTGGGCGGGTACTCCGAAGCGGCGACGCAGTGAACGCTGTGTCCTCGCCTGGGCACCCGTCGTGTGCGTGCACCCCTGCTCCGGCGGCGTGGCACGTCGCTGTGTGGGAGCGGCGAGTCGCTGTTGTGTGCACGCGGGGCGGAAGCGGCGCTGCCGTGTTGCGCTTTGGTAGCATGCAGCAACGTGTATGTTATGTAGGTGTGGATATGTGTGTGTGCTGCATCGCGGGAGGCGTGGGGATTGGACTGGATGGGACAAAACAACGACCGATGCACAGACGGCAGGTTGGACGGGCGCGGCGGCTGGCTGGCTTATGAATGGGGCCGGCCGGTACACGGGGCACTGGGTTGCGCACATGGCGATCGCGCGGATCAGCACGCGCGGGGGCCTGGCGGTGTGGCGGCTGCATGTGCGTTCGCAAGGAGGAACAGGGGAACAGGCGGGGCACGCTTGCGGCACGTGGTATGGGAAGGGGAGATGTGCGGCCGGCGCGCTGTGCTGGTCCCGTCTTCAATGTCGTATGCACTCCGCATCACCACATGATGATAAGGTTTTACGCAACCGCGCGCGCGCGAGGAGGCAATGTGCCAAGGCACCGATTGCCCTCGGCGCTCTTTACACACACACACACGCATGCGCACACGCACACAAACAACGATTCCTCTCCGTTTCCGTTTACCAACACAAACAACGGCATGCGCATGCGCAAGGACTCGGGTTGGCGCGGTGGCGGTGCGTGCGGTGTGTGTGAACTTGCTCGGCCTGGTTGATGTTTCAGGATGTTCAGTGTGTGCGTGTTTTTCATGCGTGGTGGAGGGAAGGGGGGGTTCAGGGCTCTGTACATATACGACGCGGTTGCTTCCTCGGCGCCGCCCGGACACGTGCAAGCACGCACGCACGTCCCAGCCTTTTTGCTGCACGCGCGGCTCGGGGCCACACGTGGCTGGGACGAGGCCACACGTGGCTGGGACGAGGCCACACGTGGCTGGGACGAGGCAACCACATGCCGGCGCGCGCCGGCCCGCCGGCGGGACGCCCAGCGCCCGCGAAAGAGCCGTTCAATTGGTATGTCGTCGCCAGGGGGTGGTCATGGAGCGGGGCGTAGAGGGGCGGTGGCCTGTCGGGGCGGGGGGGCCCAGTGTGGGTTTGTGCCGTACCGTGTGCGCTACTGGCGGCTTGTGGAGGCGGGTGTCCGGCGGGTTGGGGTTATGGCCCTCACGAGGCCTTTGCCCTTGTAGTTGTTTTGATAGTGGTGGTGGTGGTGGTAGTAGGATTGATGGTCGGGGCGGCGCGTGTGCCGGCGGTGGGCACGTGCCGCCAAACGCTCTCCGCCTAGTAGTGACATGATTGTGCGCAATGACCGGTGCGAGCATTGGACGTGACTTCATGGTTGTTGGTGGTTGAACGACGCAAGATGATAAGTACAAGCACGGCGCAAACGACACGCAAGATTTGCAAGGAGATTAATGGGGGGTAATGCACATTTGCGTAAGGGCGTCGGCGCTGGCACAGGCCGTAAGCCCCCTAATAGGGCCATCACGTACCAGCCCGACGTGTGTGTGTAAAGGCCCCCAAACTTACTGCTTTACACGGTGTACGGCTGTACAGCCTTGCCTCATCAGCAGCGACTGGACGGGATCATGCACGATGTATCGCGTTGCCGCGTGCCGCATTGGCGAATGCACATGCAACCCAAAGCGCGTCTGCCGGGGCCCCGCAAGTCTGCAGCAAAGCCCCCGCAGCGTGCGGGCAGCCTGGGATGCGCACGGCTTGGGGGCATGGTGCTAGTTGAAGTGTGTGGTACAGCAGCCTGCAGCGGGGGTACAGGGTGCAACACCTAGGCTGACGCGGAGTTCCCCCCTACTGGAGGCGCGCGCAGGGGCCAGGCCGCCAGGGGCTCGCTCTGCGTGGGCCAGGGCGGGTCATGCCGCATGCGTGGGCGTCCACGGCTCTTTCACGGCTGGGCCAGAGCCCACAGAGCGGCCCAGGCGGCCACGCCCAAGATGCTGTGCCACTCAAGTTGTGTTCCGAGCACCGGCGTGATGCACGGCGCGATGTGGGGGCGAAACCCGGCCGCTCATTGTTACGGCGGGCGCGCGGCGCTACCCTTCGACCATTCATATTGTTTGCGGGACTTGCAGCATTCTGTGTACCCGAGTCACTCAAGGCGCCTGCACGAGTGCATCACACCGCACTGCCGCAAGCCAACCTTGCGAGCTCTTTCGACATTTCTAACCTTGCGCTGCCTTCTGTCACACGGAACCTGCACTAATTTGACGCAGCGAATCAAGCCTGTTAGCTAAGGCTTTTAACACTAACGCTTTCACAAGTTCGCCAGACTGCAATCAAATCCTTCCAGAAGAATTTCCGTCCTACTCACAAGCCCGTGCGGCGTTCACAAGCGTCGCGTTCAGACAGCATAGTAATGATGCCGGGAGGGCAAGCATGATGCAGGTGGGCGCGAGGCGAAGCTGGAGGCCACATAACCCGCGTGCGCTCGTGGGGTGTCGCGACTCCGTTCACCTTGCTACTCCAGACCCTTCAGGGGGCGCAAGGTACTCGGAGCGTTTCTAACTACACATCCATTTCACCACCGCTTCATGACTCAACCAGAAACCTGCCAAGCGCTCCAACGGCGCCGGCGCGGGCCGTTAGAAGTAGGCCGGGGCTGCAGCATGATGTGCCGCCCGCCCGCGCGAAGATGGCAGCTGCTGCCGCGGGGGCTTTCGCTGCTACAGCTGCAGCTGCTACTGCTGCTGCTACTGCTGCTGCTGCCGGTCTCGCAACTACTGGCAGACGGACTACCACTGGCAGACGGTCTACCGTGTCAGGCGCAGGTGGACGCAGACGGGCAATCCTGGCATGATGCGGGTTTTGAGTACGGGCAGCAGCAGCAGCAGCAGCAGCAGCAGCAGCAGCAGCAGCAGCAGCAGCAGAGGCGGCGGCAACAGCAGCAGGGCGAGGCGCCCCGGCCGCTGCCGCCGCTGCCGCCCGAGTGTGGGCGCTACGCCGCCCTGTGGGCTCCGGGCAGCCCCGCGGCGAAGGACGTGGGCTGGTGGCGGCGGGTGGGCGTGACAGAGGGGATGACGGAGGGCGCCGTGTCGGCGCACGCGGCCTGGCCCAACCGCACCCGCAATGCGCTGTACTTTGCGTTTGTGGGCGGCCGGGCACTTGTCCTGCCCACCCACCTGGCGTCGCGCAAGTTCAGGACGCACGCGCCGCTGATGGTGGGTGGTGGTGGCAATGGGTGATGGTGGTGGTCAGTGCGTGGCCTTGATCATGTGTGGCAGTGGGTGATGGAAGTGGTCAGTGCGTGGCGGTAGCACCGTAGCAGTGGAAAGGTGGAGGTGGGCCGGTGGGTAGATGGCAGCAGGGTCAACGGATGCAAGCATCGGGCGTAAGGCTAAGGGTGTTGTGTATCGCCCTCCCCCTGTTCTTGGCTCCTCCTCCACCTGCGCTGTGCTTCCCAGGCGGCCTACATGAAGCTGCTGCTGCACCTGGAGGAGCGCTACGGCGGCAGTAGCAGCAGCAGCAGCAGTAGCAGCAGCAGTAGCGGTGGCAATAGCAGCAGTAGCAGCAAGGGTGGGAATGGGAATGGCGGGGCCGGCGGCGGCTACATCCCTGACGTGGACTTCATCGTCACTACGGAGGACATGGCGCCGCTCACGCCGCGGCAGAGCCCGGAGGTGGAGGTGGTGCACCAGCGCGGCCGGGCGCCGCAGTTCAGGTGCGTGCGCGCGTGCTCCCTGCGTGCTTGCTTCCTACCTGCGTGCGTGCGTGTGTGTGTGTGTGTGTGTGTGTGTGTGTGTGTGCGTGCTTCCTGCGGGGGGGGGGCTGGCAATGCCGCGCATGCATGTTGTGCACATGCAAACCTGCACACACGCAAACCTGCAAACGTGCACATGCACACGCGCACGCGCACACGTGCGCCGTACACAGGTACGGCAAGCTGATCAACGCCAGCACCGACCTGCTGCTACCCAACTTCCACTTCGGGCTGAAGCGGTACGACAGCGAGTTGCTGGCGGGCGTGGCGGCGGCGGCGGCGGCGGCAGCCGGACACACCACCGCCAACAACAACAGCCGCCACCCCTGGTCGGCCAAGCGGTGAGTTGCAGATGGCAGTGCGCGCTGTTGGTTTCAGGCTTTAATTCATCAAGAAAAACAGAGGCCCGCTGCGAAAACGCAGCGAATTGTTCGTGTTTACCGTGATTAGGTGGGCAGCCAGGTTTCCTGATGAGGCAGGACCTCGCCCCCGTTCAACCCGCACGCACCCGCACCCGCACCCGCCTACCACTCCCACCCCTCTGGCTATGATCGTCAGGCCCATTGCCTTTGGCCGCTTCTCCAACTACGCCCGCCGCCACCCGCCGCGCGGCCAGCCGCCGGTGCTGGGCGCCGGCGGCCGCGTAATCTGCGGCAGCGGCAACGAGGGCGACTGCTTCGTTCGGCAGCACCTGGTGGAGTGGGCGGCGCGCTTCCGGCCGCCGCCGGCGCAGCTGCACCACGAGGCGGCGGCGGCGGCGGCGGCGGCGGCGGGGCGCGAGCTGGAGGAGATGGGACCGGGGCCTGGATCTGGGTCGGAGTCGGAGTCGGGATCTGGGTCGGAATCGGAGGTGGGGGTGGGGGAGGAGGAGGAAACAGAGCGAGTAGCAGCTGCGGAAGGAGGCGGGGAAGCAGGGGGAGAGGATGGGGATGGGGATGGGGATGGGGATGGGAAAGGCCTTGGCAGTGAGCCTGGCGGGCGAGTCCTCGGCGGCGGTAACAGTGGAGGCAGCAAGCGGGGCAGCATCAGACGGGGGCAGCGGGAGGATGGCGACGGCCCTGGGCGCCACGAAGAGCTGAAGAAGCGCCGCAGTGCTGCCCCCGCCTCCAGGTCCCAGCAGCATCAGCGGCGGCGGCAGCAGCAGCAGCAGCAGCAGCCGCAGCAGCGGCAGCAGCAGCAGCAGCAGCAGCAGCAGCGGCGGCAGCAGCAGCAGCAGCAGCCGCAGCAGTGGCGGCGGCAGCAGCAGCAGCAGCAGCAGCCCTCGCCATCGTCGCAGGTCCACGGTGGTGATGGTGGTGGTGGTGGTGGTGGTGGTGGTGGTGGCGGCCGCGGCTGGCACGTGGACGTGTCGCTGCGCGGTCGCGTGTCCATGGCCGACCACGCCGCCTACCGCTGGCTGCTGCACCTGGATGGCGTGGGGCTCAGTAGCCGGCTGGAGCAGCTGCTGGTGTGTGAGGTTGTGGGGGGGGGTGAGGGTGGGTGGGTGGGTGGGAGAGGGTGGGTGGGTGCCGGTGGGTGGGTGAGGTGAGGGAGGGAGAGCTGCAGGGATGGGATGGGGTTGTGGCGGTGGGTGGGTAGGCGGGCGGGGGCGGGCGAGCCTTGGCAACACGGTGCGGTGGCCAAGTAGGGGCGTGTTGTTGGTATAGTGTGATATATACAGTGAGTTTAATCTGAGGAGAAGCCTGAGGACCTGAGGACCTGGTTGCCCTGCCCCCTGAAGTCCGGCGGCCCCGCCCGGCCTGTATACCGGACCTGTGCGGCCGAGCTGTCTGTCGCTATTCTGTCTGTGATTTGAACCTCCTTTCCCTTCTACCTCCGTCTCCCCGCACCTTTCCCTGATATCTACCTCCATCTCCCTGCGCGCCAGGCCCTGGGCTCGCTGGTGGTCCGGGAGGAGAGCGGCTATGAGGGCTTCTACCACCACCTGCTGCGGGCTGGCGGGCCGAGGGGCACACCAGCAGCGGCAGCAGCAGCAGCAGCAGCAGCCGAGGCTGATGCGGATGCAGATGCGGATGCGGATGCGGAGCCAAGGGAAGGCGGGGAGCGCGCGGGCCAAGGGGGAGGGCGGGGCGAGGCGCGGCTGCCCCCTGACGCTGCTGGCTCTGATGAACTTGATGCGGCGGCGGCGGCTGGGCCGCACTACGTGCCATTCTGGGGCCCCGGCCGCACGCCGGAGGAGCTGGCGGAGGTGCTGGACTGGGCGGCGGCGCACGATGACCAGGTTTGTGTGTGTTTGTGTTTGTGTGTGTGTGTGTGTGTGTGTGTGTGTGTGTGTGTTTTTGTGTGTTAGAGATCACAAGTGTGTGTGTGTGTGTGTGTGTGTGTGTGTGTGTGTGTGTGTGTGTGTGTGTGTGTGTGTAACAACGGGTTTACAGGCGGCCTGACGAGTCTCGTGATCGAGTACTCGGGACAGCCAGCGACAGCGAGGCACTTTGCCGTACGCTGCCGCTATCACGCGCCTCCCCTGCCCAGAGCGCAACCAAGCTCTGGAGTCCACCGGGGGGACGCTCCAACCAACCTGGACCACGCCAGTAACCTCAGGAGGGTTACTGCTGGTACTACAACGCAGGGCCCAGCGGGCTCACAAACCTCTAGGCTGGAGGGCCAGCACCGCCGCAACACGAGCACCGGACAGACGACACACCGCACACGACAGCACAGCGACAGGTGGCTACGGGGCTGAGTCCAGCGACCCCGCAGCCTTTCACAGCCTCGACAGCAACCTAACCAGCACTCGACGCCAGGGCAGACTATGCCAAAGGGCAGCCACAAACGCGTCGGACTACCAGGCCGGTCTTGGCCGAAAAACGCCCGGGGTGCTCCGGCACCCAACCCACACCCTCAGCTCCCGTGACCCGAAACCCTGGCGCACACTTCCCTTGACCCTCCCAACCCTTCCCAACCCTGCTGGTCCCTAGATTCAGCCGCTATGTCCGCGGCTCATGTGTGTGTGTGTGTGTAACTACGGTTTACATGGTTGCCGCCTTGAATCTCATGAATCAAGTACTCAGGACAACCTGCGAGGCGCACAACGCTTCACGCTGCCGCCACCACGCGCATCTCCTGCCCAGAGCGCACACCTGCTCTGGAGTCAACCTTAGAGAACGCACCAAACCCCTCCCTGACCATGCTAGCGACTCCCGGTCACTCCTGGCCCCCAAACACCGAGGAGCCCAGCGGGCGGGCCACTTCTAAACAGACACACAGCAGCAAACAAAAGAAATGTGTGTGTGTGTGTATGTGTTAGAAAAGCACAAGGGAAAGGGTCGACACTGTGCGTGCGTCATGCGACAAGCAAACAGTGCGCCGCGTTCGGATTACCTCAGATTACCTCTTTACCAGATCATCGGGCCGAAGGAGCTCCACATACTTACCCGATACTTACCCTTATCGTGTGTGTGTATGTGTGTGCGGGGGGGGAGGGGAGGTGCTGTAGGTTGTAATGACGTGGCGCGTGGTGGGGGTGGGCGGCAGCGGGTACCCGGGCGGTGTTGGCCGGGTGTTGCCGGGGAGGGCGCGTGTTGGGAGCCCACAGCAATGGGCGGGTGGGCGCCGCCAAGGGTGCAAGCACGCCTCATCCCTTTCCCCTCCTCCCCTTCCCTGCACGCCCGCCTGCTTTCCCCTGTTCTGGGTCCTGGGGTTTTGGGTTGCAATGGTCGCTGTGGTTTCTGGAATGAACTACCCACCCCACCCCAACCCAACCCGTGCCCCACCCACCCCCCAACCAGGCCGCGCGCATGGCCGCCGCCGGGCAGGCCTTTGCGCGGCGCTACCTGTCGGCGCCGGGGCGGCACTGCTTCATGCTGTGGCTGCTGCAGAGCTACGCCGCCGCCCTGAACTACTCGCCGCCCTCCGCCGCCTGGGCGCCGCAGCTGGTGCCACTGCGGGAGTGGGTGCGAGAGGAGATACTGGTGGTGGCTGATGGGGTTCAGGAGCTGGAGGAGCATGCGGTGAGGGAGGGCGGAGATGAGGGCGAGGAGGAGGAGGAGGAGGCAGCGGAGGAGGAGGCAGAGGAGGAGGAGGGGAAGGCAGGTAAAGGCAGGAGGAGGAGGGGCGCCGGGGACCTGAGTGGATGCGACGAGCAAGGCCGGAGCAGGTACAGCGGCGCGGCGCTGCTGCTGGGGCCTGCTGCTGCTGCTGCTGGCGGCGGCAAGGCCGCGGCCGGGGCCGGGGCCGGGGCCGGGGCTGGGGCCGGGGCCAGGACCGGGGTGTTGGAGCTGCTGCAGGGCGTGATACGCAGGAGCAACAGGGGCAAGCCGGGGGACAGCGAGCAGGAGCGGTGGGACCGGGGCAGGCTGGCGGCCGCGTACCTGGCCAGCGACTGCTGATGATAGTCGTAGAAGTACGGTACAACGGTAGCGCTAGTGTTGGAGGGAAGTGTCAAGTATGTATGGTGCAGTGCTGCGGGCGTCGCCCTCCCTCGGCTGTTTGTTGCTGCGCTGGTGCTGTGCAGCCAGTGCAGGTGGTGCAGGTGGTGTGGCGTGTGGCGATTGAAAGCAAATTGTGAGGAGTGGCAGCCTGTCGGCCCCCTGCCGCTTGCACGTGGTAACAGCCGGGGAGGAACGGTAGCTCCCACCCCGCGCCTAGCCCTAGGAGTGTCGGGCATCGGGGAGGCCTGGGGCGCGGTAGAGGGCTACACGCCTACACGTGTCTGGGATTGGCGGCAAGGGGGCCCTTGACTCGCGTGGATGGCGTGTGGGGTTCACACACGCGTGCCTTGTGCTGGCCGAGTCCTTAGACCCAAGCTTGCCAACGTCGGCATGGGCCTTAAGCTCATTCCCTTGAAGCAGCCACCCACCCCGTGTTGTGAACGCGTATGCGGGGGGCGGCTGGGTTCGGGGGGGCCTCAAGCTACCAATTATTGGGCGCGAGGTGGGGTGGGATGGGGTGGGGTGGGGGCGTGTGCTCGGGATGGGGCGTGCCGATGCGGGATGAGGTGCCGCAAAGGGCTTAAAGACTCGCGGGCACGAACCGCAACTCCAGTATCACCACACCATCTCTGCCACACATTCTCTGCAAGGTTTGCTTGCTAGCTCACGACCAACTGACTCGCCACGGCTAAAGAGAAAAGCAGAAAAGGCTTTTCTGCTTGTACGCACGACTTCACAAGACCAGGCTTTGTAGGTTAGTGCATCAGTCACGTTCGCTGAGGATTTCCAGAGATTAACCTCGTATCCAGACCTGCAGAGCCAGGCGACTCCATCAAGAAGCAGAATTGCGCTTGCAGTGCACAAGAGCTCTACTGCCCCAGACTGCTTAGATACGGCCTATATTATCATGGCCTCAGTATTCTCGAGTGCAACTGCTCAGGCGCCGGAGTTTGGACCAACCCAACCGATGCAGGTAAGGGGCATCTTCCTTGGGCAAGGCCGCATTCGGCCAAGACTGGGTGCAATGAGTCACATTTGATACACAAACAACATTATGCTAGCGATGCGGTCGAATTGTTGTTGTGAGTTCGGGCCCAGTTGCGCGCTCGGCTTCCGTGGTGCTCCCGCAAGTGCTGCTGCGGCAGCGCTGGTTGTTTCAGTGGCTCGCATGATAATCAATATGTGTGCAGTCAACGGTGCTTGGGCTGACATATAGAGCTCGCCGGTTCGCGACTTTGACCAGTGCGTGCCGGGTCCCGACCTCCCAATGAGACATGCCTCGCTCGATGCCCTCCCGTGATGCCCTCCCCAGCCCGCCCCATTGTTCACACTGCCTCTGTCCTATCCTTCCCCCTCCCGCCCCAACCCGTGCGCGCGCAGGACGAATGGCGCCACGTGCCCACAAGCCCAGGCTTCACTGCCGTTGCTGCTGCTGGCCAGTCCGGCCCAAGCACCAGCACCAGCAGCGGCTGCAGCCTCCGCCGTTGCTCCTCCTCCTGCTCGCTCCCTGAAGACGCCTACATGTGCTGGTGTCGCGCCAGCTCGCCCTCCGGCTGCAGCAGCGGGCCATGTGCGCGGTGCCATGAGGTGGTTGAGTGCAGCCAGCACGACCCCCGCCGCCGCCGCCGTGCACCCAAGCTGCCGCCGGGCCTGCCCAAGGCGCCCAAGCCGCCCACGCCCGCCACCCTGCTACCGGTAGCGGTAACTGCCTCCGCCACCTCCGCCTTCAGCGCCTCCACAGCCTGGGGCGATGAAGAGGACGAGGAGCTGGACCTCGGGGCCCTCGCGGACTGGATGAAGGATGGCCTGGCGGAGCAGGTGGCGACCTGCACCGCTGCGGCCGGCACAGGCGCAGACTCGGCAAACTGGGCGGACGAGGATGAAGAGGACGAGGAGCTGGACCTTGGGGCCCTCGCGGACTGGATGAAGGATGGCCTGGCGGAGCAGGCGGCGGCTGCACCAGTGGCTGTGGCGGCCGCCCCAGATGTGTACGCAAGCAGCAGCGGCGCTAGCGGCGGTCGCTGCAGCTGGGCGGATGCGGCTGAGGCGGATGCGGCTGAGGCGGAGGAAGACCGTGACGGCGACGACCTCGGAGCCTACCTCACCTCGCTGTCACCCTGGCTGGCGGCGGGCCTGGAGGCGCAGCGGCGGGCCAAACAGCAGCAGGTGGCGGAGGCGGCGGAGGCGGAGGCGGCGGAGGCGGAGGCGGCGGAGGAGGGGCGGGAGCCGAGCTCGCCCCTCAGCGGCAGTAGCTCGTGCTGCGGTGTGCCGCAAGACGGCAGCGCCGCCGCCGCCGCCACCACCCACAGCAGCGCCAGCAGCTGCAGCCTAACGTCGCTGGTCGAGGAGGAGGAGGCGGCCGAGGAGGAGGAGACCTGCACCACCGGTGGCGGTGGTGCGGATGTGTGGAGTGAGCAGCAGTTGACTGCTCCCCGGCCGCCGCCCTCGGAAGCGCAAGACCAGCTGTCGGCTGCCCAGTTGCAGCTGTTGGCGCCGACGCCGTCGCGCCTGCGGCTGTTGAAGGAGCGGGCGGCGGCGGAATGGGCGGAGCAGCAGGCGGAGGTGGACGAGTTTGCCGCGCTGGAGGCGGCGTGCGGCGGCTGCGGCGGACGCACAATCTAAGCACAAGGTGAAGCCGGATGCATGCAGACGGGAGGTCATAGATAGCGGCGCCACGTACGGTACTGAGGCACGTACGTGGGGCGTGTATTGGGCACACGTACTAAAAAGACCGGAGCGGATTGTCATGCGCACATACATGAGTGCCTCTTACATCCTTGTGGCGCACATCACATGGAAAGAAAGGTGAGGGACATGTGTTCTTACACTTGGGAATGGACGCGAGGATGAATCCAGCAGGCCCCAGGTCCTGGGCAGGCACTGCTGGCACTGATTGCTTTGAATTTGTTCGGCCCCCTTGATGGTGATGGATACCGTACATTGCTCTTGCTCAAGTGGCACTGTGTTTACATGTTGATTTAAATACGCAGCGGTATGCTGCTTATGCTTTCTGTATGACCATGGGGAATCCTCTGTGACGATAATGTTTCAGGGCTGCAATGAACCCGAGTGCTGTGTAGCGTGTGCGACTGCGGTAATGGAGTCTCGTTTTCCGGCATACCTGACTTCTTATTTTGACGTACGTTACGCGGATGTGTAGAGTATAGAGCGCTACACCTTACGCCAGCCTAAGCAAGGCTTGTGAGGATCGACTCAGACACCAGGAGGAGTGAAGAGTGCATGCGGAGTTGATGAAGCGCAAGCAACTGCGGAGTAAATACCGTAAAAGTTGCACCCCGTTTCATGAGGCTGGCGTTTCCATTCTTTCCAAGCGTTGGTTTTCCATACCAGTGTTTGAACCCTTTCCTCTATACTTAGATATGCGGCTGTAGGTGGCGCGGCGACGTGCAGCGGCACAGGGGCAGCCACCCCTGGGGGCAGCTGATGGCGCTGCCTGTGCAGGGCGGCGGGCGGCGTCTCCATCAGCAGATGGCGCCGCGCGTGATTGGTTGGGTTGACGCGTTGGGCAGCCACGGTGCTGCCCCGGTTACGGCACTTGGTTATTATGCTGCCTGACCACTACGATATGCGAAATGAATGCATTTGCGGAGCGCAGAATGGTCGCGCAAGCGCAGGGCAGGGGTTGAGCCTGCCGGGGAAAGGTGCGCCAAAAATCGCGTGTAATGCATTCGGACGCGCTATGGCCCAGCAGAAAACAAGAACGTGCGCCGTGCGGCACACGTTTCGTGTTCGGCTGAAACAGGTGGCACGTGGCACATGGCAGGGACGTGGCTTTAGACGTGCATCAGTGCATGGCGCGTGGGGCGCAGCCACAGGCACACCTGCAGCCATCCGGTGCAGCGTTGCCGCTTACCCCAAGGCCTTGCGGACGCGCTTGGCGCTCGACAAGCAAGAAAGACGGTGAGCATGTAATTACCGGACGGGATAGAGCCAGGGGGAGGAAAGCCAGCATACTGGCGGGGCCCAAAGGGGCCCAAGGGGGCGTCGCCTTCCACCCACGGCCTGGCACGCCCTGGACTCAGCCCCACGTAAGAGCCCTGGCGTCTGATAACTTCGCCCCGCAAACATAGCATTATGCCACGTATGACTGGGGCACGCGACGTGCGAAGTCAAGGCCTCGGATGGGAGATGACCCGGTCGTCTTTGTGACCGGCAGAGTCCAGCTGCTGGGAGCAGAAATGAAAAGAGTACATGCCCTAAATGTCAGAAAGGGGAAGCGTCTTGGCAGGCCTCTAAAGATTTTGGGATGACCTGCATGGGGAACACCAACTGGGCTCGCGCCTCGGCGCTAAGCCACGCGCCACCACCCCAGGCTGGCTCTAAAACACACCCAATTCAACTATTGCTCATACAAGAAGCTGCGATCCTGTGAAAGAGACACCTTCGCGAAGCCTTGCTCAGCAGGTCGGCGGCCCCTGCGGCTTGCCTTCCTGCCCTGCTTTCGATTTGTGTTTGGATACCAGTCCCTAGGAAGGCTCCTGCGACCGCGCGGAGGCCAGGATAGCGCGGACTTGACAGCGTTCATCGTCCAGAGCCCAGCTGGAGAGCCGAGGCTCAAAGTAGCTTGCTTGGTTATGAGCAAAATAGCATTGTGCCAAGCTGGTCAGGAGCACCGTCGCGTTGGGCGGAGTCGTTCTGTCGAGGTAAGTCTTCTGGGCGGGACCTTTTTGCGACGGGGCCTGCTTCAACGAATACAGGCTTGACATAGTATTTAGCTCCTGCCGCGAGGAACGTGAAATTCCTACAAAAGTTGCGACCAGTTGCGAGGGCACCTTCGCCCAGCGCGCCCTGTTAGGAAAATTCGTGTTGGGTGCCGAGGGTGGCAGAAGCACATTGAGCCTACATGTTGGCACGCGGGACGGCGAGGTCAAAGCAGGGTCGCTGCGGAAAGCACGTGTAGGCAGGTGTTCAGACGCCGGCGGGCCCCCGTCTGCCGTCTGCGGAAGCCCCGCGTTGCTGCTATGTACCCGTTCGCAAATAAAATATGGCGCTGCAAATGTTTGGTGGCGTTTTCCGAACCTCGCGCGAACTGTCAAACCGGTTCCGAGCTAAGCTTCCCCTTGCCATCGTGCTCGACACGCTGCGTGCAGGACGTCTGGCGCCACGACGACGTTGACAACACTGTCGATGGCAGCAGCTGCATCTGCCAAAATCATCGTGGCGAGGAGCTGCTGAGCTCTGCCGGCGCTTGCCGGTCTAGCTACTGCGCCGCGTCATCGGCGCGCTGCCATGACTCCAGCCACTGTGACTCGGACAGCGATGCCGAGAGCGTCGAGGGCTGGGTGGAGGAGCGGCAGCTGTCTTACTACGAGTGGGTTTCGCTGCCGCGGCCGGTAGTCCGTCCGCCGGGCCTGCCCCGCGCCCCGCGCCGGATCGAGTCGGCGCCGTGCTTCAACCAGTGGGGCGCCTCTGCTGCCGCACAATTCCAGCCGCTGGCGGCGTGCGGACTCACCGGCAGCTGGGCGGACGAGGATGAAGATGACGAGGAGCTGGACCTCGGGGCCCTCGCGGACTGGATGAAGGAGGGCCTGGCGGAGCAGGCGGCGACCTGCACCGCTGCGGCCGGCACAGGCGCAGACTCCTGCTGCCCGCCCGCGTCGTCTGTCGAGCGCGCGGGGCCTGAGCAGCAACCAGTCGAGGCGGAGCCGCCGGCACAGCCGAGCGGCGCTGCCCCCGATGCCGCGGCTGCGGCGCTGCCGCGGAATGCGGCGGCGGACGCGGAGGAGCAACCGCCGCAGCTGCCGCTGCAGGCAGCAGCAGCTGCCGACCTCGTCACCGGCTTCTCCTGCCCGGGCGTGGCGCGCCTCGTGCTGTCGCAGTCGCCGGCTGGCGGCAAAGCCGGTGCCGCACGGCGCGCCGCCAGCGACGGGTCGGAGCAGGATGGCGACGACGACGACGCATGCAGCGAGCCCAACAGCCCCGGCAGCTCGGACTGCGGCTGCGGCTTGGATGGCAGCAGCAGCGGCAGTAGCCACCTGGGCCTGGGCAGCGACGGCAGCGGCAGCCGCTGCTGCAGCAGCCTGAGCCTGTCATCCTGGGACACGGGCGCCGGGTCGCTGACGCGGCACGGCTCGCTCACCGAGGAGGAGGCGGTGGCTGAGTGCGAGGCGTGTGGCGGCGTGCTGTGCGGCGGCGCCTGCGGCTACGCCAGCCATAGCTTTGGCGCCTCCTCCTCCTGCAGCCCTGTGCCTGCCTGCCTGGAGGAGGGCGCGCCGCTGCGGCCCTGCTCGCCGGCCCCGGGCGGCCTTGTGGCCAGCAGCTGCTGCATCGCCTATTCGGCTGTGGTGGCTGCAGCCGCAGCCGGCGCGGCCAGCACGGCGGTCTTGGGTGTGGCACCCAGTGCAGCATGCGGCGAGGCCGCTATGGTAGCGGCTGCCGCCGTTTACAGCTGCACCTACATTTACGGCTGCGGCACATGCGGCGGCGGTTCCGTGCCGGTGCCCCCCGCAGCCGACCTGCAGGCGTGCGCTCTGAGCAGCTGCAGCGCCACGACGGCAGGCAGCGCCGCCGCCGGTATGGGCTGCTGCTCGAGCTCTTCGGCCAGCAGCACCCTGGTGTCGCCGACGCCCGTGGTATGCTGGGAGACGAGCGCGTGGGAGCAGCGCATCGCGGCGCTGCAGCAGCAGCATCTCCATCATCAGGAGCAACACCTGATGGCTGCCGCGGCGGCGCCCTGCGCGGCCGACGTCGTGGAGTGCCCTGCCTGGCTGGAGCCTGCTCTGTGCGCGATGCTGAGCCAGGTGGTGGCGGAGGCGTTGTGGGGTGAGGACGTGTAGGCGTTTCCTGCATTGCGAGACGTCGCGGGGCTCCTGAAAAGGGGGGGCACGCTTGGGCACTTGCCCCCGTGTTGGTGGCCCCTGGGAGAGGCTGCACGACATAGAAACCACCTGTCCACGCGCAGAGCGCATAGAAGGTGGCGCGCGCCTTGAGAAACCGGAGAAGAAAACGCAGTGTGTTGGCAAAGGAGGGGGGCGTGTTAACTCCTGCACAGAATTGCTACGCAAGGGGTTGAGGCGTGGGCGAGCAGGGGGGCAGACTTGTTCTGTGCTGGGACGCGTGTGGTTGCGGCGCACAGTGTCTGTGTATGTGCTCTCTATGGATGCTCTCGTCTCTTCCTACACACATTCTCGGGAGCAGATCAAGGGGTGCACAACCTAACGCAGGTCTGACATTCATGTTTAAGCTCCTAAATTGAGGGTGTTCCAATTCTTGTTGGTTAACAGCAGTGTCCATAGGCAGGCGGCGTAGGCAGTTCTTTGCTCGAGCGGTGATGTAGTTAGCAACAGCGTAGAAGTTCGATGTGCGTGACGTTGTTTGCGAAATGCACGTCCAAGTTCAAGGAAGAGGAGGAGGATGTGTTTCAGAGGCGGTGCCCGTACGCAAACACACAGAAAAGTGATCAGGTGTCATAAGTTGCATTCTTTTTGCTGTAGCATGGCGTGATCACCGGGGCTGGCTATCCGGCCTGGTAGTCTTTGATAGCGCTAACGCGGAAATGCGCATTTAAGCCTCTCCCCCGTGGTTGAAGGCTTGGTGGGGTTTTGAATGTGTGTGTGCTGGCAGGGTGCACACGAGTGCACAAAAGCTGACATTGAGTCGAGTTCGTTCGCGGCATAGGGCCACAGAATGCGCCTGCACGGGGCCGCACATGGTGCTCGAGAAGCGTCACACATGCAGGATTAGCTTTGTTTGTAAAGATAATTGGCATATCTACTCGTGCGTCTGCCTTCGACCAAGCGGCCGCAAAGCGCAAGCACTGGCCAGCAGGAGAACAGACCAGGACCACGTGCCAGGACCACCAGGACCTGTCCACAGGTCCAAGTCGTAGTCACGCTCCCTGTGGGGCTACAGGGCGCCACCACTCCGCCAGGACTACAAAGTTAGCAGTGCCCTGTCGAATAGCCGAAGACGGGTGGGAGGGTGGCTGTTAATATGTGGGTAAGGGAGCTCTGCCCATTCACACCCTCACCTCCTCTAAAATTGCAGCGGGTACGGGATGAGAAATTGCGCGGGAAGTTGTCGGCCAACCTACCGAATTTTTCACTGGCTTTACTCCGTCGCAAATACCATATCAGTACTTACATAGTTGCACGTGGGCACGCCTGCAGCGAAGCGCCCGCGTGACGTCCGAGTAGCGCAAAGAAGTTCTTGAATAGTGCGTCTTTGCAGCAGCCGCTTAATGATTCAAGCAATTTGCTGTGACCTTTTCCAGCACTGAGGACTGCAGCTGGCTTCGAAGGTAGGCTGGGGCTCTGCCTCGGGCGGGGCCTCGTGCGCCTGAAGCTTCCACCGTTTAGCGCCCAAAGTGTATGAGACCTTAAGGCCACGCAAGGATTAAGCATGCCCGATGATGCATGGTCCCAGCAGCGCTGTGAGCAGCGAGCAGCCCCTGCGCGCGCGACGGGTTTAACGCAATAGTTGGCATCATGGCTCCAGCAACAATTCAACAGCCGCAGACGCTTCTGGCGTCACTTTCCGTGCTAGGCGGCCCGCTAGGAGCTGCCGTTGATAGCTAGAGGCCAACAGTTGCGTTAGGAGCTGTCAAATGGCGGGGGAAGTGTGCATGGCGTCACGTTCTCGCGGTCGCTACTCGTGTTTTGGCCAGCCTCTGCGTCAGTGGCTAAACCTTAACTCATGTTGGCGTTATCGGGGCAAACACCTGCGCTTTGGGCACTCCAAGTCGCTTTACTTCCCCCGCGTGGAGCTGCGGGAGGCTGCTGCACGCAGTGCTCTGCAACAACCCCGCGTCGTTTCCTTGCCGCTTCTGCCCGCGTCAGGTCATCCATGCCCCACGACTGCTCGGCGCATCCTACCGACGTCCTCGCGCGAAGCGGCCTTGGTGGAGCCGGGCTCGGACCGGCCTCGCTCGCTCAGCGGCTCGTGTCTCACCCGCTGACCTTTGGTAGCTGGCAGCCTGAGGACCTGGATATGCTAGATTCCGTCCAAAACCCTGCAAATCTCATTGTCGGCAATTGTGGTGGGAGCTGCGGGGTTTCCTTCGGTGGAGACATCGCTAGCCCCAAGATGCAGCACGGGGCGCTTGCGGCGGCGGCGGCGGCCCCCGGCCTTTCCGGGGGACTCGGCTGGGCGTCTCCCGTCGCATCGGGTGCTCAGTTGGAATACCAATACCAGCAGCAGCAGCAGCAGGACCCGCTGTCTTGGATGCAGTTGCAGCACCATCAACAGCAACAGGCATTCGAGCAGGTGCTGAGCGCTCAGCACGCGCAGCATGCGCACGGCCAGGCCTACCTGCAGCAGCAGCAGCAGCAGCAGCAACAGCACGCCGGCGGGTGCACCACGACCACCATGGACGTCGACATGGAGACGGGCGCCATTTTGTGCCAGCAGCACCACTTGCAGCAACAGCAACAACAACTGCAAACGCAGCTGCAACTGCGAATGCAGCAACAATTGCAGCTGCAGCAGCAGCAAGTGCAGCACCAGCAGATGCTGATTGCGCAGCGGCAGGCTGCCGAAGCGGCGGCAGCACGCCTGGCCGGCTTTGGCGGGTGCGGTATGGGTATGGGCATGGGCATGGAGTGTGTTACGCAGCAGCAGGTGGAGGCCGGCGAGCCGGCCGGTGTGGGCTGTGTGTCGGCCGCCGCCGACACCTCGGATGGGCTACACGACAGCGCAGCACAGCTCCAGCAGACCTGCGGCGGCGGCCGTGTGGCGGCTGCCGCCACCACGGCGGCGGCCGCATTGGACCCCGCCGCCGCGGCCGTGGCCGCCGCCGCGGCCGCGTCCGCAGCCGCGGCCGCCGCGGCTGCCGGCCTCAACCTCGGCGCCGGCGCTGCCGGCGCCGCCGCAGCTGCAGCTGCCCTTCTTTCCAACTCCTCACCTACCATGGCCCCCGCAGCGCCCGATGCTGCTGCTGCTGCTGCTTCTGCCAACGTCGGCGCTGTGGGCGCCGGCGCTGCGGCTGCCACTGCTGCTACTGCCGCCGGCGCGCCCGGCACCCCACTGGCCTGGGCGGGGTGCTACGGCTACCCGAGCGGTGGCATCGTCTTCAATGGCATGTACTTCTTCAACTTCGCGCACCTCATGGCATACCGCCGCAGCGCCATTGCCTACAACGTAGGGCAGAGGAGGGGGGAGAAAGGCGGGGCGGGTGAAGGCGGGGCAGGGGCAGGGCAGGCGCGGGCCTGCAGGCGCGCGGTTGCGGCGCGCACCACACATACACACATACACACACGGATGCACCTTCATCCGGAATGTCACTCACTGCTCGTCTGATGGCGAGGTCGCTGCTCACCGCTTGGCCGCTTCTTGCCCTCATCCGTGTCCCACCATCCCCGCAGTTCCACTACTTTGGCATCCGGCCGGAGTTCCACCCTCCGGCTGACCTACCGCGCCCGCCGCCCGCGCCCCCGGCGGCGGCGGTGGCGGCAGCCGCCGCCGCCGCCGCCGGTGCGCCCGCCGGCGGCAGCTCCCGCCACGGCAGCTCTCCGACTCCTGCATCAAGCCGCACGCCCGGACGCGAAGATGCCATGGAGGCCCTGGCCGCGGCTGCGGCCGCGCCCAGCCCCTCACCCTTTGCGACGGCGGCCTCGGCCGCCGCGAGCACCTTGGTGCGCACCCTGGTGCCAGCGGCGTCCCCAGACACCCCGCAGCAAGCCGCCGGCGACCAGTCGTCGCCGCTGGGCGCCTCGCTGCCCGGCCACTACCTGCAAGTCACCCAGCACCAGCAGCAGCAGCAGGGCCTGTGCCATGCGGTGCTAGAGGCCCGCACGGCGGGCGCCGTAGGCTGCGGCGGCAGCGCCGCGGCTGCGGCGGCAGTAGCAGCGGCGGCTGAGGATGGCGGCAGCTCCAGCTGCGGCTCCCCCGGCGGCAGTAGCACCTGCAGCAGCTGTAGCAGCGGCGCCGACAGCGAAGAAATCACCGCCGCCGCGGCGGCGGCGGCCGCGGCAGCCGCGACGGCCCTGTCGCCGTCCTCCTCTCTTTCGCCCTTGTCCTGTGGTGCCGCCTCCAACGCCGCCGCCGCCGTGCCGGGCTCACCGATGGACTGCTGCCCGCTGCCCGCCGCCACGCAGCGCGCGGCGGTGCTGCTGCAAGCAGCCGACGCATCCGTGTGCGCCAAGTCGTCGCCGTCGCCGTCGGCGGCGGCGGCGGCGGTTGCTGGCTCCACAGACGCCACCGCGGCCGCGGCCGCGGCCGGGCTGCTTCCACCCTGGGAGCGGCCGCTGCCGTGCGGCGTGCACGCGCCGGCCCCCAGCCCGCAGGCGCCGCCTGCGGGGGCGGGGGCGCCGCACTCGCCGCAGGCGCCCGTGCCTGGGCTGCCCATGCCGCTGCCGCCGGTGCGGTGCCGCGGCACGGCCGCCGCAGGGGAGGCGGGCTCGGGCTCGGGCTTGGGCTCCCCGCTCCGGGGGTTCATCGGTGCCGGCGCAGGGGGCGGCGGCGGCGGCGGCGGCAGTGGCTACGTGTCGTCTGGCTCGCCGCGCAGCAGCAGCGCCTGTCCGGCTTGGCTGGAGCCCGCACTTGCCCGGATGCTGGGCCAGGTGGTGGCAGACGCCCTGTGGAGCTGAGGATCTGAGGACGAGGGGCAGCAGCAGCAGCAGCAGCAGCAGCAGCAGCAGCAGCGCTAGGGGCTGCTTGTGCGGCGGCGGCTGCTGCTGCTGCCGGTGTGCATAAGCAGCATCGACAGCAGGATTGGTAATTTCACGTCCAGAACGCGAAACATTCAATCGCGCAAGGGTTTTGGCTGTCGCAGTGCCGCACGCACGGCGGCGACGCCCTGGAATGCATGGCTCAACTTCGCTCTCAAGCTTACTTGTTCCACGACCTACCTTGCTTACCTTAGGTCTCTAGGTCTCCAGGTGCGAGGCTTACCTGTTTTCATTACTTTTTTTACACTTTGCCGATTCAACCTCTACTTGAAATGAGGAGGCACTGATATGTGTGTGAGGCAGGCAGGGTTGGCGACGGCGTGGCGACGCGGGGGATGTCAGGCAGCTGTGCGTCATCTACGCACGCACGCATATACACACACATACACTCATAACACGCACTCGCACTCAACACGCCTGACTTGTGTGTGTTGTGCGTTGGTCAAGGCCACTCATTCACCGGCGGCACATGCACCGCAGCGCTCTCTGTCTCACCCATTTGCCAGAGACGTGGTGTTAGGGCGATCATGTGTGTGGGGCGTGGGGCGCGATCGTGTACACACACAGACACACACACACACACACACACACACACGCCACGAGACACTTGGGTGGTGGACGCGAGCTCAAGGCATGGCAAGCGGAGCAAGCGTGGCTGCCCCACCTCACCGCAGGAGGTCAACTGATACACTCACGCACACAACAGCCCACCGCATGTAGCTCGCTGGGCAGGGCAGTGCCAGCCGGCCAGCCAGTAGTTCGGCACTGGTGGCGTATCATGTGAATTGCACTAACTGGAGAAAGGCACCAGTGGCGGCAGGGCGAGATTGCTCCCAGTATGTGGCGTGCTTGGTGGAGGCCGCGTGTGAGCCCGCGTGGATGCCGGGTTGGCACCGCGCCGGGCGGGAAGCAGCAAAAGGAGCTGTGGGGGCCGTGCATGGCGCTGTCCTTACTCCTGCGGTTGATCTGACGTAGCTGCAGGCAAGCTTACCTGGCATATTGCATCATGATCTTTAGTGCCCAGTGTGCTCAGCGGCATTGCCAGCACGCCCGGGCGGGCAGGGGGTGACATCTGGCCGTCGCTTTTGATGGGCGGCGGCCACTGCGTTCATTGATGTGCTTGCTTGTGCAGTTGGAAACAGAAGACGTCCATTCGATTCTTGTGCAGTGTTTGTGGGTGGGTGTGAATGTGAGGCGCTATGAGGCACACAGCGCGCGTGTGCAGGGCATATGGAGGCGGGTGGTGATGATCAAGATGATGATGATGATGTGTCATTCTTTTGCGGTCGTCGGTCACAAGTGTGGGGCAGGCGGGTGGGCAGGTAGGCAGGGCCGCGCCCTTGATGATTCGTCGAATACCGGGCGCCTTCCATTTGGGGGGGGAGTGATTGAGGGACGCACGGGCAGGTTTGAGGCAAACGGGGATACACCGTGCCGCAGAGCAAAGTGTGGTCGGGCGGCCGTTGTTTGTTTGTTCGAATCAGATGATTTGTGCAGGCATTGGTCGAAGGGCGGGGGCTAGGAGTAGGGGCGCAAGCTGGTTGGTGCCCAGGGCGGCGGCTGCCACACCACACCACACCAGACCAGATAGATGTTGACGGGGGCGTAGCGTGCAGGCGAGCACGGCTGGCTGGCTGGTTGATGGATGGTGGTGAGGCGCTGGGCGGGCGGGGGGGAGGGGGTGGTGCCACGAGCGGGGGCCGGGGTGGTGGGGGAGTGAGGGAGGGAGGCGTGCGGCCATTCGGCTGCGCCGCGGCGGCGGCGCGGCGCCCGTATGTGGACGCTGCAACGCGTCCGGGCTGTCAGGCGCTGTCCTCGAGTGCCCCTGCTGGAGAGTGGAGACCCACAGGCGTGACCCAAGGGGGGTGGGGGGGCCAGCCAGTCCTTGTGTGTACATGCGGAGCTGCTTGCTGTAACTGTTCTTGCTCATCTGGCGAGGAGGCTCGGTTGGTGGGGCCTGCGGTAGGTAGGACGTGCAAGCAGACTCTGAGCTTTGTGGGCCTGCGGGTATGAACACGGCAATCAAACGTCAGCTCCCAGGCGCGGGTGTGGTGCTGCTGCGGGGCGAGGTCCAAAGTTCGGGAAGCCGCAATTTGCGAAATTGCTAAAAACACATCCAGGGACGCGGAGAGAGAGTGTGGGGCCGGCGGTCCATGGGGCAAACACCCAGCTATAACAGATTGTCAAGCACAGCTCCCGAGGTGAGGGACAGTCGCTAGTGAGAAGCGAGGCAGTTGACGCGAGGCCGGTGGCTCTCAGCTCTTCGCCTTGCCCCATTCGAAACGCAGGGCCCTCACCGCCCTGTGCCCGGCGCCACCACTGCCAGCTCAGCTGCTTTGTCACACGAGTACACGACCCGCCGACCGCAAGCCGCAGCTAGCGGCTGCCGCGGTGCCGCCAATGCTGCCGGGCTGCGGGCCGCACACGATGACCCACTGCGGGCGGCGCCACCCCATAAGCGCTTCTGGCGCCGTCGCCACCCCGGCCGCCGCCGCCGCCGCCGCCGCCGGTGCGCCGCCGCCACTGCCGCCGCTGCCCGCTGACCTCGTGCACCCTGCCTTTGCCAAGGTCGCAGCCATGCTAGCGGCGGCGGAGCCGGCGGTGAGGCCGGTGCCGGCGGCGGTGCAGACGGGCCCCGACACGCAGGTGCAAGCGGCCGCAGCGGCGGCGGCGGTGGCACCTTGTGGCAGCGGCGGCGGCGGTGGTGGTTGTGGTGGTGGTGGGCCAGGAGGGCTGCGGCCGCCTCAGCGACGACATCAGCAACCAGAGCAGCACGAGGCGCAGCGGCTGCGGCGGCGGCTTGAGGAGGCGGCGGCGCTTGCCGCGGCGGCGGCGGTGTGCCGTCGCTTCACACGGCCGGCCTGACCGAGGTGGGTGGGGTGGTGGGTGGGTGGGTGGGTGGGTGGGTGGGTGGGTGGGTGGTAGTTCATTTCAGAAACCAAAGCGAAACAACCTGGGTGGGTGGTGGGGCTATGTGTGTGCACCTTGTAGTGGCTCCCGCCGCATTGCTGCGCTGCCGCAGGTTGTGTCCTGGTACTGCGGGCAGAGTGGTGGGCCGCCTGTCCATCAGGGGCTGTGGGCTCTTGCTTAGCCCACCTGGCTTTGACATTTGACACGCCTCTCTCGCAAACACCAACAGTCCAACACCGACAGCAACAGCAACAGTGCAGCAGCAGTACGCAACCCAGCCATATGACGCCACGCCCCACACCATGCGACGCCACGCCACCATGCGCCTGCTGGTCGCAGGGTGACCTGAGCCTGGCGGCCGAAGAGCTGCTGGACCGCTACCTCCTCAGGCGAGAAAGGGGCGGCGGCGGCGGCGGCGGCGATGGCGGAGGAAGAAGAGGCAGTTGCGGCGTGGTGCCTGTGGCGAGCAGCGTTGCCGCTGCCACCGCTGGCACGGGCGGTGGCGGCGCCGGAGGCGGGGTGGGCAGCGCACGTGATGCCAGGCCGCCGCTGACGTGGGCGCTAGTGGCGGGCGCTGAGGTCGAGGGCCCACGACACCTGTTGCTGCAGGTGCAGGTGCAGGTGCGGGTGCGGGTGCGGATGCGGGTGCAGGTGCGGGTGCGGGTGCGGGTGCGGGTGCGGGTGCGGGTGCGGGTGCGGGTGCGGGTGCGGGTGCGGGTGCGGGTGGCGGGTGCGGGTGCAGGTGCGGGTGCGGTGCGGGTGCAGGTGCGGGGACGCCGTGTTGGGGCCTTGGGACTTGGGTGGTGGAGGGGACTGAAGGGGGTGATGGTGGTTGGGACCTGGAGGTGAGCATAGTGGGCTAGGTTGATCTAGTTGACACATGGGCAGTGAGCGTGCGAGGGTGGCGCCTTTGAGCAGTAGAGGGCGTACCAAGCAAGGCCGGGGCCCAGGCATCCCCACCGCCGCATGCCCTCAACCTCAACCATGACGCTACCACGCCCACGCCCCGGCATCCCACCCCACCCCACCCCAGCCCCAGCCCCAGCCCCAGCCCCAGCCCCAGCCCCAGCCCCAGCCCCAGCCCCAGCCCCAGCCCCAGCCCCAGCCCCAGCCCCAGCCCCAGCCCCAGCCCCAGCCCCAGCCCAGCCCCAGCCCCAGCCCCAGCCCCAGCCCCAGCCCCAGCCCCAGCCCCAGCCCCAGCCCCAGCCCCAGCCCCAGCCCCAGCCCCAGCCCCAGCCCCAGCCCCAGCCCCAGCCCCAGCCCCGGCCCGCCGACCTGGCCCCCTCCGGTACCGGCCCGGCGAAGCCTGAAGCTGCGGCCGTGGCTGAGCCGGACGCTGGGGCCGCAGCTCAAGCGGCTCAAGCGGCTCAAGCGGCTCAAGCGGCTCAAGCGGCTCAAGCGGCTCAAGCGGCTCAAGCTACTGCTGACGTCATCAGCGGCAGCGGCGCCCCGCTCCACCATGAGCGCTCCTGGGTGGGTGGTGTTCGCTGGAAGGCTGGAGCGAGTGTTGGGTTGCCTGTGTTCCGCAGTCCGCAACACCTCCTCAGCCGTTCAGGCCATTGGCAGGCTCGGCCACAGGTTGGGCGCTGCTGGCAAACGCTCACACCGCCGCTCTTGACCACGGCCGCCACGCCACGCCACGGCTTTGCAGGAGGCGCGAGCCGACAGCCCCCACGGCTCACTCCGGGGCTCCTGCGGTCCCCCAGCCTTCCTTCTGGAGGTCCGTGCGTTGGGGCGGGGGGGGAGGGGGCGGGGGGGGGAGGGGGCTGGATTGGAAAGGGTGGGCGACTGGGCGGCTGGGCGCTTGGAAGCGATGGTGAACTACTTGCGCGCTTGAGCACTTGGCCGCCGCCGCCGCCGCTGCCCGCAGGTCGCGGTCGGGGGGCAGCTGCAGCTGCAGCTGCAGCTGCATGCGCTGTGCTGCATGGGGCAGGGCGGCGCGGCGCTGCGGCTGCCGCTGACCCCGCCCCTCCCGCTCGACCTGCGCCCGCGCTCGCACCCGCATTCGCACCCCCGCACGCACGTGCCAGCACCACCGCCACCACCCCACAGCTGCCGTACTGCAGGCCGCCAGCTGGCACGGGTGAGGCACGGGCTAAGTAGGAGAGCAAGGCGTGGGCGGGTGGGGCTGACACTGCGTAGGCTCGCGCTCCTTCACCTCCGTGGGCCCCGCCCACAGACACAGACGAGCCTCATCACATGACTGCACCCCCGCCCCCCGCTGGCGCTGCCAGTGCCGCTCCTCCACCCCTCCAGACCTCCAAGCCTCCACACCTCCACCCCTCCAGACCTCCAAGCCTCCCGGCCTCCAGCCCCTCGCACCGCTCTATACCGCCCGCCCCCCTTCCCCCGCAGCTGCGTATCCCAGTTGCAGCGCAGTCATGTTCTTCGCAGTTTGTTTCTCACCGGGACTGTCTACCAGTAACCCCCTTTCCCCGCCCGCCCGCCCGGCCGCCGGTCATCCACATAGGTGGCTCGGCTGCTGGCGGCGCTGCGCCTGGGCCTCCACGAGCTGCTGGCCCGACGCGCCGCCGCTGCTACAGCCGCCGCAGTGACTCCTGCTGGGGCTGCTACTGCCGCTACTGGCTGCGTCAGTGATTCAGCTGCTGGTGCTGCTGCTGCTGCTGCTGCTGCTGGTGCTGCTGCTGCGGGGGTGGGGGCACTGCGTGCGGGGGCAGGTGGAGGCGCAGGCGAGGTGCAGGGGGTGCCGTGGCCCATCGCGTCCAACCCTCGCTACAGCCCCGGCACCGCCCGCCGTGTAGGCATCTCCACCTGGCGGGTGCAGTTGGCTGCTACAGCCGCCGTCAAGGTTGCTGCGGCGACGGCAGCTGCTACTGCTGACAGCCGCCACGGAGACAGCAGTGGCAGCCCCGTCGCCATCGCAGCAGCGCCATCAGCAGCCGCTGCTGCTACAGCCGCCACATCAGCTGCTGCTACAGCCGCCACATCAGCTGCTGCTACAGCCGCCACATCAGCTGCTGCTACAGCCGCCACATCAGCTGCTGCTACAGCCGCCACATCAGCTGCTGCTACAGCCGCCGCATCAGCTGCAGCTGTGGCGGTGGTGAAGCTGGTGCGGCGGGGATCCTACGGCCTGGAGGTGCACAGGGCATGGGCGGCGGCGGGCCTCGCGCCGCGCGTGCTGCGCTCGACACGCGTGCTGGGCGGCTGGCAGCTGATCGAGACGGAGTGCCTGCTGGGTGCCAATGGCCGAGGCGATGACGGCGCGGGGGAGGAGGGGCGGGAGGAGCTGCAGCAGCAGCAGCAGCAGGGCCAGGGCAAGGGGCAAGGGGAGGGGCGGGTTTCGTGGACGGCGCAGGAAATGGATTGCGGTGGCGGCGGCGGCGGCTGCACTGCTGGCGGTTGGATGAGCCTGGCTCGACCCGCGGCCTTTGGCTGCAGGGAGGAATACCGGGCTGCAGCGGCAGCGGCCGTGCGGACGCTGGCGCGCGGCCACAGAGCTACTGCCGCTACTGCCGCCGCCGCCACCGCTGCTTCTGCAGTGGCTGCTACAGGGGCCGCCAGCTATATGCCGGCGGAGGCAGGGGAGAACGGCGGCTGCTGCGTGCGCGGGGCGGGTGGGAGCAGTGCCGGGCAGCAGCCGTATGTGCACGGAGACGCGCGGCCGTCCAACTGCTTTGTGCGGCGGCGGTGTTGTGGCGTAGCGGGGCGCGTGGCGGGTGGTGGCGGAGCCAGCGGAGGCAGTAGCCAGCGGCAGCTGGAGGACGGCATCGGAGAGGGCGAAGATGAGTGGGAGGTTCGCTTTGTCGATTTCTCATGGTGCGTGGAAGGGATACGGAAACATGAAGACTGGGAGTCGTTGGTAGAGTGGAGGGTCCTGGGGCGCTCATCATGCGCTACAGTGGAGTGAGTGGACGTGTGACGTGCTTTGACAATGCTGCTAGCTGCCGCCGCCGCCGCTGGTGCTGCACTGCTGCTGCAGGTCGGGGTTGCAGGGCCACGCCAGCCCCCCGCAGCACTACTTGCTCCACACGGGCATCGGCAGTAGCAGCAGTAGCAGCATGAGCGGCAGTAGCAGCAGTGGGGAGGCGGCGCCCGGCGGCGGCGACTGCGACTGCCGGGTCCCCAGCAGCAGGGGCGTGATGTACGGCAGACTGCTGCACGCGCGGTGAGTGCGGTGATACGACGTGGGAAGCTAGCAGCATAGGAGCGATGCCGCCTGCTGCTGGCGCTAATAATAAGTAGTGGTGGCGTGCGGCAAGCACGCACGCACGCGTGCGTGCGGGTCCAACGAACTTCGACTCACTCGGAGCATGCAATTGATCGCTGTCCCGTTCTTGCATGGCGGGGGCTGCACTCATGATAATGCCGCGTACTTCCGGTGCACCAACTAACGCAGCCTGCTCCGGTAGATTGTATGATAATGTGGTGCTCCTGACTCCTGACGAGCGGGTGCAGGCACGACATCCGGATGCTGCAAGCGACCACGCGCGCGCTCCTCCTGCAGTGCTTCGGCGGCCCCGGCGGCGGGGGGGGGGGGGGTAGCCATCCATGGATGGTGTTGAATCAATAATGAAGTGCCGATGTGGGGGGGGCGGGGCCTTCGCCGGCTGCAGCAATCATAGTTGAAGCACGGGGCGCGTGATGAATTGGCGGGTAATGGTGATGGCAGGGGTGGCGGCGAGTCCGCACGGGTCCTTATCAGGGGTCCTCAGGGGCGGTCCTTACGGGTCCTCCTGCGGGTGCTGGTGCCGGTGCTGGTGCTGGTGCTGGTAGTGCTGGTGCTGGTGCTGGTGCTGGTGCTGGTGGTGCTGGTGGTGGTGCTGGTGCTGGTGCTTGGTGCTGGTGCTGGTGCTGGTAGTGCTGGTGCTGGTGCTGGTGCTGGTGCTGGTGCTGGTGCTGGTGCTGGTGCTGGTGCTGGTGCTGGCTGCTGTGCTGGTGCTGGTGCTGGTGCTGGTGCTGGTGCTGGTGCTGGTGCTGGTGCTGGTGCTGGTGCTGGTGCTGGTGCTGGTGCTGGTGCTGGTGGTGGTGATAGCGCGCGGGGCTGCGACTGCACCTGCTGGGCCTTGGTGCCGCCGCGGTCGTTGATCTAGTACGGTAGTCGGTCGGCGTACTAGTAGTAGTATGTACGTATGCGGCTGCCGGCTCGCTATTAATGGCGGTGCGCCCGCGGCTGGCGGTGGCTGGTGATGGTTGGGGCTGCGGTCAGTGAATTCGATGTAGTGACTGCTGGTGCGTGTACGTGTGGGAGCCGCGGCGGCTCAACGCACTACGTATATGCGGTATGCCGTTGCCTTACAGGACAGATACGGTATTCGACACAGTGTTACCGTCCTTGGCTTGCTTGATTTGACTGCATGGGGCCACGGGCACACTACCTGACATCTGCGGCCGGGGACTCAACCTCTCTGTCAACCTCTCACCAGCAATCACACACACGCGCTCACACAATCAGCAGGACTGCAGCATGTAGGGTACAATCTGGATACGTGGCACCTGGCGTGCCAGAGCGAGGGCTCACAGGTCAGGCCGAGAGGCAACGCGGCACCCACACTCCACACACTGCATACCCTAAATCCCTGATTAGATCAACATGTACACTCAGCAAGAGCAATCTACGGTATCAATCACCCCTCAAGCGGGCTAGAAGGGGGCTAAAAGGGGCCTGGATTCATCCTCGCGTCCATTCCCAAGCGTAGGGATCACTGTGTCCGATCCCTACCTCATCCTTCCATGTGATATGCGCTTCAAGCGATGTAAGAGGCACTCATGTGCGCATGTCAACCCGCTCCGGTCTTTCGAGTACGTGTGCATGCCCATAGCACACGCCCCACGTACGTGCCTCAGTACCGTACGTGGCGCCGCTATCTATGACCTCCCGTCTGCATGCATCCGGCTTCACCTTGTGCGTCCGCCGCAGCCGCCGCACGCCGCCTCCAGCGCGGCAAACTCGTCCACCTCCGCCTGCTGCTCCGCCCATTCCGCCGCCGCCCGCTCCTTCAACAGCCGCAGGCGCGACGGCGTCGGCGCCAACAGCTGCAGCTGGACAGCCGACAGCTGGTCTTGCGCTTCCGAGGGCGGCGGCCGGGGAGCAGTCAACTGCTGCTCACTCCCCACACCCGCACCACCGCCACCGGTGGTGCAGGTCTCCTCCTCCTCGGCCGCCTCCTCCTCCTCGACCAGCGACGTCAGGCTGCAGCTGCTGGCGCTGCTGTGGGTGGTGGCGGCGGCGGCGGCGCTGCCGTCTTGCGGCACACCGCAGCACGAGCTACTGCCGCTGAGGGGCGAGCTCGGCTCCCGCCCCTCCTCCGCCGCCTCCGCCTCCGCCTCCACCGCCTCCGCCACCTGCTGCTGTTTGGCCCGCCGCTGCGCCTCCAGGCCCGCCGCCAGCCAGGGTGAGAGCGAGGCGAGGTAGGCTCCGAGGTCGTCGCCATCACGGTCTTCCTCCGCCTCCGCCTCAGCCGCCTCAGCCACATCCGCCCAGCTGCAGCGACCGCCGCTAGCGCCGCTGCTGCTTGCGTACACGTCTGGGGCGGCCGCCATAGCCGCTGGTGCAGCCGCCACCTGCTCCGCCAGGCCCTCCTTCATCCAGTCCGCGAGGGCCCCAAGGTCCAGCTCCTCATCCTCCTCATCGCCCCAGGCCGGGGAGGCGCGGAAGGTGGAGGTGGCGGAGGCAGTTATTACCGGTGCCGGTGGCGGGGTGGCGGCGGTGGGCTTGGGCGTGGGCGGCTTGGGCGCCTTGGGCAGGCCCGGCGGCAGCTTGGGCGCACGGCGGCGGCGGCGGGGGTCGTGCTGGCTGCACTCAACCACCTCGTGGCACCGCGCACATGGCCCGCTGCTGCAGCCGGAGGGCGAGCTGGCGCGACACCAGCACATGTAGGCGTCTTCAGGGAGCGAGCAGGAGGAGGAGCAACGGCGGAGGCTGCAGCCGCTGCTGATGCTGGTGCTTGGGCCGGACTGGCCAGCAGCAGCAACGGCAGTGCAGCCTGGGCTTGTGGGCACGTGGCGCCATTCGTCCTGCGCGCGCACGGGTTGGGGCGGGAGGGGGAAGGATTGAAAGGAGGCAGCGTGAACAAAGGGGCGGGCTGGGGAGGGCATCAAGCGAGGCGTGTCTCATAGGGTTTCGGTCGGGACCCGGCACGCACTGGTCAAAGTCGCGAACCGGCGAGCTCTTTATGTCAGCCCAAGCACCGTTGACCGCACACATATTGATTATCATGCGAGCCACTGAAACAGCCAGCGCTGCCGCAGCAGCACTTGCGGGAGCACCACGGAAGCCGAGCGCGCAACTGGGCCCGAACTCACAACAACAATTCGACCGCATCGCTAGCATAATGTTGTTTGTGTATCAAATGTGACTCATTGCACCCAGTCTTGGCCGAATTCGGCCTTGCCCAAGGAAGATGCCCCTTACCTGCATCGGTTGGGTTGGTCCAAACTCCGGCGCCTGAGCAGTTGCACTCGAGAATACTGAAGCCATGATGATATAGGCCGTATCTAAGCAGTCTGGGGCAGTGGAGCTCTTGTGCACTGCAAGCGCAATTCTGCTTCTTGATGGGGTCGCCTGGCTCTGCAGGTCTGGATACGAGGCTAATCTCTGGAAATCCTCAGCGAACGTGACTGATACACTAGCCTACAAAGCCTGGTCTTGCAAAATCGTGCGTGCCAGCAGAAAAGCCTTTTCTGCTTTTCTCTTTAGCCGTGGCGAGTCAGTTGGTCGTGAGCTAGCAAGCAAACTTGTGCTGAGGTTATTCTTCAAAGATGATGTAGTGATACTGGAGTCGCTGCTCGGCTGCAAGTCTTGAGGGCCCCTTGCACCTCATCCCGCACCGGCACGCCCCATCCCGAGCACACGCCACGCACCCGCTTCTGCCCGGGGAACGCTAGAAGCGCGTGGAATCGCAGTTCCATTGCGGGTTAAAATCGTTTTGCGCGGGTGCGTTGGTCCGCCCCCTTATCAAAGTTCTACACTCCCGCGCCGGGGAAAGTTCAGGCTGATCAACCCCCCTCAAACCCCAGTGATCAACCCCCCCCCCCAAAAAAACAAGATATGAGCCCTGCCCGGCATGCGGCGCCATCCTTCGCACTGCCGGATCACCGACCAGTATACTCGTCAGTCGTACATGCTCCAGCAGCTACCGTACAAAGCAGGCCAGCACTCCGTACTTACACCGTACAGGCAGGCCTTGAACGGCCTCTGCACACGCAGAACCGCCACTCGTTCACGGTTCACCGCCAACCCGACATACTGTACAAAGACCTGCAGCCGTGGCAGCGCTACTGCAACCAAACCACAACCGCCCAACTCCATGCGAATGTTACATGTATGGGGCCGACCACGACACGAAGCCACCCAGCGACCCGCTGCCACCCCACTTGGCGCCCCCACCTACTCGCCGCGATGCCGCCGCCGCCGCCGCGGGATGGCGCCGCCCAGCAGTCCGCCGCCGCCGCCGCGAGCTCGCGCCCATCCCACGGTGTGCATGTTAGAAGTGCACAGACTTTCGCAAAACAAAACGTCCTCAGCCACCTTCTTTCTATCAACCTTTATCTTTTTGAAAATACGCCGCATGAACAAACATGTCGAGCGCCCCCACAGAAACACTGTCGAGTGGCGAGCAAAGATGCCTTGGGGGGACCCGCCCACCTTCCATGCTCCCACCTGCCTTCATCAGAACGACTTGCTCGACTTTGCGGCCGCTCCTATGAGGGGACTCACCCCTTCCATCCTTTATTATGCTCCTCCGCCACATCACACCAGCGTGCTGCTTTGCGCGCGTCAGTGCCGCCATGCACGGCCTTGCAAAGTGCCGTACAAGCCCTTCATCCAATCAAGACGTCGCCATCCTTTCGCGTGACTCGCCGCTATCAATTCAACGTACCGCGCGAAGGCACCATATGCTGCTGAGCAATACTGGGCTTTGCTCCTGTGCCTTTCGCCAACTCAACACGCAGCTACCGGGTGGGATCAAATGCGCGCCACCACAATATCCAGAACCCTTTCCATCTTTATTTCCTCCCCGGGCCGCTGCGCCCTCTCTGGGGAGCACGCCTTACTTGAGCCTGGGCTCGTTCGGCCAGCCCGTTCCACGTCGCAACAACTGGCTGCATACGCACCTCGCTGCCTCTGCACACCTGGCCGCCAGCGCACCTTCGCTGCCTGCAGTCGGACCCGGCGACAGTACTTCCACGCAGCGTCCAGGGCGGCACCACCACAACATGCAACCATGCAGGACACATGCACACACTCTGCGCCCCGCGCCTTGTTACTGCTGTAAGCGGCTTCGAGTGCCCCCCCCCCCGGTTCTGGTTTCTGGAATAAACTAACCCCCCCTCCACGCCGCCAGCTGCCCCGCCGCGGGCTCCGGTCACGGCCTGGTCCCCGCTCTCCTCCGCCTTCTCACCGCTCCCTCCTCAACCCCTCCTCCTCGCTCCTCGCTCGCTCCTCCTCGCTCCTCGCTCGCTCCTCCTTAACCCCTCCTCCTCGCTCCTGCCTCCTGTCTCCTCACCCGAAGCGGAAGGGGTTCATGCAGCCGCTCTTCTCCAACGGCGCATCCAGATAGGCCTCATGCACCTTGTCCAGCAGCACCTGTGAAGCAGTAGCAGTGGCAGTAGCAATGGCAGTAGTGGCAGTGGCAGTAGCAGTAGCAGTGGCAGCGGTAGTGTTGTTCAGAAGCGGGGCCGGAGCAGAAGCAGTAGCGGTAGCAGCATCGCCCTCGCAGTGGCAGGCGTGGTGCGGCAGGTGCACGGCGCAGGTGCAGCGGGGAGCGGGACCCGCCCCGCCCCGCCCCGCCCCCGCCCCGCCCTGCCCCGCCCCCGCCCCGCCCCCGCCCCGCCCCCGCCCCGCCCCCGCCCCGCCCCCACCCAGCCCCAGCCCCCGCCCCGCCCCGCCCCGCCCCGCCCCGCCCCCGCCCGGCCCCCACCCAGCCCCAGCCCCCGCCCCGCCCCGCCCCGCCCCGCCCCGCCCCGCCCCGCCCCCACCCCGCCCCGCCCGCCCCCGCCCCGCCCCCGCCCCGCCCCGCCCCGCCCCGCCCCGCCCCGCCCCGCCCCGCCCCGCCCCGCCCCGCCCCCCCGCCCCGCCCCGCCCCCGCCCCCGCCCCCGCCCCGCACACGTACGCACGCCGCCAGCCGTGCCCGCCCCCCACCACCCCGCTGCCTGGTCCTCCGCTACCTACAGGCGCCCGCCGCCACTGCCTGCTCCTACACCTCCTTTGCCCCTCTGCCATTCCTGCCCTGCATCGCCTCGCCCATTGCCCTTCCCACCGCCCATGGCCCTTCCTGTCCCATGGCCCACGGCCCATGGCGCCCCCTGGCCCCCCTGCCGCTTCCAGTCACAGCTCAGTGTCCTTTCTCAACGGGAAACTGGTCAACTAGTAAACCCCCGCCCCCGGCCCCCCCCATTCAAACGGGGGTCGCCGTCGTCCGCCGGAGCCGACTACGCCTTCTGGTCATCGGTATGCCTTCTGTATCGCAACGTCTGTCTACATCTCCCTCGTCATTAATTAAACATGCATGACACACACATACACACACACACACATACACACACACACATACACACACACGCGCAGCGAACGACGATCGATGGCGCGCCGTTGCCTACGCATGCTGCACGCACGGTGTCGACCCTTCCTCTCCTTGTGCTTTTCTAACACACACACACACACACACACACACACACACACACACACACACACACACACACACACACACATACGCCCCCGCCCCACCTCCAGCGCGGGCTTGTAGAAGCCGGGGTCGCGGTCCTGCACTCGGCTGATGAGGCGGATGATGTCCAGCAGCGCCACCTGGCCGAAGAAGGCGGGCCGCGCCTGCGCCTCCGTCACCAGGTACCTGGGCGGTGGTGCGCGTGTGGGCCAGGGGGGGGGGGGCCAGGGGGGGGCATGCATGTTAATTAATGACGAGGGAGATGTAGACAGACGTTGCGACACAGAAGGCATACAGATGACCAGGGGGGGCCAGGGGGAGACGGCGAGGGGGGGGGCGCCGCCAGGGGGGCAAGAGGTGAGGAGAGGGGAGTGTTTGCCAGGGTGCAACCAAGGGCACGCGGCGGCGCTGGAACCCCTCCGCCCGCCCCGTCTCCTCTGAGCGCTCCGTCTGCCCTCAGCGCCTCATCTCCTCTCCATCCGACTCCACCCCACACCCCACAGCATTACAACACAACACAGCGCCACACATAACACACGGCCACCATGACCCCATCGCCGCGCCCGCTCCCTCACTTGAAGAAGGGTTCGCTGTAGGCGTGCGCGGCGGGGAAGGCCAGGCCGATGGTGGTGAGGTCGTCGCCGTCCAGCTGCCCGGCGGCGGCGGCGGACAGCGCGGCGGGGCCCAGCGCGCCCATGAGGCCGGCGTGGCGGTGGCCCACCCGCATGACCGACCTGCCGACAGATGGACAGACGGTTTGGGCGGTTGGTAGTTTTGGGGCGGGCGGCTGGTGGTTGGGGCGAGGTAAGGTGATTGGTTTGACTGGTTTTCACGTGTGTGGCTGTAGGTGTGTCTTGGCCGCACCTGGGCACATGCTCCTTCAACAACACTCCGCACGAGCCTGCCCCTTGCCCCCCTACTGCCGCCCACAGCCCACAGCATTTCCGCCTCCCTCCCTCCCTCCCTCCCTCCCTCCCTCCCTCCCTCCCTCCCTCCCTCCCTCCCTCCCTCCCTCCCTCCCTCCCTCCCTCCCTCCCTCCCTCCCTCCCTCCCTCCCTCCCTCCCTCCCTCCCTCCCTCCCTCCCTCCCTCCCTCCCTCCCTCCCTCCCTCCCTCCCTCCCTCCCTCCCTCCCTCCCTCCCTCCCTCCCTCCCTCCCTCCCTCCCTCCCTCCCTCCCTCCCTCCCTCCCTCCCTCCCTCCCTCCCTCCCTCAACTACCGTATGTTCCTGACCTCCGCGCTCTCTGGGTTCTCGGGTTTCGCAATGGTTGGTTGGTCTGGTCAACTACCCCTTGCCTCTCCCCCCGGCACTTCATCTTCTCCTTGACCCACAACGTCCGCATGGATGGCTACCCCCACCCAAAAAAAGCGTCGCCACCAACCACAGCCTTTCCGGGCCCCTTCCTCCCTCTCCTCCCTCTCCTCCTGCACCCCCCGCCGCCCCCTCTCCAACCACAAGCGCCGCCGCCGCCGCCACCTGCTCACCACGCCACCGCCACCAGGTCTGCCGCCGACACGGCGCCCAGGCGCGGCACCAGGGCGTTGCTGAGCGCCTCGAACAGCGGCTGGTCGAAGTGCGGGATGGAGGCGAAGGACCACAGCAGCGTCACCAGCGCGCGCGGCGGGAAGGTGGAGGCCAGCGCGGGCTGCGGGCGTTGGGTGGGTGGGTGGAGGGGGCGGTGGGGAGGGTGGGTGGAGGGGGCGGTGGGGAGGGTGGGTGGAGGGGGCGGTGGGGAGGGTGGGGGGTGGGTGCAGAGGCGGGACGTGGGTGGGCGGTTGGGAGGGAGGAGGTGGAGAGAGACACAGAGCGAGCGGGAGCTGGTGAGGAGAACGAGGACGACAGTCCCAGTACTAACTACCGCACCACGCCATCCGCACACCCCGCAAGCCTCGCAGCCCCCTCCCCTCGCATACTACTGCCCCTTCCCCTCACTTGGCGCTCCCGCTCCCGCCGCTGCGGGGGCTTCCCCCTCCACTCCGACTCCCACTCCCACTCCCGCCCCCGCCCGCGTCACTCACCCCCGCCCGGCTGACGCAGGTGCTGGCGATGCCGTCGAACAGGTCGCGGTCCCACACGCCGCGGTGGGCCTCGTCAGCGGAGCGGATCTGCCGTGTGTGAGAGATCACAAGGAGATAACAAACAAATCAAAGACCGTGCATGCAATGCGATCAAGACAAAGCAGCGTCATGTCCGTGTGGTGTGTGGTGTGTGGTGTGTGGTGTGACGTGGTGGTGGTGGTGGTGGGGTCGCTCGGGGCCGGTTGGCAGGAGCAGAAGGAGCAGGTCGGGTCGGGGGCGGGGGAAGGGGGCCAGTCGACAGCAGCAGTACGCAGGTGGGTGGGTGGGTGGTGCTAGCGCGGGCAAAGGGCGGCGCGCAGGTCACGCAGTACCCGGGGGAAGGAGGCGGCGCCGCCCAAGTACCAGCCCAACCTAAACCGAACCCAATGCATAAGAGCGAGGGCGCCAGGGTGTGGGGTGGGGTGCCATGCATGTTAATTTAATGACGAGGTAGACGTAGAACAGACGTTGCAACACACATTGGCATACGGTGGTGTGGTGTGGTGTGGGGTGTGGGGTGGGGAAGCAGGTGCACGTGAAGGGCAGGCGGGCGGGCGGGCAGTGGGCGCGTGCGCAGGGAGAGACCCTGGCAGAGGCAATGTCTTGAGCTTGGGCTAGCACTTTGGCACCGCCGCCTCCAAGCCCTCCCTCCTCCTCCTCCTGGTCCCCCACCTCGCACCGCACCTCCGCCCACCTGTTCGAACCTCCTGCTTTCCTCACCTCCTCAACCCCACTCCCCACTTCTAGTCGCCGGCGCACTCAACACGTCTTCTTCGACTACTTCAACCTAACGAGTATTTTGTTGTATCACCTTAACTGCATTACTTAACTCCGCTTCCTTTAGATTGGTTTAGTTTGGGCTGGTAACCCCCCCCCCCCACGCCTCCCCTCACCGTGGCATAGGCCCACGCCACGCGCGCCAGCGTGTTGCCGTCCAGACCGCCCAGGCCCCGGTCCATCAGCACCGAGCCTGTGGCGGTGCGGGTCGGTAGTGGGGGGCGGCGGGCCAACGGGGGCGGCGGCGGTGGCGGCAGTGTCGCGGCCACAAAAAGACACCAAGAAAGCGCACGATCAACTTGCGGTGCCCACGATTGGACGTGCATATCTAACCCTGTCGGTGCAACCGTCGGCCCTGCATCCCCATCCCCATCTCCATCCCCACCCACCCGCGGCGTCAAACAACGGCCGGTAATACAGCGCCTCCGCCGCCAGCGCCCACACCGCCGCCGCCGCCTGCGCAGGCTCCAGCGCGCTGCCGTGCCCCTGCGGCAGCTGCAGCGCCGCCGCCACCACGTCAGCCGCGTCCGCAAACAGCGCGGGCGCGCGGTGGCCCAGCGTCGCCAGCGCCGCCAGCAGCGACACCAGGTCGGCGGGTGCGAACTGGGGCAGCAGCTCGGAGGCCTGCGTGTGCGTGTGTTAGGAAAGCACAAGGGAAAGGGTCGACACTGTGCGTGCGTCATGCGACAAGCAGACAGTGCGCCGCGTTCGGATTACCTCAAATTACCGCGTTACCAAGTCATCGGGCCGAAGGAGCTCCACATACTTACCCGATACTTACCCTTTTCGCGTAACCCTCACCGGGTGTGCGTGTGTGTGTGTGTGGGGGGGGGTAGTTCATTCCAGAAACCAAAAGCGAAACGACCAAGGGGGTTGTGGTTACCAGCCCAAACTAAACCAATCTAAAGGAAGCGGAGTTGAGTAATGCAATTAAGGTAATACAACGAAATACTCGTTAGGTTGAAGCAGTCGAAGAAGACGGGTGGAGTGCGCCGGCGACTAGAAATGCCACCCGAGCTCGGCGGCCAAACACAGAGACGTCACGCACAGGCAGCAGGGCAAACACCACGACTTACCTGGCGACCAGGAAAGCAGCCCCGACGCCAGGTAGCACGCGCCGGGCCAGAAGCGTGACATGTGAAAAAGGGAAGCAGCAGGGTTCGAAAGGGCAAGGCACAGTGAAGGGGCCGAGGCGCGGCGGTAGAAGGAAAAAGGAAGTAGACAGCACAGACTATGCACACACGAGCTCAGGTGGCAAAAGAGGGGCGGGCAAGGAGAGGGGCGGATTAAGTGCGAAGTACCAGGGATGGGGTAGGCAATGGTGCGGGCGATGACGGAGGTTAGCAGCGTAGAAGTGCGGCAAGCAGTGTGCGGGGGGTGTGCGCGTGTGGTGTGTGCGCGCGTGTGTGTTGGAGATCACATGGGAGAGTACTATGGAAGACTTGTGCGTGCGAAGGGACAGGAACGCCAAGCAGGGTGTGTGTGTGTGTTTGTGTGTGTGTGTCGGAACCTCCCACCCGTCACCTGCACTCGGCCCTCTTCGACCCCCCCCCCCCGCCCTCAAAAGAACCCAGTTCCCTACCCCGACCGGGTTCCCCACCCTGCTGCATGCCGCCGCCAGCAGGTCGGTGGGCGCCAGCTCCGCCGCCGCGCAGGCGCCCACCAGGCGGCTGATGTCGGCGGGGGCCAGGTCGTCCAGCTGCAGGAGGCGGTGAGGCGGGGGTTGCAAGGACACGGTATGTGGCCAAGGGTAGCAGGGGCGGGGGAGGCGGCAGCCATCCATGGGATGGTATGGGTCATATTAGGGGGAGGGGGTTGTAAATACCAGCCCAATTAAACCATTGCCATGCAAAAGAGCGAGGAGGAGAGCGAGGGGGGAGGGGAGGCGGGGCGGGGCGGGGGGTCCGGTGGCCCTCATCACTACGGTAGTTGTGAAGAAAGGATTGCAGGCGGAGAGGCGTCGGAGAGGAGGCGGACAGGGCGCCAGGAGGCCTGGAGCGTGAGATGTGCGAGGGCTCTGTACGACGCGTTTGCGGTCAGCCAGCCGGCCAGCCAGCTAGCTAGCTAGCCGGCGCAGATGGCCCGATAGCTGTGTCATCATCGTTCACCCTTCCGCTGCCCCTGCTACCCCTCCTGCCCCTGCCTTACACCCCTGGCCCCGCCCCTGCTGCCCCTCCTGCACCCCTGCCTTACACCCCTGCCGCGCCGCGCCGCCTCGCCCACCCTCCCCACCTTGCCGGCGGTCAGCTCGGCGCAGCACAGGGCCATGAAGTCCCGGTGCGGGCTGCGGCCGGCGCTGGCGCCCGCCGCCGCCGCGTCCGCCGCGGGGCCCGCGGCGCTGCAGGAGGCACGGGCGGGCGGGCGGGTGGGCAGTGGCGTGCGTGCGTGCTTGCGTGCGGAGGGGTGGGGGTGGGCTACTGGTAAACAGTCCCGGTGAGAAACAAAGAAGCGAAGAACATGACTGGGCTGTAGCTGGCGCGTGGGGGCGGGGTGGGGAGACAGTTCAATCCAGGATTTGAAGCTTACGGGGCCGTCAGGTGACACGTGTGTGTCCTATCGCTGCGTCTCCGCGCCCACGACGCACCCGGCTTGAGAGTTGAGACAAGCCTGGCAAGGAAGCAGGAGCCACATCCGCTCCTCCACAGCCCCCAGCCAGCCCCGCACGCACCACCCACGCATACCCTCCGACCTCCCCACCCTCCTGCCTTGACCCATCACACACACACACGCACACACACACATACCCGTACCGCACACACACACACACACACACACACACACACACACACACACACCGCCCCTCCCCTCACCGGGCAGGGCACATTAGATCAGCCCGGCCCCCACCTGAAGGCGGAGATCAGGTCCACCAGCGCCGGGCCCTCGTACTCGGCCAGACCGCCGCCGCCGCCGCCGCCACCACCACCGGCCATGACGTGCCTCGCCACGGCGGCCAGGAGGGCGGGGTCGGCGCCAGCGACGGCGGCGGCGGCGGTGGTACCGGAGGTGGTGGTGGAGCCGGTGGCGTTGGAGCCGGTGGCGGTGGCGGTGGTGGTGGTGGCGCCGAAAGCGCTGTCCAGCGACCTGTGGGCAGGTGTTGCACACAATCAACGTTACAGCCCCGCTGTTGTACTCGGTGATGCCGGCAGTGCGCGTTCAGGGGGTAGGTCTGACGCTGCAAGGGACGCAGCTGGGTGGTGTGTTGTTGGTGGGGTGGCGGGTCTCCCACGTGTGTGGAGAACGAAGCCTACAAGCCCCCGCGCCACTACCACCGGTGGCATCGCCCCCGCAGGTTCAGGAGGCCCTGGCGCCCATCCCTTGATAACCTTATCCTCCCCTTGTTTGTACAACACGAATCCGAAATCCCCCAATCGACGCGTGTGCGCATGTGGCACAGCGTCATGAGAGACACCATGTGATGAAGCAGTCGCGCAGGTGTGCAGAAGAAGAAGAAATTGAAAGTGTGCGGCTACCCAACAGTTGTTTACACACCTGTGCTTGGCGTGCTCAAGAAGCGACGCCGCCAGGACAGCGGGAGGGAGGGAGGGGATGCGCTCCAGCGTGAGCGGCTCCGCCACGCGCTGCTGGCGGTGGCTGTGGTGGTGGCCGTTGGTGCCGTGGATACCATTGCCGTTGTGCGGCTGTTGCTGCTGTTGCTGCTGCTGCGAGGCTGAGGCCGGAGGCTTGCGCGCGGCGGGGCCGGGCTCGCCGTGGAAGCTGACAACCTGCGTGCGAGGAGGGGCCCAGCGTCACGGGGTCCGAAGAAGCCGGGTTAACGAGCCTTCCAAGGTCTCAAACAAGGCGCTCGCACAGCTCCAGGAAAGCTGGAAGCGGAGCTGATTCCAAACCCCAACCGAGGTTGCGCTTTAAATGCCTCGTCAGTTGACAAGGGTGCGAGCGCAGCGCCAGCGCTTGACCCACTCACCCGCAAGCAGGTGCGCTGGGCACATCCACGCTGCTGCGCCGCTCGGTGCGTGGAGCGCCAGGTCCTGTGAGGGGTTTTCCCGGAAGCGAGCGAATCCTCAGTCGCTCCGGAGCTTGACCGAAGCCCCCCACGCATTCGAATTGGTGTACATTGCATGCAAGGGCAAATCCCAAGGCTTGGCCTTGCAATTCGTGTTTTCCCGCGTGTCGACGGTCTGCTGTTTCGGGCAGCAGCTTCCATTTTTATACACGAGCATATTTGTGTCGCAGCTAAAATTCATCTCAGGCCATCAACCCACCGGCTAGCAGAGATCTCCATTTGCAGAATGTTGCGAATGTCGCGAGTGTTGCAGGCTTGCGGTTTGGGCTGCAGGCGTTGCTCACAGAAGCGCGGCAATGTGCCTTGGTGAAATTTGAGAAGGCGACACGAATATGCTGCTTAGTAGAAAGCGGGCCAGGAGAAAATGAAATGGCCCAATTGCGCATTGGTTGCCACAAATGGACGACTAGGGCACTAGGGCACTATAGGGACAAAGCCGGCCCCATCGCCACTCATATTTCCACTTAGATATATAGCGTTCTGGACCTCCGACGCAGCGAACCGTCGGTAACGAACGGCAACTTTGGCATTTAAGCGCCCCTCCTCCTCGCCTAGAACGCCTCAGGCGTTTTACCTCCTATGCAATAGTGAACCTCAACTGCTAACTACTAGGCCGCGGAATGCGGGGGTGCGCATTGGAATTTCAGCATCGCTGCGAGCTCCAACGACAATCCGTGAAGACGGACACAGGTATGGATTCTTTGTGGTGGCAACTTGCACTGGCACTTGAGCAGCAAAACTGTGCCCGACGTGTCGCAAGCGGCAAGGGCATGTCCGCATCTACATGCGTGCGTGCCCGCATACGTGTCCACAGCCCGCCCGGTGCCTGTTGGCACCGCGACTCTCTACGGCCCGCTTAACTTGACAGCTCGCTCGCAGCAGCATAACAACCCGACCGCTCAGCAACACGCGCATGCCCCATAAGACCTCTACGGTATCACCGCTATCCTCGCGGTGGCACCTGCCCGCCGCACTTCTGGAGGTAGCCCTCCACGGCGACCACGAGCCTAGCCCGGAGGTTCGTGATGCTATTCGGCAGGGACTGGCGTCGTCTCATTAACGCCTTCATCACCGCAATGGTCATGGTCTGGTCATGCGCCAAGCCCTCACCAGCCACTGTAGTGGGGGGGGGCGCTGGGAGCGGGCGCACCTGAGGGCCTGAGGCCTGCAGGTGTGGGGCGCACCCGGGCTGCTGGGCGCAGTGCTGACGCAAGGCAACAAGGCAGCCAAGGGCGGGAAGAAGTAGGAGCTACCGTGATAGCAACGCGGGTTCTCGGAACTTCCGGGGGGGAGGGGCTCAGGGTGGTAGGCGCGGGCTGTTGTGCTCTGAAGGAAGGTGCGGACATGGGAGGCGGAAGGGGCGTGCTGAGTGCCGTACGTGCGCGATGTGGATATGTGTTGGCGCATTTCCCAGTGCATGAGCAGTTGCATCTGTGTACACGCGTTAAGCCACACAGCCACGCAGACGCATACCTATGGGACCAGGTCACTGCTGCATTTTGCCGGGGGTATGCGTTAAGTGCATATCACCGAGGCCCGTGAACCGTTCAACCGCGAGCCAAGGGCGCTACTGAACGGCTGGAAGAAGTTACGGAGGGATAGCGGATAGCCGTGTAGAAGCACAGCAGCTGACACGGAATCGTAGTGGTGGACCATGCGACGTGAAGGTGATGGTGAAGGTGAAGGTGATGTTGGTGATGTTGGTGGTGGGGGTGGTGTGTGTGTGTGGTCTCGGGGGAGGAAACGGACGGACGTAAAGGCGCATACGTGGCCCAATGCAATCACTGTTGCCGCATCTCTGCAGCTATCTTTTACAGCCATGGCAGCGGTACGCCTCCTGTAAGTCGGCCTCATATCAACTGTGGGCGGTAGGAGACATTCTACGCCACAGAAGTACACAATCCCTGCGGACGGCGCCCTGGGACATCTGGATGTGTGTCTTTTGCCGATGTTCCTACTTCCTACTACATCAACTCTGTCATCGTCCCGCACAGACGAGTGTAATACGTACGCGGGAAGTCCGGAATACACTTATGCACCCAACATCAAGCGGATTCACACGTCAAGCATCGGCACCCGTCATCCGCCGTCACATCACGCATGGAACCATGGTTCCACCCGGTCCATGACGTCCCACGCCGTTCAACCCTGCGCTCATGTCCCGTCCCGTCCCACGCAATTTCCCCAATAGATTGAGTCACGGCTGCCACCCCCCAACCACACATTCGCACACCTTCACATGTCAACGACATCACACGCTGCTTAGCATCTCTCATTTCTGCATTTCTGATAGCATTTATGATAGCATCACATCTGCAATCACATGACAATTACAATGCAAGGCATGAATACTGGAATGCAAGAATGCAGAAGTGCATTGGTTTACTCTTGCCTGGCGCCATAGTAACCGTTCATCCGCGAATGGCAATCACTCATCACGCAAGCGGCAGCCCACAACAAAGTCACAAGCATACCGCGGATGATTTCCCCGGTACAGTTCTGGCTGGTAACCCATTTCGATAAGAAACGATTAATCAGCGTCGGAAAGATGCCTTTTCGTCATTGCCTAAGGGGGACTGGGGGAGCCCAAGCGAGGCAGGCTGGCTCAAGGGCCGGGATGATCCTGGGCTTGGCGGGGCGTTGCCGTTTTGACTCAGCTGCGCGCATCAGGCAATGCAAGGGCAATGTTGTGAAGACCAAGCTACCCGTTTTATGCATATGGGCTTCCTTGCCACTGCACCGATGCAACCCGATGTACCTACGCCCCCAGTTCCACCTACCCTGGTACGAAACGCCACGAGCGAACGCTCTCCGCTGTGCACCACCGCCACCGCGGCCGCCTTGACGGCGGCAGAGCTGACAACACCCAACTCAGACAACCTGCGCCGCCCATTGCGTCACCCGCGCGCACACGCACAGCGCCTTACTACCAGGGTTAGGTGGTGTTTAGCAAGGGGCCGAGATAGAGCTTGCCGGCCTTGGAGCCGCACATCATGCGGAAAGAAGCAGCAGGAGCGCACGGTGGGCATGCAAGAGGTCGTCACGAAGGCACACGACAGCCGCACCGTTTGGGGAGGCTCTTGCTGTCCCTGACGGCCGCGTCCCGGTCCTCCATCTTATGCGAGATGATGTGCTCCCGGATCTGCAACAGACAAGAGATGCATGCATCAGCATGACGGCAACAGCAGTGGATGAGGGGCGCGACGCTTACTACTACCACGCTACCAGCAGCATGGCTCCCTCTGGTCCGCGCACTGCAGTGCCTCCCCTCAGCACCCTCCCCCGCCGGCACTTCACATATTCTTCAGCTTGACCCACACCGCCCGCATGGATGGGTTAACCTCCCCTCCCCCGCGAGCGCCTCCGGCTGCGCACCTCCGAATACGTCATCCGGTGCCGCGACTCAGCGTCCATCTTGGACAGCCCCGTGTCTTCCAACATGCCCCACCAGTACGCCTGTGTATTAGAGATCGCAGGAAACCGCACAGCAAACAAAGAGCAGTGCGTGTCGTGTGATGTGATGTGTTGTAATGTGTGTGTGTGTGTGTCAGTGAAGTGAATGCTTTGTGTGCCGCGGTGCCACTGACGCCACCCACGCAACACACGCACCAGGGCGATGTACCAGAGGAACGCGGCGGCGGTGAGCGCGTTCAGGATTACCAGGAGGATGCCCACAACGTTGCGACCCGCGTCGCCTCTGCGAAGTAACATGTGTGTTGGTAAACGGAACATGTGTGTATGTGTTAGCGATTACAAGGGATAGAGCAGCAGACAGAGGACAGCAGTGTGCGTGGTGATGTGTGTATGTGTGTGTGCGTGGGTAATCCGGTCAATCAATCGCTTATTGCGGTGGCTGGCAGTCGCACGCTGGTACCACAAACACGCGGGACCGGGATGAACACACAACCCGCCCAGCACACAGAGTGCGGAACACCGGCGGCCCGACGTAAGCCAGAAGCGGCACGGCTGCTCACGTTGCTGGTAGGTACAGCATCAGGTATACGGTCGCTATGAGGACGAACATGGACGCCAAGGCGAGCGTGCCCACTTGGGGTGAGCGGTACGGGCGCAGCACGGTCTGGGCCACCTGTTGCCACACGGAGGCAAACACGTGGGCGAGTCAGGCGAGAAGGTTTCAAGTGTTACGCCTACTTTGATCTCGACTGGAAAACAACCCGGCCCTCGGCAAATGCACCCGCGTTGCCATGTCAAGCAGGGCATCTAGCCCAGCCCAGCACAGAACGCCGGCGGACGCCGCCGCATCCGAAACGGCAACAGCAGCAGGCAGCTAGCCGTACCGCACTCACCGCCGCCACCACCAGCACGAGCATGAACACTAGCAGCTGCACGTACACCGTCACGCCGCTGGCCATGAACACCACCACCAGCGACAGAGCCAGCTGCCGCACCAGCACGGCGCTCTCCCACCACAGGTAGCTGCGGGCAGGCGGTAGGTGGTGTGCGGTAGGTGGCGGGCGTGAGGGCGGGCATGGCAGCGGCGGGGGTTCCATGCATGTTAAATTAATGACGAGGTAGACGTAGAACAGCGGCGGGGGGGATTAGAGCAAGGATAGCAAGGGCCAAGTAGAACGGCTACAGCCACATCATAAGGCCGATGGAGCCGTGACCTTGTCTCGCCGCACTCGCTGCACCTGCCTTGGCGTGTAGTCGGCGTGGTTGATTTCGTTCATCTCATTGAAGCTCTTGAAGATGCCGTTTGTCATGCCTGGCAGCTTGCGCGACTGGATCAGCCCCGACAGGATGGGCCAGCCTGCACACACACACACACCCGTAAGCAATCAATGACAGCCGTAGTGATGAGCACCCGCATCCTGCGCTGGAGGTCCATAAGGCAGGGCCCACCCTTGTCCATACCCCAGGCAGCCGCAGTTACGTACACCGGTACACGGCGGTCGCGCTCATCACTCACTCACCTAGCCCCACCAGCAGCAGCCCTGGGATGCCCAGCCCCAGCGCCAGCGCAAGGTGCTCGCCCTCGTAGCAGGTGGCGCCGAAGTCCTGCTTCCACGCCGCGTCCGTGACCAGACCGATGGTGGCCTGCAGGCAGGCAAGAGGCAAGCAAGAGATTGAAGCAGAAGCACACAGCGGGTGGGCGGGCGGGTGGGCCAGCCAGCGGTGTACTCCGGCTCCCGAGGGTGTTGTATTGCATCCGCTTGTTTGCGGGAATCGTACGGTAGTACAGAGATCGCCAGCAGTGAGTGCAAAGAAAGAAGCTGAGGGGCGAGGAGGTGAAGCGGCCCGCGCGCTCGCGACCCGGCGGGCGCTCCAACTTACCACAAGGGGGTTGCTGCTGCCTGCGGCGGAAGCGGAAGGAGACGGTGGCAAGTCCACGACCTGGCAGTCGAAGATGCCCAACAGCGCCGTGACCACACTCGGGTAGAAGAAGAACATGACGGTGCACCAGGACGTCAGCCACTGCCGCTGCAGGCTGGCGGCCACGTAGGTGCCCAGCCCCTGCTGTCGCGCGCTGCAGCTGCCCTGCCGCTTCCTGTGTGAGTCGTCGGCGCGTGCACGTGGTGGGTGCGGGTGCGCGCGCGTGAATGCTAGAGCGAGAGTCCGACACTCAGACTGTATATCTGAGAGGCTACGAGTCCATGGCAGGTGCGGTGGGGGAGGCCGGGACGCAGGCAGCACATGCCCGCTGGCAGCAGGATGCTGCTAGAGGGCGTGCGGACTCCTCTGATAATAAACGTGTCAGCCGGTCCGACCGCCCGCCGGATGGACGCCCCTGTCCACGGGTTTGACCTACTGCAAGCCACCGGCTTCGGCCCCGACCGCTACCCAGCCACACACCCACCGCTTGATGGGGAACTTGACCAGCGCCACCGCCAGCAGCGCGATCAGCACCAGCACGTAGGCGTAGAAGGGCGCGAGGGCGTTGAGCAGCGTGCGGAAGGTGGCCTTGCTGACGCCCATGTCGTCAGGCAGCGAGCAGTCCAGAGACACCAGCGTGCCTGTGGCAAGGGGGGCGGCGGTTGGGCGGCGGTACGGGCGGGTCAACAGAGCGAAGGGCCGCCGAAGCAAAGCTTCGCTTGGTTCTTGTGCCACAAGCTCGACTGCTGGTAGCTAGGAGGCGCGGCGGCCGCCGGCGCAAGCACAGAAGCGTGCTCGATGCGCGCACGCACCCGGGTATCCGGTGGACTGGTCGCACAGGCCGTTGTAGACATTGACGGCGGGCGGCATATCAATGTTGATCGAGTTGAGCAGGCCGAGCACCTGCACGTGCGTTTGTGCGTGCGTGCGTGTGCGAGCGTGCAGCGATCAAGCCGGATGTCTTAAGGCAGAAGGATGCTGGCCACATTAGAACGCTAGTACAGGCCTGCTGTGACCTGCCCCACCGTACATGCAACCTTGTGGCCCCCAGCAAGCCACAGGTCTTCTGCCTCACGCCCACTCCCCCTGCCCCAGAATTGGGAATGGGAATGAAACACCCCCACAAACCGCACACGTGCACATATGCCCGCACACAATGACGGACATACGGACGTGCCTACCTGCAGGTAGGCGATGAAGATGCGCATGATAGTGGACAGCTCTGCGCGCGACTCCGCCTTTACTTCATCCTCTTCGTTCTGTTGCCGGCGCTGTGCCCCCTCCTCCTGCTGCTGCTGCTGCTGCTGCTGCTGGGGCTGCTGGGGCTGGCGGCCCCGACTCACGTCACCGCCGCCGCCAGCAGGCCTGAAGGGTGCGCCCACGCTGTCACCCTCATCCTTGCGGTCTACCGCGCCGCCAGCAGCGAACGTGTCTGCGGCGATCAAGGACGCTGGCGGCGGCGGCGGCGGCGGCGGCGACGGCGCGGGCGGTAGAGGTGCAGCTGGCGGTGCGGGCGACAGCCGTGGGTGCTGTTGTTGCTGTTGCAGCAGCTGCGACTCTTGCGGCGCCTCCGGCTCCAACTCGGCCGCTACCTCGGGCGTTGCGCCGCGCGCCATTGCATGAGGCGCCGCATGCTGCAGCTGCTGTTGCACACCTGGCGGCAGGTCTTCCGAGGAGGAGACCACTAACACCACGGCAGAGGGAGCGGCGACGCCGCCATCCACATCCAAGGCCGCACCCCCGACGGCGCCGATGCTGCTGGCGTCAGCAGGCCGCGCCGCGCCGCCAGGCGGCGGCGCAGCCGCTGCAGCGCCGCTGGGACCGCTGGCGTGCGGAGGCGTGCCGGCGCTGTCCTTGGCGAGCGTGTTGGAGGGTGGCGAGGTTGCGGAGTACACCTTGCGCGCGCCGCTGGCCGCGTTGAATGACACCCTCCTCGACATGCGCGCCGCCATCTCAGTAATTGTGGCGAGGGGCGCCTTGGAGCTGGGCGACCGCCCGATCAGCGCGCTGCTGTGGGCACGCTGCGGCCGCGCCGCCACTCTGTCGCCGTGCGTCTGCGCGCGCAGGCTGGCATGCACCGCCAGCGCCAGTGACGCCACGGTCAGGAGCGTGGCCAGGGCGTAGTAGAGCGCGTTGGTGGACTGCAATGGCAGGAGGGGTTGTCAGGCTAAAGGGAAAGAAAGAAGAGGACGCAGTGGGGTTAAAGGCTGCAAGTCAACAGTACATTTGAGTGTATGCGGCATGACCTGGGTTGCAAGGCAGGAAACCATGCACAGTCGAGGTCGCTCTGAACTTCCATGGTCACCGTCGCTTGCTGCAAATGTGCCTTACGTCTCAGTGGTCTCACCACGCACGAGCCCCTCCTTCTCCTTCTCCTCACCCTCCCGCTTCTCACCGGGACTGTTTACCAGTAACCCGCCCGCTCACCTGGCTGGGACACTGGATGCATGTGGCGACGTCAATCCAGCCCCAGCCGGGCGCACACTCGCCGCACAGGGTGCCGGTGTAGCCATCCGCACACTGCGCAGCCATGTAGTCCTTCCTGTGCACCGCCATATGCGTGCGTGTGTGCGCGCGGAGGCGACAGCAGCCGGCGTCAGTGAGAAACATCAACGCATATGGCAGGCCGGCAGGCAGGCAGCCAGACCGATGTATGTGGTAGCGGTGCGAAGCAAGCACTACAGCGCAGTGCTGCACACACGCACGGAGCTCACAGGAGCGGGAGCGCGGCCGCGGTGATGGCTGCGGCGCTGTTGCCGTTGCCGGTCGGCTGCTGCTGCTGCTGCAGCCGGCGGCGGCGGCCCACCGAGTCCGCCAGCAGTGCCTGTCCGAACAGCTCCGCCGCCGCCAGGGAGTCGTTCCTTTGCAGCGTGCGGGTGGCCTGCCGAGACGCAACACAGGGGTGCTCAGGATGTATGGCCAAGGAGGTACCGTAGGTGGAAACCCAGGGTGGCGCACCCAGGCGCGGCACCACGTGCGTGTCAGGTCGGTGGCCGTATCCCACCGATGGACTACCCGACCCATCCCCTCACCTGCCAGATGCGGACTTGCAAAGCTGTCAGGCTGTCGGAGCGGACGTCAGTCGTGCAGCTGTCCGGATTGGGGCACTCGATGATCTGTAGCAGGTAGATGGGGGCGGTCCAGGGTCAGGCCCAGCAAATGTGCAAATAAAGAACGGAAACGAAACGCACGACGGCAGCTTAGCGTCCCCTGGCCCTGCTGGCGGATCGCGGCACTGGCGATGCACGCGCATGCATGCCAACCCAGCAGTCCACGAGGTCTACCAAGGCCTTGCACGCAACATAAGCAAAGACCCATCCCCAAAACCCATGCCGCGCGAAGTCCTTGATGAGTTCACACACGCGCCTGATTGCTGAAGAAGCTGCTGTGCCAGTAGCCATCCTCCGGAACCAGGTAGCCGCTGGCGGAGGAGCTGCCGGCGGCACCGGCGCTGTCCGGGCCGGCTGGTGCTGGTGCTGGTGCTGGTGCTGACGGTGCCGAACGGGAGGCGCCTGTGGGCTCAACGTCGCCTGGGTAGCGGCATTCCGCGTTCTCGGGACAAGGCGTGCACGTCTCCTACACAGCACGCAATGCACGTGGTGCACGCCGCACAGCGGGGCGGACAACGAGGAAGGGGCGTTGCTTGATGAGAAGGCGCGTGCAGGCAGACCTGCATGGAGAACGTTCCACACCGGTTGGATGGCCAGTATGTGGTGCGTGGCCAGTAGTGCCTCAACGACATGACGTCGAAGTTGTAGAAGCCAACCTTGCACTTGAGACCTGTGTAACGAAGAGGAACAATAAAACGCACAGAATGCGCGTTAGTAACTTGATTATTTAACGCACAGTGCATACCCAAGTCGGGTGCCGCCTCCATGCGCGCAAAGCCTGTGCCCTGTGGATGGCGGGAGCACCACGCAGCATACGAGCCGACGACAGCAGCGCCCCACTGCCGTACTCACATTCGTCCTGGTTGCCTGGCGCCAGGAACTCGTTGATGGCGCAGGGCCGCACGTACACCTGGACCTGTGGGGCGCGTGCGCGGCGGATGGCAGTAGTGGCCGAATGTGGGTGGCTGTTTGGGGCAAAGCCTGCGTGACCGCCACGCCAGGCAGCCACACGGCCGTCAGCGAGCTGCCAACGCACAACCCTGTGTCCACCCGATGTCTGCCGTAGCTGCGCGCAGCGAGCACATTTCAGCCCCCCTACTCCTCTTCCCACGCCCCCAGCGGCCCCACGCACGACCGCACCTGGTCCGCCTTGATGAGGCGGTCGGGGTCGTTCATGCGGCCGTAGAAGGAGACGTTGTGGGGGCCCTCGCGCGCGCGCAGCTTCATGGACAGAAAGTGCGCCGAGCCGTTGGCGACCAGCATGCTGGTAGCGCCGGACACCTGTACACAGCAGCAACAATCATGGCGCGCATCAGTTAAAAATATGCACATAAGCTAAAAGGTTTTTCGCCGCTCCATATAAGTGCGCATTTGTCGTAAAGCCTTTGGACCGGACACAGTCCACGACCTCTGCCATACAGCAAGCGGTTAAGGCCTCTTGATTATTATTGCAATATTGCATCATTATTGGACCAGCCGGCTAGGGTGCGGCCGCTCATCCAGCCGCTCATCACGCACCAGTGGGGAGTCCGCGTAGGCGACGGCGAAGGGCGCCGCCGCCGCGTCGCCAGTGCAGTTCTGGCCCAGCCAGTCATGTAGGTGCACCGGCAGCGCCAGCTCGGTGTTGGAGGTGTAGAAGTCCACTCGCGGCTGGACCTGTGACCGGATGGGAAGAGGGGGTTATCACATGCATCAGAGTTAGAAGGAGAACGAAGGCGTAGTCAGGTACGCAGGTACAGTAGCCGTGCCGGGGGGAGGCATTGGTGGTGCATGCGGGGGCACGGTGGGTGATGTGTGCCAGACTGGAAGACCAGCAGCAGCACATCCGATAACACGTGCCGTTTGCGCGGGTTGCAGGCTGTGCTTGAGCCTCCCATCGGCTATCTACGCACCGACGGCGCCTTCAACGCACGGCATGAACGAAAGCAGTGACTCACCAGCGCATAGAAGGGCGTGCTGGCCACGTCCTCGCCGCTGGCAGCCCGATTGAACTGCCAGTTGCTGCAGGGCAGGTGCGAGGCCGGCAGCCCCTGCCACGTCGTGTCGTTCAGCAGCAGCCGCACCACCGCCGGCTGCTGCGCCTCCTGATCTGCTGTGCCCGTCTCCGTAGCACTACCGCTGTTGCCCGCGCTGCTGTTGTGCAGCCTCTCAGCCAGCCCACGGACCGCGGCCACGTCATAGGGGGCCAGCTCGCCCCCTGCGGTGAAGGCAGCTGCCTCCCGCACCGGCGCCTGCGCCGCCGCCGCCAGGCCAGGCCCCAGCGCCGCCAGCAGCTCCAGTTGGATGCGGCGAGTCAGCGCGGTGTACCACTGCGCCGGCGGCTTGCGGCGCCGCAACACCAGTGCCGCGGTGAGGTTGGAGGTGACGTTGACGCTGCGTGTCTCGTCAGCGGGGCAGCTCAGCACCTCAAACGTGCCCTCGTCCCGCCAGAAGACGCCGCCGCCGCGGCCCCGACGCGCGGTGTTGCCTGCGCACCACGTGAGGAGCGAGCGCAGGCAGGTTGGGAGCAGGCCCTGGCAGGTTGGGAGCAGGCAGGCCCTGGCAGCATACGGATTGCGGGTCCGCGGCAGCAGCCCCACGATTGCTTTGGCAACCAGCAGTAAGTGAAGTGCATTCACACACCCGAGATGTTGACGTTGCTCAGCTGGACGACGTAGCACTGTGCGAAGGTGGCGCAGCCACGGCCCTCCGCCACGTAGAGGCCACCGCCGTTCAGGTCAGCTACGTTCGCGGCAACATCCCAATCCATCAGCTGCAAAGACAGATGGGGCCGCGGGCAACAATCATGTCATAATGACGATCAGTGTTGTGCGTGTGTTCACAGAGATCACAAGGGAGAGAACAGAAGATTAGAAAAGAAGAAGGGGTGAGAGGGGCCCGGGAGGAGGGGGCAACCTGCCTCCGCCTCTTGCATCAAGCCACCAAGCACGGCTAATAGGCGCCCCGTGCCGCCGCATTCCCACACACAGCACACATGTCGCTTCCATTCGTCTCAGCATTCCGAAACCTCGCAGCCAGACCAGCGCACCCACCGTGACAATGCTGCCTGCCTGGCCGGTCACACACACGGCGCCGCCGTCCCCGCGGTAGCAGGGCTGACCCGCCGCGCTGCCATTGGCGACGGCCTCCCGCCCGTACAGCCCCCTGTACCCGGGAGCCAGCGGCGGCGCCAGCGCGGTATTGGCCAGAAGCCGCAGGCCGCGCAGGGTGACCTGTGGGGCGGCGGCGCGCATTGCAGCTAGCGAGTGGGTGGAGCCAGCCAGTTTGGACTCGAGGAAGGCTGGCCATGAGGAGGGTTCCAACCCAATCGTCTCCCGCCCACAGCCCCTGCACACCCCACACCTACGCACGTGTAGCTATACAAAGCCCCACCGTGTCGGCGTCATCTATGTAGAACGCGCCGCCGCCGTTGGCAGTGTTGTTGTAGAACAGAATGGAGGGCTGGCGTACGAGCGGGTGAGACGGTGCCATGTCGTACCGCGTCAGGTTATAGTCGGGAAGGTAAAACTGAACCACCCAGCCCTGACTCAGCGCGTCATCGGCTGGCGGGCCCTCCACGTCCTTGGTCACCAGCGAGAACCCCGACCAGCTCTGCAAGTCGCCGGTGCCGTGGGTGTAGATCGCGCCGCCGAGCATTGCGAGGTTGTGCGCAAACAGGATGCCGTACGGTACGACGGCGGGCGCCGCATCGCCGTACACCCGTACGACGCCCGGGGCGCCCACGTGCTCCGGGGCCAGGGTGAGGTTTGAGACCTGCTGCAAGTCCACCAAATCTGGGTTCAGCCAGACCTGGGCGCAGTACGCGGTCGCCAGGGCGCCGCCTGCGTATTCAGCCCCAGGGTGGCATGGGCGTCAGCGCGGCCGCCACCATTGACAGTGGATACCGATGCACTTCACGCATACATGCACTAGAAGTATTCGGCAGGCGTGTGTCCTTGGGCAATGCACCCACCAGCCCGCACGGCAAGCCGGATATCCACCCACCCCGCTCACCCATCCGCCCCGCCCACCTGCCACGGCGCTGTTGTTTTGAAATTGAGACAACTGAACCGTCAGCGCGCCGTACGACACGTGTACGGCACCGCCGTACCCTGCCTCCATGTCGTTAAGTGTGGGGTACAACTTATCGTCGCGTATGCTCGGCAGCGGCGAGGTGTCGGGCCAGGCCCACGGGTCAACCACCGTGTTGTTGATGAAGATGCTGGGGTAGTACTCGTAGTCTGACTGCTGCCTGATTTTTACCTCGGAAACCCTGTTGCGGTGACATCAGGCGGCGGGCAGTGCCGTACACAGTGTTGGTAAACGGAAACGGAGAGGAATCCCCGTACACAGTGTATGTCACAATCAACCCGGCGCGATTATTATACTGACCCCGCAATCAATCATCCACGCGACCACGCAACCGCGCAACAACCTGCTGGTCGCCAGCGCGCCGCCCATGATGGCCGCATTGCTGTCAAACACAGTCCCCCTGACGGACAGCAAGCCAGGCGAGTCCACCATTCGCAGCGCGCCGCCCGCGTGGCGCGCGACCCGGTTGCCGGCGAAGGTGCAGTTCACAACGTCCAGCGACTTCGTCTGCTCCGCGTACACGGCACCTGTGGCACGTGCGTGGCACGGATGGAGCGAGGAGGTGCACCTTGCAGCTCTAACTAACGGTGTGGCGCGTGTCTGTTTGCAAGCAAGTGTGGCATGGGGGCCCCCGCCTGCTACTCGTGCCCGTCACTGCCGTTCGTTACAAGCCCGTCGCGCGTTACCCACCTCCGCCCGCCTGGTCGGACCGCCGCAGCGGGTCGGTGATAGAAAACAGGGGCAGCAGCATGGCGCTGTTGTTGATGAAGGTGGAGGCTTCCAACGCCCAGGTGTCGGCCTGGGAGAACTGCACACCGGCGATGGCGCCGCCGCGACGGCCTGTGCATGCGTTTATGTGTGTGCCGGATTTGCATTCAAACCAACTCGGTAGTGGGGGCAGGCTTCAATTATGTCTAGCTTATAGCAGGTTGCAAATTGTTTGACCGCCCCCCGGCGGTGTGACATCCCGACATGCGACATACCGACATGTGACAATACGACATATGCATATACAGTCAAAAGCCCCCTGCGCACCCCAAAATCATTGCGTATACATGTTTAAATGCATATGGTGAGTGCGATGCGGCTTTGCGGCCCACACACGCGTCACTTGTGCTAAGTTTGTGTTGGCATGGCTTGGGGTGCGGCCAGGTGGGAGGGGCTGGCGGCTGTGTTTGCATGGTGCACAGCCCAAAACTGTGGTGATGGTAATTGAGTGATATAACCAAGCTCTAGGACCGCAAAAACGGTCTGAGACTAGTACGTCGCATGGTCGTATGTCGCAGTGTCACATGTTGCATGTCGCATCCTGACCGGTCAAACAATTTGCACACAGGCTTAGTGTCATGCGGTTATGCGTGTCACCATGTGCCGCATCTGCGCTGGATGACACTAATGACACGGACAACCAATCCACGATACACTTGGGATTTACGCGGCATGCTACGCAATGGCTCATCCGGAAGCGCCGGAAATCACTTTGAATCAGGCACCCACCCACCCGCACTGTTGTTGATGAAAAGGCACTCGGAGATGCGGTCGCTGCCGCCGCCAGGGGAGTCACCATCCACCTGCACCTCGTCGCTCGTTTTCTCCGTGGTCACCACCCACACCGCGCCGCCGTCGGAATACGTGGCGCGGTTTGAGTCAAACCTGCGCATGTGCAAGTCAGAAAAGGTTTGCAGCTCGCAAGTTTTCACAACATTATCAGCGTTATGTTGAAGCTGCACCAACAGGCGGGCCTGCACTGGTGCAATGTGACGAACTAGGCATGAACGGTCTAGACACCATCAGAAAACGGCCACTCACGTGCAGTTGCTGATGTCCACATAATAGATGTCCGTAAAATAGGCTGCAACAACAAGGGAGAGCGGGTCGCAAGTCCTGTGATGCACTGAACCTCCTCACCACACAAGCTCTCCGGCTCCCCCAGGCTTCCACCGCCACTCCCCCCGTAACCAACTCGCGCACTGGCGGACGCTGGTCCCACCATCTCCGACACACATTAAGCACTCAACATCACGCGGCCGTGAGTACGCATGGTACGCATATTTAGAACCTACCGGCGCCGCCTCCATTAGGGGAGGAGTTGTTTACGAATCGGCTCCCCGTGACCACGACCGCTCCTTTGCCAATCTTCCATGCAACCATGCCGCCGCCACCTGCAAAAGGGCGGACCATGCATTATTTCCAAGGTTGTGCATCTGCAACACGGCCCACTTTGTCCGGGTGCTTAGAAATCCGTACGTGCTGCTGTGCGCTGTGTACCTACCATACGATTCATCAATGTATTTCCCAAAGGCGCTGTAGGACTGCACGTTGTGTGAAAAGTTGGAAGCTGACACCAGAAGCCCGCCACTGTTGTCCATGGAAAGCGCGCCGTTCCGGTTGCCGGTGAAGCTGCGCGCATGCACACACAGACATGCACACGATAGCAACGGAGTTACTATCCAGCCATTGGAGCTGCTATCTACATCCCTTCCTTACAATACACCTCCTCTGAACTGCTGGGCCCAAAGCCCGCGCGCGTAGGCACCTGCAATTGTCGACATGCGCGGTGAACACTCGGTTGATGTACAGCGGCCGCTCTCCGGTGCGGCAGACGGCGTCCGGGTCAGCGCCTGGAGGCACACGCCTGCATTGAGCACGCACACGCATACGCGCACCCAGAAGTTTGGATGATCAAGACCAATCTTGCACAAAACGCAGAGCAGGAGTCTACCCGCGGCACACGTGGGAATCTATGAACCCCATCGCAAACTAGCTGAATTGAGGCATTTTGTCCGGGGGTGTGTTTTGACATCCTGTCGACACGGTCCGGCACGGTCGCCTGGCCGACCTCGCTAACAGAGCCTGGTAGCTTGCAAATATCATTTTTATGATCTATAACATTGAATTTAAAGGCAATCGGTGACGTCGCGGTCAACATGCTTCTATCACTCCAAAATGTCCCTGCTTTGACAATTCTTTTGATTGCCGTCGGTTAATATATGCATACATAGACTAAGAATGTACACAGCAATTAAAGAAATGGGCCGTGGCGAAAAATGAAATTTGGTGACAGCGACACACACAATTTGACTTGCCCGTCAGGACTTGAGCTCCTTATATGTTCATAATTTTATTGCCTGAAATGGGGGGGCTCAATACGCGCGTGTGCAGAGAAACACGTGTGGACACGATTCCGCCCCTCCCCGAACCGGCGTCATACCCGTGTGCGTGGGCTCCCAGCCCTTCCATTCTAAATAGACAGCACCGAGCCCGATGGAAAGGCACCTGCAGTAGTTGTTCGCAAAGATGGTGTTGTTCACGACCACGGTGGTGCGGCCGGGCAGCTGGTTCTTGTCGCCAAGCAGGTGGTCGGAGCCAATAATGAAGAGGGTGCCGAAGATAAAGCTGGGGTTGTCTGTGCGCGGTGTGCACAAGTACGGTACACAGATAGACACACAGCAGCAGGGTCCATACGTGGTTGAAATGAACTGACAAGGCTAGCTAGAGCGTCCCTAGAAATGTCCCTGCATGCATGCATGGCCGTAGGCTGCAGACATTCCGAACCCAACGCATGCCCGGCCCCCGCCGCCTCCACCCCACCTACCCCACCCCATGCCATGCACGAAGGCACGCACCTTCAAAGACGCAGCCGTCCACAGTCACGTGCGACTCCCCGGCAGAAAGCTGCTGGCTGCTGTAATCCTGCGCGGTCATGGCCACCAGCACGGAGTGATGCGAGCCGGCGCCCATGTCGGTCACGTAGCCAATGGCCGGTGACTCCAGCGCTGTCACCACCATGAAGCTCTGCGCGTACAGCCACATCTGGTCCGGCAACAGGCTCCCTGCGCACGTGCGTGACATACATGCACATATAGCGGAAAGAGCAAGGAAAGGGAAAGGCGGGTGCGTCTTGGGACGGGCGCAGCAGGGACTAGAGGTTGGGGGAGGGCGTTGCATTTGAGGACCGGACGACGTGGATGGCAATGGGCAATGGAAGTTGTTGAACCTAGACTTCTTTCCAGAGGCCACATCCCTGACATGTACGCCGCCATCACTCACGCGCAAAGGTGCTCCCAGTGATGGTCACCTCGTCCCGCACTTCGTCCAGCCACAGAGTGCCCGTGGTGGAGTCGAACTAATGTTGCCAGTCGACAATCAATGTGACACACAGGGAGTGACGCGTTAGTGTAGCGCACAGGGACAGGCGGCAGAGGCGGGATGGATCAGGCAGGCAGGAACAAGGACGGACGCGTGCCCGATCGATGATGTCAAGGTAGGGTTGACCGAGCTGCCGCGCCGCCTGCTGCAGGCTGCACAGGTGCGTGTGAGCCGCGTGTGTGACTATCAATGATGCGGTCGGACGGGTGGGCGGCCGCACCAGCCACTTGGCTTGCTTACTTGCTCCCCAGCAGCAGCCGACCCCGTGGACCGCGCCACCTTCGATATAAGGCTCCCGAGCCCGAGCCCGAACCCAACGGCGGACGCACCTGGCACCCGGCCACCGCGACGCTTTTGGCCCAGCGCAGCCAGAACACGGGCATGCCGCTGCCGTGGTCGCGTGCGGTGACGCCGCGGATGACCGCGTCCAGGGCGTGGCGCATGGGCACCTCGGCCCCCGCCACCGGCCCCCAGCCCTTGCCCTCGCCGCCCGCAATGCTGCTCCAATCTGCAAGTGGTGATGATGAACGCATACATGAGTGATGATGATGAACGCATACATGGCGCCCGTACCCGCCCATAACAAGGTGTCGATAGCGGCAGGCTCAACGCCGAGAGTGTATGTCGTCCCGTGAGCACGTGCGTACGTAATGCAATGCTGTATTCAGGTGCCTGTGACAGATAGGCCTGCCCGACCGGAGCTAGCCCACCCACCCACCTGTGGCGGTGGTCATGACTGCTGCGCCGTCGTTGCCCTCCATCAGGCCGCCCTCCACCCGCAGCGACACCATGCCCGCGCCACCCGGCGCCACACCTGCCGCCGGCGCGTTGCGGCTGTGCACCACCACCGCGCCCAGCGTGCGGCCGGTCACGTCCGGCAGAGGGCCCACCACGGCGCTGGAGGTGGCGGTGGGGTCCAGGAAGAGGTCGTACAGCGGCGACTTGCGGAAGCTGGCCGCCTGCAAAACAGACAGGCCACACGAGCGCCAGCAGTGTCCCATGCACGGTGGGCCACGCACCCGATGGGGAAGCAGGGGAATGCCGTACTCTGGCACGCGGCGTCACCAGGAGCCCCCCGGCACCAGGTGCCCTACTAGTCCCGCGCCTCCATGCACCGCAGCAGTGCAAGCTCGTCATCACTATCATCCACGCGCACCACGTGCCCACCAAAATGCACCTGCACACACCGCACCCACATGCAGGACCTGCCTGCCCACTTGCCCGTCCCGCCGCTCGCTCACCGCTCCCCAGGTGTACAGCATCGGGTAGGTGTAGGTCAGCCAGGGCATCACGGCCTTGAACAGCTGCATGCCCGGGCCCGCGGTCGGCCCGTCCGCCCCGTCCTCTACCACCGCACCGCCCTGCAGCCCGCCGGCAGCGACCGCGTCCAGCGCCTCCTGCCACAGCAGGCGGTTGCGGCGCAGCGTGGTGTTGTGCAGCTGCACGTCGCACCGCGCCGCGCCATCGCAAAGCACGTACAGGCCTCCGGTGGCCACACCTGCAGCGGGGGCGGCCGGTGGCAAGGAGGAAGCAAGGAAGTGCCCGTTGTTATGTTGGAGGGTTGCAATCGGTGGCTGTGTGCGAGTAGGATTCGTGTGCTCCCCTCGGGCGCAAGTCTTGCACATACACCTTTAGCTCGACCAGCAAATCCTACCTGTGTTGTCCTCAAAGGTCACGTTGTGCAGGGCTACACTGCAGGCCACACCGCTGCTGGCGTTACTGTTGCTGTTCCCGCTGCTGCTGCTACTGCCGCTGCTGCCACATGTGACGGCGGCGACCGCTTCCATGTCGTCAGCCCAGGGGCCCTCCTGCAAGCGGAGTGGAGCCAGGGGGCGGCTGGCGGTGGTAGGATGTCCTTGGCCCCTGGTCCTTGGCCCCTGGTCCTTGGCCCCTGGTCCTTGGCCCCTGGTCCTTGGCCCCTGGTCCTTGGCCCCTGGTCCTTGGCCCCTGGTCCTTGGCCCCTGGTCCTTGGCCCCTGGTCCTTGGCCCCTGGTCCTTGGTCCGTCCGCAGCCAAGTGTGCACACCTGCCCCACGCCCCGCGGTCCGTTGACCCGCCCACCACCACCCGGTCTTCCACCTCAGCGATAGCCGCAATGAGACTGGACAGCCCATTCGCTCCACACCTCACTACCGGTGGCGCGCCTAGGGCGGCCTGCTGTCTCTTTGCACGCACGCACCTGAAGGCCCGGATGAAGGACCTTGGCCCACTCCAGCGGCCGCGGGCTGGCAATGGCCCGCGCCTTGGCCGCGCCACCGCCACCCGCCCCAGAGGAAGAAAGGCTGTCCTGCAGCAACCGCTGCCGCTGCCTGTACGCCAGGTCGCTGGGGGTCAGCTTCACCTGTTCGGAGGACTGGGCGGACCGGCGCGGGCTCTGCAATTGCAGGCGGCGCCGCTGCTGCAGCGGGGTGATAGCAGCAAGGGCCCCTGGGCCCGAGGCAGCGCACTGCCCGGAGCTGCCGCCGCTGGAGGAGCAACCCTCCCTGACGTCCGCCATGCTGGCGGTGGTGTGAGACGCCTCCGCAGCGGCGCGCCTGTGCCGGGGCTCACCACCGCTCGTGCTGCTGCCATCGCCTCCTTGTCCCCCTCCATTACCCCCTCCGTATCCGCCTGCCATGCCTCCACTGCTGCCGCCGTACCCCCCATAGCTGGCCCCGTAGCTGCCGCCGTAGCCGCCGCCATATCCGCCGTAGCTGGGTGGCGGGCTGGACCCTTCGTTGGCCTCTGACTGGGGCGGTGGCGGCAGGAAGTGGTTGGCCGTGAAGACCGTGTCCCTAACGCTGAGCATGCCCGAGAACTCCGTGATATGGATGGCCAGGGCAAAAGTGTCGCTCGTGACTGCCGCGACGGCAGCTGCATTGCTGACGTCCACTCGCGCATGGTCCTGCAGCGCCCAGGGTGAGGGGAGTCGGTCGGTTGTCACACCCTCAAGAACCCAGCACCAGCGTGGAGAGCGCTTGCCCTCTACTTCAGCTCAGCAGATTTCTCCTCGACATACCTGAAGCGCGCGTGTAAAGTTGGTGAAGACGCACTGCGCTACAGAAAGATTCGCAGTCGAGCCGGGCGAAACCAGCAGAGCCGGTCGCGAGCAATCACGGAGTTCTACGCTCTCCAGCACAAACGCAGTTACACTACTCTCAAGCTCCAACAGCCCTGTCCCATCGCTCGCGCAACCGAGGACTGTGGACGGCGCCCCGTTAAGGGACTGCCCCACGATATGAACATGTTGGGCGCGTACAGCTATTCGGGTTGCGAGAGATATTCGGCCAGTAGGCAGGCGCACCACTACATTTGTGTTGTTTGCGTTTGTTAAGGCGTCTCGCAGGCTTTTTTCGTCGGCCGAATCAACATAGATGACTTCAGCCACCACCACTGACAGAAGCGCAACTGTAATATTGAGTAGGAAAGCAAGAAGGAGCGCGCTCACGCATGCACGTCTCATGTTTTAACACCAATCGTTTAAGGATCATCATCACAATACTGGCGGTTATTCAAATGTGCGAGTGTAACAAACCTGTAAGACGATGGTCCGTTTTGTCCGGCACAGCAGTACCCAATCACGACGACAGCCCTTCTGCCAGCCCCTGCCGCCCTCCCCACACATGAAGGGGCGCGCTAGTCCCCCCCCTCCCCGTGCGGAGCGTATATATCAAAGGTAGCGTGCGCCTGAGTGTTGCACGTTTAGCCCCTCGTGTGCCGCCGCTCGCAGTAGTAGCATCAGCACGCGGGTTGCCAAGCAAGGTTGCGGTCGGTGTGATGTCCAAAGCACCCCAGGTCCAAAGCACCCCTGGGTCCAAAGATAGATAAGTGCGGCCTGGCGAGTTGCGATTGCAACTGAATGAATCACCGCAGATACTGTCGTCGAAGGAGGCGACAACCTGCATTGCCCCCTGTTTGCCCTCCCCAAGCAAACCCCCACCTCACCCACTCACCGGCATCAAACCAGTCCGCATAACCAAACACATTGAGTCGACCCCGACGATTCATGTGCTGAATGTTACAGCTGTGGGGAGACTTCTACCCCGGGCCCGAAACACGGCCGCTGCAGCCTACCAGCCTCTTTGGACTGGCGAGAGCGCCGACAACCTGAACGGCGCACACTAGCTAGCTAACCAAGCCTACGGCGATCTAAGCCCAGCCGCCGCCGCATGCGCAGTATCAAGTCATCGCACCGCAATCACCACCGCCTGGCCTTCTGAGGGCCCGCAGCAGCCACCGCAACTCACGGTACGTATGCACGTCCAGCAGCAACCGACGGCGGCCCGTCATTTTGCGCGCAGGCCTCATCACAGGCCACAGCAATACGACGTGACCACCTTGTTGGTGGGGCCGTTGGGGTGGCAGTAGCCATACGGCTTGTTGGCAAAGCACTTGGCAACACACCCATCCTTGTTTTTGTTGGCAAAGGCGGCGATTGAATGCCCTTTTTGTACATCAAAGCCGCACTTGGTGAATGCATCGCCACAGTCCACGCTAGTCTGCGTCTTAGGACACGAGGAATAGGCACCGCCCATGGCACACATGCCACATTTGTATGTGTACATGAAATACTGCAGCGACTGCTCCACATAGCAGCTGCTGGTGCTTTTGGACACCAGTGCATACGATAGGCTTTGTAGGCGATATTCCTTTGTGGAATTCTCGTCTTCAATCCTGTGCACGAGAACGCCTCCTTCCTTCCACAAGAAGTAATCAACAAGGCCACCTTGACGGACTCCCCCTTCCTCTACACCAGCCTCTACACACAAAACTGCCCCGTCCAACTGCTCAGTCGCCAGCAACTTGAGCGATACCGACAAGTACTGCACCCTAACATCTGAGTCGTCATCCTCAGCAGCAGGCATGCATGCAGCCACGAGGCTCACGGGCACCCCGTTGATGGTCGCCTGGAGTAATGAGAGCGCCTCATCATCGCAGGAGGGCGCCTTGGGCGTTGGAATGCGCAGCTCCTGCAGCCCCAAAGTCGAGCCGCAGCCAGCGGTGGCCGACCTGACCACCAAGCTGAAGCACATCTTGGAGGCTCGCTTGAATGCTTTATCCGACTCAATATTATTGACCACTACCTCCATGTCGCTGCAAGACTTGCCGGGGGCAGCGGCGCATGACCTGTGCGTGCATATTCAGCGACCGATCAAGCGACACGCACGAGCATGCAACAAGCTCAGGCATCATTCAGTCTTATTACCTGGAGATTCCTATCTACAGTAAGGCAACAGACACGCGCGCCAGCAAACAACTCACGAAAGCGCCGCTGAAGACACATTCTTGACTGTCACAGTTGCGGCCTCTGGGCTTGGGCTTGGGCTTGGGCTTGGGCTTGGGCTCGGGCTGCGCCCTTTGGATGAAGGCTTGGGTGATGGTGTGTGTTTGGTGGATGGCTTGGGTGATGGTGTGGGTTTGGTGGATGGCTTGGGAGAAGGCGCTGGCCTCGGGGGTGGAGATGGAGCGGGGCTTGGAGGCGGCGACTTTGGCGGATCTGCAGCAACGAATCGTGGTGTGGCCCGGGTGCGTGCTCGGTACCGCCGCGTTACACAGAAACGTGCTTGAGCTGGGTAGCGGCACAGCAGTGGTGCAGCGGACCGCCCTTGCGCGCAGGGCCGCCGCGGGGTCTGAGTGCCCTGCAGACCCCCATGGCTTTGTATCAGTCCCCTGCCACATAGCACTACTGCCCTCCATCCGTACCGTTTGAGCACATCGTGGCCGCGACACCGTTGCACGTGCCCCACTGGAACCAGGTGCCATAGCAAGTTGCGTAGGCTGCCGTGGCATTTGTGATGCCAGCGGGCGGATCACAGACCACCTGATCAAACAAGGGTGCGAGGTTCAGGGTCGTGATCTGCTTACGGCCCGTGGTGCCGCCCGTGGGCACGGCCACGCCATACTGAAAGCCGCCCAGGCTGCACGCCACTCGCGCCGCATCATTGGTCCAGCCACGGTCGCACACGGGCACGAGCATCTGCGAGCCGTTAGATGCCTTCACCAGGGCTAGCACGTAGCCCAAGCCGCCTGGCGCCTTCAGGAGCCCGCTAAAGGCCGCGTCCTCCGTGTCCCACACGAGCGGGCGCATGGTAGTGGCCAGCACGCTCATGGGCAACCGGTCTCCGTCTGCGGCAGGTGGACGCATGAGGTCGAGCGTTTCAGGACTGGTTTCAGGATAAAGACTGCATGGAACGTGCGTGGTCGTGAGAACCGTTCGTCGTGCGTGCGTGCGTGCAACACCGTTGCATCATGATAAAGTGGCGCCCCAACGACCTGCCTCCTGCCCATTATCTACGTCACTTACATGAGGGTGTTGGCATCTCCCCGAGCAGCGCGCGAGCCTGGACGACATGCGCGACGCTGCGGCCCGGTAACTCCCCAAGACCGCCAACACCTGCAAATGTATTACATTGTTATGTCTCTAATAGGCCAGTGTCAATGGTACAGCACACCGCGGAGGGTAGGGACACTTGTGTAAATTGCGCCGCAGTTCACCTGCACCGTCAGAGTGGTCGCTCCATCGATAACGCGAGCCTGAAACATTTCCTGTGTGGCCTGCCAGAAGCAGCGCGATGGACGAGGCTAGAGCAAGGCTTCTCATGTTCGCGAGTCTTTAATCAAAGGACTGGATTTGTACGTTGTGACCGCCAATGGTGTATAAGGCAGTCAGAATTGGGACGTGCGAATGTGTGACATGAGCAAAAACGCCCTGAAACGGCCCAGTCGCAGCGTTTCACGTGGTTGTGGCGCGGTGCGGCGGGGTGCGGGCACTGCAAGACGCCCGTCAGCTTCAATGTGACGGAGTGCGGCCTGGTGGAGGTGGAGGAGGAGGAGGTGTGATGTGTGCAGTCCAGGGTGAGAGGATTCGACGCTTGCGGTTTGTTGCGAAGCGCCTAGGGGCAATAGGATCCAAGGGACCTAGACTTGCTCGTTTTCGCCTCAATGACAATATATTAATAACCTAGTAATGTATTTCCTTCACCGTAATTCAACCCCACATTAAAAGCGCCCGTCCCCGCGAAGTCGCTGCAGAATTCCCCCGCGTGTCCCGAGCTCAGCTCCCGCAGCCCCAGAACCTCCCGCACCCGCCCCCCTGCCACATGTCAACTTGCCACCCGCTGCAGGCGTTGCTCACAAAAGCGCAGCAATATGCCTTGGTGGTGAATTTCGAGGAGGCGAACGACGAGTATGCTGCTAAGGAGAAAGCGGGCCAGGAGAAAATGGGATTTTCAGGTTGGTCGCACCACGGCGGCCTCACCACCGCAGCCCGCCGCGCACGACAGCCCAGCGCCAATACCACGCAGCATACAGTAACCAGCACTCATACAGTCATGCCGACAGCGTGTGTCCGGACGCCCGTTTTACCAGCGGTTTACCGTCACGTGTGTGAGGTAAATGCCACTGGCCTCTGCTTGCTGCTCACCTCTTTCGCTGCTGCCTACCAGATGCGACATCCTCGTCCCGGCTGCCTCGCTCTCGCTTTTCGCATTTGCATTCTAGCGCATGTCGGTAATGGCCCAATTGTGCACCGGTTCCGAGCTGAAGAACATATTGCAGAAGTGTTGAAAGATTTGCATCTGCGAGACAATTAGCACCGACAAGATTACTCTTGCCACAGTGCATCAGACTATTGTTTCAGGGAACGTGTATGCGGGGGTTGGCTGGAGTTCGGGGGTTCTGAAGTTACTGATTTTACGGAGGCAGGGTGGCACCGATGGCACTGGGACCTGCACTGGGACGCACTGGGAGAGCACGAGGGAACAGGGTGACAGCAGCAGCGTGCGCCGAACACAGAAGCACTGGCTGTCAATGATGTACCCCCGCACATACAGCACTCCAAAGATATATTGCGTGGGGATAGGTTCGTCGAACTATGGCCTGGGTTCTGTGAAGGGGTTCTGTGAGCCTGCATTGAGCTAGCATGACCGCACTCATGCACACACCAGGCAACACATTCTATGATGCTGATGGCGTAGGTTGAGCGTGCTTGGCGTGGGACTGGAGTTGGGTCGGCAGCCAAGTGAGCTGTGAGCAGCGAGGGTCAGAGCCCTGCTTAAAACACCTACAGCTACGCAGTACCCACCCCTGGCAGTACCCCGGCTTGACCCTCCCCCCTCAGCGGCCCTTGCGTGACCCCCTTTTGGGGAGGGGATGGGAGCGCACCACCACACCGCTCGTGCCCATCTCGTTTAATGTTACAACTGTGGGCCTGCCTCCGACCCGGGCCCGACACACGGCCTCTGCAGCCTACCAGTCTCTGGACTGGCGAGAGCGCTCACAATTTCGTGCCCATAGCTAGCCCGGGCCGCGGGGGAGGGGTGGGGCGGTGTGTGTGTGAGGGGGGGTTAGGGGATCAGGTTTGGTGTACTCGCACGTTTACTAGCAAGGGCCCCCAAGATCGCCCTCCCCATGTTGAGGGCTCCCCCCATGTGCCCCTGGCCCCAACCTGCCTCCAACCCCACCCAGAGCCCCCGGGCCAGAGCCATCCCAGGCCTTGGCATATCCATATCTCCCACCGTTGCTCCGTGGCACGAATATGGACACAGACGAGCAAGGCCAGAGGGGCACGAGTCCACGTCGGGCGTCCACGCGGATAGGCCGCCCGCCACTTCAGCCCATAATGCTATGTCTGAACCATCTCATACGTTCATTGGCTTACACCTCGGTGCACAGGTCGCCGTGCCTGGCCCGCGAGTGCGACTTGCGAGCATGGTTGCAACCGAGAGCGGCGCCGTCAAAGTCACTTAGGCATAAGATGTACTATACATTCTACAAAATAATATTACAAGCCTGCAGGTCGGGGGGATTGGGACTCACCTCGGAACAGTCCCCATCGGCGCGCACGCGCGAGCGCGCTCCCGTCGTCACGACCCTGTTTCTCCAACTCGGCGACCTGAGTTTCTTTTGAACTATTTAAGCCACCTTATGATGTATCAATCTTGCGAGTATTTCTAAGGTTCGATTGTGTTCCTATTAATTTGATATTACGCTGCCATCGAACTTTTGGGCCCAGCCCTCAAGGGAGGATCCCATCCAGTATGTCGGCATTCATGACAGTAGAGGAGCGACTGGAGAAGGCGCGGCTGATGCCACGGGTGTCGCCTGAGCTTCTCCAGCTTGTTACACAGACGGACAAGCTGCTCCAGTCCTCACACCAATCAAATTTGAGCCAAGCCATCCTTGCCGTGAGTATGCATGCGCGACTGCGCTGTATGTGTATGTGTGACGGCCTGCGTCCGGTGCCTAAGCCGCACCCCGCTTAGCCGCAGACGTCTGCTCCTGCAACTGCAAGCGTTGCTGCAGCCCGCTCGCTCGTGTCTATCCACGTCTTGGTGGCATCCCCGGGGGCGTATGGCCGCGCGTCAGGGTGGTGGCATGTGGCCGCACGCTGCACCAGTGTGTGTCGGGCAGGGGCCTGCTCTGACAGGCACACCCGTGGGCAATCGCCCGCCAGTGTCAAACGGCATGTCAAACGCCGGCCCCCGTCCCTCCAACCCCCAGCACGCGCACTTTGGACTCCTCGCTTTCCCGCACCGCCACCTCGCATGCCTCTCTATCCCACCACCTCCTCTGCCTCCTCCGCCTCATGCTCCATGCCGCTTGTGCACACCCGGTGCTGTGGCTCTCACTCGCCGCACACGCCCTCACACACGCGCTACCCCCGCTCATCCCAACCTTACCCTCACACCCCTGCCACGCCTCGGACTGATGCACGCGCAGTGCCAGGAGATTGCGCGCGAGGCGCCGGGTGTGGTGGTAGCGCTGAAGTGGACGGTGACGCTGGTGGACCTGCTGGAGAGCGACGTCGGGTACGTGGTGTGTGTGTGGGGGGGGAGGGCGTGGACCTGTGGCGTGGACCTGTGGCGTGGCTGGGGAGCTGGGTGGGCGGGCAGAGGCGGCTGGGCGAGGGGGCTGGGTGAGGGGCCTGGGTGAGGGGCCTGGGTGAGGGGGCTGGGTGAGGCGGCTGGGTGAGGGGGCTGGGTGCCGGGGGGCCTGGTGCGGCGCTGAGAGGCTGGGCGGGCTCATGGCTTGTGGCCATTGGCGGCGATGGGGTTTGACGAGGTGGTTGGGCGGTTTGCTGGTGCTGCTGATTGGCTCAGAATTTGGTGGGGCTGGCTGGCTAGTGCGGCCCAACAGCGTGTCACTTTGACCTTTCGGCGACCACCCACCGCCAACCGCTAAGCCACTAACAAATCCTAACCGCACCCTGGCAACCCCTGCTGTCACCGCGCCGCCAACTGCCAACTGACACACACACACACTTACACACACACTTGTGATCTCTACCACACACACACACACACACACACACACACACACACACACACACACACACACACACGCAACCACAGCGATGTGCGGCTGGCGGCATGCAATGCGCTGGCGGCGGTCGGTGTGGCTCAGGAGGGGCGCGACGCCATCCGCACCGCCGGCGGGCTGCGGCCGCTGGTGCTGATGCTGGGCGAGGGCGCCGCCAGCGCCGCCGCCGCCGCCGCCGCCCTGGCGCTCATGAACTGCAGCGCCTGCGATGTGTGCAAGGTCGGTGAGGGAAGGCGGTGATGTTGGGGAGGTGATGTTGCGGGGAGGAGAGGTCGGGGGCTTGACATGTGGTTCGCTTGGGGGAGAGCTAGTGTCCCAGACGTGCTGCCGTGTGTTGGGCCGGTGCCAAACCCAACGCGATGGAGCGAGGAGGCGGGGGCAAGAGCAGGGCGCTGAACCGACCCTAACCGTACGTCTTGCACGTCCGGGAGCCGCCGCCACCCATTAAAGCTTTCATCTCAACATCTCAACACACTGCCACATCACGGGACACTGCTTGCCGCGCCGCCGCACCGCCGCGCCACCTGCCGTGCCCGCCTCAACCCCCCTCCTTTTCTACCACCTCGCCACGTGCCGCATCCCTGCAACCCCCCTTCCGCAACCCCCCTTCCGCAGGAAGCGATCGCGGACTGCCGCGGCGTGCCCATGCTGCTCGACCTCATACGCGAGGCCACCGCGCGAACACAACCCGGCTCCGGCTCCTCCACTGAAGCCGGCGGCATCACCTCCGGCGCCGCCGCCGGCTCCCTGTTCAACACCGGGCAGCTCTCCATGGCGTCGTCATCATTAGGGGCCACAGGAGGAGCGGGAGGCGGCGGCGGGGGACACGGGGCAGCAGCAGGCGGGGCAGCAGCGTGGGAGGGTGGGCTGCGGACGCCGGGGGACTGCAAGGCGGCGGGCTACGCGGCGGGCGCGCTCATGAACATGGGCGGCATAGCGGTCGTGCAGGACCGCATGATGGAGGTGGGGAGGGGGGCTTGGGGAGGGGAGGGGGGCTTGGGGGGCGGGAGGGGGGCTTGGGGGGCGGGAGGGGAGGGGCTTGGGGGGCGGGAGGGGGGCTTGGGGGGCGGGAGGGGAGGGGAGGGGCTCGGGGAGGGCGTGTGCCTGCGGTTTTGCTGCGTGGCGTGCCGTGGCGTGGCTGCATCGGACTGCATGGGGAGTACGGGTCGTCCTGCCACACCGCGTCGTCCACGGCCTATCAATCTATCCATCTACGCACCCCGCCACGCGCCGCCACACGCCACCACACGCACGCACAGGCCGGCGCGGCGGAGGTGTTTGAGGACGCGGTGCGCGCGGCGGCGCCGGGGGACCTGGTCGCCACGCGCGCCCAGTTCTGCCTGAGCTGGCTGGCGGTGGGCAGCGGTGCGCTGGACGGCGCAACGGAGGAGGGGCAGGAGCAGAAGGCGCCGCCGCCCGAGCCGCTCACGCAGCCGCCGCCGGGGCTGGTGCTGGGAGGTGGGTGGGCGGGAGGGGGGGAAGGGAGGGAGGGAGGAAGGTGAAGGGAGGACACAGAGGGGGGCGGAGGCTGGGGCTGGGGCTGGGGTTGGGGGTAGCCATCCATGGATGGTGTTTAATCAATAATGAAGTGCCGATGCCCAGAGGTACAGCGGGGTACTCGCAGCACTGTTCGTACCGTTGGCTCCGGGGAGGGAGAGGGCGTTCACCATCTGGCCGATGTCTGGCAGTTGAGAGAAAAGGAGTTGCACATGACCCGAAGCTCTCAAGACAACTTCCACACCTTGTGACTGGATGTATGCTGTCCTCGGTCTCGGCCCTTGCCTGCAGGCGCCAGCCGGCGGCAGCAGGTGCCCGTGGCCAGCCCCCGCTACCCCAGCACCTCGGGCGCCACGCCCGGCGCCGCCGCAGCCACCGCCGCAGCCGCAGCCACCGCCGCAGCCGCAGCTGCTGCAGCCGCCGCAGCCGGGGCTACCCCGGGGAGTCGAACCGGGCCGATGGGCGGTGGCGGCTCCCGTGGGGGCACGCCGCTGGCGGGCGGCGGTGGCGGCGGCGGCTCAGGGGGTGGGGCAGTCCGGCGGCCGGCGGCGGGGTCGGGGATGGCGGCTGTAGCCGCGTCTCGCGGCAACACGCCGCCCCTGGCGTTCGGCAGTAGCAGCAGCAAGCCCGGCACGGCGGCAGCCAATGCGCGGTAGCTGTAGCTGTAGCTGTAGCTAGCTAGCTTCATGTGCGTAAATGCATGCGTGCTGAATAAAGACCGGCCGGGTGGCGGTTGCCTATGTGGTGACACAGTACTGCGCGAATACAGGCATCTGAATGATTTTTGTGCGTGTCGTGTGTTGACTCGGACGATGGCAGTTGTGTGGAGCTGCATACTTGAAAGCATGCGCGCGTGCGGGCATTGCACCCTGAGGACACACGTGAGATTCAGGGGCGGGGTTTCGGCTGGGTAGCTGGGTAGCTGGGTAGCTGGGTACTGTGGACGCGTCGGAGCCAGGGGGCAACATGGCTGGGTGGGCGCGGTCCGTCGCGCTAGGTGACGGGGTTGACGTGAACGGCCATGAGCGCATGGCAGCACTCCAGATGCAGCCCGTCGCTGGGTTATTGGAAAGCAAGACGTGAATGAACATGAAGCCTGCGTGGATAAGTAAGAGTACTATGCATGCATGCATGCATGCATGAATGAGATTCGCAGGTGTGAAGCGCAGGGCAGGAGGTGAAAAGGGACTCGAGTAGACATGATGAACGGGGGGCAGGGCTTCGCGGGGCGCGCACGTTGGTGTCTGCGTGATGCGCGAGGCTGCTTGGACTGCCACTGCGTTGCTCGGAGGTGGTCTTGCGGAATAACACGCGGCTGGTTGCACGTGGGACACATGTCGTTGTGCGCTCAATGCTGGAGGGTGGACGTGGGGGTGTGAGCTTACAGCAGGTGCGCGATGGTGTCAGGCGGACGGGTTTACGCCACATGGCCGGATGGCTTGACGCCAGGCCTATTTCAACCAACCACATAGTTCACCTTGCTTGTGTTACAATTGTAGATACGTTTTCGGACAAAACAGACTAAACAGCTTTGGCACTTGCGGACCATATTAAACAAGTGTCCTTCTGAATTCGCTCAGCTGAGTCATCATGGGCTTCCTTCGCAACATGAGCTTCATTTTCTATGGCTCTAAACACTTTGGGAAACAGGGCTTCGCTCGCGCAAAAGCATCATGGGACGAAAGGTTGGAGTTCTCCGGCGCGCTGGGGTCGCGAGTAGTCGCAACTTACAGCGCTGTGCATTAGAATGTTTCTGTTGCGAATTTTGGACGCGGTCAGGCCCATTGGCTTTGCCGGTGCTCCAACTTCCGTCTTCCCTCGCCTCGCGGGGTCTGGCTTCCTGTCACATCCACCCGCCCTTTCCCCCCAC